>CM051457.1:78008791-78292305 GCA_028274465.1 Plantago ovata
AAATGGTGTTGCTGAACGGAAAATCGTACCCTGGAAGAAGCCGCAAGAACAATGCTTGCTGACACTGGAGAAGTGAGGCTTACTGGGTTGAAGCGATTAATACCGCCTGCTATACTCAGAATAGATGTTTGATTACTAAGGAATACAACAAAACTCCTTATGAATTGTTTGTTGGAAGACCTCCTAACATCACTCATCTAAGAGTATTTGGTTGCAAGTGTTCGTTCTTAACATGGTAGAGAATACCTAAGAACATTTCAACAAAGGCAGACGAAGCGATATTTCTTGGCTACTCCTTGCATAGTAAAGCTTACAGAGTTTACAACAAAAGGCACAAAAGATTGAAGAATCTGTGCATGTTGTATTCTACGAAAGACGCAAGGTGTGCCTGCTGAAGAAGAAATATCAGAATGTATGAAAAAGCTAATCATACATGAGCAAAGAACTGAATCTGATGCTAGGCAAATCAAGTCAATTGAACTAAATGATGATTCTGACAAAGATTCTCCAAGGAATTTCCAGCAAAGATGCGGTTGCTCCGGAAGTTGCTGAAATTACGCAATCTCCAGTGCCTGCTGATGAAATATCTCAACCCAGCAATGCTGAACAAGCAGTTGCTGACGATCAAATCTCAGCAGAGACACAAATTCCCAGTAGTACTGAACAAGTACATACTGAAGAGTCACATGCTGATGAGCAAACATATCCTGATCCAACAAACAGGAAACCTGTTAATAAATGGATTAGAGATCATCCCTCTACGGATATGATTGGCGATATTAATAACGCCAAGTGACTAGATCCAAAGCTACTCAAGGACTTGCTGAAGAAGCAACTGTCGTGGAAGTAGAATCTTTATTCTCTTGCTTGTTTCAGAAATTGAACCTAAAACCATAGAAGAAGCTTTGAAGCATTCTGAATGGATAAAGGCAATGCAAGAAGAATTGGATCAATTTGAAAGAAACAAAGTCTGGAAACTTGTGCCACTTGCTGAAAATAAGAAAGCTATTGGTACAAAGTGGGTGTTCAGAAACAAGCTAAGCGAGTCTGGTGAAGTAACAAGAAACAAAGCACGCTTAGTTGCTCAAGGTTACTGTCAGACTGAAGGATTGGACTATGATGAGTCTTACGCTCCAGTTGCAAGATTAGATGCTATTAGGCTTTTCTTGGCCTTTGCTGCTCACAATGACTTCATTGTTTACCAAATGGATGTTAAGAGTGCATTCTTAAATGGTGAACTTGCTGAAGAAGTCTACCTAGAACAACCCCCTGGCTTTGAACTTCCCTCAGAAACCAATATGGTATATAAGCTTTAGAAAGCTGTATATGGTCTAAAGCAAGCACCAAGAGCATGGTATGATACCTTAGCTAAGTTCTTGCTGGAAAATGGTTTCAAGAAAGGTGAAGTCGACAAAACTCTTTTTACCATGAACCATGATGGTAAATTAATCTTAGTCCAAATTTATGTGGATGACATAATTTTTGGATCTAAGGACAAGCAACTTTGTGAGGATTTTTCCAAACTCATGACAAATAAGTTTGAAATGAGTATGATGGGAAAATTGAATTATTTCCTAGGGTTGCAAGTCAAGCAACTCAAAGATGGAATATTCATAAATCAAGCAAAGTATGCGAAAGAAATGCTCATAAAGTTTAGGATCAAAGAGGAAGAAAAACCTGAAAAGATCCCTATGAGTGTTGGTACCAAATTGGGCTATACTAAAGAGGACAAAAGTGTTGAAGAACACAAGTATAGGAAGCTCATTGGTTCCTTGTTGTATTTAACAGCAAGTAGACCTGACATTCAGTATGCTGTTTGTGTGTGTGCAAGATTCCAATCGGATCCAAAAGAATCACACTACAAAAAGGCAATTAAAATACTGAAATATGTTAAAGGTACAGTCAATGTTGGATTATGGTATCCAAAAGATTCTGGACTTGAATTGGTTGGCTATTCTGATGCTGATCATGGTGGATCAACTCTTGATAGAAAAAGTACCTCTGGAACTTGTCAGTTTTTGGGTACTAGATTAATATCATGGTTCAGCAAGAAGCAAACGTGTGTCGCCAATTCATCTACAGAATCTGAATACATTGCAGCTGGTTGTTGCACAGCTCAAATCCTATGGATTCAGCAACAATTAAGAGATTATGGTATTTCTGCAAAGAAAACACCAATCTTTTGTGATAATACAAGTGCTATTGCAATTACGCAAAATCCTAAGTTTCACTCTAGGACCAAGCACATTGATATTAGACATCATTTCATTAGAGATCATGTGGAAAAAGGTGATATTGAGGTTGTGAAAGTAGGTACTGAAGATCAGCTTGCTGACATCTTTACCAAGCCCCTACCGGATAATAGGTTCGCAATGTTAAGGTATAACCTTGGATTGATTGAACTACCTCAATAAATAATACACTTGGCAGAATGCTGAAACAGGTATTCAGCAAGCCAAAGTATTCATGTCCAAAAGACCAAGTCACTGATTTCTTCTAAGAAATGATAAGTCACAACATGATTGCTGGAACAGGCATTCAACAAGTAATTCCTTCAAAACAGGTATTTGTTAGGAAACTTGATCACTTGCTGAGACAGGAACTCAGTAAGTGAAAGAACCTAAGGATTGCTGAGACGGGTACTTAGACAATCAAAAGATACTGAAACATGTATTCAAGTATCAAAAGAATTTTCTGAAACAGGAATTCAGAAAAAGAGCAAAATCTCATCTCTCAGATTTTACCAAAGGATGTCTCAAATTGCAAAAAGAATTTACTGATACGGGAAATCAGAAATATCTTTTAAACTTAGAAATTATGAGATATCTAAGTAAGGGGGAACTTTCAGCAAGAAGCTAGATTGTTAATTCAAACTCGCTGAAAAGATTCTTGTCTAATTCAGCAAGCAATCTATCCCTTATTACTCGGTAAAATCAATTTGTGACGTTAAGCTGGCACAGATAAACTCGCAATAAATCATGACATGAAATTCAATCGTGGCCATTGATTAAAAGGAGTTATTAATCTAACGGCTAACAAAACAAAGAGAGAGAGTGCTCTGACGGTTTTAGTTAGTGGGCCACTACGCATTCAATGCAAAGGCTCCACTATCTCCAGTGTTTCTCTGTTTTACCCTTGCTGAGAACTCAAATCGATTGAGTTTCTCACACACCAGAGACACTATATAAAGAAGGAGTTAGAGAAATGACAAAATTCTTTAACTCACATTTCCTTTCTCTGCAATTTCTAGCCTGAAACTACTGTACCTCCGATCAAAAAGCAAACTATCTTTTTCGTACAATTTCTTGCTCTATATAAAGAAATGGCTCCCAAGAGACAGTCATCTAAGTCCTCAAAATCGTCAAAGGTTGACAGTGCTGAAACAGGCATTGCTCCGGTGACTGCTCCAGTGACTTCTCTGACCCAAAACACAGCGAAAGTTGTGTTGAAAAACGACCGAATCACTGAAAAACCTATGCCTCCGTCATATCTTGACACTGCAAAGTGTGAGATGTTGATGCAATGGGGAGGATTCGCAAATAAAAGTACATTAGGTACTTTTATGAACAAGAACTTGATGACCAAAATGAAGAGGCGCTTGAGTTCATCAAGCAGCAAGGCCTCATGAACTTTATCTCTGCTCGCACTGAGCAAGTGAGCATGATTGATACTATGGAGTTCTACAACAATGCAGAAATCCAGTCCCTTACAGACAGCAATGGAGTCACTGAAAAAGTGATCCTTACTTATGTTCAGAACACGCAAATCGTCCTGAAATGGACTGATTTAGCGGAGATTTTTCAGATTCCAACCAATGGAACTGAAGACGACGTCACTGCCACTGACGAAGAAATTGAAGCTTTCTACAGTGACGTTAGAAATGCAAAAATGAAGAAAGGCGAGATAGCTCCCGTGACTTGGACAAAGCACGTTAAGAGAAAGCATCTCTGTCCTTCACTTGGTCTAGTAGCTCTGCTACTGATTAAAGTTCTTGACTACCAATTCGGAGGAATTGACCAAGTAGGCCTGAGAAGATGGCCATTGCTGATGCATATTCATGAGAATAAATCGGAACTTAACTGGGCCAAGTACATTTTCAACAGGCTTGTTGATTGTGTTACTAAGTTTAAGGTAAAGGTAGAAGACAACAAGGTCTCACCTTCCTTTCCAATTATGTATGGAATCAAGATATGCTATATCCTTGAACATTTCAGGATTCAGCTAAGAAACCCATTGCCAATCAAGAAATCTGTGTGCAATGTGGGAAGGTCTTTCTACAAGCAGAATGTACCTAAGATTGCTGGAAAGAAATCCAAGAAGACAACAACTGCAAATGTTGTCAGCACAAGCCAGCAAGAAAGGTATACAGCAGCTGCAGATGTTACCACTCAGCAACTTAGAGATGAAACTGCTGTTGGTGGTGGTAACACAAATGAAACTGCTGTAGAAAATCAACAAGGTACGTGTACAACAGCCGTTGCTGAAAATGCAACAATAGATGACTCTGGGAAACTGGAGAAATCTAAAAGAAGAAAGAGGAAAGCTGATGATGACACTCAGACTGCAGCGTCATCAGCAAATCCCGTACCTAAGAGGAAACGGACAAGTAACAAAAGAAAGAAGACACTGGCTTCTCAGTCAGTCCCCAACGTCCAAGACTCCTCAGTCAATTCCCAGACAAATGCTGAAACGCATTTGCCAGTAGATGTTGCTGAAATAATTACTGAAACATACATCAGCAATGTTGAAGTGTTTGCGGAAGCCTTCAACAATCAACTTAACGTTGATAACTCTACTGAGAATAGACCACAAGGCAGTGGAACTGAAATTCCTGCCCAAGTCCCAGATATCTACATTGTAGAGAATCTAGATGATCCAACCATGGAACCAGTAAGCGACATTGCTGCTGATCTGCAAAGAGCGGCACTTGCTGATGCTACTGAACAGATGGTTGCTGAACAAGCAACTCATCAAGTTGCTGAAACCCAGCTTGCTGATGGACCAGTTGCTGAGATAGCAATGGTTCCAGTTCCTGAAGTTGCTGAAACTCAAGAAGCATCCTTCAAAGACGCATCTCTTGATGCTGAGAATGCTGGCCCAAGTTCACCCAAGACTTTAATTGACAAAGTCCAGCTTGTACTGGAAGATTTAAGCAAACAAATGGAGTTGGAGATTGAAGAATCATCCAACAAGTCAATTGAACTCTTCATGACAAGCAGTGAGCTTAAAGGTCAAGTTGCTTCTGCTCAACTTGTCAATTCAGAGACAAGGGAGATTGCTGAAACCGCACAACTTTCTCAGTTAGAGCAAACTCAGAAGTCTGCTGAAGAAACTGTTAATGCTGAAAGGACTAAGCCACAACCTGTCCTTCCTCAGCAGGTAGTTAATTCAACCATCAGTAAAACTTCAAATTCTGAAACTTATTCTTTTGCTAATATTATACTATCTCTACAGACTTCTCAAGATACAAGTCAGATGGTTGCTGAAGCCTCTGAACCAGAACCAACACTCCCTGCTCAGCAGGTAGTTAATAATTTTGGTATAAAAACTAAGTTTGACAGCTTAGTACTTGTGTCTAATTTTAATTTATTTCAGGATGAACAAATGGAGGATGCTACCCCATCTCCTCATGGAATGGAAATTGTACTACATGAGCTTGCTGACTCTCAGCAGGTAAATCATGTTTCAGATTTAAACTCTAAAACAATTCTCCAAACCAATCCTGATCTAAATAAAATTCTTTTTCAGGCTCAAAAGGAGACCACTAAAATGGTACTCATCACTGAAGATCAGCAAGTAAGTTCTGAAGACCTTTACTTGAGCTTCAAGAGGACAACTTTGTCTAGAGTTGCTAAGTCCGTCAGCAACTGGCAAAGATATAGGAGAATGGACTTCTCAGATCTTCACCTTCATCTCTCAAATGAGAAAAAGAGATCTTCACTGCTGAAGCTCGAAACATTTGTCCACTCCATACTTCCTGACGAAATGACATATTCTCTGCAAATGAGTTCAAATCTGATTGCTCAAATCAGAGAGAATATGAAGGCCAAATTTATGAGTGCCTCTCCAGCTGAACAAGCTGTGATGCTCAAGGCTCCTTTGTTCCTGTGGTGGCTGATCCCCACAAACTAACTAAGGAAGAGGAAGTGACAAGTGTTGCTTTGTATAAGCACGTTGAGCTAGTCATCTTGACTGATGATGAAGAAGAAGAAGAAGATGAGAACATTCCCACTGATCCCAGTGATGATGAAGGAAAAGATTCTAAGGACAAAAAGGATGAAGATGATGACAATCAAGGTCCAAGTCCTGGTGCTAGTGGATTAAAGTTGACAGCTGCTGAAACTAATCCCTCTGACAATCAGCAAGCTGATCAACAACAATCTCAGCAAGAATCTCAACCTCCTCCTGCTGCTGCTGAAAATCAAGCACCTGTACAAGGTGCTGATACTGAAGAAGAATACGCCAGAAAAAGGGCTGCCTTGAAAAATGGCAAAAGTCCAGTTTCTGATGCCAAGGTTACTGAAGAAAACCTTGAAGATGAGGATGAAGAAGATGAAGATTACCAACGAGCTTTACAAAATAGTCTCGTGATCCATGCAAGGCATACGCAGGATCTGGAAATTGGTGAATCTTCAAAACCAAAATCAAAGGAAGTTCCATCCCTTCCACCTACTACTGGCGCAACTCCAGTTATTGAGTCTCAAACGTTGCCTTCAGCAACTACTCAATTAAAACTAACTACTGGCGAAACTCCAGTAATTGAGCCCCAAACTCAATGGAAACAACTATCTACTGGTGAAACTCCAGTCGTTGAGTCTGAAGCGTTGCCATCAGCAACCACTCAACAAAAAGGACGTGAAGCTACTGACAAAGGCTCAAAAGTCGCTCAACTTGATGAATCTGAGGATGATGACGACTTGTCGGAAAATGAAGATGAACAATCCAAGCGAGACCCAAAAGTCGTTCAGATTCCTCCTCCTAATTATCTCAGCTATGAAGGAGATTCATTAAGGGTTGAGTTGCTTTTACAAGATGATCAGTTTGCTACTGAACTTAAGGCTCACTCCTTGACACCTAATTTAGTGCCGTTCCCAAGAGTTGAGGAGTTTACTCCCAGAATTCTCGCACTAAAGAAAGTCCATGAAGCCTGCAAAGCTGAAGATGAGGCATTGCTTGCTGAGAGCCCACTTGACATTGGAAAAATATTGGCTACGGTGCTGAGACGCACTACAACTTTAACCATATCTCAGAAAGACATCAGTCTTTATCACCAGAGCTATGAAGAAAATGTAAGTCAAGCTCTCTTGCTGGCAAAAAGTGCTCTTGTCAAAGCTCAGACTATTATGGATGAGAAGGCCGCAACAGAGAAAAGACATGAAGAGAACATGATGATTATTCAAAAAGAGTTAGCAACAATGAACTCTGACCAACAAGAGATCATCATGAAGTATAACAGCCTCAACACTCTTGCTGAAAATTGCAATGAGTTTTATTCTCTGCACATCACTCCGATGTTGCAATCCATGTCTAAGGGGGAAAAGAAGACCAGAAAAAGCAATCAAACCCCTCCTACTCCTGCTGCGGATGTGCCACTTCCACTAGAACCTCTTGCTAAAAGAGAGCAAAGTTCTAAAAGACAAGCAGAAACTGAGTTAAATTCAGCAAGTACCAAAAAGAGAAAAACCGCTGCTGAAACTCAAGATTTCTGTCACATTGAAAGTCATCACAATCTGAGTGAAGATGATGAAGAAGATGATGACAATCAAACAATAGCTCAAGCCATAAGAGCTAGACCCTTAACATCCATAACTCCGTCTGGCCACTCAAGGCATTTTTCGTCTGACTCTTCAGCAAGAGATCAAGACAATGCTAAAAAAAGAAGAAGAAGGCAAAGACAGGAAGAGAAAAGGCTGGCCAACATTGCTATTGGTTCCGGCATTGAATATACAAAGATCAGCAATGATGAAACCACTCAGAATGTGATCAGAAACATTCATGGTTGCTAGATCCTAAAGCTGGAAGATTTGTTGGTAAATGAGTTCTTTCCTACAGCCTGTTTGAATCAGATGTTCAAATGGATTGAACTCAAGGTCCAAAAGAAGCAAAGGGAAGAATCCCTCCCAAGAAACATTGCTGGGAAATGGTTGAATCTTGAGGTCCATGTAAGAAGAGTTGCCATTGGTAAGACATTTAGACAAGAACCAGATATAATCAAACCACCTGGCATCGCTTTCTATGCTGACCCGGTAACAAAGAAACCTAAGAAGAAACTTGGATTGATTCCTTATGAGTACTTCTATCTGACTGCTCAGGATCAAGAAGAAGATCTTCTCTGGTTAAGAAAGATTCATCCGAGAAACATTTCAGATACACAGCTTCTCCATGCCAGCAATTGGGGCATGCATTTGTGGGTAATTAACTACATGGAAATGAATGCTGAAAAGCATCATCATACTGCCTGCAAAAATGCAAGATTTCTTCAACTACAAGTCCGTAGGCTTCTGGAAAATTACGAGAAGGATTGTGTTGAATTCACTGCTCTTGCTGAGAAGAGTGTAAGAGAGATTCTGAGAAAATCCTCTGAAAGAGTTTAAGTCCCTGCAATAGTTTCTTGTTAAAAGTTTTTGTTTGCTGATTCTCTGTTATCTATGCTTTCTTGTAAACTTATGAATGATAACTTTCAGCAATGAATTCTTTTTGACTCTTATTGGTTTTTGATTATGCAACTTACTTATGCTTACTGTTTTTTTAATTCAAGTATGCTTGCATTAATCATCTGATTTATTCAACATCAGAAACCTCTAAAAGGGTAACAATTAATTTAGCCATGGATTGCTAACATCAAAAAGGGGGAAATTTGTTAGGAAACTTGTAATTTTGATGAGCAATTAACCATGCTAAATTAAGAACAGTCCAGTAACTAGTACTCTTGAGGTCCATAGGATTTTAGAATTTTTAAAGGACATTGTAAAAGAGGAACGTTTGCTGATGACTTAGATAGGTGTTAGATAAGTTTTTATCCTTGTGGATGACGTACTTTAATTTCTATGAAGAAATTAATTTATTGACACTTTAGCGTATGATGTATTTTATTTTCTGAAAAGAAAATATCTTATTGATGCTTAGCTTTGATGTAACTTATTTTCTGAAAAGAAAATGACCTATTGAAGCATTTGCTGAAGATGTATTTTGTTTATTATAAACAAATTATTGAAGCAAATAAGAAACCGGTCAGAATCTTGAAGACTTTTGAAGATCTGAAGACTTGAAGACTTGAAGATTGCTGAAGACTGGTAAGGCACGTGTTGCTCAGAAAGTGAAATTTTCAGCAACAGCATTGCATAAGTGAAAATCTGAAAGACAGAGTAGGTTGTGCTTGCTGAAACTGAGAATAAACACTTGCTGATGAACACATGTGACCTCTTGCTGAATGTACGTGATTTTGCGCTCCATTGTTACTGTTTGAATTCTATTCAAACGTGCATTTAATGCAAAGCTTACACGCGAAGGACATAAAGACTAGAAGACAAACAAAGGTTGCTGCTGAAAGTACAAAAGCAAGATAGTGACATGTTAAGGAACAAAAGCCTTAGGATTTGAAATTCAAACGGCTCCTTACTTGCACTATAAATAGAGGTCATCCGGCAAAGAGTTGAAGTGTGTCAACAACGTGATCAAACTCTCACTTGTGCTTAAAATTCACAAACCTTCAAACACTCTTACTGCCATTGATCCGTTCCAAGACTTAAAGCTTGAAAAAGCTACTTGTGAAGAAGTAGAACAAACTCGGCTAAGAAATTAGTTAAGTGTTCTTTCTTTCGAACAAGAACAAGTCTTGACACCAGAAACAATCAAACTTGTTTACTGCAAAGTATTCCAAGTTGTGTTTCTTAGATTACTTGTTGTAACTGAAGAAGTTATAATTAAGTTATCTCACCCCAAAACTCTCTAACTGAAAATACACCCTTTCAGGCGTGATATTCAGGGGGAACTTAATCAAGCATAATTTTGCTGATTAAAAGTACCAAGTTTGGTGGAGAACAAGGTTGAGTTCTCTAGTTTAGGTTGGAGACAAAGCAAGTGTGCTTTGGTTCTGTTGAATAGCTTTAGATAGGAGATTGTAAGGAACCTCAATCATATCTTAGTGGATTCAGTCCTAGAAAGGACAAAGTGGATTAGTTGGGAGATTACGCCACTCTCAGATACCACTCTAAAAAGCGTTTGTGTGATTTACTTACTGCATTTAGCTTTCAGCAAATTTTATCTTTTTGTACACAGTCACTCACATCACTTGCTGAAACACTTTACTTGCTGAAAAAGCACTTATTGTTTCAAAGACTTCCGCTCTCTGATTTTAAGTATCAGCAAACCAAGCTACTATAAAGTAACTTACGCCTGCTGAGAAAGTTAAGTATCAGCAATCTCATTACTGAAAAGTAATAAGTACTTGCTGAGAAAGTTTTAAACGGCAAAAGTTTGAAAAGACTATTCACCCCCCCCCTCTAGTCTTTTCTTGTTGTTTAAAGGGACCAACAGTCATCAGGTGACCCCATCCCTAAGAAGAAACGGACAAAGACTCACCCAAGAAAGAAAACACTGGCTCGCAAGTCAGTTCCAATTGTCCATGATCTTTCGGATGATACTCCAGGAGTTGCTGAAACACAAGCCACTCCACTAGATGTTGATGAAGTGCTTGCGGAAGCCTTCAACAATGTTGAAGTGTTTGCAGAAACCTTCAACAATCAACTCAATGTTGGTACATCTGCTGAGTTAAGACAACAAGGCAGTGGAAACGAAATTCCTGCCCCAATCCCAGATATCTACATTGTAGATAATCTAGATGATCAGACTCAGGAACCAGCAAGTGATATTGTTGCTGATCTGAGAAACGCTGCACTTGCTGATGCTGCTGAAAAGATGGTTGTTGAACAAGCAACTCATCAAGTTGCTGAAACCGCAGTTGCTGAAGAACCAGTTGCTGAGACTGCAATGGTTCAAGTCCCAGAGATTACTGAAACACCACAAGAGACATTATTCGACGACGCATCTCGTGATGCTGAGAATACTAGACCTAGTTCACCGAAAACATCCATTGACAAAGTTCAGCTGGTGCTGACAGAACTGAGCCAGCAAATGGATTTGGAGATTGATGACAACTCTAACAAATCAGTAGATGTTTTTATGACCAGCAGTGAACTAAAAGGTCAAGATGTCTCTGCTCAACTTGTCAATTCAGAGACAAGGGAGATTGCTGAATCTACACAGCCTTATCAATTAGAGCAAGCAAAGAAGTCTGCTGAAGAACAAGTCCAAGATAATGAAGAAGTTGTCATTGCTGAAAGGACTGAGTCACCACCTGCCCTTCTTCAGCAGGTAGTTAACTCAGACATAAGCAAAACTTCACTATCTGAAACTCATTCTTTTGCTGATATAATTATTTCTTTACAGACTTCTCAAGATACAAGTCAGAAGATTACTGAAACTTCTGCACCAGAATCTACAACTCCTGTTCAGCAGGTAGATGAAGTTTTTGGTAATTCAACTAAGTTTGAAAACTTAGTACTTGTATGTAACTTAAAATTATTTCAGGATGAACAATTCAAGTATGCTTCTCAAGCTCCTGAAGCAATGGAAATAGTACCAGCACAACAAAGTGTGCAACATGAGCTTGCTGAACTTCAGCAGGTATATCATGTCCCAGCTTTTGACTCTAAAATAATTTTCGAAAACCTTCCTGAACTTAATTTTATTCTTTTTCAGGCTCAAAAGGAGACCACTTTAAGTGGTTCACATCACTGAAGATTTGGAACTAAGTTCAGAGGAACTTTACTCAAACTTCAAGAGAACTACCTTGACCAGAGTTGCTAAATCCGTCAGCAACTGGCAAATGTACAGAAGGACGGACTTTTCTGATCTTCACCTTCATCTGTCTAACAAGAAAAAGAGACTTTCTCTGCAGAAACTCGAGACATTTGTGCACTCCATACTTCCAGAAGAGTTGACATATTCTCAGCTCATAAGCTCAAGTCTGATTGCTCTAATCAGAGAGAATATGAAAGCTAAATTCAAGAGTGCCTCTCCAGCTGAACAAGCTGTGATGCTCAAGGGTTCTTTTGTACCCGTGGTGGCTGATCCCCACAAAATCAATGAGGAAGAGGAAGTTACAAGTGCAGCAATGTACAAACATCTTGAGTTGGTCATACTGACGGACGATGATGAAGAAGAAGAGGATGAGAACATTCCCAAAGATCCAAGTGATGATGAAGGAAAATATTCTAAGGTAAAAAAAAAGGATGATGATGATGATAATCAAGGTCCTAGTCCTGATGCTGGTGGACTTAAACTGACAGTTGCTGAGACTGAACGTCATGATAATGAAAATCAGCAAGCTGATCACACAACAAGTCAGCAACAAGAATGCAATCCAGCTCCTGTTGAGAAAAGTACTCAAGCAAATGAACAAGTTGTTGAAACTGAAGAAGAGTACGCCAGAAAGCGTGCTGAAATGAAATTAGGCAAAAGTAAGCTTTCTGATGCCGAGTTAACTTTACTCGATGCCAAGGTCACTGAACCAAACCTTGATGATGAAGAAATGGATGAAGATTATCAAAGAGCACTTCAAAACAGTCTACAGATTCATGCAAGGCATACGTAGAATCTAGACATTGCTCAATCTTCAGGAGTGAAGCACACGGAAGTCCCCTCCCTTCCACTTACTACTGGTGAAACTCCAGTTGTTGAGTCTGAAGAGTTGCCCTCAGCAACCACTCAACCTAAAGTGAATGAAGCTACAGATTTAGGAACCAAGGTTGCTGGCCTTGATGAATCTGATGACGAAGAAGATCTATTCAATTTTTCAGCAAATGAAGAAGAACTGACAAAGAAAGCTGAACCCCCAGTGGTTACAATTCCTCCTCTTGATGATGATAATGATGTAGGAGATGATATAAGATGCGGTTTGCTGATCAATGATGATCAATTCGCTACTGACCTTAAAGTTCATTCACTAACTCCTTCTTTAGTGTCGTTCCCTAGTGTTGAGGATTTTACTCCCAGAATTAAGGCACTAATGGAAGTTCACAAAGCCTGCAAAGAAGAGGACGATGCACTGCTTGCTGAGAGTCCGCCTGACATAGGCAAAATACTGGCTACTGTGCTGAAACGCACTACTTCTCTTACCATACCTCAGAAAGACATAAGTCTACATCATAAAAGCTATGAAGAAGATGTCAGTCAAGCACTCAAACTGGCAAAAACTGCATTGAAAAAGGCTCATACTTTCATTGAAGAAAAAGTCGACAATGAGCGCAGACATGAGGAGAACTTGGTAAGTATCAAAGAAGAATTGTCCAAGCTCACTTCTGATCAGCAATGAATAATTCTTAAGTACAACAGCCTAAGTAAACTTGCTGAAAATTGCAATGAATTTTTCTCTCTGCACATTCACCCAATGATGCAATCCATGTCTAAGGGGGAAGATAAACAAAGAAAATCTTCAAGAAAGAAAACCCCTGCTGAAGCGCCATTGATTCTGCCTAGTCCACCTCCAATAGAACCTCTTGCTGAAAGAGAGCAAAGTTCTAGAAGACGAGCGGAAACAGATTCTGAGATAAATTCAGCAAATCCGAAAAGGAGAAGAACATCTGCTGAAACTCATGAATACTGTCATACTGAGAGTCATCAAGATCTGAATGAAGATGATGATGATGATGACAACCAAACAATAGCTCAAGCAATAAGAGCTAGACCAATCACAACCCTAACTCCTTCTGGCCACTCAAAACATTTCTCTTCTGACTCAAGATCTTCAGCAAGAGATCAAGAAAATGCAAAGTCAAGAAGAAGAAGGCAAAGATAGGAAGAAAAGAGGCTAGCCAGCATTGTCATTGGCTCCGGCATTGAATACACAAAGACCAGCAATGAGGAAACAACTCAAAATGTGATCAGAAATGTTCATGGTTGCTGGATCTTAAAGCTGGAAGATATATTGGTAAATGATTTCTTTCCAACTGTTGTACTGAATCAAATGTACAATTGGATTGAATTAAAAGTGCAAAGAAAAGAAAGGGATCCTCCTCCCTACCCAAGAAACATTGCTACAAGATGGCTGAATCTGGAAGTCTTAGTAAGAAGATCCTGATTTAATCAAACCAATTGATGATTCTTACTATACTGATCCTTTAACCAATAAGTCAAAGAAGAAATATGGCTTGATTCCTTATGAGTATTTCGATCACACTCCCAAGGATCAAGAAGAAGATCTTCTCTGGTTAAGAAAGATTCATGCTAACAAGGGAATTTCAGATACACAACTTCTCCATGCCAGCAATTGGGACATGCACTTGTGGGTGTTGCACTACAAAGAAATGAATGGTGTAAACCATCATTATACTGCCTGCAAGAATGCAAGGATCATTCAGCTTGAAGTCCGTAAGCTTCTTGAAGATTACGAAAAGGACTATGTTGAATTTTCTGCGCTTGCTGAGAAAAGTGTAAGGGAGATTCTGATGAATGTGTATTTTACACTTTCATTCGAGTCTTTTTCACCTATTTTGGCTATCCTCTATGTTAATTTAGCTATATTTTAGTGCATTTTATTAGAATAGTGTCACGTTTCCCTTTAGATTTTATTTTACAGGTTTTGGTTGAAAATCGAGGATTTCCGGGCAATTATATTGAAGTTGACAAGGAATTGGTGTTCCAGAAGCCTATTTGGAGTATCTGAAGGTTTCCGGATAGGATTTGGAGTCTAGGGGTCGAATCTGGAGGTTAGAAGGCCACTAGAAGACAGAAACCGAGTCCGAAAAGGGGAAGAAATCCAAAAACGCATTGAAAATGCGGAATTCCGCAAAAAAGTCTCCTGGGCGAACCGCCCCACACCGGGCGAACCGCCCGGTGTGTGGGGCGAACCGCCCCACAGTTATTCGAGGCCTATATATAGTTGCTCAGTTTTCTCCGAAAATCATACTTTTCCAGACCTACTTTCTCACCTTTCTCTGTAGTTTTAGGTAGGGACTTCCCAGAGCCTGTTCTGGGGGTTCATAGCTTAGGGGACTCTTTTTCATAGCAGTTTGGAGCTCGTAGGATCGCAATTCTCCGGAGATTGACAACCTTCGGTAACTTTGTATCTTACAGTTTATTCTACTTATTTTTATTTATCTTTCAACATGTTTTCTTCTATGATTTCTGTTGATTGCATGACCATTATGAGTACCTAAACTTATCGTTTGTGGTAGTATGTGAATTCTTAGCGAAGGGAAGATAATCATGCTAATGGCAATATCGCGCATTATACTCCGTGTTATTGCTTTATTTCGTTGATCAGGCTTAAGCCCAAAATTCTCGTATGTTGTATTAATTATTATGCACAATTGGACCCTCGTCGACCTGTACGCGAGTTTATCTTCGTAGTGTTGAATAATTACGAAACACAATAGGACAGTAGTGCTTGACTTGTCAAAATCGTTATCTTCGTAGTGCTTAATAATTGCAACAGGACACTAGATTGATCAAAGATCTCCATGCAAGACCGAGGAATTTACGCATGATTATCAACCCGTTATTCTTTGAAGGATCATACTATCACCAATCTCCATAATCTGTTAGAAACCCCTTTGCTATTACGTCTGCTGTTTTATATTCTCTAGTTAAATAGATAAAGCTAGTTATAGTCCTGAGAGAACGACACTCGAGTCATTCTACTGCTACACTACAGTTTTCGTTGTAGTTGTGGATTGCCTTTGGCTAATTAACAAATATATTTGACTGAACCGGGAACCGACAAACCCGCGTTCATCAAATTGGCGCCGTTGCCGGGGACTATACTCCTTTTTTCTGTTTAATTTGTTTATTATTTTCAGCTTTCGATTCCTAATTCTACTAGTTTTAGTTTTCCTTTTTAATCTCTCTCTGATTCTGCTTTCCTAGTCTGTTTCTAATTCTCCTTTCCTAGCCTTAGTAGTATTCGATATCTAGAAATATTCTAGATTTTCAAAATTTCTAACGAGCCTAATTTTTGGTTTTGAGTTACTCCTGATACAGATTTCCAGGTATGACAACCTTAAAAGCCAGCTTGACACCGACGTTCTCGCAAGTCAGAAGGGGGTCAGCTATATACTTGGAAGAAGAGTTATCGGGGTATGAGGTAACAAGCACCATAGTGAGAAGGATACCAAGGTTCGAAGAAGGAGAGGATATGAATCCGATAAGCTTCATCAGGTCCTATGAAGAGGAAATAGCAAAAGTTCCAGCAAAGGGGTTCACTGAGGATCAATTATGCAGGAAATTATTTCCTTTTGCTTTGGGATACGAACCGAGGATATGGATAGCGAAGTTAGCACCAGGATCACTGAAGACCTGGAGCCAAGTAGTAGAGGAGTTCTTGGCATGTTTCATGCCTTACCATGAGACGATTGCACTGCGGAATCGGATCGAGTACTTCAAGCAAGGAGAATACGAGCGGTTCTGTGACACCTATGAACGTTTTGAGCTATATAAACGTGAGTGCCCCCACAACCGTTTCGACGATGGGGAGCTGATTTGGTTTTTTGTTGGAGGACTGCAAGATGAAGTTAGACTTCAAGTGGATGGGATGTGTGGAGGTTTAGAAGAATGTACAGTTGAAGAGGCAGTGAAGGTCTTTCAAAAGTACGCCAATGGATCCGTACAATCCGAGAAAATAATGTCGAATGACGTCGCCAACATATACTCAAATCAAGTCGAAACTGACGAATTATACGAAGGATATTCTGAGGACGAAGACATCAGTGAGGAGGAGGAACTTGCGTTTTACGCAGGGATTAAAGCCATTGAGAGTGTTTTCGAGATAGCACACGCAGGGTAAGCTGAGAACAATCTTCGCATCGAGAAGGCTTTTGAAGTGATCGAAGTAACTGAGCAACTTATCAAAGAGCTTAGCTTACTGAAGTGTGGGAGGTGCGGTAAAGCAGTCGAGGATACCCCCCAGGAAGTAGTAAGCAAACCACCCGGGGTGAGGAGTGAATCACCCCCCAACACCAGGGAACCGGTCAATCCTAGTCCTCCCGATGAGACACAAGAAACTAATCCCGAGCAACCTCCAGCTGATGCTACTAAGGAGAATGAATGCGAGGAGGTGAATCTACTACTCCAAGGAGGCAAGATGACCAAAATTCCTAACTTCGTACGTCCTAAACGGGTGGAATCTACTGAGATCGATAATACAGGAGCAAGCATAGAAGAAGAGGTTAGCGGAAGTTCCCAAGAACCTCAAGAAGTTCCGGAGAGGAATGATGAACCAAGACCATCTGTGATAGACATAGATGATGAAGAAGTCGAGGTAGGAACTAGTATGCCAGGAGGACTTCACAAATTTTCCAATCCATATGTGCCTCCGAAACCACATGTGCCATACCCGAGTCCGATCAAACCAGCCAAGAAGGATATTCAAGATTCACCCCTATTCCAACGCCTGTCAAAAGTGGAAGTCAATGTGCCTCTCTTAGAGTTAATCCAGAATATTCCGGCTTATACGAAATTCTTTCGTGAGATCAAGAACAAAAGGATTACTTCAGGAAAGGAAGTGAATGGGGTTGAAACGGTCAACTCGATTGCCGGATTGCCCATGAAGAAAAAGGATCCTGGAAGCTTCATCATCGACATCGCCTTAGGGAATGGACGAACCACGCAGGCAATGCTTGACTTAGGAGCTAGCATTAACTTAATGCCGTATTCAGTATACAAGGCCCTGGAACTCGGAGAATTGACACCAACTGATATGGTCGTCCAAATGGCAGACCAAAGTGTGAAGAGGCCAGTCGGGATAATAGAAGACATCCTTGTGAAAGTAGACAAATTGATAATCCCAGCTGATTTTGTAGTAATGAAATCCGCGGACGAGGGAAAGAGCCATATCCGTGAGCACATAGTACTACTTGGGAGACCATTCATGGCAACTACCAACACATGCCTTGAACTTAAGGGCAAGAAAATAACCATGGAGGTAATGGGCGAGAAGATTGAGTTGGTAGGATGTAGCATCAGAGATAAGGAAGTTGCAGAGGAGCTAAAATTTGTCGATTGCTACGAATCCGTAATTCCCGAATTTCATCATTGCCATGGTAATCGTGAACCACTTGAGGAGGCACTAACGATGCAAGCTGAGACGTGCTACATGACTGAAGAAGCAAGGGAACTAGTTGAAATGATGGATAGCACCCCAGAAATTCCCGCAGGAGAAGAGGTACTTGAACCTTTAGATGAAGAAGAAGAAGAAAGTGGGTTTCCTGAAGAACCCAGCTTAGAATTGAAACCGCTTCCTGCGCACCTCAAGTATGTGTACTTAGGAGAAAATCAGAAAAAGCCTGTGATTGTCTCCTCACATCTCTACTACAATGAAGAAAGTAAGCTGATTGAAGTATTGAAGGAAAATTCCACAGCCATAGGATGGGGGATCAGTGATATCAAAGGAATTAGCCCTACAAGATGCGTGCACAACATCACTCTAGAACAAGATGCAAAACCCATTAGGCAACCACAGCGAAGGATTAATCCAGCCATGCAAGAGGTGGTAAAAAAAGAAGTCATCAAGTTGCTAGATGCTGATATGATTTACCCCATTCCTGATAGTCGATGGGTGAGCCCGGTACATGTAGTTCCTAAAAAATCAGGACTCACGGTAGAAGAGAATGAGAAGGGAGAATTGGTACCGGTTAGGAAGACCACTGGATGGCGGATGTGTATTGACTATAGAAGATTAAATGCCGCCACTAAAAAAGACCACTTCCCTTTACCATTTATAGATGACATGCTAAATCGCCTTGCGGGACGGAAGTTTTATTGTTTTCTTGATGGTTTATCAGGTTTCTACCAGATTCCAACTGCACCGGAGGATCAGGAGAAGACGACGTTCACTTGCCCATTCGGAACATTTGCCTATAGGAGGATGCCATTTGGACTATGCAATGCTCCCGCTACTTTTCAAAGGTGCATGCTTTCTGTTTTCTCTGATATGGTAACTAAGTTTGTTGAAGTTTTCATGGATGATTTTTCCCTTTTTGGTGATTCATTTGATGAATGCTTGCAAAGATTAGATCTAGTTTTGAAAAGGTGCATTGAATGCAACTTGACCTTAAGCTGGGAGAAGAGTCATTATATGGTTAGAGAAGGCATTGTTCTAGGACATGTAGTTTCTGAAAGAGGTATTGAGGTAGACAAGGCTAAGATCGAAATCATTGAAAAACTTCCCCCACCTACTTGTGTGAAAGAATTGCAATCTTTTCTTGGCCATGTAGGTTTTCATAGGAGGTTTATTAAATATTTTTCGAAAATTGCTAAACCTTTAAGTAGCTTGCTTGCTAAGGATGTGGTTTTCCATTTCTCTAATGAATGCTTAGTTGCTTTTAATACCCTTAAGGAAAAGCTTGTTTCTGCTCCCATTGTTGTGCCACCTGACTGGAATCTTCCTTTCGAAATTATGTGTGATGCTTCGAATTTTGCTATGGGTGCTGTTTTATGCCAAAAAGTTGATAAGCAGTATCGTGTGATTTATTGTGTTAGTAAGAATCTAGACTATGCGCAAGTTAATTATACAACTACTGAAAAGGAATTTTTAGTTGTTGTCTTTGCTTTACAAAAGTTTAGGTCTTATTTAATTGGACATCCTGTGAATGTCCATACTGATCATGCTGCTTTGAGACATTTATAGCTAAGCAAGATTCTAAGCCTAGATTAATCCGTTGGGTCCTTTTACTACAAGACTTTGATTTGACCATAGTGGATAGAGCTCGTAGGGAGAATTTAGTAGCGGGTCATTTATCTAGAATACCTAATATCCCTGTTGATCCGATACCCATCAATGAAGACCTCCCCGATGAGCACTTAATGAGGGCTAATGAAGAGCCATGGTATGCAGATATCGTAAACTATTTGGCTATGAATGTTTGCCCCACTAACTTTTCAGCCTCAGACAAGAGAGCTCTTGCCAAGCAATGCAGGACTTACATATGGGATGATCCGCATCTATTCAAGGAAGGAGCTGATGGGATTCTAAGGAGATGCGTGCCACAAGAAGAAAAACAAAGTGTACTGAGCCATTGCCATGAGCTTAATTGTGGGGGACATTATAGTGGGTTGAAAACAGCACGCAAGGTACTGCAAGCAGGATTTTTCTGGCCAACAATATACAAAGATGCTCGAAGTTTTGTGAAGAATTGTGACCCATGTCAACGAGGAGGTGGTATCGGCAAGAAAGATGAAATGCCCCTTCAAGGGAATCTAGTGGTAGAACCTTTCGATGTATGGGGCATTGATTTTATGGGACCATTTCCAAACAGTTGGGGCTATGAATACATTCTTGTTGCAGTGGAATATGTGACTAAATGGGTGGAGGCAATTCCTACAAGAACAAATGACGGCGCAGTGGTTATGAAGTTCTTAAAGGAAGTAATATTCTCGAGATTTGGGTGCCCTAGGACAATCATCAGCGATGGAGGGTCACACTTCGTCAATAGAACGTTTGCCTCCCGTTTTAAGAGATACAGTGTCCACCATAGTATCGCTACACCTTATCACCCACAGACGTCGGGACAGGTCGAAGCCAGCAACCGTCAAATCAAGAAGATCCTGGAGCGAGTAGTGAAGCCTGGTAGGAAGGATTGGGCAGGAAAATTGAACGATGCACTTTTGGCATACAGGACTAGCTACAAGACGGTGATCGGGACCACTCCGTACAGACTCGTGTATGGGAAAGCATGTCATCTTCCCGTAGAACTGGAACACAAGGCGTATTGGGCCATAAAAGCACTCAATCTGGATATGGGAAAAGCTGGCGAGAACGATTGTTACAACTAGATGAGCTTGATGAATTACGACTAGGTGCTTATGAAAATGCCAAGATCTACAAGGAACGTACTAAGAAGTATCATGATCGTGGAATAGTACGAAAGGAATTGATTCCTTGACAAAAAGCTTTGGTATTTAATTCTCGCCTTCGACTGTTTCCTGGAAAGCTCCGTACTCGTTGGGATGGACCGTACGAAATTATCGAAGTTGCTCCCCATGGAGCTGTAAAACTCTTTCATCCAAAGACGGGCAATACCTTCAAGGTGAATGGCCAGCGAGTGAAGCCGTACTTCAAGATATCTAGTGATCAAAGGGAGGTTGATCACCTTGAGCTTACGCTTACCGCCTCCACTGAGGGTTAGTGTGTTTTCTCACGAGTTTGATTGAGTATCATAGGTCACTTATACAAGCATTAGCTCTCGCCTTGAATGTACTTTCGACGTTCGGGACGAGCGACGACGTTCAGGTTTGGGGAGGAGGTTATCGCTGGTTATCTCTATACTTATCTTGCTTATGATAACTCGTGAATTTTGTTTTGCATTTGAACGTTTACTGCTTTCCTAGGATATTCTTGCATGTTCTATATGGAGTTTATTGCCGAATTTTTTAAACTTTTTATTGGGTAGATCAACTAACTATGCCATTAATCGTATGCTTCATCTCTATGAATTTGTTTGAGGTTTTTCTCGCTTGGCTTGTCACATTTATGTATTGCACTTAGTTAAGCTTGTTAGTCTCGACATCACTTAGTGGTGTTTTCTCTACTGCGGTTCACGAAGGCCTTTATAATAGGATGATGCATGTTAGGGTCTTATGGTTGTTTTCCCGAGTAATTATGTACCTAAGAGGCAACAAGTCTTCACCATGCTTTGAGATTGCTAAATGCCTAGGAAGGAGGTAGTGTGAGGTTGTGTGATCCTTTGTTTATAACCTATTCTTCCGAATAGGTTTGGGGAGGGGGTTGCACCATCATTAGACTTGTTTTCGTTTTTCATTTCTGTATCGTGAGTTTTTTTTTCTTTTCCGTAAATTTTTGTACTCCAACCTATTCTTTCGAATAGGTTTGGGGAAGTCGTGTGAGTCATTTTATTTCTCTTTTTGTTATGCTACTGCTGGCTAAAAAAAAAATCGAAAAAAAAAAGAAAGAAAGAAAAATTCTAGAAAAAAAAAGAAGAGAAAAAGAAAAAAGCAAAAAAATCTGGAAAGAAAAAAAGAAAAAAAAGAAAAGACCCCAAAAAAGCAAAAGAAGGGTCCAACAAAGAAAAGCCAAATAGCAGTTTAGCAAAGTGTTGAGTCTTATTTTCAATTCTTTTAATGTTCATAATCGTGTTGTAACTTTCTATCTTTTTTGTCTTGAGTGTCATCTGTTCTAGACCACCCTCGTCCTGTCATTCAGGAAGTGGTGAATAGCTTAAGACTTTAATTTAGAGATCGGTAGAATAGGGGAGTGTTATCTTTTATAGGGAACCCTCCTTCGTTTGATGCGAGCCAGTACTGGTTCGACCTCTTTGAGGGAAAGTCTTAACATGGTGGAACAGCAGTAAGTCCTCAGTTTCATAGGCATGGGACAACCATTCGTATCTTAGCATGCTTCATTACGTCGTCACTGACTAGGTCCAGGTAGAGAATGTTACGAGAGACTATCTTGTCTTGACATAAGTGCTTATGTGGATGTGTATAAGTCGATCGAGGTATTCTTCAACCTATATTCATGCTTCGATTTATATGGTTTTTGTTCATATGTTTTTTGGTAGATTCAGAAGATTAGTTCATTTTATTTGGCATGAGACTCCATTTTGTGTCTTGCATTTTTTGCATTAGAGTCTAGCTTAGTTGCTTGAGGACAAGCAAAGGTTCGGTTCGGGGAGTTTGATGAATGTGTATTTTACACTTTCATTCGAGTCTTTTTCACCTATTTTGGATATCCTCTATGTTAATTTAGCTATATTTTAGTGCATTTTATTAGAATAGTGTCACGTTTCCCTTTAGATTTTATTTTACAGGTTTTGGTTGAAAATCGAGGATTTCCGGGCAATTATATTGAAGTTGACAAGAAATTGGTGTTCCAGAAGCCTATTTGGAGTATCTGAAGGTTTCCGGATAGGATTTGGAGTCTAGGGGTCGAATCTGGAAGTTAGAAGGCCACTAGAAGACAGAAACCGAGTCCGAAAAGGGGAAGAAATCCAAAAACGCGTCGAAAACGCAGAATTCCGCGAAAAAGTCTCCGGGGCGAACCGCCCCACACCGGGCGAACCGCCCCACACTTATTCGAGGCCTATATATAGTTGCTCAGTTTTCTCCGAAAATCATACTTTTCCAGACCTACTTTCTCACCTTTCTCTGTAGTTTTAGGTAGGGACTTCCCAGAGACTGTTCTGGGGGTTCGTAGCTTAGGGGACTCTTTTTCATAGCAGTTTGGAGCTCGTAGGATCGCAATTCTCCGGAGATTGACAACCTTCGGTAACTTTGTATCTTACAGTTTATTCTACTTATTTTTATTTATCTTTCAACATGTTTTCTTCTATGATTTCTGTTGATTGCATGTCTATTATGAGTAGCTAAACTTATCGTTGGTGGTAGTATGTGAATTCTTAGCGAAGGGAAGATAATCATGCTAATGGCTATATCGCGCATTATACTTTGTGTTATTGTTTTATTTCGTTGATCAGGCTTAAGCCCAAAATTCTCGTATGTTGTATTAATTATTATGCACAATTGGACCCTCGTCGACATGTACGCGAGTTTATCTTCGTAGTGTTGAATAATTACGGAACACAATAGGACAGTTGTGCTTGACTTGTCAGAATCGTTATCTTCGTAGTGCTTAATAATTGCAACAGGACACTAGATTGATCAAAGATCTCCATGCAAGACCGAGCAATTTACGCATGATTATCGACCCGTTATTCTTTGAAGGATCATACTATCACCAATCTCCATTATCTGTTAGAAACCCCTTTGCTATTACGTCTGTTGTTTTATATTCTCTAGTTAAATAGATAAAGCTAGTTATAGTCTTGAGAGAACGACACTCGAGTCATTCTACTGCTACACTACGGTTTTCGTTGTAGTTGTGGATTGCCTTTGGCTAATTAACAAATATATTTGACTGAACCTGGAACCGACAAACCCGCGTTCATCAGATTCTGAGGAAATCTTCTGCTGGAATAGCTTAAGTCCCTTGTAAAAGCTTTGTTTGTTTTTGTTTGCTGATTTGTGTAGTTATCTCTGAACTTTCATGTAAACTTACTGAAAGATAACTATCAGCAATAAAGCTTTTGACTCTTATTGGTTTTTGATTATGCAATCTACTTATGCTTACTTTGTTATTATTCAAGTATGCTTGCATTATTCAAACTGATTTATTCAACATCAAAAAGGGGGAAATTTGTTAGGAAACTTGTAATTTTGATGAGCAATTAACCATGCTAAATTAAGGAAAGTCCAGTAACTAGTACTATTAAGGTCCATAGGAATTTAGAATTTTAATGGACATTGTAAAAGAGGAACTTTTGCTGAAGACTTAGTGTAGGTACTAGTTAGGTGCTTTAACCGCTTATGATGTATCTTGTTTTCTGAAAAAGAAAAACAACATATTGAAGCATTTGCTGATGATTTACTTTGTTTACACAAACAAACTATTGAAGCATTAGAACCGTTCAGAAACTTGAAGAATTCGAAGAATGAAGACTAAAGAAGATTTCTGAAGATGGTATCTACAAAGGCACATGTTGCTCAGAAAGTGGAAACTTCAGCAACAACTTGCATAAGTGAAAATCTATATGACAAAGTAGGTTGTGCTTGCTGAAACTGAGACTGACCGCTTGCTGAAAAACATATGTGACCTCCTTGCTGAAAGTACTTGCATTTGCGCTCCAACGTTCATATTTGAATTTCATTCAAAAGAACATTAAATGCAAAGTAAGCATGCGAAGAACATGAAGACTAGAAGACAAATAAAGGACGCTACTGAAAGTACAAAAGCAAGGTAGTGACATCTTAAGGAACAAAGCTTTAGAATTCGAAATTCAAACGGCTCCCTTGATTCACTATAAATAGAGGTCATCCGGTAAAGAGTTGAAGTGTGTCAACAACGTGATCAAACTCTCACTTGTGCTTAAACACTCATACCCTTCTATACTCTTCACTGCCATTGATCCGTTCCAAGACTTAAAGCTTGAAAAAACTACTTGTGAAGAAGTAGAACATTCACGGCTAAGAAATTAGTTAAGTGTTCTTTCTTTCGAACAAGAACAAGTCTTGACACCAGAAACAATCAAACTTGTTTACTGCAAAGTATTCAAAGTTTTGTTTCTTTGATTACTTGTTGTAGCTGAATAAGTTATAATCAAGTTATCTCATCCCAAACCTCTCTAACTGATAAACACCCTTTTCAGGCGTGAAATTCAGGGGGAACTTAATCAAGCATAGTGTTGCTGATTATAAGTCCCAAGTTTGGTGGAGAACAAGGTCTCGTTCTCTAGTTAGGTTGGAAACGAAGCAAGTGTGCTTTGGTTTCTGTCGAATCGCTCTAGATAGGTGTTGTAAGGAACCTCAAACTTATCTTAGTGGATTCAGTCCTAGGAAAGACAAACTGGATTAGTTGAGAGATTACGCCACTCTCCGATACCACTATAAAAGTGTTCGTGTGATTTACTTTACTGCATTTAGTTTTCAGCAAAGAATATCTTTCTGTACACTGTCACTGTGCTCACTTGCTGAAACTTTCACTTACTGATAAAGCACTTATTGTACAAAGACTTCCGCTCTCTGAATTTAAGTATCAGTAAAACTCGTTACTGAAAAGTAACTAATACTTGCTGAGAAAGTTAAGTATCAGCAAACTCATTACTGAAAAGTAATAAGTCCTTCCTAAGAAAGTTTTTAAACGATGAAAGTTTGAAAAGACTATTCACCCCCCCCCCTCTAGTCTTTTCTTGTTGTTTAAAGGGGACCGACAGATTCTGAGAAGGTGAAAACCATCATAAGAAGTCTGAATCAAGAGTGGGTTCCCACTCAGAACTTCTATTACAACCAAGGAATGCCTAACATCACTCCTACTAAGTTGTTCTCTCATCTTGTTGCTGTCAAATATGAGACAAAGCAAAGAGAAAATGTATTTGCTGAAAAATCGCAAAACATTGCTCTTGCTGCAAAGCCTTTGACTTCTGAAAAGAAGGATGAAAAGGAGCCTGCTGATGAAAGTGCTCTGGCTGTTAGAAACATGAGGAAATTCATCATTAAGGAACTTGAAAGGCGAAAGGCAAAAGAGAAGCTGAGAAAGCATCTTAGCAACAACTATCACAAGTACAAGCGTGAAGCTAGGTCGCTGAACAAGCAAGCTCAACAAGCCACTTCTTCTGAAGAACCAGCGGTTGGAAACGACCTTTGTTTGTATTGCAAAAAGCGTGGACACTTCAAAGCCAATTGTCCCTTGCTAAAATGCAAGTCTGCTGACAAAATGAAAAAATTAAAAAAGGCTTTTATTGCTGAAGAAAAGAAGAAGCTTCAAGCTAAAATTGATGCTTTGTGCATTGATACAAGTTTTGAAGATAGTGAGACAGAAGATTCAGATACTGTGGAAGAAACAATAATGGATGTTGAAATTGGCAAAGAAGTTTGTGGGATTGCTATGGAAGCATTTCAAGATGTGTCAAATGTCGAATTTTGCCTAATGACTAATCAGGTAATTCTCCAGACTCAGACTCAGATTCAGAAAGTGAAAATGAGATTGATCTTGATAGACTTCAAGGAAAAAATTGAAAAGATTTGAGAAAACTCTTAGCAAACTGATGAACGTGTATTTTACACTTTCATTCGAGTCTTTTTCACCAATTTAGCTATCATCTAGGTTAATTTAGCTTATATTTTAGTGCATTTTATTAGAATAGTGTCACGTTTCTCTTTTCTTTGCATTTTTCAGGTTTTAGGTAAAAAACGTATTTTTATGGGAAATATTGATTAAGAGGACGAAGTTTTGGTGTTTCGAGGACATTCGTGGTGTATCTAGAAGGTTCCGGATGAGATTTGAGGCCTAGGGGACGAGTTTCAAGGCTTAAAGGTCACTAGAAGGCAAAATCCGAGTCCGAAAAGGAAAAGAAGACCAAAATCTCGCTCCCACCGACTGGATGTCCCAGGCTAACCGCCTGGGACGTGGGGGTCCCACACCAGGCGAATCGCCTGGCACCTGGGGCGGTTCGCCCAGGGGGGTTTCGACAGCTATATATATGTTTGCCTATTTTCTATGTTTTTCATACGTTTTCACCTTATTTTGAGAGACAAATTCTCCAGAGCCTGTTCTGGGAATTATTAGCATAGAATACTCTTTTTCTTATTAATTTGGAAGCTTTAATATAGAGATTGGACATCTTTGATTTTCGATTCTTGCTTGTGAGTTAGCAATTCATCGGAGATTGACAACCTTCGTTGGTAACTTGTATCTCACGATTTTTCTGCTTTTATTTATTTCATTCAACATGTTTTCATTCAGTCTTGCTTTGATTCTTGTTGATTGCAATTTAGCTATGAGTAGCTAAATGTATCGTTGATGATAGTATGTGATTTCTTAGCTAGGGTTCTTGATTATGCATGAGCGGCTTCGCACGTTTAAAACTTGATTTATTGTTTTATTTGTTTGATCTATCTAAGCCATCTATCTTTGTAGTGTTGAATTGAAAGGAACAGATAAGACAATTCATGATCATAGATTTCTATACAAACTTCAAGTACTTCATGCATAATTATTACCCGTTGCTTTGAATGATCATACTATCGCTAACTTCCATCATATTGATAAGAAAAATATGTGCTTTACTTGATTTCTGTTTATAGTTTAAGTTAAATTAGATAAAGCTAGTTATAGTCCTTAGAGATCGACACTCGAGGTTATTTTACTTCTACACTACGTGCCTTGGTTTTCGTTGTAGTTGTGAATTTCCTTTGGCTAAAAACAAATTTATTTGATTAATTGAGTCTGACAATCTCGTTCATCAAATTGGCGCCGCTGCCGGGGACTATACTCCTTTTTCTCTTTAGCTTATTTATATTTTTAGCATTCAATTCTCAGAGTCAGTAGTTAATTTGTTCCCAGAATTTTGCGACATCTAACAGGACTAATTTTCAGTTTTGAGTTACTCCTGTTACAGATACTCAGGTTCCGTGATGGCTCGTCCACTGTTGAAATCATGGGTTCAACCTAACAAGGAACGAATAAAGGGTCCAGCGATTGTCATTTCTCCTGCGACTCATGACTTGGAAATCAAAAACCACATGTTCCAGCAACTCCCGAGGTTCTATGGCTTGGCTAGGACGTGATAGGGTATTTGCATGATATCGATGAATTCGTCAACCAACTCCCAAGACCGGGCACTGAGGTGACGGATGACGAGCTGAGAATGAAGGTTTTTGCAATGGGGCTTGGCGATAAAGCCAAGGCATGGTTAGGCTCTCTGGAAGCCGGATCACTAGACACCTGGGCCAAGGTGTTTTCTAATTTTATGGAGAAATACTTTCCCCATACTTTGACTACTGCGCTGAAGGCGCAAATCAGTAGTTTCAAGCAAGACTATGATGAGACTATCTACACTGCTCTCGAGAGGTTCAAGGACCTCATGAATAAGTTCCCTCACCATGGGATGGAGCTTTCTGATCTCGTCCAGCACTTCTACAATGGGCTTACTTATGAGAGCCAACAGGTGGTGGATTTCCAGTGCCGTGGAAATATCTGGGAGGAGTCCGCCGAGGATGTATGGGCGTGTTTTGAGAGGCTTGCTAAGGGATCTCAGTTCAAGGATCCAAGGGCCATGTTCAAAAGGCGTGGATCTGAAGCTCCAACAAAACCAGAGGTGCAGTTGAACGGTGTGAGTGGGGATAGGTTTGATGGCTTCGCCCATGAGATGAACCAGGCCCTTAAGAGCTCGATGGGGCAGCCTCTTTCCAATGAAGTTTGCAAGGTGTGCAAGAATTATGGGCATGGGGATCATATGTGTAGGTTTGATTTGGCCGATGATAGTGTTTACTGGGTAGACCGTAGTAATCGCCACTATGGAAACGACCATTGTGGAAATCCTGCTGAAGCATCTCAATCCAAGTCTGCTACTCTCTTTGATAAATTACAGAAATTGGTCGATTCCACCCAAGGTTGTCTTAAGCGTTATGAAGAAGATTCGGAGAAGACAAGGGCGAGACTTGATCAGTTGGAGGCAAGCACTAGGCTTGCTCATCAAAAGATGCAAGAGTTGATTGACCGAGGAGCAAGTAGGGAGCAAGGGAAGTTGCCTAGGAAAACTGAGAAGTCGATGTCCATTACTTTGGTGGGTGATCTTCCTGTTGAGATCACTATCAAGAAAGTTGCCAAATGTGAGTGTTGCAAGGATGGTGAGCCCCCACTAGCCAAGGAAGAAGAGAAGGACCCTCGCTTTAATGTTAGCGATGAGGAGCAAGAAGATCCCGAGCCAATTCCTGATAGTTTCGATGTTAAGGTTGGGATTGGTGAACTTGAAGATGTCCGTGCTACACTAGATACGGATCTTACTCGAATGTGCTCCCTATGAATGTGTTTGAGAAGAGTGGCCTTGGAGAGCTTTCAGAGCATAAGGCTATTGTGCAACTTGCGGATGGATCCTTTGTACGACCCAAAGGCATTGTGAAGAACGTATTGGTTAAGATTGGTGAAGCTTCGGTATACACCAACTTTGTTGTGATGCCGGCGTCTACTCCTGGGATGGGTGATGTTGTTATCTTGGGGCGAACATTCTTGACTAAGCTACGCTCCGTAATCGACATCTACCGAAGAACTTGCACCATCGAGGTGGATGGCAAGCAACATTTGTTGCGAGCCATGTCTGATCCTAGTCCTCACTTCAATGCTTCTCATTCTATTAACTACTTTGGTCTTGCTGTATATGTACATTCGCATTCTCAGGTACTAGGTATGAGGAAGAGATCAATGAAGGGGAAGTCTAGTACCCGTAAGGACAAGAAATAAAGAGCAAGAAGAAGTCGAGTCAGAGACTCTTTAAACAATGGCGCTATCCGGGAGGCAACCCGGAGTTTTATTGCTTTTTGCATTGCATGCATATTTATTTTGAGCATGTCATTGTATTTTATTTTATTCTTTCGTATGTTTTTGGTGATAAAATAAGTTTTAAGATGATAATTTGGCGTTTTTGGGAGAAAAAGGACATCTCCAGGAGTCTGGAGATGCCAGGCGAACCGCCCCCCACATGGGGCGATTCGCCTGGCAAGTCCAGAACGCCTGGGGTGTTCTGGACACCCCAGGCGAATCGCCCCCCACCTGGGGCGGTTCGCCCCGGGTGTCCAGAAACCCGGGTATCCGGATTTTCGTCCCGACACCCGATTTTCTTCCTCTATGCTAAATTATTAATCTTTTTTGCTTCTTTTATCACCTGTTTTGGTTTCTCACGAGTTTCTTTGATTTATATAGGTTACAGGTACAAGTTATTTCTCACCTTAAATCCACTTTCGACGTTCGGGACGAGCGACGACGTTCAGGTTTTGGGGGGGGGGGGGTTATCGCTGGCTATCTCTACACTTGTTTTGCTTATGATAAACTCGTGAAGCCCTTTGTTTACATTTGCACGTTTACCGCTTTCTTAGTATTTAGTTGCATACATTACATTCATCCTAGTATAGTTTTGCATGTTTTTATGTGGAGCTTATTGCCAAATTTTTTGAACTTTTTTATTGGGTAGATTAACTAGTTATGACCTTTTGACCATGCGTTTCATCTCTATGAATTTGTTTGAGGTTTTTCTCGCTTGGCTTGTCACATTCATATATGCACTTAGTTAAGCTTGGTAGTCTCGACATCACTTAGTGGTGTTTTCTCTACTGCGGTTCACGAAGGCCTTTATAATAAGATGATGCATGTTAGAGTCTTGTGGTTGTTCTCCCGTGGAATTATGTACCTAAGAGGCAACAAGTCTTCACCTTGCTTTGAGATTGCTAAATGCCTAGGAAGGAGGTAGTGTGATATTGTGTGATCCTTTGTTTGAAACCTATTCTAACGAATAGGTTTGTGGAGGGGGTTATGCTGTCATTATGACTTGTTTTTCGATTTTGATTGTTGTGAGTTTGTTTTCCTTTTTCGTAAAGTTTGTGCTCCAACCTATTCTTTCGAATAGGTTTGGGGAGGTTGTTTGTGAGTCATTGTAATTTCTTTTTCGTGGTGCTACCACTGGCTATTTACAAAAAAAAAAAAGAAAGAAAGATGAAAAGCAAAAAGAAAAAAAATTCCAGAAAAAAGATAAAGAAAAAATTCCAAAAAAAAGAAAAAATCTGGAAAATAGAAAAGACCCCAAAAAGCAAAGAATGGTCCAAAGAAAGCCAAAATGGAGTTTAGCAAAGTGTTTGTCTCGTTTTTCAATTCATGTAATGTTCGTAATCGAGTTGTAAAGTGTGTCTTTCGTTTGTTTGAGTGTCATCTGTTCTAGACCACCCTCGTCCTGCCATTCAGGAAGTGGTGATAGTTTATGACTTTGCTTGAGAGATGGGTAGAATAGGGGAGTGTGAACTTTTAGGGAACCCTCCTTCGTTTGATGAGAGCCAGTATTGGTTCGACCTCTTTGAGGGAAAGTCTTAACTTGGTGAACAGTAGTAAGTCCTCAGTTTCATAGGCACGGGACAACCATTCGTATTTTAACATGTTTCATTACGTCGTCACTTACTAGGTCCACGTAGAGAATGTTACGAGAGACTATCTTGTTTAACATAGTGCATATGTGAATGTGTATGAGTCAATCGAGGCATTCTTCAACCAATATCCATGTTATGATTTGTATGGTCATTGTTCATAAGTTTTTGATAGACTCAATAGATTAGTTCATTTCATTTGGCATGAGACTCCATTTTCTGTGTTGCATTGTTTTCTGCATTAGAGTCTAGCTTAGTTGCTTGATGAACCGGAATTTGTCAGATTCAAATTAATCAATTAAATTTGTTTTTAGCCAAAGGCAATTCACAACTACAACGAAAACCGTAGTGTAGCAGTAAAATAACCTGGAGTGTCGATCTCTAAGGACTATAACTACCTTTATCTAATTTAACTTAAATTATAAAATCAACAGACGACTTAGCACATATTTTTCTTATCAAGATAATGGAAGTTAGTGATAGTATGATCATTCAAAGCATAGCAGGTTAATAATCATGTATGAAGTACCCGATCGTTTTGCATAGAGATCTAAGATCATGAATTTTCCAATGTGTTCCGTTTTATTCACCACTACGAAGATAAAGGGCTTAGATAGATCAAATAAATAAAGCAATAACTCAAAGTCTGATTCGCATTACCGCCATCATGCATAATTAAGAACCCTTCGCTAAGAAATCACATACTATCACCAACGATAGATTTAGCTACTCATAGATGTCATGCAATCAACAGAAATCATAGCAAGATTGAATGAAAACATGTTGAAAGATATATACATATAAATAGAAAAATCTGAGATACAATGTTACTGACGAAGGTTGTCAATCTCCAAAGATTCGCGATCTCACAAGCTCCAAATTGATAAGAAAAATTGTCCCCTATGCTAAGAATTCCCAGAACAGGCTCTCGAGAATTCCTACCTAAAACTAATGAGAAAGGTATGAAAAAAGGTTTGAGAAAGTATGAAAAACCGTAGAGAAACAGCAACTATATATAGGAGTTCGGGAAGCGTGGGGCGAGTCGCCCCACACACCGGGCGAACCGCCTGGTGTGGGGCGAACCGTCCCACATCCCGGGCGAATCGCCCGGGAGTCCTAGTCGGTGAGAGACGCGTTTTCGACGCATTTTTGGATTTCTTTTCCTTTTCGGACTCGGTTTTTGCCTTCTAGTGTCCTTTAAGCCTTCAAACTCGACCCCTAGACTTCAAATCCCATCCGGAATCTTCTAGATACTCCAAAAATATCCTCGGAACACCAATTCTTCATTCTCTTCAATATAATTGCCCGGAAAACTACGTTTTTCACCTAAAACCTGTAAAATGCAAACTAAAGGGAAACGTGACACTATTCTAATGAAATGCACTATAATATAGCTAAATTAACATAGACGATAGCAAAAATAGGTGAAAAAAGACTCGAATGAAGGTGTAAAATACACGTTCATCAAACTCCCCAAACCGAACCTTTGCTTGTCCTCAAGCAACTAAGCTAGACTCTAATGCAAAAAACAATGCAACACAAAAAATGGCGTCTCATGCCAAATGAAATGAACTAATCTATTGAATCTATCAAAAAACTTATGAACAAAAAACCATACAAATCATAACATGGATATTGGTTGAAGAATGCCTCGATTGACTCATACACATTCACATATGCACTTATGTCAAACAAGATAGTCTCTCGTAACATTCTCTACCTGGACCTAGTCAGTGACGACGTAATCAAACATGTTAAAATACGAATGGTTATCCCGTGCCTATGAAACTGAGGACTTACTGTTGTTCACCAAGTTAAGACTTTTCCTCAAAGAGGTCGAACCAATACTGGCTATCATCAAACAAAGGAGGGTTCCCTAAAAAAGATAACACTCCCCTATTCTACCCTTCTCTCAAGCAAAGTCTTAAGCTATTCACCACTTCCTGAATGGAAGGACGAGGGTGGTCTAGAACAGATGACACTAAAACAAACAAAAGACAAAAATTACAACTCGATTACGAACATTACAAGAATTGAAAAATGAGACAAACACTTTGCTAAACTGCTTTTTGGTTTCTTTTTTTTTTTTTGTGGACCCTTCCTTGCTTTTTTGGGGTCTTTATTTTTTTCCTTTTTTTTTTCCAGATTTTTTCTTTTTCCTGGAAATTTTTCTTTTTATTTTTTTTTTTTTTTTGATTTTTTTTAGCGAGCAGTAGCACAAGGAAAAAGAAACAATGACACACAAACGACCTTCCCAAACCTATTTGAAAGAATAGGTTGGAGTACAAACTTTACGAAAAAGGAAAAATAAACTCACAACACACACTAAAAATCGAAAAACAAGTCTAATGATAGCGTAACCACCTCCCCAAACCTATTCGAAAGAATAGGTTGCAAACAAAGGATCACACAATCTCACACTACCTCCTTCATAGGCATTTAGCAATCTCAAAGCACGGTGAAGACTTGTTGCCTCTTAGGTACATAATTACTCGGGAAAACAACCATAAGATCCTAACATGCATCATCCTATTATAAAGGCCTTCGTGAACCGCAGTAGAGAAAACACCACTAAGCGATGTCGAGACTACCAAGCTCAACTAAGTCCAAACATAAATGTGACAAGTGATGAACGTGTATTCTACACTTTCATTCGAGTCTTTTTTCACCAATTTAGCTATCCTCTATGTTAATTTAGCTATATTTTATTTCATTTTATTAGAATAGTGTCATGTTTCCCTTTAGTTTGTATTTTACAGGTTTTGGGTGAAAAACGAGGTTTTCCGAGCAATTATATTGAAGAGAAGGAAGAATCGATGTTCCAAAGGCATTTTTGGAGTATCTAAAAGATTCCGGATAGGATTTGAAGTTTTGGGGTCGAGTCTGAAGGCTAAAAGGTCACTAGAAGGCAAAAACCGAGTCCGAAAAGGAAAAGAAATCAAAAAACGCGTCGAAAACGCGTCACCTGCCGACTGGACCTCCCGGGCGATTCGGCCGGGACGTGGGGCGGTTCGCCCCACACCAGGCGATTCGCTCGGTGTGTGGGGCAACTCGCCCCACACCGTCCGAACCCCTATATATAGTTGCTCAGTTTTCTCCATTTTCATACTTTCTCAGACCTTTTTTCTCACCTTTCTCATTAGTTTTAGGGAAGAATTCTCCAGAGCCTGTTCTGGGAATTCTTAGCATAGGAGATACTTTTTCTTATCGTTTTGGAGCTTGTGAGATTGCGATTCTTAGGAGATTGACAACCTTCGGTAACATTGTATCTTGCAATTTTTTCTATTCATATTTATTTATCTTTCAACATGTTTTCATTCAATCTTGCTATGATTTCTGTTGATTGCATGACATCTATGAGTAGCTAAATTTATCGTTGGTGATAGTATGTGATTTCTTAGCGAAGGGTTAATAATTATGCCGATGGCGGTAAAGCGAGTCAGACTTTGAGTTATTGCTTTATTTCTTTGATCTATCTAAGCCGTCTATCTTCGTAGTGTTGAATAATAACGGAACACATTGGACAATTCATTGATCAAAGATCTCTATGCAAAACGATCGGGTACTTCATGCATGATTAGTAACCTGCTATGCTTTGAATGATCATACTATCACTAACTTCCATTATCTGATAAGAAAAACCTGTGCTAAGTCGTCTGTTGATTTTATATTTTAAGTTAGATTAGATAAAGCTAGTTATAGTCCTTAGAGATCGACACTCGAGGTTATTTTACTGCTACACTACGGTTTTCGTTGTAGTTGTGAATTGCCTTTGGCTAATTACAAATTTATTTGATTAATTAGAATCTGAGAAATTCCGGTTCATCAAATTGGCGCCGCTGCCGCGGACTATACTTCTTTTTTCTGTTTAGCTTTTATATATATTCAGCTTTCAATTCCTAGTCTTAGTAGTATTAGTCTTTTTCGATTTCATAGTGATTTCCAGAAATTTTCTTCATCTTCGAGTTTTCTAACGAGACTAATTTTCAGTTTTGAGTTACTCATGTTCCAGATTTCCAGGTATGACGACCTTAAAAGCTCGCTTGACACCTACGTTCTCGCAAGTCAAGAAAGGGTCAGCTATATACTTGGAAGAAGAGTTATCGGGGTATGAGGTAACAAGTTCTGTAGTGAGAAGGATACAGAGGTTCGAAGATGGAGTGGGGATGAATCCGTTAAGCTTCATCAGATCCTATGAGGAAGAAATAGCAAAAGTTCCAGCAAAGGGGTTCACCGAGGACCAATTATGCAGGAAATTATTTTCTTTTGCTCTGGGATACGAACCAAGAATTTGGATAGCAAGGTTAGCACCAGGATCACTGAGAACCTGGGGCCAAGTAGTAGAGGAGTTCTTGGCGCGTTTAATGCCTTACCATGAGACGATTGCCTTGCGGAGTCGGATCGAACACTTCAAGCAAGTAGAGTATGAGCGGTTCTGTGACACCTACGAACGTTTTGAGTTGTATAAACGTGAGTGCCCGCATCACCGTTTCGACGACGGAGAACTGATTTGGTATTTTGTTGGTGGTCTACGTGATGATGTTAGGCTTCAAGTGGATGGGATGTGTGGAGGATTAGAGGAATGTACAGTTGAAGAGGCAGTGAAGGTCTTTCAAAAATACGCAAGTGGATCTGCACAGTCTGAGAGGCTAATGTCGACTCAAGTCACCAACGGGAATTCAAATCGGGGCGAAACTGAAGGCTTATACGAAGGATATTCTGAAGACGAAGATATCAGTGAGGAGGAAGAACTTGCGTTTTACGCAGGGATTAACGCCATTGAGAATGTTTTTGAGATAGCACACGCAGGGCAAGCTGAAAACAATCTTCACATCGAAAACGCTTTTGAAGCAGTCAAAGTAACTGAGCAACTTATCGAGGAACTTAGCTTGTTGAAGTGTGAAAAGTGCGGAAAAGCAGTCGATCGAAGACGCCCCCCTGGAAGTGGAAGGCGAACCGCCCGGTGTGGGGGGCGAATCGCCCCCCATGCAGAGAGTTGGGGACGACTCGGCCCTCGCCAGGCGAATCGCCCCCCAGCTCTAGGGAACTGGACGACCCCAGTTCCCCCGTTTTGACACCTGAAGCTGATCCCAAGCCATTTCCAACTGTTACTACCGAGGAAACTGAGTACGAAGATGTGAATCTACTACTCCATGGAGGAACGATGACCAAAATTCCTAACTTCGTGCGCCCTAAACGTGTTGAATCTTCTGGGACCGACAATACAGGACCAAGCACCGAACAAGAGGTTAGTGAAAGTTCCAAGAAGGATGATGAACCAAGACCATCTGTAGAAGACATGGTTGATGATGAAGTCGAAGGGGGGAACTCCTACGCCAGAAGTACTTCACAGATCTTCTAATCCATATGTGCCTCCGAAACCACATGTACCATTCCCAAGTCGGATCAAGCCAGCCAAGAAGGATATTCAAGAGTCACCTCTATTCCAACGCCTCTCAAAAGTCGAAGTCAATGTGCCTCTCTTGGAGTTAATCCAAAACATTCCGGCTTATACAAAATTCTTTCGTGAGATGAAGAACAAAAGGGTTACTTCAGGAAAGGAAGTTAATGGGATTGAGTCGGTAAATTCAATTGTAGGGTTACCTTTGAAGAAGAAAGATCCTGGAAGTTTCATCATCAACATCGCCTTGGGGAATGGTCGAACGACGAAGGCAATGCTTGACTTGGAGGCTAGCATTAACTTAATGCCCTATTCGGTATACAAAGCCCTGAATCTCGGTGAATTGACACCAACCGATATGGTTGTCCAAATGGCGGACCAAAGTGTGAAGAGTCCAGTCGGAATAATAGAGGATATCCTTGTGAAGGTGGACAAATTGATAATTCCAGCTGATTTTGTAGTAATGAAGTCTGCATACGAGGGAAAGAGCCATATTCGCGAACACGTAGTACTACTTGGGAGACCATTCATGGCAACTACCAACACATGCCTTGAACTCAAGAGCAAGAAGATAACCATGGAGGTAATGGGTGAGAAGGTTGAATTGGTAGGATGTGGTATAGGAGATAAGGAAGTCATGGAAGAATTAAATTTTGTCGATTGCTATGATTCCGTGATTTCCGAATTTCATCATTGCTATGATAATTGTGAACCACTTGAGGAGGCACTAACCATGCAGGCTGAGACATGCTACATGACCGAAGAAGCAAGGGAACTAGTTGAAATAATGGATAGCACCCCAGAAATTCCCATAGGAGAAGAAGTGCTTGAACCTTTAGATGAAGAAGAGGAAGAAAGTAAATTTCCTGAAGAGCCTAGCTTAGAATTAAATCCACTTCCTGCGCACCTCAAGTATGTCTACTCAGGAGAAAATCAGAAGAAGCATGTGATAGTCTCCTCACATCTCTCCAACAATGAAGAAAGTAGGCTAATTGAAGTTTTGAAAGAAAATTCTGCAGCTATAGGATGGGGGATTAGTGATATCAAGGGAATTAGCCCTACTCGGTGTGTGCACAACATCACTCTAGAACAAGATGCCAAACCCGTTAGGCAACCTCAGCGTAAGATAAATCCGGCCACACAAGAGGTGGTAAAGAAAGAAGTAATCAAGTTGCTAGATGCCGATATGATTTACCCCATTCCAGATAGTCGATGGGTGAGTCCGGTTCATGTAGTTCCTAAGAAATTAGGGGTCACGGTAGAAGAGAATGAGAAGGGAGAGTTAGTACCGGTTAGGAAGACCACTGGATGGCGGATGTGCATTGACTATAGAAGATTAAATGCCGCCACTAAGAAAGACCAATTCCCTTTACCATTTATAGATGACATGCTAAACCGCCTTGCGGGGCAGAAATTCTATTGTTTTCTTGATGGTTTATCAGGTTTCTACCAGATTCCAATTACACCGGAGGATCAGGAGAAGACGACGTTGACTTGCCCATTCGGAACGTTTGCCTATAGGAGGATGCCGTTTGGGCTATGCAACGCCCCCGCCACTTTCCAAAGGTGCATGCTTTCTGTTTTCTCTGATATGGTAACTAAGTTTGTTGAAGTTTTCATGGATGATTTTTCCCTTTTTGGTGATTCGTTTGATGAATGCTTGCAAAGATTAGATCTTGTTTGAAAAGGTTCATTGAATGCAATTTGACCTTAAGCTGGGAGAAAAGTCATTACATGGTTAGGGAAGGCATTGTTCTAGGACATGTAGTTTCTGAAAGAGGTATTGAGGTAGACAAGGCTAAGATCGAAATCATTGAAAAACTTCCCCACCTACTTGTGTGAAAGAATTGCAGTCTTTTCTTGGTCATGTAGGGTTCCATAGGAGGTTTATTAAGGATTTTTCAAAAATTGCTAAACCTTTAAGTAGCTTGCTTGCAAAAGATGTGGTTTTCCATTTTTCTAACGAGTGCTTAGTTGCTTTTAATACCCTTAAGGAAAAGCTTGTTTCTGCTCCCATTGTTGTGCCACGTGACTGGAATCTTCCTTTTGAGATTATGTGTGATGCTTCGAATTTTGCTATGGGTGCTGTTTTATGCCAAAAAGTTGATAAGCAGTATCGTGTGATTTATTATGTTAGTAAGACATTAGACTCCGCACAAGTTAATTACACAACTACTGAAAAGGAATTTTTAGCAGTTGTTTTTGCTTTACAAAGTTTAGGTCTTATTTAATTGGTCATCCTGTGAATGTCCATACTGATCATGCTGCTTTGAGACATTTGATAGCTAAGCAAGATTCTAAGCCTAGATTAATCCGTTGGGTCCTTTTGCTACAAGATTTTGATTTGACCATAGTGGATAGAGCTGGTAGGGAGAATTTAGTAGCTGATCATTTGTCTAGAATACCAAATATCCCTGTTGATTCGATACCCATTAATGAGGATCTCCCTGATGAGAACTTGATGAAGGCTAATGAAGAGCCATGGTATGCTGATATTGTGAACTATTTGGCTATGAGTGTTTGCCCCACTAACTTTTCAACCTCCGACAAGAGAGCTCTTGCCAAGCGTTGCAGGTCTTTCATATGGGATGATCCGCATCTTTTCAAAGAAGGAGTTGATGGGATTCTGAGGAGATGCGTGCCACAAGAAGAGAAACAAAGTGTGTTGAGTCATTGCCATGAGCTTCATTGTGGAGGACACTATAGTGGCTTGAAAACAGCTCGCAAAGTACTGCAAGCAGGATTTTACTGGCCAACAATACACCGAGATTCTCGAATTTTTGTGAAGAATTGCGACCCATGTCAACGAGGTGGTAATATTAGCAAGAGAGACGAAATGCCCCTTCAAGGGAATCTAGTGGTCGAACCTTTCGACGTGTGGGGCATTGATTTCATGGGACCATTTCCATCAAGTGGAGGTTATGGATACATTCTTGTTGCGGTGGATTATATGACTAAATGGGTGGAGGCAATTCCCACAAAAAAGAATGACGGCGCGGTTGTTATGAAGTTCTTGAAGGAAGTAATATTCTCTAGGTTTGGATGCCCTAGGACAATCATCAGTGATGGAGGTTCACTCTTCGTCAATAGAACCTTTGCCTCCCTTCTTAAGAGATACGGTGTCCACCATAGTGTTGCTACGCCATATCATCCACAGACATCGGGCCAAGTAGAAGTTAGCAACTGGCAAATTAAGAAGATCCTGGAGCGAGTAGTGAAGCCTAGTAGGAAAGATTGGGCAGGAAAATTGAATGATGCACTTGGCATACAGGACTAGCTACAAGACGGTGATTGGTACCACTCCGTACAGACTTGTGTATGGAAAAGCATGCCATCTTCCCGTGGAACTGGAACACAAGGCATATTGGGCTATCAAAGCACTCAATCTTGATATGGGAAAAGCTGGCGAAGAACGGTTGTTGCAACTAGATGAGCTTGATGAATTACACCTAGGTGCTTATAAAATGCCAAGATCTACTAAGAAGTATCATGATCGTGGTATAGTACGTAAGGAACTGATTCCTGGGCAAAAAGCTTTGGTATTTAATTCTCGCCTTCGACTATTTCCTGGAAAGCTCCGTACTCATTGGGATGGACCATACGAAATTATTAAAGTTGCTCCCCATGGAGCTGTAGAACTCTTTGATCCAAATACGGGCAATACTTTCAAGGTGAATGGTCAACGAGTGAAGCCATACTTCAAGATATCTAGTGATCAAAGGGAGGTTGATCATCTTGAGCTTACCCTTCCCGCCTCTACTGAAGGTTAGTGTGTTGTGTTGTTTTTCATATTTTCGTATGTTTTTTGTGATAAAATGGGTCTCTAGATGATAATTTAGCATTTTCGGAGGGAACCCGATTTTCTCCTATTATGCTAAATTATCGATCTTTTTACCTCGTTTATCACCCGTTTTGTTTCTCACGAGTTTGATTGAGTAATATAGGTCACTTATACAAGTATTAGCTCTCACCGTAAATCCACTTTCGACGTTCGGGACGAGCGAGGACGTTCAGGTTGGGGGGGGAGGTTATCGCTGGTTATCTCTATACTTGTCTTGCTTATGATAAACTCGTGAAGTTTTTTGCATTTGCTTTTGCACGTTTACCGCTTTCTTAGTATTTAGTTGCATACATTACATTCATCCTATGATAGTCTTGCATGTTTTATGTGGAGTTTATTGCCAATTTTTTTGAACTTTTTTATTGGGTAGATTAACTAATTATGACATCAATCATATGCTTCATCTCTACGAATATGTTTGAGGTTTTTCTCGCTTGGCTTGTCACATTTATGTATTGCACTTAGTTAAGCTTGGTAATCTCGACATCACTTAGTGGTGTTTTCTGATGATGTCGTTTTTCACCAATTAAATTTGTTTTAAAAGCCAAAGAACACTTATCACTACACAAACTAGAGTGCAATGGCAAGTTTTCCCCGAGTGTCGTTCTCTCGGGACCTAACGTGGCTTTGTCTGAGGTTTTTGCTAGTAATTTCAGTCAACGAGTTCAAATGTTTGTGGAATTGCTTTCTTAGAACAAAGCAACGAGAAATCAGATTGTTGTAATCAAGTTTGGAAAACGGTTGGTGGTAGAAATCAAATACACATGCATGGGTTACGAATATGCTCACAAGTTCAGTGCGTAAAACCTTCGATCAAGTCTGCTAAGCAACTCGTCTAGGTAACTTTCAAGACACACATCATAAAAGATCACTATCAATACTTTACAGGTGCTTGTCACTAACACCATTTATCTAGCATGCTGCAAATCTCTAACATACAATCCTATAGCTTTCATTGACCAAGAGTTTGTCACTATACTCAATTCGAATATATTTTATAGGCAACTAAGAATCATATGAAGGGATTTGCAGCAAGATTGAATCACAATCTCATGTAAGCATAAACATAACCCATAACATGCATATTCTACATTTTACCACCAACACAAAGGATTTAGCTACTCATATTCATCAACATAGACATCAAATCATATGAATTGCAAATAGAATACATCAAATCAAACTACTAGACAAGAGATAATGATACAATGTTACCACCAAGCTGTCACTAATCGGTGGGTATTGATGAAAACCTCTCCGTAGATGAAACAACGGATGCAATCCAATGCCAAAACCTTTAATCCAATCTAAAATACAATGTAATCTGAGTTTTCTCTGAGTTTTGGGGCTTAGGAGCTCTCCAAAACGAAGCTACAGTTCAAAAGTATGAAAAAAGTAACAGAAGATCAGATCTAAGAAGGAAAATCCGAAAATGTAACCGCTGCCAAGCGGACCGCTTGGAGAGGCCAAGCGGAGCACTTTGCAAGCGAAGCGCTTCAGCCCTCCAAGCGCTTCGCTTGGCTGCTGTGCCAAAGCTCCTGGAAAATGAAGCGGAGCGCTTCACTATTCCAGGCGCTTAGCTTGGCTCCTGGGCAGATTTTTGTCTTCAAACTCAATCTTTTTGCCCTCGTACGGCCCTCGGGTGCCTTGGACTCATCCTTCTCAATGCTTTTTGATGCTCAAACACTCACGAACAAGCCGTGGAGATCAAGGAACTTCAGCGGGGCCATTTTCTATCAAAAAGGCTCGTTTTTAGCTCCAAAAACGTCATTTCGTACCTAAGTGCCTGAAAATGCAGAAAACACAAAACGTGACACTATTCTACAAAACTAACCAAAAAACAAGGCTAAAAGGTAGCAAAAGAAGGTAAAAAAGACAAGATGAACGTGTCAAAAATACGTTCATCATTTTCTCTACTTCGGTTCACGAAGGCCTTTATAATAGGATGATGCATGTTAGGGTCTTATGGTTGTTTTCCCGAGTTATTATGTACCTAAGAGGCAACAAGTCTTCACCTTGCTTTGAGATTGCTAAATTCTAGGAAGGAGGTAGTGTGAGATTGTGTGATCCTTTGTTTGCAACCTATTCTTTCGAATAGATTTGGGGAAGGGGTTACGCTATCATTAGACTTTTTTTTCAATTTTGTGTTGTGAGTTTATTTTTCTTTTTCGTAAATTTTGTACTCCAACCTATTTCTTTCGAATAGGTTTGGGGAGGTCGTTTGTGTGTCATTGTTTCTTTTTGGTTGTGCTACTGCTGGCTAAAAAAAATCAAAAAAAAAAAGAGAAAAGAAAAAAAAAATCTGGAAAAGAAAAAGGAAAAAAAAAGAAAAGACCCCAAAAAACAAAAGAAGGGTCCAAAACGAAAAAGAGAGCCAAAAAGCAGTTTAGCAAAGTGTTGTCTCATTTTCCAATTCTTGTAATGTTCATAATCGAGTTGTAATTTTTCTTTTTGTTTGAGTGTCATCTGTTCTAGACCAGCCTCGTCCTGCAATGCAGGAAGTGGTGAATAGCTTAAGGCTTTGCTTGAGAGATGGGTAGAATACGGGAGTGTTATCTTTTTTAGGGAACCCTCCTTCGTTTGATGAGAGCCAGTATTGGTTCGACCTCTTTGGGAAAAGTCTTAACTTGGTGAACAGCAGTAAGTCCTCAGTTTCATAGGCACGGGACAACCATTCGTATTTTAACATGTTTCATTACGTCATCACTGACTAGGTCCAGGTAGAGAATGTTACGAGAGACTATCTTGTTTGACATAAGTGCTTATGTGAGTGTGTATGAGTCAATCGAGACATTCTTCAACCCATATCCATGTTATGATTTGTGTGGTTTTTGTTCATATGTTTTTTGATAGATTCAATAGATTAGTTCATTTCATTTTGCATGAGACTCCATTTTTTGTGTTGCATTGTTTTTTGCATTAGAGTCTAGCTTGGTTGCTTGAGGACAAGCAAAGGTTCGGTTTGTGGAGTTTGATGAACGTGTATTTTACAATTTCATTCGAGTCTTTTTTCACCAATTTATCTATCCTCTATGTTAATTTAGCTATATTTTAGTGCATTTTATTAGAATAGTGTCACGTTCTAATATTCAAGCATAAACATAAGCACAAACCAACACATAGACGAACAAATTCACATAAAGAAAAGCAAATTATTCAATGTATGAATGCATGCAATGTAATAAAGCGATAAAAAAGCGATAAAACTCCGGGTTGCCTCCCGGATAGCGCCATTGTTTATAGTCTTTGACTCGACTTCTCCTTGCTCTAGTTCTTCTTCTTGAGGGTACTAGACTTCCCCTTCATGGATCTCCTCCTCATTCCATGAACCTGTGAATGAGAATGAACATAGACAGGAAGACCAAAGTAGTTAACAGTGTGAGAAGCATTGAAGTGAATATTTGGATCAAATATGGCTCGCAACACATGTTGCTTGCAATCCACCTCAGTGGTGAAAGTCCTTCGGTAGATGTCTATCACAGAGTGTAGTTTAGTCAAGAACATTCGCCCCAAGAGAACAACATCCCCCATTCCAGGTGTAGACGCTGGCATAACTACAAAGTTGGTGTACACAGAAGCTTCACCAATCTTAACCAATACGTTCTTTACAACGCCTTCGGGTCTCACAAAGGATCCATCCGCCAATTGCACAATTGCCTTATGCTCAGATAGTTTTCCAAGGCTACTCTTCTCAAACACATTCATTGGGAGCACATTAGAGTAAGATCCCGTATCTAGTGTAGCACGAACATCTTCAAGTTCACCAATCCCGACCTTAACATCGAAACTCTAAGGGATTGGCTCGGGATCCTCTTGCTCCTCTTTACTCTCATCAGAACCAAGGTCCTTCTCTTCTTCCTTGGCTAGTGGGGGTTCTTCATTCTTGCAACGCTCACATTTAGCAACCTTCTTGATGGTGATTTCAACAGGAAGATCACCCACCAAGGTAATGGACATCGACTTCTCAGTGTTGCTAGGCAACTTCCCTTGCTCCCTACTTGCTCCACGGTCAATCAACTCTTGCATCTTTTGATGGGCAAGCCTAGTGCTCTCTTCTAAACGATCAAGCCTCGCCCTAGTCTTCTCGGAATCTTCTTCATAACGCTTAAGAAAACTTTGGGTGTGATCAACCATTTTCTGCAAGTTTTCCATCAGTAGAGTTCTCTTCGACTTCGGTTGCTCTTTGGGAGCGGGATTTTCGCAGTGATCATTACCATAGTTAAGCCTACTACGGTCTTGGTTAGGGCCATAAGTTTTCCTAGCCGGTGCATATCCTTGATTGTTCCGGAACCCTCTTCTCCAAAATCCACCTCGAGGATTCCTACCATCTTGTCCGTAGCTAGCTTCTTGAGTACCAAATTCCGTAGCAAAGGCTTCCTCTTCGCCTCCTTGAACCCAATTTCCATCATCATAGGCAAGCTCCGATCTACACATATGAGCTCCATGCCCATAGTCTTGCAAATTCGGCAATCTTCGTTCGACACAGATGTTCCAGTGGCGCTCTTGAGGACTTGCTTCAACTCATTGGTAAAGCACTCGAATCGATCCCAATTCCCCCCATACATAGGGGCTTCCTGAGTAGGTGGAGCTTCAAGTCCACATCTCCAAACCATTGCTCTTGGATCCTTGAATTGCGAACCCTTAGCAAGCCCTTCGAAAACCGCCCAGACGGCTTCCGCGGTTTCCTCCCAAATATTGCCACGACATTGGAAATCCACCACTTGCTGGTTCTCAAAGGTCAGTCCATTGTAGAAGTGTTGGGCAAGATCCGAAAGCTCAAAACCATGGTGAGGGCACTTCTTCATGAGGTCTTGGAACCTCTCAAACGCGGTGTAGATGGTCTCATCATAGTCTTGTTTGAACCCAGTGATTTGCGCCTTAAGCGCGGTAGTCAAGGTGTGGGGAAAGTATTTCTCCATGAATGCTAAAAAAACCTTCTCCCAAGTGTCCAGCGAACCCGCCGGGAGAGAACTCAAACATGACTTGGCTCTGTCGCCAAGCCCCATAGCAAAAACCTTCATTCTCAACTCATCCGTTGTTATTTCAGCTCCGGGTCGTGGGAGTTGGTTGACGAAATCATCGATATCGTGCAAGTACCCCATAACATCTTCCCTTGCTAAGCCATAGAACCTCGGAAGTTGTTGGAACGCGTGGTTTTTTATTTCCAGATCTCGAGTTGCAGACGAAAGAACAATCGCCGGTCCCCTCATACGATCCTTGGTGGGTTGAACCCATGCTTTCAGTGGTCTAGCTTCTGCCATTAAGACGATTTCCTTAAAAAGACTGTGTAGAGATTCAGAGAAATTGGTATCCTCTATTTCCTCTAGTTCACGTCGTCGAAGTAGTCACCTTCTTTGGTGGTAGACTCTGTCGATTTCAACGATTGGTTCAGCAAGCGGTGTTCCCCTAGATCGTGTACTTCGCATACACTATCTGTAACAAGCTAAGAAAGGAGTATCAGAGAGATCAAATAGAAAAAATAAAAACTACTAAAACTAGGAATTGAATGTTGAAATATATAAAAGCTAAACAGAAAAAAGGAGTATAGTCCCCGTCAACGGCACCAATTTGATGAACCGAAATTTTTCAGATTCAAATTAATCAAATAAATTTGTTTTTAGCCAAAGGCAATTCACAACTACAACGAAAACCGTAGTGTAGCAGTAAAATAACCTCGAGTGTCGATCTCTAAGGACTATAACTAGCTTTATCTAATTTAACAAACTATAAAATCAACAGACGACTTAGCGCAGATTTTTCTTATCAAGATAATGGAAGTTAGTGATAGTATGATCATTCAAAGCATAGCAGGTTAATAATCATGCATGAAGTACCCGATCGTTTTTCATAGAGATCTAAGATCATGAATTGTCCAATGTGTTCCGTTTTACTCAACACTACGAAGATAGAGGGCTTAGATAGATCAAAGAAATAAAACAATAACTCAAAGTCTAATTCGCATTACCGCCATCATCCATAATTAAGAACCCTTCGCTAAGAAATCACATACTATCACCAACGATAGATTTAGCTACTCATTGTCATGCAATCAACAGAAATCATAGCAAGATTGAATGAAAACATGTTGAAAGATATATAAATATAAATAGAAAAATCTGAGATACAATGTTACCGACGAAGGTTGTCAATCTCCGAAGATTCGCGATCTCACAAGCTCCAAATTGATATGAAAAATTGTCCCCTGTGCTAAGAATTCCCTGAACAGGCTCTGGAGAATTCCTACCTAAAACTAATGAGAAAGGTATAAAAAAAGGTCTGAGAAAGTGTGAAAAACCATAGAGAAACAGCAACTATATATAGGAGTTCGGCAAGCGTGGGGCGAGTCGCCCCACACACCGGGCGAACCGCCCCACATCCCGGGCGAATCGCCCGGGAGTCCCAGTCGGCGAGTGAATGAAAACATGTTGAATGAAATAAATAAAAGCAGAAAAATCATGAGATACAAGTTACCAACGAAGGTTTTGATTCTTGTTGATTGCAATTTATCTATGAGTAGCTAAATCTATCGTTGGTGATAGTATGTGATTTCTTAGCTAGGGTTCTTGATTATGCATGAGTGGCTTCGCGCGTTTAAGACTTGATTTATTGTTTTATTTCTTTGATCTATCTAAGCCATCTATCTTCGTAGTGTTGAATTGAAAGGAACACATAGGACAATTCATGATCATAGATTTCTATACAAACTTCAAATACTTCATGCATGATTATTACCCGTTGCTTTGAATGATCATACTATCGCTAACTTCCATCATATTGATAAGAAAAATCTGTGCTTTACTTGATTTCTGATTTATAGTTTAAGTTAAATTGGATAAAGCTAGTTATAGTCCTTAGAGATCGACACTCGAGGTTATTTTACTTCTACACTACGTGCCTTGGTTTTCGTTGTAGTTGTGAATTGCCTTTGTCTAAAAACAAATTTATTTGATTAATTGAGTCTGACAATCTCGTTCATCACAAACAGCAAGAGAAATTTCAGAATGTTGAACTCCTAGCAAAGCAAACTACTGAAAAGTATGTAGTGCTAAGTGCTGAATCAGAAAGAAAGGATGCTGAAATATGGCATCTTAAGAATCTCATTGCTGAAACTACAGAGAAGAATGCTCAAATTTCAATAGACTAAAAGAATATCAGTCCTCAATCCTAAAGTTAGTTGCTGAGATACAAGATCTCAAGAAAATGAGGCCAACTTCAAATCTTATGCAAATGAAAGTAACACACTGATTGAATTGCAAACGTATCTGAGAGACGCTTCTCAGATAGAAGGATTGGGTGCCACTTATGAAGGTGATGAAGTGATTCTCCCGAGCAAAGACAAATCACCCATGAACTTTGTTCGTTCTTCTGATAGCAGTCAACCAGAACTCTATCAGATTGGTCAATCCAAGATTGTTGAAACAAGCAATAAGGAACCGTTGATCAAAACCACCACTGTTGCTACTCAAAGTAACAAAACCTCAAAAGGTAAACAAGTTGCTGAAAAGCAGACTGTTAAAAAGAAGACTGCTGAAAAGCAATCTGCCAAATAAGTTGTAGAAAAGCAATTTTGTTAAGCCAAAAGGCAAGATTACTGAAAAACGTAATCAGAATTCATTTGCTGACAAACCTGAATCAAATAAGACTGCTGAGAAAAGAACTCAGCACTCTCCTAAAAGTGGACTTGGTTACAAGAATAAGCAAAACCAACTTGTCCATGAGTACAAGCAAAGTCACCAAAGATACTTCAAAGATCAAAACAAATCCAAGCCAAAGAGTGCTGACAAGACTCAAAATGCTAGGACTTGAAGAAACTTGGCTAGAAAAAGAACTTACCGAAAAGTATGTTCATCAGAGAGGAATCCCAAAAAAGACACCACACCAGAAAGTGGATTTGAACAGCAATGTTCAAAAGTCATTTGGTTCCAAGACAACTAGGTCCTCAGCAAGTAGGAAACAAGTCAAGATTGAAAAAGCCAAGGCTTTCACTGGACGTTTTCTTGAACATGTTAATGGACATCCTATTCTGGGTAATTAACTTGTTTGTTCTTGATTTTGCAGACTTCAGCCACGGAGACAAACAATCCAATATGGCATTTTGATAGTGGATGCGGGAAGCACATGACAGACAACAAGAAAAACCTTATAAACTATTGACAGTACACTAAAGGTCCAACTTAAGGTTTTCCAGTGGAGAACTTGCCTCTACAAAAGGTTTTGGATATGTAAAGATTGGTTGCATAACAATCAAAGGAGTTCTACACGTCAAGAATCTTAAGTTTAATTTGTTTATCATGAGTCAGTTTGCTAAACCAAGAAGACAATTCTAATTGCCAGAAGAACTGGAAGTCTATATAATGTGGACTGGTCCTCAGCAATCATAGAAAAATGTCTAGTTGCTGATCAAGGAGGCCTTGCTGAAAATGCATGACTTTGGCATAAAAGAACAAGTCACCTAATTTCAAGACGCTGAATAAGCTGTCTAAGAAAGGACTTGTAGTTGGGCTGCCTAAGCTCACTTATAGGAAAGATGGAGTTTGCTCAGCTTGTCAGCAAGGAAATCAAACAAAATCTTCTTTCAAAGTCTAAAGGAACAAAGTCTGGAAACTTGTACCCCTTGCTGAAGGAAAGAAATCAATTGGTACTAAGTGGGTGTTCAGAAACAAGTTGAGAGAGTCTGGTGAAGTAACAAGGAACAAAGCACGTTTAGTTGCTCAATGTTACTGTCAGACTGAAGGATTGGATTATGATGAGTCATACGCTCCAGTTGTAAGATTGGATGCTATAAGACTCTTCTTAGACTTTGCTGCTCATAATGATTTCGTTGTTTACCAAATGGATGTTAAAAGTGAATTTCGGAATGCTAAGCTTGATGAGGAAGTCTACCTAGAACAACCTCCTGGCTTTGAACTTTCTTCAGAAACCAAGATGGTATACAAGCTTCAGAAAGTTGTATATGGTCTAAAGCAAGCACCAAGAGCTTGGTATGACACCTTAGCTATGTTCTTGCTGAATAACGGTTTCAAGAAAGGTGAGGTTGACAAAACCTTGTTTACCATGATCCATGATGGTAAACTTCTTTTAATCCAGATTTATGTGGATGACATAATATTTGGTTTTAAAGACAAGCAACTTTCTGATGATTTTGCCAAGCTCATGACTAACAAGTTTGAAATGAGCATGATGAGAAAGTTAAATTATTTCCTAGGATCGCAATTCAAGCAACTCAAGGATGGAATATTCATCAATCAATCAAAGTATGCAAAGGATATGCTCATAAAGTTCAAGATCAAGGATGAAGAAAAACCTGAAAAGATCCCTATGAGTGTCGGTACCAAATTGGGTTATACTAAAGAAGACAAAAGTGTTGATGAACACAACTATATGAAGCTCATTGGTTCCTTGTTGTGTTTAACAACAAGCAGGCCTGACATTCAGTATGATATTTGTGTGTGTGCAAGATTCCAATCTGATACCAGGGAATCACACTACAAGAAAGCTATCAAAATACTGAAATATGTCAAAAGCACAATCAATGTTGGATTATGTTATCCAAAGGATTCTGGATTGGAATTGGTTGGCTATTCAGATGCTGATCATGGTGGATCAACTCTTGATAGGAAAAGTACCTCTGAAACTTGTCCGTTACTAGGTACTAGATTAATATCATGGTTCAGCAAGAAGCAAACTTGTTTTGCCAATTCATCCACAGAATGTGAATACATTGTTGCTGGTTTTTGCACTGCTCAAATCCTATGGATTCAGCAACAACTGAGAGGTTATGGTATTTTTGAAAAGAAAACACCAATCTTTTGTGATAATACAAGTGCTATTGCTATCACGCAGAATCCTAAGTTCCATTTTTGGACAAAACACATTGATATAAGGCATCACTTTATAAGGGATCATGTGGAAAAAGGAGACATTGAGGTTATTAAGATAGGTACTGATGATCAACTTGCTGACATCTTTACCAAACCCCTTCCAGATAACTGGTTCGCAATGCTAAGTTACAAGCTTGGATTGATTAAATTATCTCTCAATAAGAAAGTAATTACTACTTGTTTGCTGAAACGGGCATTCAGTAAATGTAGATGAGCTTACTTATTACTATTCAGAAAAGTAAATCCGTTACAAAGTAATTCAGCACATATGGATCCACACCATATGCAAGGAAAGCTGAAAACTATAATTTCTGAAATGCGCATTCAGCAAAGAGTTCATGAAGATATCATTTGTTAGAAAACTTGACTACTTAATGAAACGGACATTCTGTAACAATGGACTAATGATTGCTGAAACTAGAATTCAGACAATCAAAAGATACTGAAACAGTTATTATCAAGGATAAAACTGAGACGGGAACTCAGTAAAAGAGCATAAGTGCTGTTACTAAGGAATTTACCTTATTATCTCTATTAAATAGAAAAAGGTTTACTAAGACGGGTACTCAGAAACATGGTATTCTTTAAGAAATTAAAAGAGATAATAATTTGTGGGGGAACATTCAGCAAGTACAAGGTTTGTTACTTCATAAAGTAATTGCTAAAGTCAGAAAGTACAAAACCTACTGAATAGATGCTCTTATTATCTCAGAAAGTTTATAGCTAATGAGTAATGGAGAAAATCCCTTGAATCAAGGTAAAATCCAATGTGACGTTATTTTTGGCACATATAAACTTGACAATAATCATAACATGAGACTAATCATGGCCATTGATTAAAGTTAGTTGTAGATCTAACGGTTAAAGCCATAAAGTAAAAAGCACGCTCTGACGGTTTCGAGTTAGTGGCCCACTACGCATTTTATGTGATAGTTACCACTCTCTCTGTGTATCTCTATTTTTCACTTGCTGAGATCTCAAAATCGATTGAGTTGCTCATAGATCTGAGGTACTATATAAATGAGGAGTTAGCACAAAGACAAAATTCTTAAAAACTCCCAAATTTCTTTGCTTTGTTTAGCAAAAAACTTCTCTGAGCTATTTGTCCCTCCGGTAAAAAACAACCCATTTTCGTCCATCAAAATCTTTATTTGTCCCCTATAAAAGATGGAACCCAAGAGATCATCAAGAAAGGCTTCCATGTCAGACAGTGCTGCTAAGAGACTACTCATGCTGTCTCTCCAGCTAAGGACACAGCAAAGAACACAGTGAAGATTGTGTTTGCTAACGACAGGGTTCATAAAAGACCCATGCCTCCATCATTCCTAAACGCTGAAAAGTGTGGAAGAATGATGAAGTGGGGATCTATGGCAAAGGAAAAGTACATCAAGTACTACTATGAAGATGCTCAAACCCATGTAAATCTAGAAGCCTTGACCTACATCAGACAACAAGGACTTCTAGGATTTATTACTGCCTGTCCCAAGAACTTGAGTGTTGTAGATGTCATGGAGTTCTACAACAACTCAGAGATTCAAAAAGTCCCAACTGAACAAGGAGTCACTGAAAAAGTGATTTCCACTACTGTTCAAGGTAAGCAAATCGTCCTGAAATGGACTGATTTTGCCATAATCTTCCAACTTCCTACCACCAGAAGTGAAGAAGACTTGACTGCCACAGTTGAAGAACTCATTGAGTTCTATGGCAATGTCAGAAACAACAACAAGAAGAGGGATGAGATTACTCCTCTCCAATTCCACTCAGTAGAAGTTGATGAATGTGTATTTTACACTTTCATTCGAGTCTTTTTCACCTATTTTAGCTATCCTCTATGTTAATTTAGCTATATTTTAGTACATTTTATTAGAATAGTGTCACGTTTCCCTTTAGATTTTATTTTACAGGTTTTGGTTGAAATTCGGAGATTTCGGAGCAATTATATTGAAGTCTACAAGGAATTGGTGTTCCAGAAGCCTATTTGGAGTATCTGAAGGTTTCCGGATAGGATTTGGAGTCTAGGGGCCGAATCTGGAGGTTAGAAGGCTACTAGAAGTCATAAACCGAGTCCGAAAAGGTGAAGAAATCCAAATCCGCGTCGAAAAACGCGGAAATTCCGCGAAATACTGGGGGGCGAACCGCCAGAATCACGGGGCGAACCGCCGCGGGCTAAATTCGGGCCTATATATAGTGCTCAGTTTTGCTCTCCGAAAATCATATCTTTCCAAGCCTACTTTCTCACCTCTCTCTATAGTTTTAGGTAGGAACTTCCCGGGGCCTGTCCTGGGAGTTCCATAGCTTAGGGGATACTTTTTCATAGCTGATTGGAGCGCGAAGGATCGCAATCATCCGGAGATTGACAACCTTCGGTAACTTTGTATCTTACAGTTTTTATCAACTTATTTTATTCTTCTTTCAATATGTTTTCTTCTATGATTGCTATTGATTGCATGCCTATTATGAGTAGCTAAACTTATCATTGGTGGTAGTATGTGAATTCTTAGCGAGGGAAGACAATCATGCTAATGGCTATATCGCGCAGTATACTCCGTGTCATTGCTTTATTTCGTTGATCAGTTGCAACCAAAATTCTCGTATGTTGTATTGATTATTATGCACGCATGTACACTAGTCGACCATCAGACCAATTATCTTCGTAGTGTTGAATAATTACGGAACACATTAGGACAATCGTTGTTGACTAGTCAGACCAAATTATCTTCGTAGTGCTTAATACTTGCAACAGGACACAAGATTGATTCAAAGATCTCTATGAAAGACCGAGGAATTTATGCATGATTATCGACCCATTATGTTAAGAAGGACCATACTATCACCAATCTCCATTATCTGCTTGAAAACCCCTATTGCTTTCTATCTGCTGTTTTATATTCTCTTGTTAAATAGATAAAGCTAGTTATAGTCCTGAGAGAACGACACTCGAGTCATTCTACCGCTACACTACGGTTTTCGTTGTAGTTGTTGATTGCCTTTGGCTAAATAACAAATTTATTTGCTGAATCGAGACCTGACAAATCTCCGTTCATCAAATTGGCGCCGTTGTCGGGGACTATACTCCTTTTTTCTATTTAATTTGTTTATATTTACAGCTTTAGATTCCTAATTCTTTTAGTTTTAGTTTTTCTTTTTAATATCTCTCTGCTTTCCTGGTTTGTTTCTAATCACCTTTCCTAGCCTGTTTCAGATTGTGTATGCCGCATACACGTTCTGCAGGAACACCGTTTGCTGATTCAATTGCTGAGATCGATAGAGTCTACCACCAGAGAAGGCGACTACTTGAAAGGTGCGCACTAGAGGAAATAGAGGAAACCGATTTCTCTGAATCTCTAATTAGTCTATTCAAGGAAATCGACGGAATGGCAGAAGCTAGACCACTGAAGGCATGGGTACAACCCACCAAGGATCGTATGAGGGGACCGGCGATAGTTCTTTCGTCTGCAACCCGAGATCTGGAGATCAAGAACCACGCATTCCAACAACTTCCGAGGTTCTATGGCTTATCAAGGGAAGATGTGATGGGGTACTTGCACGATATCGATGATTTCGTCAACCAACTCCCACGACCCGAAGCTGACATAACAACGGATGAGTTGAGGATGAAGGTTTTTGCTATGGGAGTTGGCGACAGAGCCAAGTCATGGTTGAGCTCTCTTCCAGCAGGCTCGCTGGACACTTGGGAAAAGGTTTTTTCAGCTTTCATGGAGAAATACTTCCCGCACACTCTGACTACCGCGCTTAAGGCGCAGATCACTGGATTCAAGCAAGACTATGATGAGACCATCTACACCGCTTTCGAGAGATTCCAAGATCTCACGAACAAGTGTCCTCACCATGGTTTTGAACTTTCTGACCTAGTCCAACACTTCTACAATGGACTAACCTTCGAAAACCAACAGGTGGTGGATTTCCAATGCCGAGGCAATATTTGGGAGGAAACCGCAGAAGCCGTCTGGGCTGTTTTCGAAAGGCTTGCTAAGGGTTCGCAGTTCAAGGACCCAAGAGCAATGGTTAGGAGGCGTGGACCTGAAGATCCACCGACTCAAGAAGCCCCAATGTACAGGGACAATGGGGATCAATTCGAGTGCTTTACCAACGAATTGAAGCAAGTCCTCAAGAGCGCCACCGGAACAACTGTTTCGAACGAAGTATGCCAAATATGCAAGAACTATGGGCATGGGGCTCATATGTGTAGATCGGAGCAGGGATACGATGATGGCAACTGGGCTCGAGGAGGAGAAGAAGAAGCCTTTGCTATGGAGTTTGACACTCAAGAAGTTAGCTACGGACAAGATGGTAGGAATCCTCGAGGTGGATTTTGGAGAAGAGGATACCGCAACAATCAAGGATATGCACCGGCTAACCAAACTTATGGACCTAACCAAGACCGTAGTAGGCTAAACTATGGTAATGATCACTGCGAAAACCCCGCTCTGAAAGAGCCACCGAAGTCGAAGTCGGCTCTACTGATGGAGAACTTGCAGAAGATGGTTGATCACACACAAAGTTTTCTCAAACGTTATGAAGAAGATTCCGAGAAGACTAGGGTAAGGCTTGATAAGTTGGAAGAGAGCACTAGGCTTGCCCATCAAAAGTTGCAAGAGTTGATCGACCGAGGAGCAAGTAGGGAGCAAGGCAAACTGCCTAGCAACACTGAGAAGTCATTGTCCATTAACTTAATGGATGATTTACCTGTTGAAATCACCATCAAGAAGGTTGCTAAGTGCGAGAGTTGCAAGAGGGAACTACCCCCACAGGCCGAAAAAGAAGAAAAGGACCTTGGTACTAACAAGAGTGAAGAGGAGCAAGAGGATCCCGAGCCACTCCCTCAAAGTTTCGATGTTAAGGTCGGGATTGGGGAGCTTGAAGATGTCCGAGCCACACTAGACACTGGATCCTACTCTAATGTGCTCTCTTTGAACGTTTTCGAGAAAAGTAACCTTGGAGAACTAACTGTGCATAAGGCTATTGTGCAACTGGCGGATGGATCCCTTGTGAAACCCGAAGGCGTTGTGAAGAATGTATTAGTCAAAATTGGTGGAGCCTCTGTCTACACCGATTTTGTAATTATGCCAGCATCAGCACCAGGAACAGGGGATGTCATACACTTAGGACGAACATTCTTGACTAAGCTACGCTCCGTAATGGACATCTACCAAAGGACTTGCACTATCGAAGTGGATGGCAAGCAACATGTGTTGCAAGCCATATCTGATCCACCTGATCCACCCGATACTTCTAACACTATTGATTACAGTGGTCTTAACGTCTATGTTAACTCTTATTCACAGGATCAAAGCACGGGAAGGAGAATCATAAAGGGGAAGTCTAGTACCCTCAGAAGGAAAAGATAGGCAAAGACAGGAGTCGAGTCAGAGACTTTAAACAATGGCGCTATCCGGGAGGCAACCCGGGGTTTTTATCGCTTTCTTTACCGCTTTATTGCATGCATTCATACTTGAACAATTTGCTTTTCATATGTGAATTTGTTCGGTTCTGTGTCGTATGTGCTTATGTTGTGTTCGAGTGCGACTTTTCGAGTGATTTTTCGGGGAAAATGATTTTTCGGGGAATAAAAACTTATTTGGGGACTTAAAATCGCATTTTTATTTTTCAAAAAAAACGTTCGTCTCCCACCTAAAAGTGGGGGGCGAATCGCCCCACGACCAGAGCGCGCGTGCGCGCTCTGGGCGTGCGGGGCGGTTCGCCCCGCACGGGGCGGTCCGCCCGCCCCACACTTCCAGAACACTAAAATCGGGGGTTTCTTCCCCAAACCCCCATTTTCCTCCATTTTCATCCTCCAAACTCCAAAATTTCCTCCATATTCAAAATAACTTCAAATCTTCATAACTCTTTCATCTCTCCATCATTTTGTGTGTTCTTTAGCTTCATTCGAAGCCCGTTGCATGCTCTTTCATTCTATCCGAACAAATTTCTTCCTAGCTCATTCAATTTCCGGATTTGAGGTATTATCACATGAACCCTAATTTTTACAATTTGGGGATTTTTTGATTTATGCTTCAATTAGGCTTGTATGATGTATGGGTTGATGATTTATGTGATTAGATTCGTTATTCATTGTCAATTACATGTTCAATTAGGCTTGGTTTGATGATTTGAGATTTTTGCTAATTGGATGATATATGTCTTGTTAGGTGATTGTCTCTCTTACTTTGATTCCTTGTTTAAACATGTGTTTATTGATATGAAATTGATGGATGTATTGGTAGAATGCATGATGGTTGAGATTGAGGATTTATGCTAGAAATTGATTTTTATGATATGGATTGAACCTTGTGATTCAAAGCATTTGTTGTTAGCAAGAGCATAATGTGATATGTTATTGTAGTAGGTACATTGATATGTTACGTAATGAATTAGCTAAACTAGGCTTTGGGATTTTGAGGAGTTGGATTTTTGAGAATTTTACTCGTTTGATCATTCGTTTATTTACATATGCATAGGTCTGTTTTGCATCGTACAAGATACTAATTGCTGTTTGTAGGAATCATGGCATTGAGGACAAGGAGAGCCGGCTCTAGCAAAAAGGGGAAAGGAGTGGCATCAAGCTCCCAACCATCTCATGATTTGTACGAGTTGTCTGCCGCTGCGATAGAGGTGCGACAACGGATAGAGGCGGAGATGGGCGACGGAGGAAGGTCGATCATCCCCGATAGGAGGATTGACATTCCTGTGTCCGCAGCGAACAGAGCGGGATATAGGACGCTGTCAAGTTTGGGGTCACAAAGGAATTGGGCATGGTACAGTTCCGACAGGTTCAAAGGCTACGACGAGAGCCTCCTCCGAGATTTCTACACTGGATACACGGATCTCGACGAGAAGAATGGGGTATTAGTCCGAGGTCTGATTATACCATGGAACCCAGAGTACATATCTTCCTTCATCCATTTCAAGAACTTGGAATTCACAGAGAGCGCCCACGCTTACTTGTCTTCGAGGACCGCTAGGGGGATAGGGAGAGACATTACCGATGTGATCTGCAACAGGGAGTACAGATATCCGGGAGTTGGGGCAGCACCTGGACGGATCAGTTATAGCGATCTTAGCATCGAAGCTAAGGTGATGATGAAATTTTGCATCTCCGACTTGATCCCGAGGAAGAATGACACATGGATTCAGCCCTACTACGCCGAGCTCCTCTACTGCCTCATAGACGGACATCAGATCGACATAGGGCGCATTATGTATGAGGAGTACGAGCGCTACTGGGAAAAGAAGAGAAAGCCTTTCATCTTCTCGAGCTTCATCACAGCCTACTGCAAATATCATGGGGTCGACAATATTGAGGAGGGGGATTGCGAGGTCGCTGCCCTTTCACCCTCGGTCATTGAGGTACAGCTCAACAGGTATCAGTTGAGGAACCCCACAGCAGCCGCTGCTGATGTAGGAGGGCCATTCCAGCCAAATGATTCCGATCATGAGGATGCTATGGAGGTCGATGTTGGCGAAGACCCGATTCCAGATATTCCGTTTGTCCATCATGCACCGCATGCACCAGCTGGAGCACCACAGGGGTCTGGAGGATTTGACTTCTCCGAATTACGTACCTACCTCGACAGCCGTTTCGACAGGATTGATGCCAACAACGCGGCAATGCGACAGGACATCGACAGGCACATTGTCCAGCACAACCGCGATTGGGAGATATTCGAGGAGCACCGCCGAGAGGATAGGCAGCACATGTGGGAGCAGCAACAGCTGATCCAGCAACAGCAGGAAGCTCTACGACAGTCCAATGAGCTCATGAATGACATGTGGAGTGACTTTTATGGGGACTACCATCCCGATGATTAGTCCTTCCACTTGTCCACTCTCAGCCGACCGAGGCCAAACCCTTCGGTAACATCTAGTATCACTTCTTATTACTCATTCTCTTTTGCTAGGGGGCTAGCTTAAGAATCGTAAGGGGGATGGGATGTGAACCATGATGTTAAGTTTTGTTTGGTTTTGTGTCGATTAGTATCTTGTTCTTTGTTTGCATTTGCACGTTTATTACTTTCTTAGATTTTTTAGGTTGCATTCATCCTAGGATAGTTTTGCATGTTTTATATGGAGTTTATTGCTGAATTTTTTGAACTTTTTTATTGGGTAGATCAACTAACTATGCCATTAATCGTATACTTCATCTCTCTGAATTTGTTTGAGGTTTTTCTCGCTTGGCTTGTCACATTTATGTATTGCACTTAGTTGAGCTAGGTAGTCTCGACATCACTTAGTGGTGTTTTCTCTACTGCGGTTCACGAAGGCCTTTATAATAGGATGATGCATGTTAGGGTCTTATGGTTGTTTTCCCGAGTAATTATGTACCTAAGAGGCAACAAGTCTTCACCATGCTTTGAGATTGCTAAATGCCTAGGAAGGAGGTAGTGTGAGGTTTATCCTTTGTTTATAACCTATTCTTCCGAATAGGTTTGGGGAGGGGGTTACGCCATCATAGACTTGTTTCTGTTTTTCATTTTCGTATTGTGAGTTTATTTTTCCTTTTTCGTGAATTTTGTACTCCAACCTATTCTTTCGAATAGGTTTGGGGAAGTATTGTGAGTCATTTTGCTTCTCTTTTTTATGCTACTGCTGGCTAGAAAAATCGAAAAAAAAAAAAGAAAGAAAAATTCCAGAAAAAAGAGAAAAAGAAAATGCAAAAAGAATCTGGAAAGAAAAAAAATGAAAAAAGAGAAGACCCCAAAAAAAGCAAAGAAGGGTCCAAAAAGAAAGCCAAATAGCAGTTTAGCAAAGTTTTGAGTCTTTTCCATTTTTCGTATTGTTCGTAATCGTGTTTTTCTATTTTTTATCTTTTTTGTCTTGAGTGTCATCTGTTCTAGACCACCCTCGTCCTGCCATTCAGGAAGTGGTGAATAGCTTAAGACTTTACTTGAGAGATGGGTAGAATAGGGGAGTGTTATCTTTTATAGGGAACCCTCCTTCGTTTGATGAGAGCCAGTACTGGTTCGACCTATTTTGAGGAAAAGTCTTAACATGGTGGAACAGCAGTAAGTCCTCAGTTTCATAGGCACGGGGCAACCATTCGCATCTTAGCATGCATCATTACGTCGTCACTGACTAGGTCCAGGTAGAGAATGTTACGAGAGACTATCTTGTCTTGACATAAGTGCTTATGTGGATGTGTATAGGTCAATCGAGGTATTCTTCAACCTATATTCATGCTTTGATTCATATGGTTTTTGTTCATATGTTATTTGGCAGATTCAGTAGATTAGTTCATTTTATTTGGCATGTAACTCCATTTTTGTGTCTTGCATGTTTTTTGTATTAGAGTCTAGCTTAGTTGCTTGAGGACAAGCAAAGGTTCGGTTTGGGGAGTTTGATGAATGTGTATTTTACACTATCATTCGAGTCTTTTTCACCTATTTTAGCTATCCTCTATGTTAATTTAGCTATATTTTAGTACATTTTATTAGAATAGTGTCACGTTTCCCTTTAGATTTTATTTTACAGGTTTTGGTTGAAATTCGGAGATTTCGGAGCAATTATATTGAAGTCTACAAGGAATTGGTGTTCCAGAAGCCTATTTGGAGTATCTGAAGGTTTCCGGATAGGATTTGGAGTCTAGGGGCCGAATCTGGAGGTTAGAAGGCTACTAGAAGTCATAAACCGAGTCCGAAAAGGTGAAGAAATCCAAATCCGCATCGAAAAACGCGGAAATTCCGCGAAATACGGGGGGGCGAACCGCCGGAATCACGGGGCGAACCGCCGCAGGCTAAATTCGGGCCTATATATAGTGCTCAGTTTTCTCTCCGAAAATCATATCTTTCCAAGCCTACTTTTTCACCTCTCTCTATAGTTTTAGGTAGGAACTTCCCGGGGCCTGTCCTGGGAGTTCCATAGCTTAGGGGATACTTTTTCATAGCAGATTGGAGCGCGTAGGATCGCAATCATCCGGAGATTGACAACCTTCGGGAACTTTGTATCTTACAGTTTTTATCTACTTATTTTATTCTTCTTTCAATATGTTTTCTTCTATGATTGCTATTGATTGCATGCCTATTATGAGTAGCTAAACTTATCATTGGTGGTAGTATGTGAATTCTTAGCGAGGGAAGACAATCATGTTAATGGCTATATCGCGCATTATACTCCGTGTCATTGCTTTATTTCGTTGATCAGTTGCAACCAAAATTCTCGTATGTTGTATTGATTATTATGCACGCATGGACACTAGTCGACCATCAGACCAATTATCTTCGTAGTGTTGAATAATTACGGAACACATTAGGACAATCGTTGTTGACTAGTCAGACCAAATTATCTTCGTAGTGCTTAATACTTGCAACAGGACACAAGATTGATTCAATGATCTCTATGCAAGACCGAGGAATTTATGCATGATTATCGACCCATTATGTTAAGAAGGACCATACTATCACCAATCTCCATTATCTGCTTGAAAACCCCTATTGCTTTCTATCTGCTGTTTTATATTCTCTTGTTAAATAGATAAAGCTAGTTATAGTCCTGAGAGAACGACACTCGAGTCATTCTACCGCTACACTACGGTTTTCGTTGTAGTTGTGGATTGCCTTTGGCTAAATAACAAATTTATTTGCTGAATCGAGACCTGACAAATCTCCGTTCATCAGAAGTAAAGAGAAAGCACATCTCTAACCCACTGAGATTAGTGGCTTTGCTGATAATAAAAATCCTTGACTCCCAAGTTGGAGGAGTTGACCAAATCGGCCTGAAAAGATGGCCTTTGCTGAAACACATTCATGAGTCCAAAACAACCCCTTTGCTGGGCAAAGTATATCTTCAACAAGGTTGTTGATTGCCTTGTGAAATTTAAGGTTAAAATCGAGGACAATACTGTCTCTCCCACTGCTCCAGTGATGTATGGACTGAAAATTTGCTATATTCTTGAGGAATTGGGAATTAAGCTAAGAGATACAGTTCCCATCAACAAAGTTGCATGCAATGTGGGAAGAAATTTCTGCAAGAAGCATAAGCCCAAGAAAGATGAAAAGAAAGCAAAGCATGCAACAAGCTCAAAGGTTGTTGATGCTGATGCTGGCGATAGTACTAAGGCCCAAAGTACTAAGGAAAAGAAAAGGAAAGATGCTAATGATGATTTGCAGATAGTTGCTTCATCAGTTGCTCCTTCTGTTTCCACTAAAAGAAGCAAACAATCAACAACACGTCAAAAGAAAACTGCTAGAAAGCAGGTTGCTGATACTTTTGCTCCATCACTTGCTGAAATGCAAGTTGATACAGTTGTTGAAACGAAAGTACGTGTTGATGCTTCCAATGCTCAACAACCCATTGATGTGGACCAAATAATTAAAATCCCCCAAGGCAGTGGAAATGCAAATCCTACCTTAGCAAGATTAGTGATGTCTACATTGTAGATAATCTTGATGACAATACACTTGAGCCCACAAGTGATATTGCCGCAGACCTGAGAAAGGTTGTCGTTGCTGAAAACGTTGTTGCTAAAAATACAGTTGAGAAAGAGACAGTTGCTGAAAAAGCAACTAGTCCAGAAAAAGTTGTTGCTGAAACAGCAACAACTGATGCTGAAAAGACAGTTGCTGACCAAGCAATTAGTCAAGAGAAAGAGGTTACTGAACCTCAGAAACAAGTTTCATCCGACGAACCACACATGGATGCTGAGGATAATAGACCAAGTTCACCTGTCCCAGAGATAGTCATTCCAACTGAATCAATCCAATTTGTGCTTAAAGATTTAAGCAAAGAAATGGACATGGATGTACCTGACAACTCTGACAATTCAGTTACTCCATTCATGACAAGTAGTGAACTATTGGGTCATGAAACTTCTGCTCAACTTGTCAACTCAGAGACAAGGGAGAAGACTGATACTTCACAGCTTTCTCAAGAAGAGAAAAATGTGAAGTCTGCTAAAGAAAGAGTTCAAAATATTGAAGAAGCCACTGATGCTGGAAGAACTGAGTCCTCACGTGTTGTTCTTCAGCATGTAGATAAGTCAAAAATAGTCTTAACTTCTTTATTTGATAGTTTGTCTTTAGCTAATATTATTGTTTCTTTACAGAATTCTCAAGATGCAAGTCAGAAACAAGCTGAGGCTTCTGCATCAGAAACCACAACTCCTGTTCAGCAGGTAGATGTTACTTTTGGTGAAAATGCTAAGTTTAATAACTTAGTACTTGTATCTAACACTTTGTTATTTCAGGATGATCAAAACAAGGAAGGTACCACAGTCCGTGAAGAAATGCTTGTAGAACCGCACAACCTAGTGTGCAACATGAGCTTGGTGAAAATTAGCAGGTAATTCATGTAACAGTTTTAGATTCTAAAACTACAACATTTCAGCATCGTGATACTAACATTTTTTTTCATCAGGCTCAAATGGAGATGGATCAATCTTCCCCTCATTTTGAAATCTCTCAAGTCAGCTTTGAAGAGCTATATGCTAACTTCAAGAGAAACACCTTGTCAAAACTTGCAAAGTCTGGCAGCAACTGGCAAAGGTACAAAAGAATGGACTTCGCTGACTTGATCATTCATCTCATCAACGAAAAGAAGAGAAATTCGTTGCTGAACCTAGAAACATTCGTCCACTCAATCATGCCCCAAGAACATCTTTCATTTTATTAGCAAATGGACAGTGAGCTAATCATAAAGATTAAAGAAACTTTGAAAGATAAGTTAAAAAATGCTCCTCCATCTGAACAAGCTGAGATGAGTAAGGGAAACTTTGTGCCTGTGGTTGCTGACCCGCACACTGTCAATGAGGATGAAGAAGTTACTAGTACAGCAATGTACAAGCATCTTCCATTGGTTTTTATAACTGATGATGAAGAAGAAGATAAAGGTGAAGATGAAAGCGATGAGGATTCAAGTGGAGAGAATAAACCAAAGGACTCCAAGGACAAAAAGGATGATGATGATGATTCCCAAGGTCCAAGTCCTGGTGTTGGAGGAGTACAACAAACTGTTGCTGATCAACCGGATCAAGCAAATGCTGAAAAGCATGTTGCTGAGCAACCACCTCCCAACAACCAACAAGAATCCACTCCTGCTGCTGCAAATCCAGCAACTGAACAAGTTGCTGAGCTTGATGAAGAACACGCCAGAAAATTTGCTGAAATAGCAAAAGGAAAAGAAACTTTCTGATGCCGAGATAGTTGAAAAAGCTTTACTCAATGCCAAGGTTACTGATTCAAACCTTGATGATGAAGAAGTTGATGAAGACCTTTAGAAAGCATTGGCAAATAGCATGCAAATAAATGTTCCTGAAACACACATTTATCATGGCTACATAAACTTGCTAAAAGCTTGGAAGAATGTTCCCTTCCACCCCCTTCTACTGCTAAAGCTCCAGTTTTTGAGTCTCAAGTGTTGCCTTCAGCAACCACTCCACTAGAACAAATCGTGGCTACATAAACTTGCTGAAAATTGCAAGTTTAAAGAAACTTACTGAAAATTGCAATGAGTTCTTTTCAACTCAAATTTTTGATGTCTTGCAATCCATGTCTAAGGGTGAAGAAAGACCAACAAAGAAGAAAATAAAAAAGGATTTGCCTCCTCCTGCTCCTTCCTCCTCTGTGCTGAAACTACAAGGACCACCATCAACAAAGCCAATTGCTGAAAAGCAAGGATCAAGATCTCAGAAAAGATATGAGACTGATTCCGAAAGAAGTTCAACAAATGCGGCAAAGAAGAGGAAAACCGCTGCTGACACTTCTATTGTTTGTAGAGATGATGTCATTCATCAAACAACTGACGATGATAATGATGATGATACTCCTATCTCTAAGGTTTTGAACATCAAGCCAATCTCTGCCAGGACTCAATCTGGCCATTCTAAACATTTCTCCTCTGATTCCAAGTCCTCAGCAAAGAAGGTTGGTGGAAGTTCAAGGGAAAGAAGAAGGAAAATAAGAGAAGAAAAACAGAAGCTTGCTGATGTTGCTGTTGGCTTAGGTGTTCAATGCACCAAAACAAGCAACAAAGAAACAACTCAAAGTGTGGTAAGACTGTAAAGACCCGTATCTTCTTGGAAGTTTCATTATTTTAAAAGTGTACTGCAGTTTTGTTTCGAGGATGAAACTTCTCTTAAGGATGGGGGATGTAAAACCCCGGACATTTTTAAAGGTCAAATTTTATATGATTACTGGAGTGGCGCATCGAAATATACTTGGATCAAGTTTCGAGGACGAAACTTATTTTAAGGAGGGTGGAATGCAATAACCCATACATTTTTATTCGACCTTCATGGATGGTCAGGCTTGGTAATTATAGTTCTAATTTGGAGCTGGAAATTTTATGAACTCAAGTTAAAGGTCGAATTCCACTAGTAGTATTTCTTTACCGAGGTATTGACATGGACCTAAATAATTATTTTTATGGATTCCGGGGCTTATTTTATAAATTGACACAGGCTTCATTAGATTGGATTCGGCATGGACTGGAGTAAGGATCCAAATTAAAGGTTGGTATTTAGATGGTTACTAGTGCATACCCATGGCGATGCCACGGTATAATATAATTCTGAGCTTAAATAAATTAATAAAAGAGATAAGTAGATTATAAGAGCACAATAAACGTTATCAAGTCTAGTACATTTTAAAGGGAGTAAGAGTGAATAAATCTATAAAAGTCATGAAACATCAATGACAAAATGTATCGAATAAAAAAACAAATCAATCACAACTTGTAAATGACCTCTTTGTACACCACGTTTGTGGCTGTGTCGGTCGGATTACCATCCTACCAAGCTAAGTTATAATCAATCGAGTGCCATTACAGAGCTCAGCAGACGGGTCAATATTCCACAACAACATGATAGGGTAGCCAACTTCCAGCCGGAGGACATGGTTAGGCAGCCCAGATGACCTGATGGTATTAAGAAACTCAACAAAATAAACTTCCTTTCGACTCACAATGTCAGCTTCATCGGGATATATATTATCAGAACTCAAATATTCTATTTTGGTAATTTCACACTGCCAACTATAACCCTATGTAAATTTTACTTTTCATTATTGATCTGAATAGAGTATTTATAAACATGAATTGATTTGATTAATTTTAAATATAGTATAGATTTTGGTGATATAAACAAAAGTATATAGTATTAAAAATCTCTATTAGGAATAGAATTCCCTAGAAGACATAATATAAATCAGAAATATACAACTCCAAAAATAATGTACACATGTAACACTACCATTCTCAGTTTTCAATACGAATAGAAATTTAGAACGAAAATATAATAGCATATCAATTAAAATATACTCATCCGTTTTTTTGGATTCTATACGTTTGCTTTTGGAACGGAGTTTTAGGAGGTTTATATAATGAGTGTAGTGTGTTGGTTTAGTGGCAGGACCCACAATAAAGTTGTGAGCTAAAGATTTGCCAAAAATAGAAATGTATAGAATCCAAAGAAACGGACAAAATGGAATACGTATAGAATCCAGAAAAACAGATGAGTAATAAGGAAGCGTAAATTATTTGCGCAAACACGAATAGTATAACGCGGAACATTCCGTATATTAAGGAAATGAAATAGAGAATGAATAAAAGTGCACGATATCCAGAAACAAAAAACATCATAGCTCAAAATGAGCCAGAGAGCAAAATGCAATCAAAATCAACATTGTTTCGAATGAGAAAAAAAAAGCATCACAACTAAAATTTTCCATAAAATATAAATGAGCATATAATTCCACACCATGCAACCTTCTCCATCTTGACGATCTTCTTTCCAACCTTGGTGCTTGATTTCTATGTTCCACCTGCATTGGCATCATCATCACTATCAGAAGATGAGGAGAGTTTAGACGGGGTCAAGAATCCTTCCACATCGTTGCTTGTATCTTCATCAACCACCTCAACATCAACACCAACATTTAACTTTCCCTTACCTTTAACATCTATATCCTTTGGGACAGAACCAACATCCTTCAACATACAAAACAATATAGTAAATAGGTATCACCATTATAAACAAAACGCAAAACACTAAACAAAAAAACATCATTTGACTTACTTACCCCAACAATGAGCTGAACATACTTACCCCAACAATGTCTTCATCGTCAGTTAGCACATCAACGTTGAACTCTTTGAACTTCTCACCCTTCATGTTGTAATCAGTAACCCTCACCCTAACCAAATAATCACGATGAAGCATCTCACAAAATTCCATGGGTATCATGTCCTCATCATCTTCGTGTAAATTAGTTTTAGTACAATTCAGTCTCATACTTAAAGTATAAATAAAAATATTATCGAAAGAAAAACAAAAGAATGTAAGTATGCATTATTAACCACTTTCCATTCATCATGAACCTCTTGGCACGTTTTCTTGATGAGCCTAGTGACAACATCTTCAAAAACGACCAGAGTTATTATCTCTTCCTTAGCACCGTTTGCAATGATCTTGACACGGTATTTAGTGTATAGCAAGCACGCACACATAAACATAAACATCACATAAGCTTTGAAAGTGTTATAATAAACATTAGAACATGCATATTGAATTTATCATTACTTTGGGATTAACTTGGCAATAGGTTTTCCAGCGCACTTTGCGCTATTGCATGGCTCACCAATGACAACCTTCCTAACATTTCTATAGCAATTTGAGCACGACAGGTAAAACCATGGTGAATTCTCATCAACCTTTTGGAAGCAAACCAACATTATGAAGGTGCCAACCTGAGATTATATGCTTATGTTTGACTCGCAAATTTCAATCATGCAAAGTAGAAACATTCAATTATATATAATACCATAAGAGTAGCATACCGAGATGAAATATATTATCTGCCTAGGCGTTCTGTGCATATCAATGTTTAGCCACTCATCAGCCCTCAGGGACCTAGCATCTTGACTCAAGTACGTGACTGAAGCACCACCATTATCCTTTTTCCTGTAGAACCAAAATGTAATACGAACAATGCATATATCATGAATCAACATCATTAAAAGATAAACTTATATTTTATAACAATAACAACATTAATACATACTTGATTTTAAACTCAGCAAACTCAGGGAGATCTTCATTTCTATACATCTTGGTCGCATGATAAGCAGTTTGCACACGAATCTCATCTAATGAAAGATAGAAATTAGAATAATAGTTCACATAAATAATTGAATACACAAATGCAGTTTCATATACTTACTAAGATATGTCGCCTTCAACGCAAATTGAAGAAGTATAACAATATCTCCTCCTACGGTGTTCGAGCTGTCCGGGATGAGTTCCACAATCTTTTCAGAATAAGACTCCCACAACACAGCCTTCAATGACACATTGCTACATAAACAAAAATAGAGTTTTACGTACAATCCATAGAAAATAAAAAATCACAATATGAACTATTATATACCTGTCGTCACGAAGCTCCACTTCAAGATTTCTAGCACGCATCTTTCAACATATCTTATTTCAAACCTACCCGTAATTTGGCCAATAACATCTACATAGCATAATAAAATAACATTTAACATGCGTTGTCTATTGTAAATGAGCATTATAATAAAAAATTGTACGCAAAAATACCAACATAAAAAGACGGATCAGCCTCGGGTATATCATGAAAAGGAACCAACTTTATCCCATTAGTTAAAATCGAGAGGTCTGGCCTGCATCTAGTAACTTGAGCACCATAAATCAACATCACCTTGCAAGAATGATCAATCCTCGCCGTTTGGTACTTTGGTTGTGTGTTATCCTCCAACTCAAAGTTAGAAATCCTAACCGTATCTCCCTCACTCATTCGCTTCAAAAGAAATTTCAGCATTCGTTTGGTGGAAGAAGCATGAATAAGCGTTCCCTATACAATCAAACATATAGAGTTAGTTATAGATATAAAAGAAATCAAACTAATGAATGAACTTCATTACAAATTATATTACCTCAGCGTCAACCAAAATAGCTTCAACACCAATGGGATTCTTCTGAGAATTGGTAGATTGCCATAATTTGAGAACCTTGACAGTTAAGGCGTACATATTAATGCAATCGAGTTCTTTTTTCATCTCTTTAAGACTGATGGAGTTCATCTTGCTCGAAGTGGATGAAAGAAAATAATTTCAGTTCTAAAAGGTTAAGGGAAATGCAGTGAAAATTACGGTGCTAAAAGGTCCCTTATATACTACATTCGAAAATGAATTTTAGAATGAAAATCAATCAGAATCAATAATGATCTTGATTGACTATATTCTACAAATATATCATACACAATATCATTCCAAATATAACAATAGGAAAGTCGATATCTTTAGTATGATAATATCCATGCAATCTTCGTATGTACGTGACAGCCAGTTGATGTTATTGCACGCAATATTCTATTATAGGAAAAAATATTATTTCCTGAAAAACTAAAAATACATTCGAATTCAAAGAATTCAAATTACAATTTCGTCTAGTGCTGCTTAAAATACAACATTTCAATATACGTAAACATATGACTAATTAAAACGTACTGTTGGTCCCTTTAGACAACAAGTAAAGACTAGAAGGAGGGTGAATAGTCTTTAAAAACTTTTTGCGTCGTCTAAAACTTTCTCAGCAAGTGCTTATTACTTTTCATTAATGAGTTTGCCCGTACGTAACTTTCTTAGCAAATGCTTTTTACTTTTCACTGACAAGTTTGATGATACTTAGAAACAGAGTGCGGAAGTATTTTACAATAAGTGCTGTTGTCAGAAAGCTAGTTTCAGCAAGTAAGCAGATAAACAGTGTAAAACAAAGTAACTTGCTGAAAGATAGCTGCAGAAATGTAATCACACAAACACTTTTATAGTGGTATCTGAGGGTGGCGTAATCCATCAACTAATCCACTTTGTCCTTTCTAGGACTGAATCCACTAAGATAAGATATGAGGTTCTTTAAATCCTATCACTAATGATTCTCAGAAACCAAAGCACACCTGCCTTGTTTCCATCCTAAACTAGAGACCTGTAACCTTGTTCTCCACCAAACTTAGGACACTTAATGGCAAAACTATGCTTGATTAGTCCCCTCGAATTCCACGCCTGGATAAGGGTGCTTATCAGTTAGAGAGGTTTGGGATGAGATGACTCGAATATTGTAACATCCCGTTATTTATTTATTATTATTATTATTTTTTATTTTTACCTGAGTAATTTAATTTATTCAGTAATTTAATTAATTTTCTTCCCGCGCTATCGAATTCGATTTTAGAAAGTTTGTGTAGTAGTAATTCATCTCGTTCCATCCTTGGGCTAGCTAGCAATCTGATGTTTGCTGTTCTCTTGGCCCAAATCGTGTTAGTGATTGCTAGCCCAATTCTTGTGGCCCAATCTTAAAGTCCAGTCAAAGCCCTCTAGTCAAACTTCCTCCTCCATTTTGAATCTTAGATCTGACTTCTCATCACACCATCCTCTTCCTTTTTCACCATCAACATCATCACTATCTTCTTCATTCTTTCGCTCATCATCTACGGCCATCATCATCGACCGGAGCAGCCCATCTACTCCGTTTCAGCCGCCGCTCGTTACCTCCCCTGCTCCGATTTGGCCCCATTGCTCCGACCGAATCGTCCTGACCCGGATTTGTAGCTATCCCATTCTGCCCCGACTCCATTTCTGGTAAGTGGTTCTGTTCCGTTTTCGTTCTATGAGATTCAATTCGTAAAGTAAATATAGTTCTAACATCATGTTCCCATCCAAATCGCAGTTCCAGTCACTTCACCTCCGTTCGAAGGTAATATCTCTATTATTCTTTTCGTTTCTCTTTTTCGTTTGACCGTTTTACCCCTGGACTTAGTTGGACAATTTTATCCCTAATGGACTGACCTTAACTTGAATTTGGACCTTTTGGATTGAGGTTTGGATTCGTAATGGACTGATGTGATAGGTTATAGTTTATGTTGGGGTCATTTTGTAATTCTGGAAACTGTGAGGACTTGGATGTAATTATGTTTGACCAGTGTTGACTGATCGTGGACTAGATTAAGAGTTTTGTTGGTTTCTGGGGTTGTTTTGCATGTTATGAAAGTTGTGGGACTTGGTTGTGGGTTCTGGAATTAAAAAAAGGACTTTTCTGCAAATTCTGATTTGAGGGTAAAATTGTCTTTTCACTTGACCTCGACTGTTTTGGAGATAGTTGGGGCTTTTGGTGAAGTCTTGTGTTGTTTCGGAAACCTGTGAGTTTAATGTGTAATTTCTTAAACTTAAAGGAGTTTTTCTGTACGTATTTGTTTTATGAAGGGCAAAATGGTAATTTACTATTGAGGGTGTTTTGGTAATTTCAAGAGTTGAGTTAAAGGGTGTTTTCTGAAAACCGTACACTTAAGTACTTTCTTTCTTTGATCTTTTTAACTATGTTACTTGCTTAGATTAGTTGATTTGTGTTTGAGAGTTCAACCTAGAGATCCCGAGTTCGAACCCCACCTCCGCCACTTCTTCACCGACCTTTTTATTCTTATCCGTTTAGCTTTTGTTCGACTTATAGCTAGTAACTAGACAATATCTATTTAGGTTCTCCGTCCGTTAGCTCTTAATTCGCTGTGGTTTGTGGACCGTTGCTCGCAAAGTTTAAGGTGAGTGTTCACTCCAAAGTTTGTTTGTTTTTAAAACCTGGAAGCCAATGCGCTATGCATGTATATTGTATTGTATTCTGTATGCAACTGCTTTAAAAGTAAATATATCCAATGCATGACCATTTTACTTCATTATGTATGGTGTTGTTCGGTGTTCTTCTGTTTGTACTGGCTCTTCTGCAGGAATGTAACTTGGTTATCCGAGCACTTTGTCTGTTATGATCTGTTTCTGTCTGTTGTCTGATTCTGTCTGTTGTCTGTTCTATCTGTTTCTGTGTGGCCGGTCGATTAGGTTGTAACTAGGTAGACTTGGGTAATGTGAACTATCGGGTTTATTTGGTTATTGCCTAGTCTATTCCCTTTTAGACGCGAGGCAGAAGTCGCTGAGGTCTATTAGGGTCATAGGTTCTGTTTCTGTTTCTGTCTAGAGTTGTACCCTCTGGAGGGAGCTATAAGGGAATTCTGGGAGTAGGATTATCAAGGCGGGCTGCACCAACGGACTTCACCTTGTCTGTTTCTGTTTGTCTATGTTATGTTCTCTGTTTCTGTTACCGCTTTGCTTGCTACAAATGTTTGTTTTCGAAACCGTTTACTTTTCTCTCTATTAAACTTAAAACCTCACTGAGATCCTTTATCTCACCCTCTTTCTGTTTTCAAAATTCCATCCCTGTAGATTTTGTTGAAGAAGATCAAGTTTAGGCGTCCAGCGACTGAGAGTTGGGTTTGGGAGCTCGTGGGATTTTATTTGCTAGCAATAAGAAGAAAAAAAACATTTCATCTTCACTGTCCGTTCATTTTAAAATTTACACTTAGTTTAGTTACCGTTATCTCTGTTCTACTTTAAAATTTGTAAGCTCATTTGAGCGCTAAAACCCGTTTATCATCATTTATTGAAGACCGTTACCTCTGAATTTCAAAATTACTTTGTTTTCGAAAGAATTGTTTTACTTTAAAAATCGGTACCGTTACAAATATAACTTTGCAGTTATAACAAGTAATCTAAAGAAACTCAACTTGTAATACTTTGCAGTAAGCAAGTTTGTTGTTTCTGGTGTCAAGACTTGTTCTTGTTTAAATGTAATAGCTTTTAATGTTCTACTTCTTCACAAGTAGCTTTTGTTTCAAGCTTAAGTCTTGGAACATATCAATAGGCTATAAAGAGTAGAGAAGGATTTGAGTGTTTAAAGCACAAATGAGAGTTTGATCACGTTGTTGACACACCCTTCTACTCAGCCTGATGTCCTCTATTTATAGTGTCTCAAAGGAGCCGTTTGAATTTCAAACTCTAAGGCTTGTACCTTAAGATGTCAGTATCTTGCTTTTGTACTATCAGCAACGCTCTTCATTTTTCTTCTTGTCTTCATGTTCTTCGCGTTCTAACTTTGCATTTAATGCTCTTTGAAACAATTTCAAATATTAACGATGGAGTCAAAACGCAAGTACTCTTCAGCAAGTAGGTCATAATTGTTATCAGCAAGTGGTCAGTCTCAGTTTCAGCAAACACAACATACTTTGTCATATAGATTTTCACTTATGCAAGCTGTTGCTGAGAATCTCACTTTCTGAGATAACATGTTCCTTGTAGATACCTTTTTCAGAATTCTTCTAAGTCTTCAGTCTTCGAATCTTCAACTTTTTGAGCGGTTCTAGGTCTTCAATAGATTGTTTGTAAAAACAACGTACATTATCAACAAGCTTAAGAACCTAACTAGTACCTACACTAAATCTTCAGCAAACGTTCCTATTTTACAATGTCCTTAAAATTCTAAATTCCTATGGACCTTAAAAGTACTAGTTACTGGACTTTTCTTAATTTAGCATGGTTAATTGCTCATCAAAATTACAAGTTTTCTAACAAATTTCCCCCTTTTTGATGTTAGCAATCCATGGCTAAATTAATTGTTACCCTTTTTAAAGGTTCCTGATGTTGAATAAATCAATTGATTAATGCAAACATACTTGAATAATAAAACAGTAAGGATAAGTAATTTGCATAATCAAGAACCAATAAGAGTCATCAACAGTTGATTGCTGATAGTTATCTTTCAGTAGTAAGTTTTACAAGAAAGAACATAGATAACTATTACAATCATTACACAAGGAGAGCTTTTAAGGAATCTCTAAGCTTGTCCAGTAGAGGATTCTCTAAGAATATCTTTCACACTCTTCTTACCAAGGGCAGTAAATTCAATGCAGTCCTTCTCGTAATCTTCAAGTAGTTTACGGACTTCAAGTTGAATTATTCTTGCATTCTTACAGGCAGTATAGTGATGAATTTCACCATTCAGATCTTTGTAGTGTACTACCCATACGTTCATACCCCAATTGCTAGCATGAAGTAGCTGAGTGTCTGAAATTCCTTTATTGGCATGAATCTTCCTTAACCAACGGAGCTCTTCATCTTGATCCTGTGTAGTGAGATAGAAAAATTCATATGGAATCAAGTGAAGTTTCTTTTTAGACCCTTTGGTTATAGGGTCATTGTAGTAAGCAACATCCACAGGCTTGATGAAGCCTGGCTCTTGTCTTAACTTCTTGCTGATGGAGTTTCTTCTTACTAAGATTTCAATATTCAGCCATTTTAAAGCAATGTTCCTTGGGTAGGGAGGAGGATCCCTTTCTTTCTTTGCAACTTTCAGATCAATCCAAGTGTAAAGCTGGTTCAGCACAGTAGTTAGAAAGAAATCATTTGCTAATACGTCTTCTAGCCTAAGAATCCAGCAACCTTAGAGGTTTCTGAATACATTTTGAGTGGTTTCCTCGTTGCTAGTTTTTGTGTAATCAATGCCAGTGCCTATAGCAATGTTAGCAAGCCTTCTTTCTTCTTCTCTTTGCCTTCTTCTTCTTAACTTAGCATTTCCTTGATCCTTTGCTGAAGATCTGGAGTCAGAAGAGAAGTGCTTAGACTGTCCAGACGGAATCAAAGCGGAAAGAGGCTTAGCCCTTATAGCTTGAGCTATGGTTGGGTCATCATCATTGTCATCATCATCAAATCCTTGATGACTTTCAGTTTGACAGAATTCTGGAGTATCAGTAGTGGTTTTTCTCCTGTTTAGATTTGCTGAACTTCTCACAGAATCTGTTTCAGCTTTTCTTTTAGAACTTTGCTCTGTTTCAGCAAGAGGTTCACTAGGCGGTCCTGGTAATTTCATCAGCGAGGGGGAGGGAGCAGTTGGAGGCACGTCCCTTGAGCTCTTCTTTTTTAATTGACGTGTATCTTTCCCCTTGGACATGGATCGCATGACATCAAATAGAGTTGAGAAAAACTCATTGCAATTTTCAGCAAGCTTTTGCAAGCTGTGATAGTGTTCAACCATGTCTTGCTGAAGTTGGTTTGTTTTGGACAACTCCGCCTTTATCAGTTTCAGATTTTCTTCAGCCCTCTTAGTATCAGCAACCTTCTGTTCCATGATGATTTGAGCCTTTTTCAAGGCATTCTTGCCAATTTTTAGAGCTTGACCTGCTTCTTTCTCGTAGCTCCTATGTTGTAAGCTTACATCAGCTTGAGCTAGAGTGAGACTTGTTGTGCGTCTCAGCAAGACAGTTAAGATCTTTTCCAAGTTGAAGGGCTTCTCAGCAAGTAACTCCTCATCCTCAGCTTTGCATTCTTTGTGCACTTGCAAGAGAGATTGCATTCTTGGTGTCCATTTATCCACACTGGGAAATGGCACTAATGAGAGAGTTACATTATGGGCTTTTAGTTCAATGACGAACTGATTTTCTATGCCTTTGAGCTTGCTTATTTCATAGTCGTTTCCAGAAGAAGCAGAGGAGTTTGAATGTTGGGATTGGGTTTCACCAGTTTTATCATTCTTAGCAGCCGTCTCTTCTTCTTCATTAGAAAAACCTGATAAGCTCTCAACATCATCTTTATCAAAATCAGCAACCTTTTCTCCAAGGTTTTCAGTCACTATGTGTTCAAGTTGAGTGATTGCTGAAGGCAACTCTTGAGACTCAACGACTGGAGTTTCACCAGTAGTAGGGGGTGGAATGGAGGATTCTTCCGATCTTTTCACCCCAGAAGACTGAGCAACAGACAAATGTTGTGTGCCATGTACATTTATGACCATGTTGTTTTCCATAGCTGTCTGAAAGTCTCCGTCTTGTTCTCCATCTTCATCAAGGTTTGGATCAGTGACCTTGGCATCAAGTATAGCTTTTTCAGCTAACTCGGCATCAGAAAGTTTTGCCTTGCCTTTAGCAATTTCAACAAATTTTCTAGCTTGTTCTTCACTCATCTCAGCAACTGCTTCAGTTACTGGATGTTCAGTAAGAGGAGCAGCAGTAGATTCTTGTTGGTTGCTGGGAGGTGTTTGTTCAGTAGCTTGATCAGCAACTTGAAGTACTCCACCAGCACCGGAACTTGGACCTTGGGATTCATCATCATCATCCTTTTTGTCCTTTGAGTCCTTAGAATCTTTTCCTTCATCATCATCACTAGAATCTTCAATCACATTCTCATCTTCTTTTTCTTCTTCAACATCATTAAGGATAACGAATGGAAGATGCATATACTTAGCTTGACTTGTGACTTCTTCCTCATTGATTTTGTGGGGATCACTTACCACAGGCACAAAGGAACCTTTGAGCATCTCAGCTCGTTCAGCTGGAGAGGCAATCTTGAATTGATTCTTCATATTCTCTCTGATAGTGTGAACCAGATCAGTTCCCATTTGCTGAGAATATGAGAGGTCAACTGGGAGGATGGAGTGGACAAAATTCTCAAGCTTAAGCAAAGAAGTTCTTTTCTTTTCAGAAGAGAGATGTAGAAAGAGATCTGAGAAGTCCATTCTTCTATATCTTTGCAAGCTGCTGACAGACTTTGCAACCTTGGTCAAAGTGTTCTTTTTGAAGTTTGAGTAGAGCTCTTCTGAGCTGACTTCATGGACTTCCGTGATGAGAGTTCCTTCCATACTCTCCTTTTGAGCCTGAATAAGAACAATGTTAGTTTCATGAATATTTTGGAATGTAGTTTTAGAGTCTAAAATTGATTCATGAAATATATGTTGGTTTTCAGCAAGCTCACATTGCACACTTGGTTTTGCAATAACTACATCCAATTCAAGAGGAGCTGTGGTAGCTTCCTTGTTTTGTTCATCCTGAAATAACACTTTGTTAGATACAAATACTAAGTTTTTAAACTTAGTAAATTTACCAAAATTTGCATCTACCTGCTGAGCAGGAGTTGTAGATTCTGGTGCAGATGTTTCAACAAGCTTCTGGCTTGTATCTTGAGAAGTCTGTAAAGAAATAATAGTATTAGCTAATGGTAAAGTATCAAATAGAGAAGTTTTGCCTATTTCTGAGTTATCTACCTGCTGACGAATGACAGGTGGTGACTCATTCCTTTCAGCATCGTTGGCTTCTTCAATATCTTATCTTCAGCAGACTTCTTTTCATGCTCTAATTGAGAAAGTTGTTTAGTATCAACAATCTCCCTTGTCTATGAATGTACAAGTTGAGCAGAAGTATCTTGACCTCTTAGTTCACTACTTGTCATGAAGAGATCCACTGATTTATTGGAGTTATCATCAATCTCCATATCCATTTTCTAGCTTAGATCAGTGAGTACCAGATGGATCTTGTCTATTTATGTAGCTGGTGAATTGGGTCTTGCATTCTCAGCATCATGTGATGCGTCGTCGAACGATACTTCGTTGTGAGTTTCAGCAAACTTAACGTTTTGAACAGTTGCTGTCTGAGCAACTGTTTCTTCAGCAACATGTGTTGTCTGAGCAATCTCTCTTTGTGGACTAGTTGCTTGTTCAACAACTATTTCTCTTTCACTTGTTGCTTTGTTAGCAACTTCTTCAGCAAGTGCAGCCTTTCTTAGGTCTGCGGCGATGTCACTTGCTGGTTCAAGTGTTGTATCATCGAGATTATCCACTATGTAGACATCATCGATTCTTCCTAAGGCAGGATTCGCATTTCCACTACCTTGTGGTCTTTCTCCAGTAATTGTATCCAAAGTGATTGGATATGTAGAAAGTGTCAGTAGGTGCTTCTACGTCAATTACTTGAGTAGGTTGCTTTTCAGCAACTACTGTAGTATCATCGTCGGGGACATCATGAACGTTAGGAACTGACTTCCTAGCCGTTGTCTTCTTCCTTGGGAAGGTTTTTGTCCTTGTTTTCTTAGGGACAGGACCAACTAATGAAGTTGCAGTCTGAGTATCATCATCAACTTTTGTTTTCTTGCTTCTCTTGCTGGGTGCTTTTGTGTCAGCAACCACAACAGCATCAACAACATTTGAGTCTGTTTCTTTCTTGGATTTCTTCTCATCAGCATCCAAGGGTTTGTGCTGATTGTTGAAAGATCAACCCACATTACATACTGGCTTGTTTATAGGCAGTGGGTTTCTAAGATTAATCTTGAAGTGTATCAAGATGTAGGAGATCTTTAATCCATACATAACTTTATACATAGGTGAGACAGTGTTGTCTTCTACCTTGACCTTGAACTTAACAATACATTCAACAAGTCTGTTGAAGAGGTATTTTGCCCAGTTTATGTCTGATCCATTTTCATGGATATGTTTCAGCACGGGCCATCTTTTCAGGCCTACTTGATCTATTCCTCCGACTTGAGAATCTAGGACTTTGATGAGCAGCAAGGCTACTAGTCCTAGAGAGTAAGAGAGATACTTTCTCTTTGTAAATTTTTCCCAATTTACGGGGGCAATTTCATTTTTCTTCATGAAATTATTTCTAGCATCACTGTAAAAGGCTTTAATTTCGTCATCTGTAGCACTGATGTCATCTTTAGTTCCAGTGGTTGGAATCTAAAATATGGTAGCTACACCAATCCATTTCAGGATGATTCGTCTTCCTTGAACAGTAGTTGAAATCACTTTTTCAGTGACTCCATGTTCATCTGTCACTGACTGGATCTCAGCGTTCTTGTAATATTCCATTGTATCCACCATACTCACCTTTTTCGGATGAGCCGTGATAAATGGAAGTAAACCTTGTTGGTTTATGTACATCAAGGCTGCAATGTTTTCAGCCTCCAGTTCGTCTTCATAGAAGTGTCTAATGTACTTCTCTTTTGAAAAACCCCCCCACTGCATCATCTGTTCACACTTTTCAGCGTTTAGAAATGCAGGAGGCATGGGTCTTTGAGCGATTCTGTCGTTTGACAAACCGATTTTCATGGCCGGAGTTTGTACCGGAGTTCCAGCCGGAGTAGCAGTAGTGCTTGTTCCAGCACTGTCTGTCTTGGAGGCTTTTGAAACCCTTGAGGTTTGTCTTTTGTGAGCCATCTTATATAGTACAGAGAATGAGGAGGCAAAGGTACGGGCAAGATGTTTTTTGACTGGAGGTACTGTGTTCTGAGAGCACAGGCTGGAAATTTGCAGAGAAAAGGAAATTTGAGAGTTAAAGAATTTTGTCTTATGTTCAACTCCTCTTTTTTATAGTGTCTATGTTTGTGTGAGAAACTCAATGGCTTGGAGTTCTCAGCAAGGGTAAAACAGTGAACATTGAGTTAGTAGTGTACTTTGCATTTAATGCGTACATGTCCACTAGCTCGAAACCGTCAGAGCGTATTTTTACTTTATGATATTAACCGTTGGATCAACAACTGACTTTAATCAATGCTCACGGTTGAGTTTCATGTCATGATTATTATCGAGTGTATTTGTGTCAAGATTAATGTCAAAATATATTTTACCTTTAATCAAGGGATTTTCTCCATTACTTCAGTGAATAATAGCTTGCTGAAGTAAAAGAGAATCTTTTCAGCGAAAATTTGAACTTTCTGACTTTAGCACTTACTTATCTTGTAATCAAGCCTTGTATTTGCTGAAAATTCCCCATTAATTTTATATCTCTTTTCTTTAAGGCCAAAAGAATTTTTGAGTTCCCGTAAGTTATTTTTCTTATGAGATATTAAGGTAACGTCATTTAGTAAAAATACAAAAACTCTTTACTGAGTTCCTGTCTCACTATGCATCTTTGATACTTGAATACCTGTTTTAGTATCCTTGATTGTCTGAATACCCGTTTCAGCAATCCAAAGTTTTTCTTACTAAATACCCGTTTCAGCAAGTGACCAAGTTTCCTAACAAATGACCATTTTGAAGGATTTACTTGTTGAATGCCTGTTTCGGCAAACACATGTATACAACCATCTTTTAGTAGACCAAACTCTTAAAGGGGACTTTCAAGGGATATTATAATCGTAAGCAACTATTGACCTACTGAGTACCCGTTTCAGCAACCAATTAAATGTACCCTTTTTATTGAGGTAGTTCAATCAATCCAAGGTTATACCTTAGCATTGTGAACCTATTATCCGGAAGGGGCTTGGTAAAGATGTCAGCAAGTTGATTATCAGTACCTATCTTTACAACCTCAATGTCTCCTTTTTCCACATGGTCTCTAATGAAATGGTGTCTAATATCAATGTGCTTTGTCCTTGAGTGAAACTTAGGATTTTGCGTGATAGCAATAGCACTTGTATTATCACAAAAGATTGGTGTTTTCTTTGCAGAAATACCATAATCTCTTAGTTGTTGCTGAATCCATAGGATTTGAGCAGTACAACAACCAGCCGCAATGTATTCAAATTCAGTGGATGAACTGGCCACACAGGTTTGCTTCTTACTGAACCTTGAAATTAGTCTTGTACCTAGAAACTGACAGGTTCAAGAGGTACTTTTCCGATCAAGAGTTGATCCACCATGGTCAGCATCTGAATAACCAACCAACTCTAATTTAGAATCTTTTGGATACCATAATCCAACATTGACTGTCCCTTTGACATATTTCAGTATTTTGAGTGCTTTCTTGTAGTGTGATTCTCCAGGGTCAGATTGAAATCTTGCACATAAACAAACAGCATACTGAATGTCAGGCCTACTTGCTGTTAAGTATAGCAAGGAACCAATGAGCTTACTATACTTGTGTTCATCAACACTTTTGTCTTCTTTAGTATAGCCCAATTTGGTACCAACACTCATAGGGATCTTTTTAGGTTTCTCTTCCTCTTTGATCCTGAAGTTTATGAGCATTTCATTTGCATACTTTGCTTGGTTTATGAATATTCCATCTTTGAGTTGCTTGACTTGCAATCCTAGGAAATAATTCAATTTTTCCATCATGCTCAGTTCAAACTTGTTAGTCATGAGCTTGGCAAAATCATCACAAAGTTGCTTGTCCTTAGATCCAAAAATTATGTCATCCACATAAATCTGGACTAAGAGTATTTTACCATTATGGTTCATGGTAAATAAGGTTTTATCAACTTCACCTTTCTTGAAACCGTTATCCAGCAAGAACTTAGTAAGGTATCATACCAAGCTCTAGGTGCTTTCTTTAGACCATATACAGCTTTCTGAAGCTTGTATACCATGTTGGTTTCTGATGGTAGTTCAAAGGCATGGGGTTTGTTGGTCCCTTTAAACAACAAGAAAAGACTAGAGGGGGGGGGGTGAATAGTCTTTTCAAACTTTCGTCGTTTAAAAACTTTCTCAGCAAGTACTTATTACTTTTAAGTAATGAGTTTGTTGATACTTAACTTTCTCAGCAAGTGCAAGTTACTTCTCAGTAACTGGTTTTGCTGATACTTAAAATCAGAGAGCGGAAGTCTTTGATACAATAAGTGCTTTGCCAGTAAGTGATAGTTTCGGCAAGTGAAGTGAGTGACTGTGTACAGATAGATATGCTTTGATGAAAACTAAATACAGTAAGTAAATCACACAAATACTTTTATAGTGGTATCTGAGAGTGGCGTAATCTCTCAACTAATCCACTTTGTCCTTTCTAGGACTGAATCCACTAAGACAAGTTTGAGGTTCCTTACAACACCTATCTAGAGCGATTCAAACAGAAACCAAAGCACACTTGCTTCGTTTCCAACCTAACTAGAGAACGAAACCTTGTTCCCCACAAAACTTGGGACTTTTAATCAGCAACACTATGCTCGATTAAGTTCCCCCTGAATATCACGCCTGAAAGGGTGTATTTTCAGTTAGAAAGGTTTGGGATGAGATAACGTAATTATAACTTATTCAGTTACAACAAGTAATCTAAGAAACAAAACTTTGAATACTTTGCAGTAAACAAGTTTGATTGTTTCTGGTGTCAAGACTTGTTCTTGTTCAAAAGAAAGAACACTTAACTAATTTCTTAGCCGAGTATGTTCTACTCCTTCACAAGTAGCTTTTTCAAGCTTTAAGTGTTGGAATGGATCAATGACAGTAAAGAGTGTTTGAAGGGTATGTTAGTTTAAGCACAAGTGAGAGTTTGATCACGTTGTTGACACACTTCAACTCTTTGCCGGATGACCTCTATTTATAGTGAATCAAGGGAGCCGTTTGAATTTCGAATTCTAAGGCTTTTGTTCCTTAAGATGTCACTATCTTGCTTTTGTACTTTCAGCAGCGTCCTTTGTTTGTCTTCTAGTCTTCATGTCCTTCGCGTGCATGCTTTGCATTTAATGTTCATTTGAATGAAATTCAAACAGTAACGTTGGAGCGCAAATGCAAGTACTTTCAGCAAGAGGTCACAAATGTCCATCAGCAAGTGGTCAGTCTCAGTTTCAGCAAGCACAACCTACTTTGTCGTTTAGATTTTCACTTATGCAATGTTGTTGCTGAAGTTTCCACTTTCTGAGCAACATGTGCCTTTGTAGATACCGGTCTTCAGAAATCTTCTAGTCTTCAGATCTTCGAATTCTTCAAGTTTCTGAACGGTTCTAAATGCTTCAATAGTTTGTTTGTGTAAACAAAGTACATCATCAACAAATGCTTCAATAGGTTGTATTTCTTTTCAGAAAACAAGATACATCATAAGCGGTAAAACTAACCTATCTAGCACCTACTCTAAGTCTTCAGCAAACGTTCCTCTTTTACAATGTCCTTAAAATTCTAAATTCCTATGGACCTTAAGAGTACTAGTTACTGGACTTTTCTTAATTTAGCATGGTTAATTGCTCATCAAAATTACAAGTTTCCTAACAAATTTCCCCCTTTTTGATGTTAGCAATCCATGGCTAAATTAATTGTTACCCTTTTAGAGGTTTCTGATGTTGAATAAATCAGTTGATTAATGCAAGCATACTTGAATAATTAAACAATAAGCATAAGTAAATTGCATAATCAAAAACCAATAAGAGTCAAAAGCTTCATTGCTGATAGTTATCTTTCAGTAAGTTTACAGGAAAGATCAGAGATAACTACACAAAATCAGCAAACAAAACTATTACAGAGAGTTAATCTCTTTCAGAGGATTTTCTCAAAATCTCTCTTACACTCTTCTCAGCAAGTGCAGTAAATTCAACACAGTCCTTTGCGTAATCTTCAAGTAGCTTACGGACTTGTAGTTGAAGAATCCTTGCATTCTTGCAGGCGGTATGATGATTCTTTTCAGCATTCATTTCCATGTTGTGAACTACCCACAAGTGCATGCCCCAATTGCTGGCATGGAGAAGTTGTGTATCTGAAATACTTTTAGCATGAATCTTCCTTAACCAGAGAAGATCTTCTTCTTGATCCTTAGCAGTGAGATAGAAATACTCATGAGGAATCAATCCAAGTTTCTTCTTTGACTTCTTGGTTACAGGGTCAGAGTAATAGGCAACACCAATTGGTTTTATCAAATCAGGTTCTTGTTTTATGGACTTACCAATTGAAGTTCTTCTTACCAAGACTTCCAGATTCAGCCATCTTCCAGCAATGTTTCTTGGTAGGGAAGGACAATCCCTTTCTTTTCTTTTCACCTTGAGATCAATCCAAGTATACATTTGGTTCAGTATAGCTGTTGGAAAGAACTCATTTACCAGCAGGTCTTCCAGCCTTAAGATCCAACAACCATGAACGTTTCTGATCACATTCTGAGTGGTTTCCTCATTGTTGGTCTTTGTATATTCAATGCCGGAGCCAATACCAATGCTGGCCAACCTCTTTTCTTCTTGTCTTTGCCTTCTTCTTCTTGACTTTGCATTTTCTTGATCTCTTGCTGAAGATCTTGAGTCAGAAGAAAAATGCTTTGAATGGCCAGACGGAGTTAAGGCTGTTATTGGTCTAGCTCTTATGGCTTGAGCTATGGTCTGATTGTCATCATCATCATCATCTTCATTCAGATCTTGATGATTTTCAGTGTGACAGAATTCATGAGTTTCAGCAGAAGTTTTTCTCTTTTTCGGACTTGCTGAATTCAACTCAATATCTGCTTGTCTTTTAGAACTTTGCTCTCTTTCAGCAAGAGGTTCTATAGTCAATTGCGCTTCAGTAGGGGTTTTCTTTCTTGAAGATCTCTTTTGCTTATCTTCCCCCTTAGACATGGATTGCATCATTGGAGTAATGTGTGCAGAGAAAAGAACTCATTACAATTTTCAGCAAGAGTACTTAGGCTGTTGTGTTTCATGATAATTGCTTGCTGATCAGAGGTCAGCTTTGACGATTCTTGTTTAATACTCACCATATTCTGCTCATGTCTGCGCTCTGTTGCGACCTTATCTTCAATGAAAGTCTGAGCCTTGACTAATGTAGACTTTGCTAGCCGGAGTGCTTGACTTACATCTTCTTCATAGCTTTTGTGGTAAAGACTGATGTCTTTCTAAGCTATTGTAAGAGTAGTAGTGCGTTTCACCACAGTAGCCAATATTTTTCCGATGTCAAGCGGACTCTCAGCAAGCAGTGCATCATCTTCTGCTTTGCAGGCTTTGTGGACTTCCATTAGTGCTTTAATTATTGGAGTGAAATCCTCCGCATTTGGGAACGACACTAAATTTGGGGTCAAGGAATGAACTTTGAGCTCAGAAGCAAATTGATCATCTTTTGTCAGCAAATGACTTCTCAAGTCATCTCCTACATCATGTTCATAGTCAGGAGGAGGAATTTCAATCACTTTGGGGTCATTTTTCTTTGAGTGATCATCCTCATTTGCTGAAAGATCGTCTTCATCGTCACATTCATCAAGGCCAGCAACCTTGGAACCTAAATCGGCAGCTTCATTCCTTTCTGGTTGAGTGGTTGCTGATGGCAAGGCTTCAGACTCAATGACTGGAGTTTCACCAGTAGTAAGTTTTAATTGAGTAGTTGTTGAGGGCAACGTTTGAGACTCAATTGCTGGAGTTTCACCAGTAGTAAGTTTTAATTGAGTAGTTGTTGAGGGCAACGTTTGAGACTCAATTGCTGGAGTTTCACCAGTAGTAAGTGGAAGGGAGGGGACTTCCTGTGGCTTTACTCCTGAAGATTGAGCAATATCCAAATTCAGCGTATGCCTTGCATGAATTTGGAGACTATTTTGAAGTGCTCTTTGGTAATCTTCATCCATTTCTTCATCATCATCAAGGTTCGGATCAGTGACCTTGGCATCGAGTAAAGATAACTCGACATCAGAAAGCTTGCTCTTGCCATGGTTCGATGCGGCGCGCTTTCTGGCGTACTCTTCTTCAATATCAGCGTCTTGCACAGGTGCTTGAGTACTTGGTTCAGTAGGAGCAGGTTGGGATTCTTGCTGACTTGGTGTTTGATCAGCTTGCTGATTGTCTTGATTCTCAGTCTCAGCAATTGTCAGTTTAAGTCCACCAGCATCAGGACTAGGACCTTGATTGTCATCATCGTCGTCCTTTTTATCCTTAGAATCTTTCCCTTCATCATCACTGGAATCAGTAGGGATGTTTTCATCTTCTTCTTCCTCATCATCATCTGTCAATATAACCAACTCGAGATGCTTGTACAAAGCAACACTCGTAACTTCCTCTTATTCATTGATTTTGTGGGGATCAGCCACCACGGGTACAAAAGAACCCTTGAGCATCACAACTTGTTCAGCTGGAGAGGCACTCTTAAATTTGGCCTTCATATTCTCTCTGATTTGAGCGATCAGATTTGAGCTCATTAGCTGAGAATATGACATGTCTTCCGGAAGTATAGAGTGGACAAAGGTCTCGAGTTTCAGCAAAGATGACATCTTTTTCTCGTTTGATAGATGAAGATGAAGGTCAGAAAAGTCCATCCTTCTGTACCTTTGCCAGTTGCTGACAGACTTAGCAACTCTTGACAAGGTAGTTCTCTTGAAGTCTAAGTAAAGTTCCTCAGAACTTACTTTTGGATCTTCAGTGATGTGAACCACTTCAGTGGTCTCCTTTTGAGCCTGAAAAAGAATAAGATTATGTTCAGGAAAGGTTTGGATAATAGTCTTAGAGTCCAAAGCTGAAACATGACTTCCCTGCTGAGTTTTAGCAAGCTCATGTTGCACACTTGTTTGTGCTGGTACTATTTCCATTCCTTGAGGAGCTTGAGAAGCATCCTCCATTTGTTCATCCTGAAATAAATGTGAATTAGATACAAGCACTAAGTTGTCAAACTTAGTTGTATTACTAAAAACTTTAACTACCTGCTGAGCAGGAAGTGTTGATTCTGGTGCAGAGGCTTCAGCAACCGTCTGACTTGTATCTTGAGAAGTCTGTAGAGAAATCATTATATTAGCAAAAGATTGAGTTTCAGATAGTGAAGATTTGCTTATGGTTGAGTTAACTACCTGCTGAAGAAGGACAGGTTGTGGCTCAGTCCTTTCAGCAACGACAGCTTCTTCTATATCTGGGACTGTTTCTTCAGCAGACTTCTTTTCTTACTCTGTTTGAGAGAGCTGTGCGGTTTCAGCAATCTCCCTTGTCTCTGAAATGACAAGTTGAGCAGAGACATCTTGACCCTTGAGCTCACTGCTTGTCATGAAAACATCGATTGATTTGTTGGATGTGTCTTCAATATCCAACTCCATTTGATGACTTAGTTCTTTCAGCACAAGCTGAACTTTGTCAATGGATGTTTTCGGTGAACTGGGTCCAGTATTCTCAGCATCTTGAGATGCGTCGTCGAATAATGTCTCTTGTGTTGTTTCAGCAACTTCTAGGACTTGAACCATTGCGGTCTCACCAACTGGTTCTTCAGCACTTGATGAGTTGCTTGTCCAGCAACCATCTTTTCAGCAACGACAGCTTCAGCAAGTTCCGCGGTTCTTATATCAGCAGCGATATCAATCACTGGTTCCAGGGTCTGATCATCAAGATTATCTACAATGTAGATATCTGGGATTGAGGCAGGAATTTCATTTCCACTGCCTTGTGGTCTATCCGCAGTAGATGTATCAGCATTAAGTTGATTGTTGAAGGCTTCCGCAAACACTTCAACATTGCTGACATAGGTCTCAGTAACCACCTTGTCAACATCTACTGGAGCTTGCTTTTCAGCAACTGCTTGAGAATCGTCCGAAAGATCATGGACAATTGGTACTGACTTGCGAGCCAGTGTTTTCTTTCTTGGGTTATTTGTCCTTTTTCTCTTGGGGACGGGGGCTGATGACGCTGCAGTCTGAGTGTCATCATCAGCTTTCATCTTTTTCTTCTTGGATTTCTCCAATTTCTCAGCAGTGGCGTCAGTGGTTGCTTTTTCAGCAACGGGTGTAGTGGTGTTAGCAAGATCACCATCTACAGTAGTTTCATCATGATCACCATCTACAGCAGTTTCATCAACAACTTTTTCAGTTGCTGGAGCATTTTCTTGCTGAGTGGTGAAATCTGCAGCTGTTGTATACCTTTCTTGCTAACTTGTGCTGACAACATTTGCAGCTGTTGTCTTCTTAGATTTTTCAAGTTTCTTGCCAGCAGTCTTACGTACATTTTGCTTGTAGAAAGCTCTTCCCACATTGCATACAGATTTCTTGATTGGCAATGGGTTTCTCAGCTGAATCCTGAAGTGTTCAAGGATAAAGCATATCTTTAGTCCATACATGACTAGGAAGGTAGGTGAGACCTTGTTGTATTCAACCTTAACCTTGAATTTAGTAACACAATCAACAAGTCTGTTGAAAATGTACTTTGCCCAGTTGAGCTCCGTTTTGTTCTCATAGATATGCATCAGCAGCGGCCACCTTCTCAAGCCTACTTGGTCTATTCCTCCGACTTGGGAGTCTAAGACTTTGATTAGTAGCAGAGCTACTAGACCAAGTGAGTGGCAATGATGCTTCCTCTTAACGTGCTTTGTCCAAGTCACGGGAGCAATCTCTCCTTTCTTCATTTTCTCATTTCTGACATCATGTTATCACCTTCATAAGTGGCACCTAAACCTTCTTTATGAGATGGATCTCTCAGATAAGAATTTAGCTCATTTAGCGTGTTACTAGCGTTTGCATAAGATTTGAAATTGACTTTCATCTTTTTTATCTCTTGTATTTCAGCAAGTAACTTCAGAACTGAAGACTGGTATTCTTCCAATTCTATTGCCATTTGAGCATTTTTCTCTGTAGCTTCAGCAATTAGCTTTTTAAGATGCAATATTTCAGCATCTTTCTTTTTGACTCAGCGCTTAGCACAACGTACTTTTCAGTAGTTTGCTTAGTCAGAAGTTCAGCATTATGTAATTTCTCTTGCTGTTTGCTCAGAGTTTTCCGAAATATTTCGATTTTTCGTTGAATTCTATCAAGATCAATCTCATCTTCACTTTCGGAATCGGAGTTAGAGGTAGGAGAAATTACCTGATTGGCCATGGGGCAGAACTCGTAATTTGACACATCTGGGTAAGCTTCCATGGCAATTCCACAAACGTTTTTGCATATCTCCACGTCCAATGTAGCTTCCTCTTCTTCAGTGTCTGAACTTTCTACCTCACTGTCTTCAGAGCTTATTTCAATGCAAATGGCATCGATTTTTGCTTGAAGCTTCTTCTTTTCTTCAGCAATCAAAGTCTTCCTGAACTTCTTCTTGTTTTCAGCAGACTTCCCTTTCAGCAAAGGACAGTTTGCTTTGAAGTGTCCAGGATTTTTGCAATAAAAGCAAAGATCATTGCCAACTGCTGGTTCTTCAGAAGAATTTGCTTGCTGAGCTTGCTTGTTCAGCGAGCTAACTTCATTCTTGTACTTATGGTAGTTGTTGCCAAGATGCTTTTTCAGCTTCTCTTTTGCTTTTCGCCTTTCAAGTTCCTTACTGATGAACTTCTTCATGTTTCTACCTGCAAGAGCATTTTCATTAGCAGGTTCTTTGTCACTCTTCTTTTCTGAAGGTGAAGGCTTGGCAGCAAGAGCAATGTTTTGCGAGTTTTTAGCAAACACACTTTCTCTTTGCTTTGTCTCATAGTTGACAGTAGTAAGGTGAGAGAACAACTCAGTTGGATTGATGTTTGGCATCCCTTGATTGTAGTAGAAGTTCTGAGTGTGGATCCATTCTTGATTCAAACTTCTGATAATGTTTTTCACCTTCTCAGAATCTGAATAGAAGTTTCCAACACCTAAGGCAGCCATTTCACTCACAAGAGTTGTGAATCTGAAATCCAAGTCTTCAAGTGACTCAGTGGCACCTTGTTTGAAGTTTTGAAACTTCAACTTTAGCACTTCGAGTTTGTTTTCCTTGGTTTTGTCAGATCCAACACAAAGATCTTGAACCATTTTCCAAGCTTCCTTAGCAGTTTTGGCACCCCATAGTTTGCACTGTATGGTGTCTGGAGTACATCGAATAATGATGATTCTTGCTTGCCCATCAAGACGGAATTTCTTGGCTTCATCAGAAGTCCATTCCTCTCTTGGTTTTGGTACGATTGTGTCGACCGGTTCACCTAAGATAGTTTCCTTTCCAGCAGTATCTGTGGTTTTATGAGGAAAACTTCTCTCAACTTTAGTGATCTTGATTGGGCCATCGTTTATGACAGTCACCATCTCATCACTAATGGCCTCCGGATGTTGCATCATGTTGTTTCGCCATTTCTCATAGTTTTCCAGCTTCAGCAATGGAGTATCACCTAAAGACATCCTGTCAGCAACTACCAAACTGATCAAGTGAAAGTGATTTACGGAAAGCACCTAAGGGGATCTAGGTTCAGTGCTGAAGGTTACAGAACCTCCAGCTCTGATACAACTTGTTGGTCCCTTTAGACAACAAGTAAAGACTAGAGAGGGGGTGAATAGTCTTTAAAAACTTCTTGCGTCGTCTAAAACTTTCTCAGCAAGTGCTTATTACTTTTCAGTAATGAGTTTTGCCGTTACTCAACTTTCTCAGCAATTGCTTGTTACTTTTCGGTGACAAGTTTGTTGATACTTAGAAACAGAGTGCAGAAGTCTTTTACAATAAGTGCTTTTGTCAGAAATCTAGTTTCAGCAAGTAAGCAGATAAACAGTATAAAACAAAGTAACTTGCTGAAAGATATCTGCAGAAATGTAAATCACACAAACAATTTTATAGTGGTATCTGAGGGTGGCGTAATCCCTCAACTAATCCACTTTGTCCTTTCTAGGACTGAATCCACTAAGATAAGATATGAGGTTCCTTACAAATCCTATCACTAATGATTCTCAGAAACCAAAGCACACCTGCCTTGTTTCCAACCTAAACTAGAGAACTGTAACCTTGTTCTCCACCAAACGTAGGACACTTAATCAGCAAAACTATGCTTGATTAGTTCCCTCTGAATTCCACGCCTGAATAAGGGTGTTTATCAGTTAGAGAGGTTTGGGATGAGATGACTTGAATATAACTTTGCAGCAATAACAAGTAATCTAAAGAAACTCAATTTGTAATACTTTGCAGTAAGCAAATTTGTTGTTTCTGGTGTCAAGACTTGTTCTTGTTTAGAGGAAAGAACACGTAACGAATTTCTTAGCTTTTAATATTCTACTTCTTCACAAGTAGCTTTTGTTTCAAACTTAAGTCTTGGAACGGATCAATAGGCAGTAAAGAGTAGAGAACGATTTGAGTGTTTAAAGCACAAGTGAGAGTTTGACCACGTTGTTGACACACCCTTGTACTCAGCCTGATATCCTTTATTTATAGTGTCTCAAGGGAGCCGTTTGAATTTCAATTTCTAAGGCTTGTACCTTAAGATGTCACTATCTTTCTTTTGTACTATCAACAGCGCTCTTCATTTGTCTTTTTGTCTTCATGTTCTTCGCTTGCTAAATTTGCATTTAATGCTCTTTGAAACAATTTCAAATATGAACGTTGGAGCCAAAACGCAAGTACGCTTTAGCAAGTAGGTCACAATTGTTATCAGCAAGTGGTCAATCTCAATTTCAGCAAACACAACCTACTCTGTCATATAGATTTTCACTTGTGCAAGTTGTTGATGAGAATCTCACTTTCTGAGATAACATGTGCCTTGTAGATACCTTTCTCAGAATTCTTCTAAGTCTTCAGTCTTCAAATATTCAACTTTCTGAGCGGTTCTAGGTCTTCAATAGATTGTTTGTAAAAACAACGTACATCATGAGCAAGCTTAAGAACCTAACTAGTACATACACTAAGTCTTCAGCAAACGTTCCTCCTTTACAATGTCCTTAAAATTCTAAATTCCTATGGACCTTAAGAGTACTAGTTACTGGACATTACTTAATTTAGCATGGTTAATTATTCATCAAAATTACAAGTTTTCTAACAAATTTCCCCCTTTTTGATGTTAGCAATCCATGGCTAAATTAATTGTTACCCTTTTTAAAGGTTCCTGGTGTTGAATAAATCAGTTGATTGATGGAAACATACTTGAATAATAAAACAGTAAGCATAAGTTATTTTGCATAATCAAGAACCAATAAGAGTCATCAACAGTTAATTGCTGATAGTTATCTTTCAGTAGTTAGTTTTTACAAGAAAGAACATAGATAACTATTACAATCATTACACAAGGAGAGCTTTTAAGGAATCTGTAAGCTTGTCCAGCAGAGGATTCTCTGAGAATATCTTTCACACTCTTTTTAGCAAGGACAGTAAATTCAATGCAGTCCTTCTCGTAATCTTCAAGTAGTTTACGGACTTCAAGTTGAATTATTCTTGCATTTAGTGATGAGTTTCGCCATTCAGATCTTTGTAGTGTACTACCCATAAGTTCATACCCCAATAGCTAGCATGAAGTAGCTGAGTGTTTGAAATTCCTTTATTGGCATGAATCTTCCTTAACCAACGAAGATCTTCATCTTGATCCTTTGCAGTGAGATAGAAAAATTTATAGGGAATCAAGTGAAGTTTCTTTTTAGACTTGTTGGTTATAGGGTCATTGTATTGTAGTAAGCAAGATCGACATGCTTGATGAAGTAAGGCTCTTGTCTTAAGTTCTTGCTGATGGATGGAGTTTCTTCTTACTAAGATTTCAAAAAAGGAGGAAGTTGCATACGTTCTTTATGTAAATGCCTTGACATCGTCAATGGTGGCCATAGATTCAACCACGAATGGTGTCTTCTCTCAAATTTTTATCTTCTTCCTGCTCATTTACAATAATCGATAGTAACATGTTAGGAGTGCTTTTTTCATTGGCTCGGTGGCTGCAAGATTAATGGGATGAGATTGTTTACTTTTCAATTTTGATTATGCTTATCAGATCCAAAATTAACTTAAAAAAAAAAACTTACTGAAGACCGTATAAACCCTCTTGCTCCGTCAACCAGATCTGCGGGCTAACCCTCTCGCTCCGCCTGCGAAATAAATTAAAAGTCATACAGAACAGAGCATCAGAGACACGGCAGCTCAAGGTAAAAAAAAATTAATACAGCAAGCAATACATATACAATTAATTCACAGATTCAAATAATAATCAAGACGTGCGAAATTCATACATGGGGGAATGAATAGCAATTTTACCATATGAGCAGCTTCGACGTCGTTGACTCGTCGTTTTCAGAACTCTAGTTCCGCCTCTTCCCGGCTTCTCGCTCCGCCGCTTTAATTTGTACAGTTCCGCCTGTGTGGTAGGAGGTTGAGTTTTACGGTGATTTTTTCTGATCGTGGTCTTTAGGTTACTGAGAGGGAACGGAAGTATAAAATGATGGCCAGACGATATAATTAGGGTTTTTTTTCGAAATTGGTAAATGGAAACGATTCTGAATTGATTACATACCAAGAGTCCGAAATAAAAGAATAAGGAAAGCATTAAGTGTGATTTCAATCCGTCCTCTAAAATTTCCTAAACTCTAAATGTTTTGCTAATTTTTTAATTCAACTAATTCCACAAAAATTATCACCCTAATTAGGGGCCGAGGATGAATGAGAGTTGAGATAGTAACTGAGCTTTAATATATATATATATATAGATAGATGTGAGATATAAATATCTCTTATTAGGGTTGGGTGAGTTAGACAAGAGACAATTCTTCCATGCCGTACCGGTTACGGGTTGATCTTAGACGATTCCGAACATCACCGGCCAAGACATTCAAAACAGACCGACCATCCTTCAACCAAAGTAAGTACGTAATTGGACTTGTAGAGGTAAGATCTAGAAAGATTACAAACGCTCTTAAATTACAAACTTCTCGAACTATAAAGAACTACGGAACTCTCTAAGTCACCATGGTTTGACACAAAACACGAATCTTGTTTACTGCTGGTACCCAAGTCTTCTGACTCTCTCTATGTCCAATTGAGTACCTGAGATTAAAAAGGCGCGTGTGGATGTGTGTTTATCTCCGGCTTGCCTAAGTCAAGCCGGTGCGAGACTTTACTTGAAGGAGCTTGAAGGTTCTCCTTGTCTTTAGAGTAATAAATGTACTTAATTAATACCAGTTACCTTTTTCTTTGGAAATAGTGCCCTTATATAGTTGATGGCAAACCCTAGGTCGACCCAATCTCCTGCTTCCATCTGTCAGCTTCTTATTCGTCCACATATGTTGGGTAGGCCCAACGTTGACCTTCATGGGCTTGGCCCAGACCCATTTATCTGTATCTTCTTGTGCTATCTAGAAGGTTCCACACTTCTCTTGTCCTTTCTCTCCAGGTAGTTGTGATGCGAACCTTGTCCTGATCCAATTGTAAAGCAATACAAACAAGTATTTAAGCTTCGTAATAAATGAGCTTCGTACACTCTGACCTGTTAAGTGCTTGAGTAATGCTCCTTGTCCCTCTGACTTCCGTTCCGGACCTCGAAATCTCTCCCTCTCTAGAAGGAGTTATTTTAATGAATTAGGCACATTTGTAAAAATTCCCTAGAGGTCCATATAATTCAAGGTTCGGATCTTTTAGGTTCGCGGCCTTTCACCGACGCTTGTATTTACGAAGCCTCATAGTTTGTGGTGGAACGCGCGATACGAACTAGACATATTTTCCTTATCAACATATGTCCCCGTAGTTTCGGAGTATCTTAGTAGAAGATAGTGTGAAACTATATTTTAAGTAGTTTGAGAATGATTTTATCACCCCCTTTAATCGAGGATTTTGTTCCGTCCGTACCTCCAAATGGGTTATTTGGGGTGTGAGTCTTGAGACTCTTAGGGTGATATTATGGATGACGTATCCGTATCTAGTGTGTTCCGTACCTTTGTCATTACTTCACTAGACGTCGTGTCCGTTTTTCATGAGGTGATTTTTTGGACGCCGTGTCCGTATCTGCTGTGTTCCGTACCTTTGTCAGTACTTCACTAGACGTCGTGTCCGTGTTTCATGAGGTAATGTTTTGGATGCCGTGTCCGTATCTCCTGTGTTCCGTACCTGTGTCAGTACTTCACTAGACGTCGTGTTCGTGTTTCATGAGGTAATGTTTTGGACGCCGTGTTCGTGTCTCCTGTGTTCCGTACCTGTGTCAGTACTTCACTAGACGTCGTGTCCGTGTTTCATGAGGTAATGTTTTGGACGCCGTGTCCGTGTCTCTCTTGTTCCGTTGCCATGTATCCAGTTCTTGGTCGTTATCCATATAATCAGGGTCCGAATCGTCATTTTAATGCAAATATGATGAATGTTATGCAGACTATCCGTGTCTATATGCTGTTAAGCTTAATGCGCGTGTATAATAAGTATCCGTGTCTATGTGTATGTTATGATAAAATTTTGATTTCTAAAATGATTTTCGGACCTTGCTATCTGGATAAGGACCCCGATCCTTTCATGTCTTTCCTTCTACGTAGGTCAAATCTTTCGAGGGTTTGAACAGTAACTTTCATGCGGTGTCTTCATCTCTTCCGTTGATTTGAATTTTTTGTACGGTCCAGATCTGATGTCAACGGTCATGTCGATTGGGCTTCCCGATTTTGTCCCTCCCTATAAATAGCTGGTCAACCTTTTCTTTTTTCTTCACTTTTTAAAGAATTCTAGAGAGAGAAATTTTTGCATTCCGAATCTGAGCCCCGGAACTTTTCTTGCTTTAGCGACATAACAAATTGTGAAGCTTCGGAAACTTTGCACTTCCCCAACTCTTATTTTCCAGGTAACTCTCTTCTCTTTACTTGTTTTTCGATTTTTCGCTTTTCTGCTGAAGTTTAATAAGTAGCATACTTATTTTCTTTTTCTCTTTTTCGAAAAACAAATAAATTGACCCTCGGACTGCCACTTATTCTTTCCGTTCTTTCTCTCGCTTTCAGGATGTCCGAGGTTAACCCTAAGATCGTAGATCTTACAGATCTCCCCTCATCCTCCTAGTCGACGTCCACGAGCAGCAGCTCTTCTTCTTCTTCAGATTCGGGCTCTTCTTCCGAATCTTCCTTCGATATAGGGGGCGGAAGTAATGCTCCTTCCACCTCTCGGGTAGAGAGGAATGAAGTTGGTCCGAGTACCTCCGACCGTCAGGTTTCCGTCTACCAGCCTCCGCGTCGTAAGGTAGAACTCCCCTCACCTTGTAGATATGGAGGGTACAAATATAGGTGTACCTCCGATCCTGACATAGAAGCTGATTTAGAACCTGTCTATGCCTATCCACAACTAACTTTTAGAGAGCCGGAGACCTCCAACCCACAAAGAGTACACGAAGTTGCGCCTCTTAGAGAGGTTCGTGCTATTGCTGCTCCTGAGGAAGCCGGAGATGATGCAGCTCAAGAACTATCCTCCGAGGATGATATTCCAGGTGAAAACGATGCTGATGCTGATGGAAATGAAGCTAACCTTGGCGAGGACGGACAACCTTTAGAAGGTGAAGTACGGGAGTTCCGTGGGGCCCTTTTCCCCGTATCGGATCATTTGGAACCTGCTCTCCGTAAGCGTTATGAGAGATTGCGAGATGATATTCATCTCTTCAGCTTAACTCGGGAGACTAATGAGGACGGATGGATACCCACTATCGAATCCAAGGTGATGGAGGATCAACTTCCGCTTCTTCGCCAAAAGTTTACCATCCCTGATGACATCGAGACATTGCTCCGGGACCTGACGATGCCATATATAATTGCCCCGACGGAGCTTTAACTTGCTTTGTAGTTTCTCTCGAGCTTGGATGGAGGATTCCGTTTGTCGAAGAGTTCGCCGCCATCTTCAGTGCCTTGGACATCACTCCGATGCAAGTTATGCCAATCTCTTTGGCTAACTTGATATGGTTCGGAGTTCTCATGAAAATGAAGAATGAGCCTATTACGCTCTCCAACTTCACTCAGGCCTTCACCGTCTCGCTCTTTGGGACTTGTTATTACTGGCAGTTCAAGCCGCGCCAGTACTTCTACTTCATCCTTGAGAGTCCGAACTCTCTAGGTTCCGCGTGGTGGTCAAAATACTTCTACTTCCGGTATAAGCTAAAGGACGGCGCTCCGGAAAGTGAGCGGAGATATTTCAATGTCCGGTACGACTTTAATAGAGAGTCTCCGGCTGACTATCGTCCGGTGCGTAATCACTGGAGTCCGTGGGCTGCTGCCATGCGGGATAAAAGCATAGCTAAGAAGCCGGAGAAGTATTTTTTCTGCGTACTTACGATGCAGCCTCTTCTGGCTTTTGCTAACCTTACGGACCCTATAGACTAAGGCCAGTATCAAAATGATACTTTTGGTAAATAATTTGTCGTGTCTTCCGCATCGTTCATACTTTTCCGCATCTTTCTTAGTTTCTTTAATTGTCCGCATGTTTAACCCTTCTTATTTTTTCCTTAACTTGCAGAAGATTGGCTTGATTATCAAATGGCAGAGGCACGGAGACTCCAAGCTGCTATAGCTGCTAAGATGCCGCAGAGAAGCGGAAACAATTGAGAACCGAGACAACCAACCAACTAACTGTTTTTCCCCAGGAACATCCGAAGGATGGGGTAAACTGGAGACAAGAGGAGGACCGTCGGAGACTTGCAAGGCTCCCCCCTCACGAGATGGAATCGAGCCGGAAGTGCCTAGTTCTGGAAGAGGCTAAACGCCGTCTGATGAGCGGAAGGCCGAGAAAAAAGGCGAGAAAGAGGTTGTTAAACCGAAGCCTAAGCAGCCCCGGAAGGCTAAGGGCAAGGGAGCTACGGAGGCCGATGCTATGGAAATTGACCAGCCTGCTCCGCAACCTACTGCCACCGGCTCTTCTGCTCCGGCCCCTCCTAAGAAGCTTATGGGAGATGCGTTCAAGGCCTCCAAGTCCGGAGCTGGTACCTCTGCTGCTCCGGTTGTCGATCCCACTGGTAAAAATAAGCAAGTGGTTGATCCCCCGGTCAAAACAAAAAAGAGAAGGGGTGCTGGTCCGGCCGTCTATGCTGACGAGGCAGAATTCGATCGCGAGACAGAGATTGTCCGGATCGCTTCCCTTGAATCTGCTGATCGTATTCGACTCTTGGAGGAGTCCTTCTCTCGGGTAACATTCTGTTTTACTTTTCTGTTCCTTATTTCTCATTCCTCCGTTCCTTCCTCTCTAACCTATTTCTTCTGCAGCTTGGCTTAGCGGTTCGCGGCATCTCCGTTGCTACTGAAAATGAGAAGACGATGCTAGAGAGCAACTTACATGCCTCTGAGCTCGAGAGGATTGCACTGTCGGAGAAGCTTGCCATTACCCGAGTTAGCCTTGAGGAAGCAGAGGCTAAATTGTTGAAGTTGGCAACTTTAGAAGGTGAAGTATTGGAGCTCCGAAAACAGGTGATTGAAACCTCGAAGATCCGTGAGGAGCTATCCAAGCTATAGACTGCTTATGACAAGCAGCGTAAGGCGGTTGAAGGGTGCTTAGCTCTGATCCAGGACCAGCAGGAGACCCATGCTTGCTATATGAATATGCTGGGGCATTTCCACGACGCTCTGATGGTCGGATTTGTTGGCTCCCGGAAGGGCACAGTGCAAGATTTCCTCAAAAGCACTTCCTTTCAATATGCTAAAGCAATGGGTTATGACCAGGCTCGGGTAGACGGATTCAACGCCTGCATCGGACAACTGGAACTCGCGGGCCTGATTTATACGGACCTCGACTGGGAAGCTAACAAGCTTGATATCTTCAAAGGGCCGGACGGTGGAGAAGACCTTCAGATTCCAAACATTCCCAATGAGGAGCTCGGCAAGGATGAATTTGTAAGTCCTGTAGCTTCGGAAGGTAGCGACTTGAAGTTCACAAATCAAGATCCGCGTCTTCCGGGGTTCGTGCCGGACGTTCTCCGATACTGGTACCTGATGCCTTTCGAAAAGTATGAGGAGGAGAATCGTGCATGGCTAAGCCTTCCGCATCCCGTGATTGGTCGACCTGCGGACTACAGCCTCTTTGAAGAGGTTAAGACACTGTGCAAGGAGTGGGAGCAGACTCGGGAGGAACAACAGATACGGAGGCGCGATGCCGATCCGGAGGCCTGGGCGGCCAGAAATGTTGAGAGTTCATTCAAGAACAATTTTTACATTCCGCCGTTTCTGACCGTTACTGAACTTAACAAAAATCCGTATGCTCCTCTGCCCTGATTGAGCTGGAAACTTCACCTTGAGGAGCTTGCTCGAGCATCAGCGGAAGCTGAAGCTGCGGATGCCCTTGCACGGATGACCCAGGCGGCTACGGAGGCGGAGACTCATGATCAGGTAGATGAAAATGAAGAATCCTCAAAGTTCTTACAGTCCCGGACTCGTGAAGATTAGATGCTTAAGCTTTTTATCAATCTGGGGTATGCCCCGTAGTAAACTGTATTTGAAACAAGTTTTCTACATTCGGAACTTATTTATTTGACGGAGGTATGCCTCCTTGCATCTGTATTTTAAACAAGTGCACAAGATTCAGAACCTTTGCTTGTTTACCTTCTTATTAATAAATAATAATTCTGTTTCTTGCTTCATAACAAGTCTTTGAGCTTCGGAACCTTTTACGAAGCTTGTACTTTACACCAAACTCGCCCGTATGTGTCATGGTTCCGATACTCCTCGTAAATATAACTCCGAAGTTCGGATGTCTAACTAAAGAAGGTTCTTATTCCGATTGAATATTTAACTCAATAATCGAAATATTAAACTGATGAACTGAGGTTCGGACTTCAAGGTACGAACTGGTTGTAAACTTCCCATGACTTCAAGATTTTCAAGGTACTGAAAATTTTCAACCAACTCTTCGAGGTACGGATCTTTTTAAGCATAAACTTCCCATGACTTCAAGATTTTCAACCAACTCTTCCGTTCCTCTATCTTTATCCGACACTCGTTTTGACGTAAAATATGTGAAGCTCTCACGGTATTTATTTTAATAAGTTAAGACCTAAAAATTTTCCCGGTGAAAATTTTTCGTCTCGGTCCGCCTCCTTATCCGACGCTCCTTTTGACGTAAAATATGCGAAGCTTTCACGGTACTTATTTTAATAAGTTAAGACCTAAAAATTTTCCCGGTGAAAAATTTTCGTCTCGGTCCGCCTCCTTATCCGATGCTCCTTTTGACGTAAAATATGCGAAGCTTTCACGGTACTTATTTTAATAAGTTAAGACGTAAAAATTTTCCCGGTGAAAATTTTTCGTCTCGGTCCGCCTCCTTATCCGACGCTCTTTTTGACGTAAAATATGCGAAGCTTTCACGGTACTTATTTTAATAAGTTAAGACCTAAAAATTTTTCAAAAATTGTCTCTAGCTTTTTTATTGATTGGCTTCAATAAATCTTTATTCTTTCTCTTTTTCTTCTTTTGGCTTCTTTACATTATAATAACAATTTTATCTTCTGAACTTGCTATCTTAATGTGGATTTGACGGAAATCTAAAATGTTAAGGCCGTAACAACTTTGCACCAAACTGAATTGTTCATAAGTAGCTGTTAATGAATTTTACGGAAATCATTACAACTCTTTAGACAAATAAAAAGATTCAAAAGGAAAAAATTAACAAAAATAACAAAGTTCCTAGGTGGTCTTCTACTTTCCCATCTCTCTTCTTCTTTCCTAAGTGTAGAATTTCCTTAGGTTCTTGATGTTCCATGGTCTTTTCCATCCCTTGTCTTCCTCATCTGCTAGCTCGTAGCTGCCATTTGCTCCTGCTTTGGTTATTTTGTACGGCCCTTTCCATTTTGGCTCAAGTTTGCCTGTTCCATCTTGCTGTGTTGCTTTCCTCAGTACCAGGTCCCCCACTTGCAGCTCTCTGTTCTTCATATTCTTGTTGTAGCTTCTTGCCACTCTATTCTGGTATTTTATGATCCTTACTAGAGCGGTGCTCCTTAGCTCCTCCAATGTGTCTAAGTCCATAACTCTTGCCTCATGATTGTCTCCCGGCTCGTAACCTTGTATCCTTAGGGTCTCTACCACTGCTTCTGCCGGGATCATAGCCTCTGATCCATAGACCAAGTGAAATGGTGTTTCTTGGGTTGCTGTTCTTGAAGTAGTCCTATATGCCCATAGAACTCCATCTAACTCATCTACCCAATCTCCTTGACATGCTGTAAGTCTCTTCTCAATGAGCTCCACCAATGTCCTGTTGGTTCTCTCCACTTGACCGTTTGATTGGGGATAGTAAACTGATGTGAACCTTTGCTCTATCTTCATCTTTTTGCACCACTCTTTGAGCTTCTTCCCTGAGAATTGTGTTCCATTGTCCGAGACTATAGCTCTTGGTAGCCCGAACCGACACACTATATTCTTCCAAATGAAGTCTAGCACCTTGTTTTCTGAGATTGTGGATACTGCCTCTGCCTCGACCCATTTGGAAAAATATTCTACCACTACGATTAGGAACTTCTTCTGCCCCGTTCCTTTTGGTAATGGCCCTACTATATCAATTCCCCATCTGTCAAACGGGCATGTGATTATAGTTTGCTTGATCTGTCTGGCTGGCTTTGTGCTTTGCTTGGCATACTTCTGACACTCCGTGCATGCCTTTGCATATCGGATAGAATCCGCGATGATCTTTGGCCAATAGTATCCTTGCCTTAAAATTTTCTAAGCTAATGACCTTCCTCCAGTGTGATTTCCACAACTTCCTTCATGCACCTCTGCCAAAATCTGTTTTGCTTCCAAATTTGTTAAGCACCTCAAGTGAGTACCTGAAAATGATCTCCCGTACAAGTCATTCCCAATCATCAAGTATCTTAGTGATCTTGCAACTACTCTTCTCTCATGGTCCTTAATAATTGGGAGCGTTACCCTAGTCAAATATCTCCTGATCTCCTGCATCCAATTATCATCTTCCTCGTTGTTCAAGATGAGCTGCTCTTCTACCGTGACGGACGGCTTAGTTTGTTCCATCAGCATTATCCTCCTTGTGTCTATTGCTCCTGAAGTAGATGCATATTTGGCTAACACATCGGCTCTATCATTTTCTCTTCGGGGGATCAATTTCAACTGGAATTCTTTGAACTCCTCCGCTTCCTCTTTCAACAAGTTTAGATAGCTTCTCATACTCGGGTGTGTCGCCTCGAATTGTCCCCTAAATTGATATTCCACCAGCTGTGAATCTGTGTATGCTTCCAAATATTCTACTCCCAAGGCCTTTGCTATTTTTATCCCATCCAGAAGAGCCTCATATTCTGCCTCATTGTTTGTAACCCTGAAAGGGAGTGTAATAGCAAACTCCAGCTCTGCTCCTCTTGGCCCAATTAGATACACTCCTGCTCCTCCTGCGTTTGTTAAAGAAGATCCATCTACCCTCAACTCCTAGTATTCTCTGCTCTCTTGCTTTTGACTCTGCCCTTTTTCTTTCACCATTTCATCTTCTCCTTCATTTTCTTGGTTGTTTGTATGATTTTCAACTAAAGACATGACGGATGCCTTTTTGCTTTCCTCTTCTTCTGTAACCATGTGTTGTGGTCTCGTTGGGAACTCTACGATAAAATCTGCAATGACTTGAGCTTTCCTTGCTGACGGAGCTTGGAAATCTATGTCATGCTCACTTAACTCAATGGCCCACTTGGCTAATCTTCCTGAATGTTCTGGTCTTCCCAACACTTGCTTCAATGGTTCATGTGTAAGTACTATGACCTTGTGAGCTCGAAAATATGGTTTCAGCTTCCTTGTGGTGTGGAGTAGGGCATAAGCTAATTTCTTCATATCTAAGTATTTGGTCTCTGCTGCCGCTAGTGCCTTACTGATGTAGTATATAGGCAAACATTCACTACCTTGCATCCTTACCAAAACGGAACTTATAGCTTCGTACGTGTAGGCCAAGTATAAGTAGAGTGGCTCTCCTTCCAATGCTTTTGCTAGTAGCGGTGGCGATTGTAGGTAACTTTTAAGATCTTCCAGTGCTTGTTTGCACTCATCATCCCACACAAAGTTTTCATTCTTCTTTTTATCTTTCTCAGACTTCCTCAGTATCTTGAAAAAAGGAAGATTCTTTTCTGCCGACCTTGAGATGAACCAACCCAGTGCAATGACCTTTCCTACTAATTGTTCTACCTCATTGTGTGTTCTCGGATGAGGAAGGTCTTGTATTGCTCGGATCTTCTCTGGATTTGCTTCTATCCCTCTCTTTGTGACCATGTAGCCCAAGAATTTTCCTCCTTTCACTCCGACAGTGCATTTTGCGGGGTTGAGTTGAATCCCATACTTTCGTAAGATAGCAAAACACTTGTTCAAATGTGCTATATGATCAACTTCCTTCTTGCTCTTTACGAGCATGTCATCCACATAAACTTCCATTGTCTTACCTAGCTCCTCCTTGAACATTTGATTCACGAGTCTTTGGTAAGTCGCTCCTGCATTTTTCAACCCGAATGGCATGACCTTAAAGCAATAAACACCTCCATCTGCAAAAAATGTTGTTCTTGGGATATCCTCTTTTGCCATCTTGATTTGGTAAAAGCCTTGATACGCATCCATGAAGCTTAACAAAGCACATCTCGTTGTTGAATCCACTAGCTGATCTATTCTTGGGAGAGGGTAAGGATCCTTCGGGCAGAATTTGTTAATTCGTGTAAAGTTATTACACATCCTCCACTTGCCGGTCCCTGGCTTTTCTACCAACACTACGTTGCAAACCCAATTTGAATAACGGACCTCCTCAATGTGTCCGGCTTTCAGCAATCTCTCTACCTCCGCAGTGATAATCGCTTCTTGCTTTGGTCCAAAATTAGTTCTCTTCTGCCTTATGTGTGTGACCTTAGGGTCCATGTTCAGCCGGTGAACTGCTATGGACGGATCAATCCCTACCAAGTCGTTTGTGCTCCAAGCAAACACATCTGCATTCTCCTTGAGACACGCTATTAGCTTACATTCGACTTCCCAATCCATCTCTGTTCCTATCCTTGTTGTTTTCTCAGGATCTCCGTCTATGATCTGCACTTCTCTGATCGTCTCTTTGGGTTGTATCTTATTTTGCTGTAAGAATCTTTTCTTAGGAGTTGGAGTGACGGGCTCCTCTGGGATGACCTTGTACTCCTCTGGGTGGATCTCTTCCTCTTTGGGTTCTTCTCTTGCTCTTAAAGCTTCTCCTCTTCTTTGGTCTTTAGTAAGTGACGGACTTACTTTTCGCTTTTTGTTGGTGCTTCTTTGATGACAAACATTTCTCTTTCTTCTCTTGTCTTGCGGTCTCTTGCCCCTTCTTTTGAAAGTGAGTTTCTTCTGACCGAGAGAGTATAACACTCCCAGGCTTGATTTATGTTTCCCACTTCTTGTCCTATTCCAGCCGGAGTAGGAAACTTTACTCTATTATGCAGAGTTGATGCCACTGTTTGAAAGACTCTAAGTGTTGGTCTTCCTAGCACCACTTGATAAGAGAATTCAATGTCCACCACTAGGAATGGTATATGTCGTGTCACTCTTTGTGGCTTTGTACCCAGGGAGACTTTCAAGTAAACTCTTCCCAATGGGTAAATTTGCTCACCTCCAAAACCCACTAAGGAGCTCCCGACCTTTTCCATGTCTCTGAGATCAACCCACATCCTCTTCAACGTCCTTAGCAATATAACATTGACCGAGCTTCCCGTGTCAACTAGAACTTTCCTTACCGTAAAGGCCGCGATGTCCGTCGAAACTACTAATGGCACATCCGGCTCTTCGGTATCTCCGTCGCATGGGCTCTGGTTTGGGATCTCGCTGTCGTCGAGTGTTATTTTGTTTCTGTAACGCCCCGTATTTTTATTTATTTATTTATTATTTTATTATTTCATTTAATTAATTAATTATCGGAGTAAATTATTTTATTCGGTAATTATTTAATTTATCTTCCCGCGTAAACGAATTCGTCATTTGATAGTTCGCGTAGAACTAGTTCGTTCCGTCCCATTGGATCAACTAGCGATCTGAACTGAGAGGCCCAAATCATGCTGGCTCAATTGCTGGCCCAAGTTTCACGGCCCAACTCCTTGGCCCGTCTGATGGCCCAAGGTTTCTAACCCTAACCCTACACCCTAAATCAAACAACATCCATCTCCTTCCCTCCTGCCTCACTCACGCCACCATTAGTAAGAAGAAAGAAAAATTCATTCTTCTTTGTTTCATCTCCTCACATCATCATCACCGGTTCATCTCATCTTCATCTCCTCCACCAAACAAACACCACCGTACCACCTCTCTGTCCCGTCACCACCATCTGCCGCCGCCGCCTCCGCCCCGACCCGCTCCAATCTGCTCCGATCCGTTCGCGCTTCGTCTCCGGTTTTGTTCGTTGCTCGCCCAATTCCGTTCGCGGTCCGAGTCTCGTCCGTGCCGACCGTTTCGCCGCCCCGTCCTGTCGCGAGCCACGCCGCCTTCTACTTCCTGTTCGCCGCCGTCGCGATTCCGTTCCGCCGCCGGTTCATCTCGATCCCGTTCTGTTCCGTTTCCCTTTCACTCCGGACGTGCTTTGTTTCATTCGTCGTTTGGTAAGGCTTCGCTCCCTTTCAGCTTTTTGTTCATTCGAAGTCAATTGGACATTGTAACCCTTACTGATTCGTGTTTTGGGATTAAATCTCGTGTTTCTTGTTTGTTGGTTGGTAACAGATACGATCCCGTTTTCCCATTTTGGTAGGTAAATCTCGTTTCCTTTTTCTTCTTCTTCGTTTGCTTTTTGATTTCTGGACCATTCTGCACCTACGAAATCTGGACTTGACCATTTTACCCCTGTCTTTTAATTGACTGTTATACCCTTGTGAGATTCAGGAATTGACTATTTTACCCCTGAAAGGATTGTTGACCGTTATACCCTTGCGTTTGGACTGAATTTTCGTTTGATAGTTGACTACATTTTCGAATCGACCGTTTTACCCTTTCGTATATTCTGGACAGTGTTGACCGCTTGACTTTGTTTACTTGATTGACTGTTGACCGTGGACCTAAGTTTCTAAAATTATAGGATTGCCCCTGTTGACTGCGAATTGACCCTTGGACAGATTTTGGAATAGATAATTAGGTTTGATTGTTGATTGTTGACTTTTGCCCTACCCCTCTTCGATTGTGAAACTGCGTAGAGTACATCTACCAAATAGATTTTGCGAAAATGATTGAGCTTAACCTTTCTATTTAATGAACAACCGAACTGTTTTGAATATTTTAGACGAACCGTTTCAAGTTTGTTGTTTTCTAAAAGTGACCTTCAAGTCATTCTCCCCAAAGTTTTGCTACTAAGTGATTGACTGGCCTAGTTGGTTTAGTAAGGTTTAGTTTAACCTTAAGGTCTTGACTTGGAACCCCACCTTCGCAACCTTTTCTTCGACCTTTTAACTTTTACAGTTTCGACTTGCCTTTCGAATCCTAGATAGTAACTAGTCGTTTTCTATATAGGTGATCAGTCCGTTATTCCGTAATTCGTTGTTCTCTCCGTGGTTCTTGCTCGCACTATTTAAGGTGAGTGTTTCTATCTGTTTTCAAAACTACAAGGAAGTTATGTGTTATCTGTTTACCGTATTATTATGCTTATTGTCTGTTCCTATTCCATATGTATACATGCCTGCATGTTACTTTCATAAGTATAATCGCTCGTTTAAAATACTATGCATGACACCTTAGCCACCGAACTGTGAGAATTTATTATGGTACTGTACTATTGCATGTTATTGTTTGCTTGTCTAACTACCTATTCAACTGACTACCGTTTTCTTAACTGCCAATTGTTTTCTAATAACTTTCTCGGTTTCCGAGCACTGTTTACTGTTAACTGTTGACCGGTCGATTAGGTTGACGAGTAGGTAGACTTGGGTAGTGTTGACTATCAGGTTTATTTATGAGTTGCCTAGTCTAATCCCTTAAGGCGCGAGGCAGAAGTCGCTGAGGTCTATTTGGGTCGTAGGACTTTCCTGAACGTACGCAGGACACTGTACTAGCTAGAATTGATCTTTCTAGACGGGGTGATAAGGGCTATCGGGAGTAGGAGCAACAAGGCGGGATGCACCAACTGTTACTGTACTGTTTTCAACATCACTGACTTACTGTTTTCTGACATCTTAACCGATTGATTTGCTTGTTTACTGAACTGATTGTTATCTGAATTTACCGCCTGTAATGTGCCAGTCTTTAAACTGAAAGATCTTCTACAAAATTGCATGAAACCAACATTGCATGAGCACCACTGAGATCCTTTATCTCACCACTCTTTTCAAAATACTTCCTTGTAGGTTCGACTACCGATGAGCTCAAGTAGGCGTCTGGCGACTCGAGAGTGTGGGGGATTTGTGGTTTGGGGTTGTTTTCAAATAAGAAGAAACTTTGTCTTCACTTGTTATTTTCCATTGAACTTCATCGCCTTTTAGCCTCCGCATTTATTTCTCTTGAATTGTAAGCTCGTTTGAGAGCCAAAACCTTTACTTACTGTTATTTTTAAAAGACCGTTCGATTTTCCGATTTAAATTTTATTTTCAAAATTACCGTACCGTTACAGATGGTATCAGAGCTTGAGTGCAAACTCAAGCTTGCTAGGATAAGATCTTCTGGCCTTTGGGGTGTGTGTGTGTGAGGGTCCGAGTCGCTGCATAGGTTGAGTGGTCTTTGTCCTGTTTTTCGAGAATGTCGTACTGTTGTTAAAGTTGACCATTGACTGAGTTCTTGACCGACTTACTCTGTTTTGTCCTAAAGTTTTCAAATGACTTATCTGTCTGCTTAGTTGGAATTGTCGTACTTTTGCATGATACTATTGTTGACCCTGTTTGCTTTTATTATTGAGACTATCCAATTGATTATGTTGCCTTAAATGCATGTTGTTTATGTGTTCTATTTAAAAGTATGTCACCTTTAACGTTATTGATCGCATGCTTTAAGTTCTCATTTATGCAATAGTTTGGCCTTAAGATTGTAACGCCTTAGGATAGTCGCACTCGAGGACGTTAGTTACGTTACTTACCTTAGACTAATTGTGATAGGATGGCTCCACGGATTAACACTCGCAACGGCAACAACAACACCAACAACGGCAACAACACCAACAACGGCAGCCCCAGCAGTGACCACAACAACAATGATGGAACTTCGGACCAAGTTGAGCGGATCATTGCCGCCTTGAGAAACTTCAGCGAGACTATGCGCCATTTTAGGCCACCCCCCGCTCAGCCTGTTGCACCGCCACCGACTCAAACCATCGACCAGGCTGCCGAGCGCTTCACCCGTCTTCATCCCGACCAGTTCGATGGGGCGCCTGACGCCCGCAAAGCTGAGCTCTGGCTAGAGAGCATGGAGAACTTGTTCTCAATTCTGCACTACCCGGACGAGAGAAAGATTGAGCTTGCAGCGTTCCAGTTCGTGGGAGCAGCGAGAAATTGGTGGAGGACCGTCGATGCAAGGTGGAGACAAGAGGAAGTTGACCGTACTTGGAAGAACTTCGAGAAGGAGTTTATGGACAAGTTCGTACCCCGTTTGGTCCGTGAGAACATAAGGGACGAATTCCAAAACCTGGTGGAAGGACGGATAAACGTCGCGGACTATGACTCAGAGTTCACTCGACTGTTGAAGTATGTGCCGCACTTTCAGAATGACGAGAGGGAGAAGGTACGTCACTTTGTGAAGGGTTTGAAGTCGGAAATCCGATATAGCCTGTTCCGGATCGAGTTGTCGACCTACGCGAAAGCCGTGGAAATAGCTGGTGAAGTGGAGAGTGGTTTGGGAGAACTAGAGAGTTATGAACCTCGACGATCTCGAAAAAGGAGTTCTGACCACATGAGTAGCAAAGATAGCAAGGATAGTCGGTCTCCATCGAAGTACCCTCGCAATCAGCGGGAAAGTCGACCTCGCCAAGTTGTTGATAGTACCGGACCTTCATCTTGGAGGAACTGCAACTTTTGTGGAGGAACGAATCATGAGGAAAGCAACTGCTGGAGGAAGAAGGGTTGGTGTTTGGCTTGTGGCAGCAGGGATCATAAAGTTGGTGATTGTTCGAGACATTACTCTCTAGCTGAAGATGGAAGATCTGGAGGCTCGAGTTCTAAGAGCCAAGGAAGTGGTACTAAAGCCAAGGCGAGAGTCTACAATATGTTTGCACGTGAGCCTTCCTCGGCAAATGTAGCAAAAGGTACGCTTCATTAAGTCAATTTGCGTCTTAGTTTTTGGTTGCTGCTCTGCTGCTCTACGTTTATTAGGTTAGATACACTTAAAGTTTATGTTATCTACTGCTTTCTGAGGACTCGTTACTTGGAATCGTTTGGTTGAAGAAATAGGTTCCGTTTCTTTAGGCTAGTTTCGACCTATCTTAACTGTTGGCTTGTGAGATCGTTCTTTCATCCGGCGTTTGAAGTTGAAGGCTTTTGTTTCTCCGTTCCTCGTTTGATGGATTTATGCGAGTTAAGTTTCGAGGACGAAACTTCTTGTAAGGGTGGTGGAGTGTAACGCCCCGTATTTTTTTTTATTTATTATTTTATTATTTAATTTAATTAATTAATTAATTATCGGAGTAAATTATTTTATTCGGTAATTATTTAATTTATCTTCCCGCGTAAACGAATTCGTCATTTGATAGTTCGCGTAGAACTAGTTCGTTCCGTCCCATTGGATCAGCTAGCGATCTGAACTGAGAGGCCCAAATCATGCTGGCTCAATTGCTGGCCCAAGTTTCACGGCCCAACTCTTTGGCCCGTCTGATGGCCCAAGGTTTCTAACCCTAACCCTACACCCTAAATCAAACAACATCCATCTCCTTCCCTCCTGCCTCACTCACGCCACCATTAGTAAGAAGAAAGAAAAATTCATTCTTCTTTGTTTCATCTCCTCACATCATCATCACCGGTTCATCTCATCTTCATCTCCTCCACCAAACAAACACCACCGTACCACCTCTCTGTCCCGTCACCACCATCTGCCGCCGCCGCCTCCGCCCCAACCCGCTCCAATCTGCTCCGATCCGTTCGCGCTTCGTCTCCGGTTTTGTTCGTTGCTCGCCCAATTCCGTTCGCGGTCCGTGTCTCGTCCGTGCCGACCGTTTCGCCGCCCCGTCCTGTCCCGAGCCGCGCCGCCTTCTGCTTCCTGTTCACCGCCGTCGCGATTCCGTTCCGCCGCCGGTTCATCTCGATCCCGTTCTGTTCCGTTTCCGTTTCGCTCCGGACGTGCTTTGTTTCATTCGTCGTTTGGTAAGGCTTCGCTCCCGTTCAGCTTTTTGTTCATTCGAATTCAATTGGAGATTGTAACCCTTACTGATTCGTGTTTTGGGATTAAATCCCGTGTTTCTTGTTTGTTGGTTGGTAACAGATACGATCCCGTTTTCCCATTTTGGAAGGTAAATCTCGTTTCCTTTTTCTTCTTCTTCGTTTGCTTTTTGATTTCTGGACCATTCTGCCCCTACGAAATCTGGACTTGACCATTTTACCCCTGTCTTTTAATTGACTGTTACACCCTTGTGAGATTCAGGAATTGACTATTTTACCCCTGAAAGGATTGTTGACCGTTATACCCTTGCGGTTGGACTGAATTTTCGTTTGATAGTTGACTACATTTTTGAATCGACCGTTTTACCCTTTCGTATATTCTGGACAGTGTTGACCGCTTGACTTTGTTTACTTGATTGACTGTTGACCGTGGACCTAAGTTTCTAAAATTACAGGATTGCCCCTATTGACTGCGAATTGACGCTTTTGCCCTTGGACAGATTTTGGACTAGATAATTAGGTTTGATTGTTGATTGTTGACTTTTGCCCTACCCCTCTTGGATTGTGAAACTGCGTAGAGTACATCTACCGAATAGATTTTGCGAAAATGATTGAGCTTAACCTTTCTATTTAATGAACAACCGAACTGTTTTGAATATTTTAGACGAACCGTTTCAAGTTTGTTGTTTTCTAAAAGTGACCTTCAAGTCATTCTCCCCAAAGTTTTGCTACTAAGTGATTGACTGGCCTAGTTGGTTTAGTAAGGTTTAGTTTAACCTTAAGGTCTCGACTTGGAACCCCACCTTCGCAACCTTTTCTTCGACCTTTTAACTTTTACAGTTTCGACTTGCCTTTCGAATCCTAGATAGTAACTAGTCGTTTTCTATATAGGTGATCAGTCCGTTATTCCATAACTCGTTGTTCTCTCCGTGGTTCTTGCTCGCACTATTTAAGGTGAGTGTTTCTATCTGTTTTCAAAACTACAAGGAAGTTATGTGTTATCTGTTTACCGTATTATTATGCTTATTGTCTGTTCCTATTCCATATGTATACATGCCTGCATGTTACTTTCATAAGTATAATCGCTCGTTTAAAATACTATGCATGACACCTTAGCCACCGAACTGTGAGAATTGGTTATTGTACTGTACTATTGCATGTTATTGTTTGCTTGTCTAACTACCTATTCAACTGACTACCGTTTTCTTAACTGCCAATTGTTTTCTAATAACTTTCTCGGTTTCCGAGCACTGTTTTCTGTTAACTGTTGACCGGTCGATTAGGTTGACGAGTAGGTAGACTAGGGTAGTGTTGACTATCAGGTTTATTTATGAGTTGCCTAGTCTAATCCCTTAAGGCGCGAGGCAGAAGTCGCTGAGGTCTATTTGGGTCGTAGGACTTTCCTGAACGTACGCAGGACACTGTACTGGCTAGAATTGATCTTTCTAGACAAGGTGATAAGGGCTATTGGGAGTAGGAGCAACAAGGCGGGCTGCACCAACTGTTACTGTACTGTTTTCAACACCACTGACTAACTGTTTTTTGACATCTTAATCGATTGATTTGCTTGTCTACTGAACTGATTGTTATCTGAATTTACTGCCTATAATTTGCCAGTCTTTAAACTGAAAGATCTTCTACAAAATTGCATGAAACCAACATTGCATGAGCACCACTGAGATCCTTTATCTCACCACTCTTTTCAAAATACTTCCTTGTAGGTTCGACTACCGATGAGCTCAAGTAGGCGTCTGGCGACTCGAGAGTATGGGGGATTTGTGGTTTGGGGTTGTTTTCAAATAAGAAGAAACTTTGTCTTCACTTGTTATTTTCCATTGAACTTTATCACCTTTTAGCCTCCGCATTTATTTCTCTTGAATTGTAAGCTCGTTTGAGAGACAAAACCTTTACTTACCATTATTTTTAAAAGACCGTTCTATTTTTCGATTTAAATTTTATTTTCAAAATTACCGTACCGTTACAGTTTCCAGCTGAACCTTTTGTACATGGATCTCCATATGCATCGGCAATCTCTCTCAGATATGAGGCTGTTTTTTCTCTAGCTTTCCTTGTGTCTCCCCCTGCTGGTCCTCCTGATATGGTGATGACTCCAAACCTTGGCAAGTTATCATCATCTTCGTCTTCATCCCTTTGTCTTTCCTTGTTCCTCCGATGATAATCTCGTTTTCTACTCTTGCCTTTATCCTCATGCCTCCCCTCTCTATCTTCCTCTCTTCTTTCTTTTCTCTGTCGATCCCTTCTATCATGTCTTGATTGTTCCTCTTTGGCTTCAAAATTTCTCAAGTAACCATCTCTGACTAATCCCTCTATCTCAGTCTTTAGCCACATACAATCTTCAGTGTCATGACCTTTCCCTCTATGAAATTTGCAATAAAATCTAGAGTTTTCAGATCTCTCTGAAGGTTGTATGGGCTTTGGCCACTTTATGTTCATCTTCTGCTCAACTATCGATGCCAAGATGTCGGATCTTGGTCGATTTAAAGCCGTATAGTATGTGTACCTCTTTGGAGGAGTTCTCTCCCTTGGGAAATGGTTTCTCCCATCTTTCCCTCCTCTTTGATCTTGCTTCTTGAACTTCGAGGAATTATTCTGCTTGATTGGTTCCTTGTCTTTCTTGTATCCCGCTCTGATCTGTGCATTTTCTCAAAAATCTTCAGAGTTCTTGAAGCTAGAGCACATCTCATCAAAATCTTCATATGTCTCAAGATTTTGTCCATTTGTGCCTATCACATCTCTGAGTCTCTGATTAGTTGTATTCTCATACAAGTATATTGCCCTTTGTTTGACATTGTGGGGTTCAACTTCCATAGCTACCTCGTTGAATCTCACGAGAAAGTGACGTACATTCTCTTGAGGATCCTGAATGATTTTCTTGAGGTCCGTGGCTGGCTTTTTGATTTTTCTCAACCTTTCAAACTTGTGAACAAACTCACTCTTCAGTTGATCATAGCTCTTGATCGATCCATGTGCTAATCTTCCCCACCATTCCATTGCATCATCAAAGAGTGTAGTGGGGAATGTCAGGGCACACATGTTCTCGTTATGGCCATAAGCCTCCATCCTGCTCTCAAACCGGCTTATGAAACCATAAGGACAAGACTTTCCATAATATTGCTCCAATGAGGGTATAGTAGTGTCTGGTTTCTTTTGCTCCTTTCTGATTTCCAAACTCAATGGGTTCTTGATTTGGACTCTCTCCTTCTCTTTAGATGATATCTGCTTGCTTAGATCCTTCATCTTTTTAAGAAGTTCTCTCTGCTCTTTTGCTATCTCTTCCGGTGTCAATTGTTTCTCCACCTCTTGTCTTGCTTGACCACCTCGTGATTGAGTTTCTCTTGCCTGCTCCTGGGATCGATGTATAGTTGTGACCATCGCATCTTGAGTTGGGATCAGCTGAGTTGCGCTTATCCCTGATATGGGGATTGCTCTTGTACTTTCCGCATGAATCTCTGACCTTCTTTGGAGCACTTGCCTTAAATCTTCTGACCTTGTAACATCTTGTACTTGACCTTGAGTAGTTCTTGTCTCCCACGGAAAAGTAAGTCTATCTTGAATTGGTCTACTCGATGTCCCACCCAATTCTAAGTTCAGTGGACGTGTTGGAACGGGAGGGTTAACATGACGGATGTTATCCTGAGAGTTCAAGAGGTCATTGTTGGTCAGATCTACTACACTCCTCATAGGTTGAGTAGCCAAGGGCAAAGTAACATGTCGGATGTTTTCTCTTGTTGTGGCTATCTGAGTATGTGGCGGTCCTAACAAAGACGTCGGAATCTCAGTTGTACCTCCTAACTCAAATTGAAACAAGTCATGAAGACGACTTAGTTGCTCATTTGTTAAACCAAAGAGTGCGCGATTGTCTAACACATGCCCATTTGGCAACACAAAATTCCTCTCTTGAGCTTATGAATCTTGTATCGGGATAGCTGTCGTAACTACTCCCTCTGTTGAGCCGGGGATGAATGGTGGTGCTAATGGGTTCAACGGTTGTGATCCTTGAAGTGTAGTCTCATTCGGTAGACTTACTACCACTGGGCTAACCGTTCTTGCTAGATTGTCTTGCACAAGATTTCTTTTGGCATCTTCGAGTTGACGTAACTCTTCCTCTGTTACTCTCCTTCGGTGTTCCAAGTTATTCAGTTCTGCTCTTTGAACGGCTAGTCTTCTTTGTCTCTCTTGCTCATTGCCCAGAGAGTTTGTGGCTGAGTTACTTGCAGTGTCTCTGTCTTGTTGTTCATTTCTTCTCCCTACATTTACATTTCTACTGACTCCACTATTTCCTCTTCCTCCTCTTGATTTTCCTCTTCCTCTGCCTGGTGGTCTTCCTCTTCCTCTTGCGGACAAATTACTAGCTCCTTGGTTTCGAGTTGAATAATTATGTCCCACCATCTCTTCTCAGTGGAGTCCAGGAAACCTTTTAGTAAAGATTCCCACAGACGGCGCCAAAATGTAGAGGTAAGATCTAGAAAGATTACAAACGCTCTTAAATTACAAACTTCTGGAACTATAAAGAACTACGGAACTCTCTAAGTCACCATGGTTTGACACAACACACGAATCTTGTTTAATGCTGGTACCCAAGTCTTCTGACTCTCTCTATGTCCAATTGAGTACCTGAGATTAATAAGGCGCGTGTGGATGTGTGTTTATCTCCGGCTTGCCTAAGTCAAGCCGGTGCGAGACTTTACTTGAAGGAGCTTGAAGGTTCTCCTTGTCTTTAGAGTAATAAATGTACTTAATTAATACCAGTTACCTTTTTCTTTGGAAATGGTACCCTTATATAGTTGATGGCAAACCCTAGGTCGACCCAATCTCCTGCTTCCATCTGTCAGCTTCTTATTCGTCCACATATGTTGGGTAGGCCCAACGTTGACCTTCATGGGCTTGGCCCAGGCCCATTTATCTGTATCTTCTTGTGCTATCTAGAAGGTTCCACACTTCTCTTGTCCTTTCTCTCCAGGTAGTTGTGATGCGAACCTTGTCCTGATCCAATTGTAAAGCAATACAAACAAGTATTTAAGCTTCGTAATAAATGAGCTTCGTACACTCTGACCTGTTAAGTGCTTGAGTAATGCTCCTTGTCCCTCTGACTTCCGTTCCGGACCTCGAAATCTCTCCCTCTCTAGAAGGAGTTATTTTAATGAATTAGGCACATTTGTAAAAATGCCCTAGAGGTCCACATAATTCAAGGTTCGGATCTTTTAGGTTCGCGGCCTTTCACCGACGCTTGTATTTACGAAGCCTCATAGTTTGTGGTGGAACGCGCGATACGAACTAGACATATTTTCCTTATCAAAACCTAGTTGGATATTTATCACGGTTTCCAATAAATTAAATATTATTGTTTCTTTGTTGATTCATGTTTGTTGATTCATGGTGCATGATGATAAGAATTGATTAAGGTGTTGTTAATTACACTATCTACATTAATCGGATGCTACAAGGACCGGATTGGTTTGGAGACATTTGGCATATGTTGGTTCAGCTCATGTCGTTCGGTATTGAGGTGAGATATTTAGTGGAGCAAACTTCTTGAATTATTTCCTATACTTTATTCGCAAAGTCTCATAACACACCGTCTCTTTTAACTTATAGAGAGACGAGACTAATTTGCAATTTACCATCCTCCTTTAAATTTTCGCGGATCCTCACCCGACCCGAATTTACTAAACCCGACTTAATAAGACCCGAGTTTACTAACCTAACTTCACAAAATATCTCGCTCTCTTTCGTCTTCTTCGTTTTCTCCGTCTTCTTCGTTTTCTCCGTTTCGGTCATTTTCTCCGTCGATCTTCATCCATCTCTGTTCGTTCTTCTTCGTTTTCTCCGTCGTAGATCGTGGATTTCTTGTGCAATTGACGGTGTCTTCAACTTCGTCGACGTTTTCCAGTTGATATCGTAAGTTTTCTCCTCTTTTTTTAGGGTTTTCTCGTGTTGATTCGATTTTTTAGGTTTTTTTTTTTGTGGTTGGTTTTTCGTAATTTCTCTCATCTCTGTTCGTTCGTTTACAGTGTGTCTCTGGTGTTAGTTGATATGGATGGTGTTCGTGGTAAGAGGAAGCTGGGTGAGGTGAACAATGCAACACGAAAATCACCTAGAATCAGTGCTTTGGGTTCGCCGGAGAAGAAAACGAAGTCAAGTAGTAGTGGTGCAAATATTTCGCCTGAGAAGAAAACTAAAATAGCTAGTGTTTCAGGTAGGTTTTTCTGCACTTTTGTTTTGTGTTTCTGTTTTTTTTAACTGTCCATGTTTTGTTCATTTATTGTCCATGTTTTGTACATTATTGTCCATGTTCTGTATATGTTCTTAATTTGTCTTATGTTTGCATATAGATATGGTGGCAGAGAAGCAATGTATTGTACATAATTTTCTATGTTTGTTGTGTTTTTTTTTTAACTGTCTATGTTTTGTTCATTTACTGTCCATGTTTTTTGTACATTATTGTCCATGTTCTGTATATGTTTTTAATATGTCTTATGTTTGCATATGTAGTGGCAGAGAAGAAATCTAGGCATAATGTGTAAGACATAATGAATCAAAAATACATATAATTAGCTTGTACAAAATAGGAAATGCAAAGAAATAACGAAATAAAAAGAACTCTCTTCTTGTTTCATGAAACACATTTTTCAAGAAGATTGAATTCGAGGCCTGCACGGACGCAGTCTCCTTAAAGCAAAATACACCCTCTCACTACGGTGCTTGAGACGTTGAGCGGCTGCTTCCCAAGATACAACGAATTCTGAGATTACTTAGCCGCACAAGCTAGCATCCCCAGCGAACGAGAACTAATGCCTGGGTTATGCACAAGGGGAGAAGAAGAGAATAGAATAGGGAGGGTTTTTCTCTTCTTCTATTTCTTTGGATATCTTTCTTACATGTCTTACATCTCTTATATCTTGTATATGTTCTATATGTTTACATGTAAGTGAGGCCTCTTTATATATGTGAGCATGGAGTATGTAACTCCCAAGTCCTTAAGTGCCTTTCATGTCATCTCATAAGTGTCCATCAATATAAAATATTTGGAGCATTATGGATGACAACAAATGTCATGTAAATGACAACAAATGCCATGTTAAATATTTGTAACTCCCATGAGTTACAAAAGCTAACATGGGTCAACATCCTTCTAGAAGGTCTTGAGAGGTTGAACCAGCAAAAACTCGGTTCGGTTCACATTCCATGTTCGAGGTCGCGATCCACTCGTACACAAGTCCTCTAGTTTCGTGTACCAATCTGATCAGGATTGTACTCAACTCATCTAGCTACACCACTTGGACACCAAGTAGTAACTAGTAGATTATAAACTAGAGACTTCACTTTATCTCAAGCAATGTGGGACACACCCACACAACCTTCTTATTTTAAGCACTTATTTCTCACTAACCCTAAGTCCATTATGGGTATCTAATATATCCATTCGAAGCTCATACGAAGTAGCTTTCGGATATATATTACTTTATCTTAATTATTCAATAATTAAGAAATGGTCTCCAAATAAATAAACCACAAAAGGTATTATTTATTTATCATTTTTCTTCATAATTTCCAACATAATGCTGGGAAGATATTTAGACTTGAAGACTTGGGACCTGCAGAAGAAGGAAAGTTGAATTATATCCGTGTTGAAAGGGATGATGGTGTTGTTTTTAAGATGATGGTGACTCCTTGTCAGCCGAATAAGGTAAAGGAGTTGATGGAATCTTTAACTTTTGGCGCAGAAGATTGATGTTGAAGATATTGGATTTGGTGGGTTGGGTATGATGGCTGTTGAATCTGTCCCTCGGCGTTTAACTCCGTGGTTGGTTAATTTGCTTGATTCTGATTGTTATCATATCACAATTGGTGATGCTCAGATTCCCATCTGTGGTGATGATGTGTTTGATCAGTTCATGCTTCCGAGTAATCCGGGCGTTGAAGTTCCAATGAGCTTTCAGCATGGGGGTAATAAAGTTGACGCAGATTTGAGGGATGAGTTTGTACGTAGTTGCATGGCTTGGGGGGCTGACATTAAAGGCAATACTGATAAAAGTGGTAAAAAAAGAATGAAGGAAGTAAAGCTTACGTGTGTTAAGAAGCGTTTGAAGGAGTTGACTGATGGTGTAGAAGAATTCAAGAGACTTTTTGTTTTATACGTATGTGGTTATTTCTTGTCGCCGACCCCTACTGCTTTTGTGGATCAGAAACTCTTAGTGGCTGTTCCGGATGTGAGTAAGATCCAGATGTATGATTGGTGCGCTTTTGTTGTTGACAGACTACAAAAAGCTGTTAAGACATTGAAGTCTAAAACAAATGACTATTGCATTGTTAGTGGTTGTGTGATGGTGCTTGTGTATTGCTACCTTCATAGGTACAAATATTGTGGAGAAAGTGCATCTACTGTTGTTCCATTGTGTAGGCATTGGACAGATGAAATAATTGGGGATAGGATTGCTTATGAGAGAAAATATGGAGGTTTTGGTAAGACGACCCGTGATAAGTGTTATCCTATTAACAAAATAAGGGTTGGTGATGGTCCAGTATTCTATATTCCTCCAGATAAGCTTAAGAGAAGAAGCAGCCTGTTGAAGGTTCTGTAATGGTGAGTTTATTTTTTTATGCTCTTTTTATTTTATTTTTTAACATAGCTTCTTTTATTATTCAAAACATAGGTCTTTTCTTTAAAAACATAGGGTTTAATGTTTAGAACATAGTTTTATATGTTTCTGACTAGCTTTTTGTTTTGTAGACTGCTGAGAAGTCTTGGGAGCTGTACATGAAGGATCAGCAAGTTGCATTGCGTGCACATCTTGATAGGATGTATAAATGTGGTAACGTTGGGTTTGATGTTCCTGATTGGAGTGATAAGTCTTTATCACAACTTTCACAGAGTTTGGATTCTCAGAAGGGTTGGAGTGATCCTATTTTAATTGGGTTTGTTGATAGGATTTGTGCTCAATTGAGGGAGAAGATGATGGGAGTATATGCTGAGTCGCAACCTGATTCTTGGGTTAACAAAAATCTTTGTGAAAGGGGAGATGAAGAGAAATTAAATTTTGTATCTGATGATGATGGTGGGATTGATAAGGCAGAATTCGAATCTGTCAAAGTACAAAATAATATTGATGTGTCTAGCATAGGGAGGCAATTTGAGAAGGAGGTTGCTGATTTAGATAATAGCAGTGAGACTGATGAAGATGGTGGTGGTGAGAATAAGGGGACTGGAGTGGATGAATCTGGAGTTGGTAATGAGAAGGAGAAGATGGGAAATGTTGGTGATAACATAGGTCATGAAGGTGATAACATAGGCAATGAAGGTGATAACATAGTTGAGAAGAATGTGAATGTGATTGATGAGTCTGCTATTGATGTAGAGTTTATAGGTCGTGTAGAGAAGACAGGTGATGATGCTGACAATGTTGTTTTGAAGCCTGTTGATGTAATTGTTGATTTCTGTTTTGATTATCTTGGATGTACAATTAATGATTGTGGCGTGATGAACCGAGATTTATCGGGTCCCGATTCAAGAAAATAAATTTGTTATTTAGCCAAAGGCAATTCACGACTACAACAAAAATCGTAGTGTAGCAGTAGAATGACCTCGAGTGTCGTTCTCTAAGGACTATAACTAGCTTTATCAAATCTAATTTAGAATATAAAAACAGCAGACGATATAGCAAAGGTTTTTCTAACAGATAATGGAGATTGGTGATAGTATGGTCCTTCAAAGCATAACGGGTTAATAATCATGCGTAAATTCCTCGGTCTTGCATGGAGATCTTTGATCAATCAATTGTCCTGTTGTAATTATTAAACACTACGAAGATAAATATACTGACAGGTCAACAACTATTGTCCAACTGTGTTCCGTAATTATTCAACACTACGAAGATATAGGTGTGCATAGGTCGACGAGGGTCCAGTTGTGCATAATAATTAATCAACATACGAAAATATAGGCTGAGCCTGATCAACGAAATAAAGCAATAACACGGAGTATAATGCGCGATATAGCCATTAGCATGATTATCAACCCTTCGCTAAGAATTCACATACTACCACCAACGATAAGTTTAGCTACTCATAGTTGTCATGCAATCAACAGAAATCATAGAAGAAAACATGTTGAAAGATATATAAAAATAAGTAGAACAAACTGTAAGATACAATGTTACCGAAGGTTGTCAGTCTCTGAAGAATCGCGATCTTACAAGCTCCAATCTGCTATGAAAAAGTATCTCCTAAGCTACGAACCCCCAGAACAGGCTCTGGGAAGTTCCTACCTAAAACTACAGAGAAAGGTGAGAGAATAGGTCTGGAAAAGTATGAATTTCAGAGAAAAACTGAGCAACTATATATAGGCCTCGAAATAGTGTGGGGCGAAGGGCCCCACACACCGGGCGATTCTTGACATGGTTGTAATCGATCCCCCTCCAATACTTCATAGTAATCATACGGGAATGCTCCTTTCCCTTGGCATGGTTCCTACAAACAACAGTTAGTACCTCGTATGGCACAAAACTGACTCATGCATATGCTAGTGTATGAACGAAACACACAAGAGATAATCTCAACAATCAATCTCCCCAAACCTTATCATGCCACAGTAGCGAAACATTCTAGCATCATAAATCCTCATACTCAAAAATTAAGCATTCTACCATCAAATCCATCATTATTATATCAATAAACACAATCATATGCAAGAAATCAAAGATAAGGACATATTGCATAGCAAGATATATCATCTAGTAGCAAAATTCCCAAATCAACAATCCAAGCATAATTGAGCATGCAATTGATAGTAAATAACGCTTCTAATTACACAAACAACCTACCCGTGCATCAAATAAGCATAATTGAAGCTCAAATTAGAAAACCCCCAAATTCAAAAATTAGGGTTCATAAGAAGATACCTCAGATCTGAAAATCTAATGCACTAGGAAGAAATCTGTTCGGATGGAAAGATAGATCACGTAATAGGCTTCGATTCAAGCTAAAGAACACTAAATTTGGTGAAGAAATGAAGAAATGAAGAAGTTATGAAGTTTTGAAGTTATTTTCGCAATTCTCGGTTTTCGGGAAGAAGAAGATGGAAAGAATGAAGAAAATGAGCTGAAGGGGAGAGAAGCCGCGTTTTTATTTTTCTGGGACCGTGGGGCGAGTCGCCCCATGCGGGGCGATTTGCCCCTCATGGGGGGCGATTCGCCCCCCGCTCCCCGATGTGGGGAGACGGTCCTTTCGTCATAAAACGTGGTTTTTAATCCCCGAAACCAATTTTTTCAAAAAACCACTCGAAAAATCTCACTCAAACATAATCACATACGACACAGAGATGAACAAATTCACATATGAGAAGCAAATTGTTCACGAATGAATGCATGCAATAAAGTGGTAAATAAAGCGATAAAAAAAAACTCCGGGTTGCCTCCCGGATAGCGCCATTGTTTAAAGTCCTTGACTCGACTCCTGTCTGTGCCTAGCTCTTCTTTCTGCGGGTACTAGACTTCCCCTTCATTGATCTCCTCTTCATGCCATGAACCTGTGAATAAGAAAGAACATAGGCTGCAAGACCACAATAGTGAGTAGTGTACGAAATATCAGGCGGATCAGGTGGATCAGATATGGCTTGCAACACGTGTTGCTTGCTATCCACTTCAATAGTGCAAGTTCTTTGGTAGATGTCCATCACGGAGCGTAGATTAGTCAAGTACGTTCGCCCTAGGAGTATGACATCCCCCGTCCCAGGTGCAGACGCCGGCATAACTACAAAATTGGTGTATACAGAAGCTTCACCAATCTTGACCAACACATTTTTCACAACGCCTTCGGGTCTCATAAAGGATCCATCCGCCAGTTGTACAATAGCCCTATGCTCAGATAGTTTTCCAAGGCTACTCTTTTCAAACACTTTCAAAGGGAGTATGTTAGAGTAGGATCCCGTGTCTAGTGTGGCACGGACATCTTCAAGCTTACCAATCCCGACCTTAACATCGAAACTTTTAGGGAGTGGCTCGGGATCCTCTTGCTCCTCATCACTTTCGTCAGAACCAAGGTCCTTCTCTTCTTCCTTAGCCTGTATAAGTTCTTCCTTCTTGCAACACTCGCACTTAGCAACCTTCTTGATGGTGATTTCGTCAGGCAGATCACCAGCCAATGTAATGGAATTCGACTTCTCAGTGTTGCTAGGCAGTTTGCCTTGTTCCCTACTTGCTCCTCGGTCGATCAACTCCTGCATCTTTTGATGGGCAAGCCTAGTGCTCTCTTCCAACCTATCAAGCCTTACCCTAGTCTTCTCGGAATCTTCTTCGTAACGTTTGGAAAACTTTGGGTGTGATCAACCATCTTTTGCAAGTTCTCCATAAGTTGAGCCGACTTCGACTTCGGTGGCTCTTTCTGAGTGGGGTTTTCGCAGTGATCATTACCATGGTTAAGTCTACTACGGTCTTGGTTAGGGCCATAAGTTTGGCTAGCCGGTACATATCCTTGATTGTTTCGGAATCCTATTCTCCAAAATCCACCTTGAGGATTCCTACTGTCTTGTCCGTAGCTAGCCTCTTGAGTACAAAACTCCGTAGCAAAGTCTTCATCTTGGCCTCCTCGAGCCCAGTTGCCATCATCATATGCAAGCTCCGATCTACACATATGAGCCCCATGCCCATAGTTCTTGCATATTCGGCAAACTTCGTTTGAAACAGTTGTTCCAGTGGCACTCTTGAGGACTTGCTTCAATTCGTTGGTAAAGCACTCGAATTGATCCCCATTCCCCCTATACATAGGGGCTTCTTGAGTCGGTGGAGCTTCAGGTCCACGTCTCCTAACCATTGCTCTTGGGTCCTTGAACTGCGAACCCTTAGCAAGCCTTTCGAAAACTGCCCAGACAGCTTCTGCGGTTTCCTCCCAAATATTGCCTCGGCATTGGAAATCCACCACTTGTTGGTTCTCGAAGGTTAGTCCATTGTAGAAGTGTTGGACTAGGTCAGAAAGTTCAAAACCATGGTGAGGGCACTTGTTCGTGAGATCTTGGAACCTCTCAAACGCGGTGTAGATGGTCTCATCATAGTCCTGCTTGAATCCAGTGATTTGCGCCTTTGGCGCGGTAGTCAAGGTGTGAGGGAAGTATCTTTTCCATGAAAGCTGAAAAAACCTTCTCCCAAGTGTCCAACGAGCCTGCTGGTAGAGAACTCAACCATGACTTGCTCTGTCGCCAAGCCCCATAGCAAAAACCTTCATCCGTAACTCATCGTTGTTATTTCAGCTCCTGGTCGTGGGAGTTGGTTGATGAAATCATCGATATCGTGCAAGTACCCCATCACATCTTCCCTTGCTAAGCCGTAGAACCTCGGAAGTTGTTGGAATGCGTGGTTCTTGATTTCCAGATCTCGAGTTGCAGACGAAAGAACAATCGCCGATCCCCTCATACGATCCTTAGTGGGTTGAACCCATGCTTTCAGTGGTCTAGCTTCTGCCATTCCGTCGATTTCCTTGAAAAGACTGTGTAGAGATTCAGAGAAATCGGTATCCTCTATTTCCTCTAGTGCACGCCTTTGAAATAGTCGCCTTCTTTGGTGGTAGACTCTGTCGATCTCAGCAATTGAATCAGCAAGCGGTGTTCCTCTAGATCGTGTATGTGGCATACACTATCTGTAACAGACTAGGAAAGCAGTATCAGAGAGAGATTAAAAAGGAAAACTAAAACTAATGGAATTAGGAATTGAATGCTGAAAATATAAACAAATTAAACAGAAAAAAGGAGTATAGTCCCCGGCAACGGCGCCAATTTGATGAACCGAGATTTGTCGGGTCCCGATTCAAGCAAATAAATTTGTTATTTAGCCAAAGGCAATTCACGACTACAAAGAAAACCGTAGTGTAGCAGTAGAATGATCTCGAGTGTCGTTCTCTAAGGACTATAACTAGTTTTATCAAATCTAATTTAGAATATAAAAACAGTAGACGATATAGCAAAGGTTTTTCTAACAGATAATGGAGATTGGTGATAGTATGGTCCTTCAAAGCATAACGGGTTAATAATCATGCGTAAATTCCTCGGTCTTGCATGGAGATCTTTCATCAATCAATTGTCCTGTTGTAATTATTAAACACTACGAAGATAAAGATACTGACAGGTCAACACTATTGTCCAACTGTGTTCCGTAATTATTCAACACTACGAAGATATATGTGTGCATAGGTCGACGAGGGTCCAGTTGTGCATAATAATTAATCAACATACGAAAATATAGGTTGAGCCTGATCAACGAAATAAAGCAATAACACGGAGTATAATGCGCGATATAGACATTAGTATGATTATCAACCCTTCGCTAAGAATTCACATACTACCACCAATAAGTTTAGCTACTCATAGTTGTCATGCAATCAACAGAAATCATAGAAGAAAACGTGTTGAAAGATATATAAAAATAAGTAGAATAAACTGTAAGATACAATGTTACACGAAGGTTGTCAGTCTCTGAAGAATCGCGATCTTACAAGCTCCAATCTGCTATGAAAAATTATCTCCTAAGCTACGAACCCCCAGAACAGGCTCTGGGAAGTTCCTACCTAAATCTACAGAGAAAGGTGAGAGAATAGGTCTGGAAAAGTATGAATTTCGGAGAAAAACTGAGCAACTATATATAGGCCTCGAAATAGTGTGGGGCGTAGGGCCCCACACACCGGGCGATTCGCCCCACGTCCCGGGCGATTCGCCCGGGAGTAAATTTCGCGGAATTCCGCGTTTTCGACGCGTTTTTGGATCTCTTCCCCTTTTCGGACTCGGTTTCTGACTTCTAGTGGTCTTCTAACCTCCAGATTCGACCCCTAGACTCCAAATCCTATCCGGAAACCTTCAGATACTCCAAATAGGCTTCTGGAACACCAATTCCTTGTCAACTTCAATATAATTGCTCGGAAATCCTCGTTTTTCAACCAAAACCTATAAAATAAAAGCTAAAGGGAAACGTGACACTATTCTAATAAAATGCACTAAAATATAGCTAAATTAACATAGATGATAGCTAAAATAGGTGAAAAAGACTCAAATGAAAGTGTAAAATACACATTCATCATGGCGCTGTTGGTGAGGATTGTGTTATGGGTTCGAAAATGATGAGGAATATGGTCAAGTATGTAAAGGACATGAAGACATTAAGGAAACAAGTTGCGGATTATGTATTTTTCATGTCTGAGAATTCGAGGTTACTTTGTGTTCTTTCTTTCTTTTTTTCTTTCTGTTTTTTTTTTATGTGTTCTCTCGTTCTTTTTTATGTGTTTTTTGTTCTTATACTTTGTTTATATGAACAGGTATGATGGGTATGAACATTTTGTGAAGTTTTCGAGGACATTTTGGATTTTTGCGGAGGAGATACGCACGATGTGCTATCAGACGAAGATTCTGAATTCTGTTGTTGATTGCTGGGTTACAAATCTGAATTATAGTGAGGGGCTTACCAGGAATGATGGGGAGAAACAGCGTCTGTGGTTCACTACCAACATTTTTGTTCGTATTTTTTCTTTTAAATTTGTTTGTATTATTTTCTACTCTTTTGTTGTATTGTGCAATGTTTTTTTATGTTATTTTTGTATGTGCAGACTCCATGGGCAATGCTAGCGAAGGTATTTGATGATGAAGCACTAAAATTGTACAAGCAAAGGGGTCATCAGCAGTTTGTTGTTGATTTTCAATCAACGTTGGAATATGCCTTGAAAGTAGTCCCCGGGAGAAAATTAATTGACTTGAAGACTGTCAAGATGGTATGTTTGTTGTTTATATTTGTTATTATTTCTAAGATCATAATAGTTCTTGCTACTCTTTAATTTTTTTTAATTTTTTTTGTTGTTTGTAGTTCTTTTTCCCATTGGTGTTTGAGGATCACTACACTTGCTATGTAGTCAATATGGAGAAGAAGAAGATTCAGTATCTTGACAATAGGGAGACTTCGGAAGAGTGGGTCAACGCCTTCTTTGGCGCCTTGGTATGTTTCTAAAACATAGCAGTTTCTAGTGTAAACATAGGCAATATGCTTGAAAACATAGCAGTTTCTAGTGTAAACATAGGCAATATGCTTGAAAACATAGGGTATATTATATAAAACATAGAGTATTATTTTTTGAACATATATATTGAGTTTCTTTTTTTTTTTTAGCGTCATCATTTCAGCATCTTCCTTACGAAGAATAACTATCGCCCTGATGGTGAATCGGTCAAGGAGTTTGTGCTTGAGAAAATTGCATTTTCTTGGATCAAGACCGAAAAAGATACAAATGATTGTGGTGTGTATTTGATGAAACACATGCAGATATTTTATGGGAAGAAGTTTGATTGTAATTTTAAGGTATTTTTTTTTCATCTAAGATGTTTGTAAATATTTTTAGCCATAGGCATACCTATGTTCTAACTTAGCATTTTGTTTGTGTTTTTTTGTTTTTTAGCCTGCTGCAAGGCGCGTTTTCAGAGCTGAAATTGTTGCCTCACTTTGTTTGAGTGATTTAAACAATTGTCGTTCAGCTTTGAGGAAAAAAGTGGACAAGTTTGTTAAGACGAAAGATTCCATTTTGTATAGAGGTGTAAATCCACGACAGCTGAATTCTGAGTTGATGAAGGTTTATGATGTTGTTAGAAAAGAATTAATGGAAAAAGAGGAGAATATACGAGAAGAGAAGAGACAACAAAGGTTAGCTTTAGAGGCTGAAGAGGCAAAACAGCTTGAGGCAACGATAGAACTGTCGAAAGTTGATGCTGAAAAGATGGGGGAGAAAGTGGCTAATGAGGGCGAAGGTGATGACAGTTCAAATGACGATCATCTTCAAACGACAAATGAGTACTTCATTCAATCGAGGGAAAAGAAGTGATTCTGGAAGTGTGGATTTATCATTGGTTGTAGTTAGCTTTAACATTTTGGAATTGTGGAAATATTACTGATTCTGGAAATTGTTGTAGGAATTGTTGATATTTTTGATGATTCTATGTTTTCGAAATTATTGTGTATGTTATCCCATATATATTCCATGTTTCTAGAATTATTCTTCTATGTTATCCTATATATGTTGCACGCTTTTTAAAGTGTTATCTTATGTTATTCTTTTTTTCTTCCATGTATGGAAGTGCTTTGTACTTCTATTTATTTCCATCTTTCTGAACATATTCTTATCTGATGATTTAGAACATGAGATGTAGGTTTTAGAACATGACATGTTCTACTGTGAACATAGGCAATATGCCTGAAAACATAGTGTATTAAGAATTGAAGTTATGGCGTGGAACATGGTTAATACTTCTTAAAACATAGACAAAGTTTGCCAGAACATTTAACAGCATAAAAAATCAAGTTCCAAGTAAAAACTAGACATCATTGTCACATGTCAATATGATATTCGACAAATAAAATAAACTCAATACGATAATCACAACAAATATTTGTCTGGAGGTGGTGCCACAAACTCAGTTGTTTTGGGTTTCTTCCCTTTCCTTTCAAATTTGTTCTTGAATCTTTCTTTCTTCCTCCCCTTCGTGCTTGCAATCTGTGGGTCTAGAACAATAGGTGGTTCTGTAGTAGTTGATGCAGCACTAGTCGATGCAAGTTTAGTGTTGGGGTTGTCGGGTGCTTGTTCTTGTGGTCCTTCCGGGAACTTTGTTGTATTTATAATACTTAGTATGGCCTCCATGTCGCGTTTGTATCCATCTTCCAAAATCTTCCTTGCTTCCTGGTTCCCTTCTGACTTCAAGGTCATTTCTGTGTACCTCCTGTTCATTTTTTGTCTCCAAGCAATACATTCCTACAGCATTTTTAAGAACATGGACATATTTTTTAAAAACATAGACAATATTTCCAGAAACATGGACTAATGCAGAAAATAGAGTTTTACGTCTGCAGTAACATTTGTGCTTTCTGTACGGAGTACTCGGTCCCAGACTTTCTCTTTCAATGTTTTTGTCCAACGTTGGAGGATGTACTCATCTGGAATCCATTTAATATCATGCTTATCCAAGATACGGAGGCAGTGCTTGCAAAGCCATCAATCCTCTTCAAAGTGCCTACATCCACAACTGATTTCAATGCGGCCTGTTGCGTGCTTTATGAACATTATAGTTGCAACATCGTCTAAATCGTCTTCTTTAATTACATCATACAACTTTTTGTCACCCAAGTCCATACATAACGTTGCATTTGTTTCAAATGATCTACTGAACTCCTTTTGAAAGTACTTGAAAATTTTCAGTGTATACACCTGAAGATATAAATTAAGAACATCAATTAAATATACGCATAAATATATACTACCCATGTTTATGTAAAAACTACCCATGTTTCTAAAAATATTATTACCCATGTGATGAATGTGTATTTTACACTTTCATTCGAGTCTTTTTCACCTATTTTAGCTATCCTCTATGTTAATTTAGCTATATTTTAGTACATTTTATTAGAATAGTGTCACGTTTCCCTTTAGATTTTATTTTACAGGTTTTGGTTGAAATTCGGAGATTTCTGGGTAATTATATTGAAGTTGACAAGGATTTGGTGTTCCAGAAGCCTATTTGGAGTATCTGAAGGTTTCCGGATAGGATTTGGAGTCTAGGGGCCGAATCTGGAGGTTAGAAGGCTACTAGAAGTCATAAACCGAGTCCGAAAAGGTGAAGAAATCCAAAACCGCGTCGAAAATGCGGAAATTCCGCGAAATAGCTGTGGGGCGAACCGCCGCGGACTAATTCGGGGCCTATATATAGTGCTCTGTTTTCTCTCCGAAAATCATATCTTTCCAAGCCTACTTTCTCACCTCTCTCTATAGTTTTAGGTAGGAACTTCCCGGGGCCTGTCCTGGGAGTTCCATAGCTTAGGGGATACTTTTTCATAGCAGATTGGAGCGCGTAGGATTGCAATCATCTGGAGATTGACAACCTTCGGTAACTTTGTACCTTACAGTTTTTATCTACTTATTTTATCTTCTTTCAATATGTTTTCTTCTATGATTTCTATTGATTGCATGCCTATTATGAGTAGCTAAACTTATCGTTGGTGGTAGTATGTGAATTCTTAGCGAGGGAAGATAATCATGCTAATGGCTATATCGCGCATTATACTCCGTGTCATTGCTTTATTTCGTTGATCAGTTGTAACCAAAATTCTCGTATGTTGTATTGATCATTATGCACAATTGGACACTAGTCGACCATCAGACCAATTATCTTCGTAGTGTTGAATAATTACGGAACACATTAGGACAATCGTGATTGACTAGTCAGACCAAATTATCTTCGTAGTGCTTAATACTTGCAACAGGACACTAGATTGATTCAAAGATCTCTATGCAAGACCGAGGAATTTATGCATGATTATCGACCCATTATGTTAAGAAGGACCATACTATCACCAATCTCCATTATCTGCTTGAAACCCCCTTTTTCTTTCTATCTGCTGTTTTATATTCTTAATTAGATTTGACAAAGCTAGTATAGTCCTGAGAGAACGACACTCCAGTCATTCTACTGCTACACTACGGTTCTCATTGTAGTTGTGGATTGCCTTTGGCTAATTACAAATTTATTTGACTGAATCTGACACGTTCATCAAATTGGCGCCGTTGCCGGGGAGCTATACTCCATTTTTTCTGTTTAATTTGTTTATATTTACAGCTTTAGATTCCTAATTCTTTTAGTTTTAGTTTTCCTTTTTAATCTCTCTCTGATACTGCTTCCCTAGTCTGTTTCTAATACTCCATTCCTAGCTTTAGTAGTATTCGATATCCAGAAATTTTCTCGATTCTCGAAATTTCTAACGAGGCTGATTTTTAGTTTTGAGTTACTCCTGATACAGATTTCCAGGTATGACGACCTTAAAAGCCCGCTTGACACCGACGTTCTCGCAAGTCAGGAGGGGGTCAGTTATATACTTGGAAGAAGAGTTATCGGGGTACGAGGTAACAAGCACCATAGTGAGATGGATACCAAGGTTCGAAGAAGGAGAGGATATGAATCCAATAAGCTTCATCAGATCCTATGAAGAGGAGATAGCAAAAGTTCCCGCAAAGGGGTTCACCGAGGATCAATTATGCAGGAAATTATTTGCTTTTGCTTTGGGATATGAACCGAGGATATGGATAGCAAGGTTAGCACCAGGATCACTGAAGACCTGGAGCCAAGTAGTAGAGGAGTTCTTGGCACGTTTCATGCCTTACCATGAGACGATTGCACTACGGAATCGGATCGAATATTTCAAGCAAGGAGAATACGAGCGGTTCTGTGACACCTATGAACGTTTTGAGCTGTATAAACGTGAGTGCCCTCACCACCGCTTCGACGATGGGGAGCTGATTTGGTTTTTTGTTGGAGGACTACGAGATGAAGTTAGGCTTCAAATAGATGGGATATGTGGAGGTTTGGAAGAATGTACAGTTGAAGAGGCAGTGAAGGTCTTTCAAACGTACGCCAATGGATCTGCACAATCTGAGAAAATAATGTCGAACGAAGTCGCCAACATATACTCAAATCAAGACGAAACTGAGGGGGTATACGACAGCTATTCTGAGGACAAAGACTTCAGTGAGGAGGAGGAACTTGCATTTTACGCAGGAATCAAAGCCATTGAGAGTGTCTTCGAAGTAGCACACGCAGGGCAGGCTGAGAACAATCTTCGCATCGAGAAAGCTTTTGAAGCGATCGAAGTAACTGAGCAACTGATCAAAGAGCTTAGCCTACTGGAGTGTGGAAGGTGTGGTAATGAAGTCGAGGATACCCCACAGGAAGTAGTGAGCAAACCACCCAAAGTGAAGAGCGAATCACCTCCCGACTCCAAGGAACAGGACAATCCTAGTCCTGCCGAAGAGACAATTGAAGCTGATCCCGAGCAACCTCCAGCTATTGCTACCGAGGAGAACGAGTACGAAGAGGTGAATCTACTGCTCCGAGGAGGCAAGATGACCAAAATTCCTAACTTTGTACGTCCTAAGCGGGCGGAATCTTCTGAGGTCGATAATAGAGGTACAAGCACAGAACAAGAGGTTGGCGGAAGTCCAGAAGAACCTCAAGAAGTTCCAGAAGAGAATGATGAACCAAGACCATCTGTGATAGACATAGATGACGAAGAAGCCGAGGTAGGAACTAGTATGCCAGGAGGACTCCACAAATCTTCCAATCCATATGTGCCTCCGAAGCCACATGTGCCATACCCAAGTCGGATCAAACCAGTCAAGAAGGATATTCAAGATTCACCCTTATTCCAAAGACTGTCAAAGGTGGAGGTGAATGTGCCACTCTTAGAGTTAATCCAGAATATTCCAGCTTATACGAAATTCTTCCGTGAGATCAAGAACAAAAAGATTACTTCAGGAAAGGAAGTGAATGGGGTTGAAACGGTCAACTCGATTGCCGGATTGCCGATGAAGAAAAAGGATCCTGGCAACTTCATCATCAACATAGCCTTAGGGAATGGACGAACTACGCAGGCAATGCTTGACTTAGGAGCTAGCATTAACTTAATGCCGTATTTGGTATACAAGGCCCTGGAACTCGGAGAATTGACACCAACTGATATGGTGGTCCAAATGGCGGACCAAAGTATGAAGAGGCCAGTCGGGATAATAGAAGACATCCTTCTAAAAGTGGACAAATTGATAATCCCAACTGATTTTATAGTAATGAAATCCGCGGACGAGGGAAAGAGCCATATCCGTGAGCACATAGTACTACTGGGGAGACCATTCATGGCAACTACCAACACATGCCAAGAACTTAAGGGCAAGAAAATAACTATGGAGGTAATGGGCGAAAAGATTGAGTTGGTAGGATGCAGCGTCAGAGATAAGGAAGTTACGGAGGAGTTAAAATTTGTCGATTGGTACGAATCCGCCATTCCAGAATTTCATCATAGCCATGGCGACCGCGAACCACTTGAGGAAGCACTAACAATGGAAGCTGAGACGTGCTACATGACCAAAGAAGCAAGGGAACTAGTGGAAATAATGGATAGCACCCCAGAAATTCCCGCAGGAGAAGAGGTACTTGAACCTTTGGATGAGGAAGAAGAAGAAAGTGGGTTTCCTGAAGAACCTAGCTTAGAATTGAAGCCGTTTCCTGCGCACCTCAAGTATGTGTATTTAGGAGAAAATCAAAAAAAGCCTGTGATTGTCTCCACACATCTCTCAGATAATGAAGAAAGTAAGCTGATTGAAGTATTGAAGGAAAATTCCGCAGCTATAGGATGGGGGATCAGCGATAGCAAAGGAATTAGCCCTACAAGATGCGTGCACAACATCACTCTAGAACAAGATGCCAAACCTGTTAGGCAACCACAGCGAAGGATAAATCCAGCAATGCAAGAGGTGGTAAAAAAGGAAGTGATCAAGTTGTTAGATGCTGATATGATTTACCCCATTCCACATAGTCGATGGGTGAGCCCGGTACATGTAGTTCCTAAGAAATCGGGAGTCACGGTGGAAGAGAATGAGAAGGGAGAATTGGTACCTATTAGGAAGACCACTGGATGGCGGATGTGCATTGACTACAGAAGATTAAATGCCGCCACTAAAAAGGATCACTTCCCTTTACCATTTATAGATGACATGCTAAACCGCCTTGCGGGGCGGAAGTTCTATTGTTTTCTTGATGGTTTATCAGGTTTCTACCAGATTCCGATTGCACCGGAGGATCAGGAGAAGAGGACATTCACTTGCCCATTCGGAACATTTGCCTATAGGAGGATGCCATTTGGACTATGCAATGCTCCCGCCACTTTTCAAAGGTGCATGCTTTCTGTTTTCTCTGACATGGTAACTAAATTTGTTGAAGTTTTCATGGATGATTTTTCCCTTTTTGGTGATTCATTTGATGAATGCTTGCAAAGATTAGATCTAGTTTTGAAAAGGTGCATTGAATGCAACTTGACCTTAAGCTGGGAGAAGAGTCATTATATGGTTAGAGAAGGCATTGTTCTAGGACATGTAGTTTCTGAAAGAGGTATTGAGGTAGACAAGGCTAAGATAGAAATCATTGAAAAACTTCCCCCACCTACTTGCGTGAAAGAATTGCAATCTTTTCTTGGCCATGTAGGTTTTCATAGGAGGTTTATTAAAGATTTTTCGAAATTGCTAAACCTCTAAGTAGCTTGCTTGCTAAAGATGTGGTTTTCCATTTCTCCAATGAATGCTTAGTTGCTTTTAATACCCTTAAGGAAAAGCTTGTTTCTGCTCCCATTGTTGTGCCGCCTGACTGGAATCTTCCTTTCGAAATTATGTGTGATGCTTCGAATTTTGCTATGGGTGCTGTTTTATGCCAAAAAGTTGATAAGCAGTATCGTGTGATTTATTATGTTAGTAAGACTCTAGACTCCGCACAGGTTAATTATACAACTACTGAAAAGGAATTTTTAGCTGTTGTCTTTTCTTTACAAAAGTTTAGGTCTTACTTAATTGGACATCCTGTGAATGTCCATACTGATCATGCTGCTTTGAGACATTTGATACCTAAGCAAGATTCTAAGCCTAGATTAATCCGTTGGGTCCTTTTGCTGCAAGACTTTGATTTGACCATAGTGGATAGAGCTGGTAGGGAGAATTTAGTAGCAGATCATTTATCTAGAATACCTAATATTCCTATTGATCCGATACCCATCAATGAAGACCTCCCCGATGAGCACCTCATGAAAGCTAATGAAGAACCTTGGTATGCGGATATTGTAAACTATTTGGCTATGAATATTTGCCCCACTAACTTTTCAGCCTCGGACAAGAGAGCTCTGGCTACGCAATGCAGGACTTACATATGGGATGATCCACATCTATTCAAGGAAGGAGCTGATGGGATTCTAAGGAGATGCGTGCCACAAGAAGAGCAGTAAAGTGTCCTGAGCCATTGCCATGAGCTTAACTGTGGGGGGCACTACAGTGGATTAAAGAGAGCACGCAAGGTACTGCAGGCAGGATTTTTCTGGCCAACAATATACTAAGATGCTCGAAGTTTTGTGAAGAATTGTGACCCGTGTCAACGAGGTGGTGGTATCGGCAAGAAAGATGAAATGCCCCTTCAAGGGAATCTAGTGGTAGAACCTTTCGATGTATGGGGCATTGATTTTATGGGACCATTTCCAAACAGTGGAGGCTATGAATACATTCTTGTTGCAGTGGACTACGTGACTAAATGGGTAGAGGCAATTCCTACAAAAACAAATGACGGCGCAGTGGTTATGAAGTTCTTGAAGGAAGTCATATTCTCGAGATTTGGGTGCCCTAGGACAATCATCAGTGATGGAGGGTCACACTTCGTCAATAGAACGTTTGCTTCCCTTCTTAAGAGATACAGTGTCCACCACAGTGTCGCTACACCTTATCACCCACAGACATCGGGGCAAGTCCAAGTCAACAACCGTCAAATCAAGAAGATCCTGGAGCGAGTAGTGAAGCCTAGTAGGAAGGATTGGGCAGGAAAATTGAATGATGCACTTTGGGCATACAGGACTAGCTACAAGACGGTGATTGGGACCACTCCGTACAGGCTTGTGTATGGGAAAGCATGTCATCTTCCCGTAGAACTAGAACACAAGGCATATTGAGCTATTAAAGCACTCAACCTTGATATGGGAAAAGCTGGCGAGGAACGATTGTTGCAACTATATGAGCTTGATGAATTACGACTAGGTGCTTATGAAAATGCCAAGATTTACAAGGAACGTACTAAGAAGTACCATGATCGTGGTATAGTACGTAAGGAATTGATTCCCGGACAAAAAGCTTTGGTATTTAATTCTCGCCTTCGACTATTTCCTGGAAAGCTCCGTACTCGTTGGGATGGACCATACGAAATTATCGAAGTTGCTCCCCATGGAGCTGTTAAACTTTTTGATCCAAAGACGGGCAATACCTTCAAGGTGAATGGCCAGCGAGTGAAGCCGTACTTCGAGATAACTAGTGACCAAAGGGAGGTTGATCACCTTGAGCTTACCCTTACCGCCTCCTCTAAAGGTTAGTGTGTTTTGTTTTCTCACGAGTTTGATTGAGTATTATAGGTCACTTATACAAGCATTAGCTCTCACCTTGGATCCACTTTCGGCGTTCGGGACGAGCGACGACGTTCAGGTTTGGGGAGGAGGTTATCGCTGGTTATCTCTACACTTATCTTACTTATGAAAAACTCGTGAAATTTTTTGCATTTGCACGTTTACTGCTTTCCTAGGATAGTTTTGCATGTTTTTTATGGAGTTTATTGCCGAATTTTTTGAACTTTTTTATTGGGTAGATCAACTAGCTATGCCATTAATCGTATGCTTCATCTCTATGAATTTGTTTGAGGTTTTTCTCGATTGGCTTGTCACATTTATGTATTGCACTTAGTTGAGCTAGGTAGTCTCGACATCACTTAGTGGTGTTTTCTCTACTGCGGTTCACGAAGGCCTTTATAATAGGATGATGCATGTTAGGGTCTTATGGTTGTTTCCCGAGTAATTATGTACCTAAGAGGCAACAAGTCTTCACCATGCTTTGAGATTTCTAAATGCCTTGGAAGGAGGTAGTGTGAGGTTGTGTGATCCTTTGTTTATAACCTATTCTTCCGAATATGTTTGGGGAGGGGGTTACACCATCGTTAGACTTGTTTCTGTTTTTCATTTTCGTATCGTGAGTTTGTTTTTTCTTTTCCGTAAATTTTGTACTCCAACCTATTCTTTCGAATAGGTTTGGGGAAGTCGTGTGAGTCATTTTGTTTCTCTTTTTGTTATGCTACTGCTGGCTAGAAAGAAAACTTCCAGAAAAAAAAAAAAAGAGAAAAAGAAAAAGAAAAAAGAATCTGGAAAGAAAGAAAAGAAAAAAAAAAAGAAGACCCCAAAAAAGCAAAGAACGGTCCAAAAAAGAAAGCCAAATAGCAGTTTAGCAAAGTTTGAGTCTTTTCCATTTTTGTATTGTTCGTAATCATGTTTTTCTATTTTTTATCTTTTTGTCTTGAGTGTCATCTGTTCTAGACCACCCTCGTCCTGCCATTCAGGAAGTGGTGAATAGCTTAAGACTTTACTTGAGAGATGGGTAGAATAGGGGAGTGTTATCTTTTATAGGGAACCCTCCTTCGTTTGATGAGAGCCAGCTGGTTTGACCTCTTTTGAGGGAAAGTCATAACATGGTGGAACAGCAGTAAGTCCTCAGTTTCATAGGCACAGGGCAACCATTCGTATCTTAGCATGCTTCATTACGTCGTCACTGACTAGGTCCAGGTAGAGAATGTTACGAGAGACTATCTTGTCTTGACATAAGTGCTTATGTGGATGTGTATAAGTCAATCGAGGTATTCTTCAACCTATATTCATACTTTGATTTATATGGTTTTTGTTCATATGTTATTTGGTAGATTCAGTAGATTAGTTCGTTTTATTTGGCATGAAACTCAATTTTGTGTCTTGCATGTTTTTTGTATTAGAGTCTAGCTTAGTTGCTTGAGGACAAGCAAAGGTTCGGTTTGGGGAGTTTGATTAATGTGTATTTTACACTTTCATTCGAGTCTTTTTCACCTATTTTAGCTATCCTCTATGTTAATTTAGCTATATTTTAGTACATTTTATTAGAATAGTGTCACGTTTCCCTTTAGATTTTATTTTACAGGTTTTGGTTGAAATTCAGAGATTTCTGGGTAATTATATTGAAGTTGACAAGGATTTGGTGTTCCAGAAGCCTATTTGGAGTATCTGAAGGTTTCCGGATAGGATTTGGAGTCTAGGGGCCGAATCTGGAGGTTAGAAGGCTACTAGAAGTCATAAACCGAGTCCGAAAAGGTGAAGAAATCCAAAACCGCGTCGAAAACGTGGAAATTCCGCGAAATAGCTGTGGGGCGAACCACCGCGGACTAATTCGGGGCCTATATATAGTGCTTAGTTTTCTCTCCGAAAATCATATCTTTCCAAGCCTACTTTCTCACCTCTCTCTATAGTTTTAGGTAGGAACTTCCCGGGGCCTGTCCTGGGAGTTCCATAGCTTAGGGGATACTTTTTCATAGCAGATTGGAGCGCGTAGGATTGCAATCATCCGGAGATTGACAACCTTCGGTAACTTTGTATCTTACAGTTTTTATCTACTTATTTTATCTTCTTTCAATATGTTTTCTTCTATGATTTCTATTGATTGCATGCCTATTATGAGTAGCTAAACTTATCGTTGGTGGTAGTATGTGAATTCTTAGAGAGGGAAGATAATCATGCTAATGGGTATATCGCGCATTATAATCCGTGTCATTGCTTTATTTCGTTGATCAGTTGTAACCAAAATTCTCGTATGTTGTATTGATCATTATGCACAATTGGACACTAGTCGACCATCAGACCAATTATCTTCGTAGTGTTGAATAATTACGGAACACATTAGGACAATCGTGATTGACTAGTCAGACCAAATTATCTTCGTAGTGCTTAATACTTGCAACAGGACACTAGATTGATTCAAAGATCTCTATGCAAGACCGAGGAATTTATGCATGATTATCGACCCATTATGTTAAGAAGGACCATACTATCACCAATCTCCATTATCTGCTTGAAACCCCCTTTTGCTTTCTATCTGCTGTTTTATATTCTTAATTAGATTTGACAAAGCTAGTATAGTCCTGAGAGAACGACACTCCAGTCATTCTACTGCTACACTACGGTTTTCATTGTAGTTGTGGATTGCCTTTGGCTAATTACAAATTTATTTGACTGAATCTGACACGTTCATCAAATTGGCGCCGTTGCCGGGGAGCTATACTCCTTTTTTCTGTTTAATTTGTTTATATTTACAGCTTTAGATTCCTAATTCTTTTTGTTTTAGTTTTCCTTTTTAATCTCTCTCTGATACTGCTTCCCTAGTCTGTTTCTAATACTCCATTCCTAGCTTTAGTAGTATCCGATATCCAGAAATTTTCTCGATTCTCGAAATTATTTACCTCTACAGCATGTTTCACTAAGCCGGAATGCACATATATTTTTGGTGACTGATAGGAGTTCTTGAATTCTTTGAGCGATTCGTTTGTTCGCCAACGGGTTATCATGGCATCAAACAACCTGAAGAATTGCGTCAGAGATGTGTTTTTGTTGGACATGAATGAAATTGAGTTGTTTGTACTCTCACTTCGTTGCGAAGATAGGATGTCCGCTGATAAGAATGTCTTGCTTAGTGCAGGGGACCACTTTTCCTTGAATTTGTATAATCTTTTGAACCATTTCTCATCTTGAAGATCATATATATCAACCATTCCAGCCCAATATTCTTCAAATTCTTCCTCATTGGAGAATCCATATAAGCACAAAGTGAAAGCATCATTGAAAGTGCTATCATGCCTTAGCCTTGCAACATTAGTTATGACATTTTGGTAGAGATGCCACAAACACAGTCTGTGTCTTGTTTCATCACCAAGCACCTGCGTAGTTGAGAAGATGACATATATTTCTTAGAACATGGACAGTATTACAGTGAACATGGAGTTTTAGAACATGTAATATATCCTAACTACAACATGGTCAATCTTACTTAGAACATTGGAAATATTACAGACAACATAAATACCTGCAAAATAGCTTTGGATATAGCTTTATCTTGATCAGTGAATATTGTAACTGGCTTCATATTCCCCATTGACTTCAAGAACTCTTCTATAAGCCAGATAAATGATTCGGCACTCTCATTTGCAATGAAAGCGCATGCGAACATAACATTGTTCCAATTGTTATTTACGCCGACAAAAGGCGCACAAATTAAGCCATATTTGTTTGTTCTGAAGGTAGTGTCGAATATCATTACATCGCCATAAAGTTCATAATCATCCTTCAGAGATCAATTTTCAATGGATTAGACAAAGATTATATGAATAGCATGGCATATCAAGCAGATCTCCAGTGAATATTGAATAAAACATAGAAAATATTACTTGGAACATAGATAATATTGCTTAAAACATATAGATTACCTGCATCATAGAGTCTCTCCAGCATAGGCCGCATAATCTGCCTTTTTCATCCAACTTTTGGGTGTAATAAAATTGGGGATCCTCTTCTTGTCTTTGCTTTAGCATATCCAGCACATTCTGAGCATCTGCACCACCCATTTTCTTTGTTCTATATCGTATTATGTAGTTGATATGGTCTCGTTTGATGTTTTCAACGTTCTCTCGTCTACCAGCGACCTCTACCATATAGTTGAATGCATCTGTAGGTCTCAGCATAGCTCTTTCCATTATCTCCAACATCTCTGCCTTCTCATCTGTAAGTCAATATACATATGGATTAAGAACATGACATATTAAGAACAAAACATAGGCATTAAATTCAAAAACATTGAAAGTTCTTTTTTGACCTGAAATTTTCCGTTCAGATCTGTGATAGTGGCTCCATTGGGGTCTTGTCAGGTTATGGGTATGATCAGTTATATGTGTGTCAACCACATACTTACTGATGTCATACAAGTACTTGATCCTCATTTGTGCTTTGCAATCTTTCTTCATAATAGTATTTTGCCTTCGCCTTTTTTTTATCTTTTCACCTTCTTCATTCACTGCAGGGGATGGTGTGAGCATTGGGCTTTTTTGAATTTTTGGAAGTCCAACACAACTACACAGAAAGTACTTTTCTCGAATTTTACCATCTTTTCCACGACGAGATGTCACCTTCTTGAAAGAGAACCCTACGCTTTAAGCATGTCTTTTGTACAAGTCATGTAACTCATCAAAAGTTCATGTGATGCCTTTCAAACTTCCACGGACGTCAAAATCGTCACTAAGATTACTTGCATCTTTATGTTGGTAAACATAGCATAAAGAGTTTGGAACATGGCATGTTCTAGAGTGAACATAGGCAATATGGCTGAAAACATAGAGCACTAAGAACATGGAAAGTGTTGCATGGAACATAGCTAATACTTATTGAAACATAGAATATACTTTTGCAGGTTATTTCATCATGAATTTTTTGTTATCATATTGGTCTGAAACAGAGCATTGCATAAACATTGAGAACATGGCATACAGATTCAGAACATGGCATGTTCTACTGTGAACATAGGCAATATGGCTGAAAACATAGAGCACTAAGGACATGGTAAGTATTGCATGGAACATAGCTAATACTTATTGAAACATAGAATATAATTTTGAAGGTTATTTCATCATGAATTTTTTGTTATCATATTGGTCTGAAACAGAGCATTGCATAAACATTTAGAACATGGCATACAGATTTAGAACATGGCATGTTCTACTGTGAACATAGGCAATATGGCTGAAAACATAGAGCACTGAGAACATGGGAAGTATTGCATGGAACATGGCTAATACTTATTGAAACATAGAACATACTTTTGCAGGTTATTTCATCATGAATTTTTTGTATTACCATGGCATAATCATTGAGCACATGGCATACAGATTCAGAACATGGCATGTTCTACTTTGAACATAGGCAATACGGCTGAAAACATAGAGCACTAAGAACATGGGAGGTATTGCATGGAACAAAGCATATGAATGTTATAAAACATAGATAAAGTTTGCCAGAACATGGAAATCGTTGAACAGCAACAGAAATCAACCTATATACCTGTTTTTGAGGTCGTTGTGGTTGCAACAATGGTTGGTAATATGAATTGAAGCATCAGGAACATGTTCATCAACCCGAACAACAGGTTCACTATCCCCAGCAACACGTTCTTCACGATTTGATGCACAATCAAACATCTAACAACAAATACAACAAATCAGGTATAAATTTAACATAATTGAATTATATATACGCCGATCTATCAGTTTTAACCAGCTTGCAACCACAAACAATGAGAACGATGAGCGTATGGGATGAATCATGCACGTATGAGATTTTTTAACAATGAGAACGATGAACGTGACCTGTACAGAAGCTACGTAGTCGATTGGTGGTGATTCGGCGGCGGAACGGCGCTGATTGGTGGCGGCGGCGAAACGGAGATCGACGGCTACAGTTTCTCTCTCTAGGGCGTTTTCTCTCTCTCTCTCTCTACAGAAGAATCTCGCGATGATGATGACGACCCGTGTTTCTGGTGTTAATATATGGTATATATAGGATCCATATTTTATAACCCGTTTTTTGACCCGGTTTCTAGCTTTTTAGTTGGGTTGTGGTTGTTTTAGAAGGTAGTAGTTGTGTTGGGGTTGATTTATAATTATGATAAATTGGTCTCTAGGGTCTCTTTATAAGTATGGTCTCTCATGAGACTCACTCGTTGATCAATGGTTAAAGTTATTCGCGGTATTTGAATACATGTTGTTTTGGACGTGAGATTTATGTTATGGAAGGAATCCAAACATGTTGATTTCTAATATATCAGGTATATGGGGATTTCTTGACACTTTTGCTCTTATTTGTATATTGTTTTAATATTTGGTAAATAATATGTAACACCCCGTTTTTTTAATTATTTAATTATTTAATTTAATTAATTAATTATCGGAGTAAATTATTTTATTCGGTAATTATTTAATTTTTCCCGCGTAAACAAATTCGACTTTAGTGGGTTCGCGTAAGATTGATTCGTTTGTTCCGTATTGGGCTAGCTAGCAATCTGACTCCTTTTGGCCCAATTTTCGTGGCCCAGTCTTCATGGCCTTTGACTGGGCATGTCCTTAACCCCTCCAAACCCTAACCGTCTCTCCCCAATCCCTCATTCACCATCCGCCTCAAAAGAAAAAAAGAGAGAGAAGAGAAAAGAGAGAGAAGAGAAAAGAGAGAGAGAAAACGCAAGCTGCTGCTGCTTCCCGTCCGCGCCGTTGCCGGTTCGATTCAGTCCGCCGTGCCCCATTCCTATCCAATCCGTCCGCCGTCGGGCTCCGTTTCACGAGCGCTGCCGTTCCGTTCCCGTGCCAATTCAGCCGCACCGCCGTCCAAGCACCGATCCGCCTCTGCCGCCGCCGTTCGATCTATCTGATCGGATCCCAACCGCGCCGCCTCCGCCGTGCTCCGTCCAGACCGTCCGTGCTCCGTTCCGTTCGCTCAGCTCCGCCCCGCTACTCCGATTTCCGTTTCGGTAAGTGGGTTCGGCTCCGTCCTTGTGCGTGTCGGATTCAAATCTCGAATTGAATCTTGATTTTAATCCTTTTGTTTACATTTAATTCGCAGATCGATTCATCTCGTCTCCGTTCGAAGGTAATATCTCTTTTCTTCTTTTCGTTCCTTTTGACCGTTTTGCCCTTGTACACTCTGGCCTTGTTAATTCAATTTGAACCGTGAACTTGAACTCGGACCTAGGATTGTTTGATTGTCGTTGTGTTGACTAATTGACCTCTGACCTCGTATGTTGACCTTTTTCGAACTGAACTAGGACTGTGATTTGAACTGCTTGGTGGTTTGGGGACTGAATTGTATTAATCTGAACCTTGTGGACTGTTTTGGGAAGTATGAAAACCTAAAGGACCTTTTTGCAATTAGGCTTTGACCATAGTTGACTTACAGAGGACTGTTTTGTAAAGATTTTAATTCTGTGGGGACTGTTATGTATGTTTGGGAACCTGCTGGACTTGTTTGTACTTTCTGAAAACAAAAAGGGTCTTTTTGCAATTTACCACTGAGGGTATTTTAGTAATTTCCAGAGATTGAAAGAGTGTTTTCTGAAAACGTTTCAAGTTAACTAGTTTCTGCTTTGGTACTTTTGTAGTGACTGCCTTGCTAGCTTAGTTGGTTAGGTAGTACTTGACTAACTTAGAGGTCCCGAGTTCGAACCCCTCATTTACCACTTCTTTACCGACCTTTTACTTTCCGTTCGTTCGACTTCTAGAGCGTAACTAGTTACTTTCTATTTAGGTTCTCCGTCGTTCGTTAGCTCTTAAGCTCACTGCTCGTTGAAGACTTTTGCTTTCAAGTTGAGGTGAGTGTTCACCCCAAAACTTATCTATTTGCGAAAAACTGGAAGGCTATGTGATAACTTGTGTCTATTAATATATGTCTGTTATATAGTATGCTTCCGCGTAAAAGTAACTAAGTCCTAAGTATGGCTATTTACTTAACTTGGTTTGTTGCTACTCTGTTCTGGATTAACTCTTCTGTAGGAATACTTCTCGATGCTTCGAGATCTGATTATTATTATCTGTTTGTTCTGTATCTGTATCTGTTCTGTCTGTTTCTGTGTGACCGGTCGATTAGGTCGTAATTAGGTAGGCTTGGGTAGTGACGACTATCGGGTTTGCTTGATTATTGCCTAGTCTAATCCCTTTTAGACGCGAGGCAGAAGTCGCTGAGGTCTATTAGGGTCGTAGGTTCTGTTTCCCCAAAGTACACGGGGGTTTCTGTTTCTGTCCGGAGTTGTATACCCTCTGGAGGGAGCTATAAGGGCAATCTGGGAGTATGAGTAACAAGGCGGGCTGCACCAACGGACTTCGACTTATCTATTCTGTCTTTCTGTTATGTTTGTTAATTTATCTGCTGCAAAGGATTTTGTTTTCAAACTGTTTACTTTTCTTTTGTTAACTTAGAACCTCACCGAGATCCTTTATCTCACGCTCTCTTTGTTTTCAAAAATTCCTTCCTTCCAGATACTACTGAGGATGCACGCGAGTAGGATGCCAGCGACTGAGACAAGAGTCTGGGATGTCTTTGGGGATTTGTTTTTTTTAAATAAGAAGATGAAACTTTTTACTTTCTTCACTAGTCGTTATTGTTTTGACTTCTAAGTTACCGTTGGATTTTTACTTGATTCTGTTAGCGCTATGGCGCCAAATATTGTTAGGGCATTTATTGCCGACCATTACTTTTAAAGTTATTTCGGATTTTCTCTCTTCAAGAAATTTATTTGTTTTTAAAAACCGATACCGTTACATAATATGTGGCAGTTATATCGAGTTAATGGGTCTTGGTATAATATGTCAATTCGAAAGGATCAAGTATGTGAATACCCAAAATTGTATATTTTTTTTCATGTGTTTGTGATGTGTGAAAATTATATTTTTTATACATGGAGAAACTAAAATATTTTTGAGCTCAAAGTTTTTGCCTATGAATTCTCGCCCCGTCTCTGACGGTGATTACGTCTGGCTTCTGAAGTACTTCATTTTGTCTGTGTTCCTTTAGCGGGGAACTTTCTGTTCTGTTTCTTTCTTGTGCCGGGCTCTGTTCCACCGGACCTACACTAGTGGCCATAGTGTGATTCTGTCTGAGCTCAACAAACTGTTATGTTATTGTTCTGCTACTGTTCTGATACAAGTACTCCATGAAATTGTTTCTGGTTATGTGTGTGTCTATATATACTGTATATTTTCTGAAGCACGTGCTTGATCCGATAAGAGTGTCAAGATATCTTTCTTACGGGTTATTAGCTTCCCCATGAGTTAGTAGCTTACCCCCTTACTCCCCCAATTTCAGTGTAAAAGTTATGTGGCATTGTGGAGGATTTTCTGTTGGAGTAAGCGAGCTAGAGTGACAAAGGAGATTATGAAGGCTATGGAGTAAACTTGGTCTACAGGGATTTATATTTTTTGGATGGATTAGTTTATTGAGAATTTACTTATGTTGTACTCGGATGATTTTGTATTTTTGGAATACTAGTTTTAATGATAATTATATTGGGTTTTTAGACGCTCTGATGTACCATTCGAGTTAATTCTTCTGTATTTGAGGACATTAAGGAGAGGCTTCCTGTTGGCGTGAGCCCATCTCACGATACACGACCGAACGCGCCAGTTTTGGTTTTGGGGCGTTATAAGTGGTAATAGAGCATAGACTTTAATCTTTGGGGTATTCAGTATGAAGTTTTGAGGAACTGAAATTTGAATTTTTGAGGAGCTTAAGGGTTAGATGCTTGAGACAAGGTGAAGTGTACAGTTTTAAACAAGACCAGTTACGTTGGTTAAATTATGGTGGTGTTGGATTGGAATTCAGTTTTAAGTTGGAGATTATGGTTTGCCGGTTGGTGCTAGTTTAATGACATATAAAAGTATAGTTATTGGTTTTGTGCCATTGGGAAAGTTGTTGGAAGGGATTAGTTATAAGTTTTATTTGATAGAGTTGACTTGGGGCTTTCTATTCTCATGTCGGCTTCGTAACGACTTGAGCACAGGTCTCCACTAGAATGCTGCCACGTGGCAATGGTACGAAGTTAATATTTTTATTATAAATTATTAAATTTTAATAATAAATGTTGAATCTACATTTATATCCCCATAAATTTAAAATCATATTTAACAATTTATATATTTTTATTATATCTTCAAATTAATTTAAAGATACTTTAATAGAAATTCATTTAATAATTAAAATAATTATAGTTAAAAACCAATTTTTTTTTTCAAATCATAATCCAATATCACACGGAGTTTTCTATCTGAATCCATTGTCGACCGTGTTCTTCCCCAATTCCCATGAACCCTTCTTCCCCAATTCAATTTCAGTTTCTAATGGACGATAACCCAAATCGACCCAATCATCTCACAATTCACCCAAAATGTTCATCCCCAATTCAATTTCTCCCAATTGTTCCTCATCGATTTGTCTTCCTCATCAGCAACGGTATGTGATCGCTGTCGTTTGATTTTAGTGTTCAATAGTTTATTTCACTTGTCAGAGTTATTGAGATTTCTTGTTCCGGTTGCTTTAATCGTTTAGATTCTCAAATAATATATTTGTTTAGTATATTTTGACGTGGTTAGTGCTTACATATGTTCGTTTAATTTTTTTGGTGAAGTACCTAGGCTGTTATGCACTAGGCGTTGAGATAATTAATGAATTGTGTATCCTGCAGGTACCTGAAATGGAGCAGGAAAAATTCTTGGTTATCGCAAATCATGTTCCTGCGTCTATGCCTGATGTGCTGGACACAATTAAGGTTGTGTGGAAGGATCCAGTTGAAAATGTCGAGTCCCTGATCATCCTCAAAGCTTCCTCGAACGGTAATTTCTAAGCTTGCTTAGTTTGTTTTGAAGCATTGGTTAGTACTTGGTAGTAATTCAATAGAATAAGACAATTTCGTTGGGTGTAAATTAGAGGTGCAGCTATGATAGGATAAATTTTGATGGATAAGTGGATGTATGACATGAATGTATATGATATTGGATTCTGAAGTATTTGAGTCTGTACCTTATGTAACATATCATCATACACCTTGTTCGGGTATCTCGACCGAGTATTTTGGGTAACTGAAAAGTCCGTCCAGGGCTGAGGGGATTGGGTGTTTCAGGTAAGTGGCATCCAATCGAAGTTTGGTTATAATTAAAATGGTAGCAAACATAAAATCCTAGAATTCACTTGGATGGAGAGTATGTAACTATGTATATGTTGGAAGCCTTGTGTTTGTATTATGAAGTAGTATTACTTATGTTCCCCATCATGCTGGAAACATTGTGTTTTTATCATAGAGCATTACTTATGCTCCTCTAGTTTTTCTTCATGAATAAAATTTGGATGAAATTTAACTAGTGGTCATTATGGTGGATTCAATGTTACTGTTCCAGGTTAGTGCTCTTGTCATCTGATTACCATTTTATCCTCGAATTGTGTTCATTCCAGTAGTCACTAGTCGGTGGTCTAACGATAGGAAAATTTCTTGTAGATGATTGTGAAGCTGGAAGCACAAGAAAGGCATGCAAAAATTGCGTATGTGGAAGGGCCGAGGCTGAGGAGAAGGTGCTGAAGCTTGGCCCTACTGTAGAACAACTAAATAATCCTCAATCTTCTGATTTTTTAATTGTAAGAGTATCTGTGTGTGTGTGTGTGTGTGAGTGGATTGACGTGTTGGTTGTTATATTGATTGATTGTATTAGTTACTTGCTATGTGATTTACAATTTTGCCTATATGTGCATATGCATGTGTATAGATTGAGGAGTTATTGTGGTTACGGGTTGTAGAATCGTATCAGTTATGTGCTATGGGATTTACATGTATGTGCATGTCCATTTCATAGGTTGAGGTGGAATTGACCTGGTATAGTTTTGAAACATCTAGGCCTACCTTTAAGTTTCAAATGGGATATTTATATAGTAGTTGTTTGCATGTGTGTACATGGTGCAATATCCCGCGTCTACATGTATTCTTTCATATAGTTGCATTTATCCATTTGATGTGCTTCTATGATGATTTTACTCGGGTGAATTGATTCCTACTGGGTGTTTAGTCTAGTGGCATGATCCTCGCTTATTGCGAGAGGGCGCGAGTTCGATTCTCGCAACACCGGTTTTAATTTGTAATAACTATTTCATGCGTGGAAGGCAATTCTCATCCTGGTTTTATGGACCTGTGAAAAACTGATATGAACTTGAGTTTTGCTGGTTGTATGGACCTGTGAAAAACTGATTAACACAGATAAATTATTCTGGAGCACTAAAGCAAAAAAATAACACCACAGAAAGTAATGGGAACCACACACATAGGAACCACATACACACAGTAAAAATAACACCCTAGCCACCCGAGATCAATTATTCAGGAGCACTGAAGCCAAAAAATCAACAATAATACATTTAAGTGTTAACACCAGAAAGTAATGGGAACCCCACACACACTGGATAAATAACATGCCTATCTAGCCAAACTAACACAACCCATGACATAAGCATCCGCTTCCTATACACCACAACCCCAATAATATCACGAACAACCACCCCCAAACATATTTGTGACTGAACCCAAGAGGCATCATAATTCACTTTCAAATACCCCACTGGCGGCCTTTGCCATGAAACCTCCGCTACATGTACCATACGGCAAGTATGCATGCTCCTAGCATTCTGAAAACTTAAAAGAAAATACTGCACAAAAATCATAATTTCATGGGCATCAACCTTCTCTCGCTCATGTACATACCAGTTTGTCATGCCATAAACTCCAACACACACACCCACACAAAATTTTCAACCCGGTAAATTCCAGCGAGATAAATCCTGCACACTCTAAAATCTAATCCAGCACACACAACACCACTCCAGCTAGAAAAATCCACACATTATGAAAATAAATACACAAATGCTATTCAATAATATATGAAAATTATCAAAACGTGGTATCCAGGCAAAATTATCCATGTCATAAGTAAAAAACACAATATTATCCAAAAACATTAATAGAAAAAAATTGTAATCCGAATGAAAACTGAAATCTGAGGTCTTGATCGAAAACACATTCAGCTAGAAATACTATTCGTATTGAAAACTCTAAATCAGATATTTCATGGGGGCCTTCCATCCGTCCTTGTTGCACGGCAGGCCCCATGATTACTTCGTTTATCCCTCTTGTCCTCCACGTAGTGTCTGACCAACATTTTCAGGTCAATTCCATCTTGGATGTCGATCGGTGTGGCAGGACTTTCGAATGGTATTCCACGCAACATCAGGATTGTATCTCCCTCATAACGATAAGTTGACATCTTATCATTTATCTTCATCTTCAAGTTAGCATACTTTATGTTATTTGAATCTACTCCCTCAACCAGAATCTGATGAACCGGAGTTTGTCAGACTCAATTAATTAAATAAATTTGTTTTTAGCCAAAGGCAATTCACAACTACAACGAAAACCGTAGTGTAGCAGTAAAATAACCTCGAGTGTCGATCTCTAAGGACTATAACTAGCTTGATCTAATTTAACTTAAACTATAAACTCAACAAACGACTTAGCACAGATTTTCTTATCAATAATAATGGAAGTTAGTGATAGTATGGTCATTCAAAGCATCAGGTTAATAATCATGCATGAAGTCCTCGATCGTTTTTCATAGAAATCTAAGATCATGAATTGTCCAATGTGTTCCGTTCAATTCAACACTACGAAGATAGAGGGCATAGATAGATCAAAGAAATAAAGCAATAACTCAAGTCTGATTCGCGTTACGGCCATCATGCATAATTAAGAACCCTAGCTAAGAAATCACATACTATCACCAACGATAGATTTAGCTACTCATAGATGTCATGCAATCAACAGAAATCAAAGCAAGATTGAATGAAAACATGTTGAAAGATATAAATAAAAGTAGAAAAATCGTGAGATACAATGTTACCGACGAAGGTTGTCAATCTCCGAAGAATTGCAAACTCACAAGCAAGAATTGATAAACAACGAGGTCCAATTGCTATGCTTAATCCTCCAAATTGATAAGAAAAATAGTCTCCTATGCTAAGAATTCCCAGAACAGGCTCTGGAGAATTCCTATCTAAAACTAATGTGAAAAGTATGAAAAAAGGTCTGAAAAACGTAGAAACAGGTGCAACTATATATAGGAGTTCGGAGGCCGTGGGTGTAATGCCCCGCATCCCACATCGCTTAAGAGTGATTGGAATAAAGGGTATATATGTTAGACCACCACTCTCACATGGTATGAGGCCTTTTGGGTGATTCCAAAAGAAAATCAGTGCGGGCTCAGGCCCAAAGCGGACAATATCATACTGTTGAGACGTGTGTGGTCCGTCCAGGAGTAAGCACGCCGACCGGATTGGTCGGGTCGTTACAAATGGTATCAGAGCCTAGATCAACACAAAACCTTCACCGGGTGGACGGTTGATAAAGGTTATTGTCAGTTTGTCACCCCCACCACTTAAGGCGCTCGACGAGGACGTCGAGGCTTTAACGGGGATAGTTTGTAATGCCCCGCATCCCACATCGCTTAAGAGTGATTGGAATAAAGGGTATATATGTTAGACCACCACTCTCACATGGTATGAGGCCTTTTGGGTTATTCCAAAGGCAAATCCGTGCGGGCTCATGCCCAAAGCGGACAATATCATACTGTTGAGAAGTGTGTGGGTTCGTCCAGGAGTAACCACGCCGGCCGGATTGGTTGGATCGTTACAGTGGGGCGAATCGCCTCAGACGCCGGGCGAACCGCCTGGCGTGGAGAGAACCGTCCCACATCCCGGGCGAACCGCCCGGGAGCTCCAGAGGCGGTGGACGCGTTTTTGGTCTTCTTTTCCTTTTCGGACTCGGATTTTTCCTTCTAGTGACATTTAAGCCTTGAAACTCGACCTCTAGACCTCAAATCTCGTCCTGAACCTTCTAGATACACCAGGAATGACCACGAAACACCGAATCTTCGTTCTCTTCAACATAATTGCCCGGAAGATCACGTTTTTCACCTAAAACCTGAAAAATGCAAACTAAAGGGAAACGTGACACTATTCTAATAAAATGCACTATAATATAGCTAAATTAACATAGAGGATAGCTAAATAGGTGAAAAAAAGACTCGAATGAAGGTGTAAAATACACGTTCATCAAACTCCCCAAACCGAACCTTTGCTTGTCCTCAAGCAACTAAGCTAGACTCTAATGCAAAAAAGGAGTCTCATGCCAAATGAAATAAACTAATCTATTGAATCTATCAAAAACTTATGAACAAAGACCATACAAATCATAACATGGATATTGGTTGAAAAATGTCTCGATTGACTCATACACATTCATATATGCACTATGTTAAACAAGATAGTCTCTCGTAACATTCTCTACCTGGACCTAGTCAGTGACGACGTAATGAAACATGTTAAAATACGAATGGTTGTCCCGTGCCTATGAAACTGAGGACTTACTACTGTTTACCAAGTTAAGACTTTTCCTCAAAGAGGTCGAACCAATACTGGCTCTCATCAAAAGAAGGAGGGTTCCCTAAAAGTTCACACTCCCCTATTCTACCCATCTTTTAAGAAAAGCCTTAAACTATTCACCACTTCCTGAATGGCAGGACGAGGGTGGTCTAGAACAGATGACACTCAAACAAATAAAAGATAAAAAATTACAACTCGATTACGAACATTACATGAATTGAAAAACAAGACAAACACTTTGCTAAACTGCTTTTGGCTTTCTTTGGACCCTTTTTTGCTTTTTTTTGGGGTCTCTTTTTTTTTTTTTTTTTCTTTTCCAGATTTTTGCTTTTTTTTCTTTCTGGAATTTTTCTCTCTTTTTTCGATTTTTTTTTCTTTTTTTTTTTTCAAAATAGCCAGCAGTAGCACAACGAAAAAGAAATTACAATGACACACAAACGACCTCCCCAAACCTATTCGAAAGAATAGGTTGAAGCACAAACTTTACGAAAAAGGAAAACAAACTCACAACACACACTCAAATCGAAAACAAGTCTAGTGATAGCGTAACCCCCTCCCCAAACCTATTCGAAAGAATAGGTTGCAAACAAAGGATCACACAATCTCACACTACCTCCTTCCTAGGCATTTAGCAATCTCAAAGCAAGGTGAAGACTTGTTGCCTCTTCGGTACATAATTAATCGGGAAAACAACCATAAGACTCTAACATGCATCATCCTATTATAAAGGCCTTCGTGAACCGCAGTAGAGAAAACACCACTAAGTGATGTCTAGACTACCAAGCTTAACTAAGTGCAATACATAAATGTTACAAGCCAAGCGAGAAAAACCTCAAACAAATTCATAGAGATGAAGCCAATGATTAATGTCATGATTAGTTAATCTACCCAATAAAAAAGTTCAAAAGATTTGGAAATAAACTCCACATAAAACATGCAAGACTATCCTAGGATGAATGTAGTGTATGTAGTGTATGCAACTAAATTACTAGGAAAGGGATAAACGTGCACAATGCTAATGCAAACGAATTTCAACAAAATGCAAGGTACTATACTCAAACTACCAATGCCAAGCTTCAAACTAACAACAATAGTTCACTTAAATCCCATCCCCCCTCATGAAACTAAAGCTAGTCCCTAGCAATAAGAGAATGAGGAAATAAGAAGTGATACTAGATGTTACCGCGTGGTTTGGCCTCGGTCGGCTGAGTACACAAGATGTAAGGTATTGAGATTGCTCGAGGGCCTTTGTTGGTGATCATCGGAGCCCGTGGTGGTGGTGGTGGTTCTACTAATAGATAGAATAGGGCCAACTCCTCCATCAGTTGTCATGGAATCCTTATTGTCCCTATTGTCTTCATTGTCACCATCATCATCATTAGAAGAATTGCGTTGTCGAAGAGAAGCCTCAAGATTAGCCGCTGCAACTATGGGGTTTTCCATCTGGTATCTCTCTAATAGCCCGTGAATTGTTGAAGGGGAAAGAGTTGTGCTCTTAGAGTCTCCCTCAACAATGTCTTCTACCCCATGGAACTTACAGTAAGCTGCGATGAAACTCGGAAACGCAGAGGTTTTCTTCTTCTTTGCCCAATGTCGCCCACATTCTCTACGGTTGATGCTCCCGATGTCTATATGGTGCTCCCTCAATAAGCAGTCGAGGGGCACCCCAAAGGGTGTCCATGTCATTATGTTTTGGAATCAAGTTAGCGATACGGAACTTCATCACCACTATCGACTCAAGACTAAATCTGTTGTGATGAGGCCGCCCCGGTTGCTCCCTAGTCTCTCGGACCTTGCGGTCCTTGTGGTAGATTTCTGTCGTAATATTGATTTCAATCTCTTTAGTGGTACGTCAATAGACATATGAGTGCTCACTCCCGGTGAAGTCTCATTCCACCTCATGGATAAACAGCGAAGTTGTTGCAACAGTCCAGGGCTTGAACACACCTCTAACGAGATCACTCTCCTTCTCTTGAAGAGTAGTATACCCAACATAGAACTCATGGAGAACGTCCTTGTCAAACCCTTTGATATGGTTGAAATCGAACCACCTACAATACTTCATTGTAGCTAAACGAAAGTGCTCCTCTCCCTTTGTGGCATGGTTCCTACAAACATCCATTAGTACCTCGTACAACAAAAAACTTCATGCATATGCAAATGCAAGAGTGAAACAAACGAGTAACTTCATTATCACGCCTAATCCTCAAAACACCAAGTCTAATCTAGCTACCACAATGCAACGTATCAACATATCATAATATGTAACATATCTCAACATGCTTTATGCTAGATAATTAGTAACCTCAAATCACAAGATTCATTCAAACCATAGTACTCAAAAATCTCACCAAAAAGTCTCAAACCCCATTAATCAAGTGTTCTATGATGTCTACCTTAATCATACCAAATACCTCATCATATAACATGGAATGAAGAAAAAGGAGCAATGCAAAACGATACATAGATATCAAGTAAGCAAAAATTCCCAATCTATCAAACCAACCAAAATTGAGCAAGCAATTGGTAATGAAAATCGATTCTAATCACATAAACAATCAACCCATACATTATATAAGCTTAATTGAAGCATAGATCTTGAAACCCCCAAATTTGAAAAATTAGGGTTCATGTGAAGTTACCTCAGATCTGAAAGACAAATGCACTAGGATGAAAGTTGTTCGGATAGAATTAAAGAGCACGTAATGGGCTTTGATTGAAGCTAAAGAACACAAAATGTGATTGAGAATTGAAGCAATTATGGAAGAAAGAAGATTTTTTGAGTTTTTGGGTGTTTAGGATTAAGAGAGGTGAAGAAGATGAGAGAATGAGGATCTGGGGAAAGAATCTCTCTTTTCACCTTGCCTGAGGACGGGGGGCGATTCGCCCCGTGTGTGGGGCGATTCGCCCCCCACATCCAGAGGTGGGGAGACGAAATTTTTCGAAAAAAAGTTCAGTTTTTATCCCCGAAAACCATTCTCCTCATAAAAAAGACTCGAAAAAGTTCACTCAAACATAAACATAAGCACAAAACATCACATAAACGAACAAAATCACATAAAGAAAAGCAAATTGTTCAATGTATGAATGCATGCAATGCAATAAAGCGATAAAAAAGCGATAAAACTCCAGGTTGCCTCCCGGATAGCGCCATTGTTTATAGTATTTGACTCGAGTTCTTCTTGCTTTTAGTTCTTCTTTTTTAGGGTACTAGACTTCCCATTCATGGATCTTTTCCTCATGCCACGAACCTGTGAACGAGAATGAACATATACAGCAAGACCAAAGTAGTTAATTGTGTGAGAAGCATTGAAGTGAATATTTGGATCAGATATGGCTCGCAACACATGTTGCTTGCCATCCACCTCAATGGTGCAAGTTCTTCGGTAGATGTCTATCACGGAGCGTAGCTTAGTCAAGAATGTTCACCCCAAGAGAACAACATCCCCCATCCCAGGTGTAGACACCGGCATAACTACAAAGTTGGTGTACACAGAAGCTCCACCAATCTTAACCAATACGTTCTTCACAACGCCTTCGGGTATCACAAAGGATCCATCCGCCAATTGCACAATAGCCTTATGCTCAGGTAGTTTTCCAAGGCTACTCTTCTCAAACTCATTCATTGGGAGGACATTAGAGTAAGATCCCGTATCTAGTGTAGCACGAACATCTTCAAGTTCGCCAATCCCAACCTGAACATCGAAACTCTCAGCGATTGGCTCGGGATCCTCTTGCTCCTCATCACTCGCATCAAGTCCAAGGTCCTTCTCTTCTTCCTTGGCTAGTGGAGGTTCTCCATCCTAGCAACACTCACATTTAGCAACCTTCTTAATGGTGATTTCAACAGGAAGATCACCCACCAAGGTAATAGACATCGACTTCTCAGTGTTGCTAGGCAACTTCCCTTGCTACCTACTTGCTCCACGGTCAATCAACTCTTGCAGCTTTTGATGGGCAAGCCTAGTGCTCTCTTCCAAACGATCCAGCCTCGCCCTAGTCTTCTCAGAATCTTCTTCATAACGCTTAAGAAAACTTTGGGTGTGATCAACCATTTTCTGCCAGATTTCCATCAGAGAGTTGTCTTCGACTTCGGTTGCTCTTTGGGAGCGGGATTTTCGCAGTGATCATTACCATAGTTAAGCTTACTACGATCTTGGTTAGGGCCATAAGTTTGGCTAGCCGGTGCATATCCTTGATTGTTTCAGAACCCTCTTCTCCATAATCCCCCTCGAGGATTCCTATCTTCTTGTCCATAGCTAGCTTCTTGAGTACCAAATTCCGCAGCAAAAGCTTCCTCTTCGCTTCCTTGAACCCAATTGCCATCATCATATGCAAGCTCCGATCTACACATATGAGCTCCATGCCCATAGTTCTTGCATATTCGGCAAACTTCATTTGACATAGATGTTCCGGCGGAGTTCTTGAGTACTTGTTTCAACTCATTGGTAAAGCACTCGAATCGATCACCATTCCCCCCATACATAGGGGCCTCCTGAGTAGGTGGATCTTCAGGTCCACGTCCCCTGATGAACGTGTATTTTACACTTTCATTCGAGTCTTTCTTCACCAATTTAGTTATCCTCTATGTTAATTTATCTATATTTTAGTGCATTTTATTAGAATAGTGTCACGTTTCCCTTTAGTTTGCATTTTACAGGTTTTGGGTGAAAAATGTGGTTTTCCGGGCAATTATATTGAAGAGAACGAAGAATTGGTGTTCCGGGGACATTTTTGGAGTATCTAGAAGATTCCAGATAGGATTTGAAGTTTAGGGGTCGAGTTTGAAGGCTAAAAGGTCACTAGAAGGCAAAAATCGAGTCCGAAAAGGAAAAGAAATCCAAAAACGCGTCCAAGGCCGGCTGGAACTCCCGGGCGATTCGCCCGGGACGTGGGGAGGTTCGCCCCACACCAGGCGATTCGCCCGGTATCGCCTGGTGTGGGGCGAACCGCCCCACACCTTCCGAACCCCTATATATAGTTGCTCAGTTTTCTCTGTTTTTCATACTTTCTCAGACCTTTTTTCATACCTTTCTCATTAGTTTTAGGGAAGAATTCTCCAGAGCATGTTCTGGGAATTCTTAGCATAGGAGATACTTTTTCTTATGGATTTGGAGATTGTGAGATAGCGATTCTTCGGAGATTGACAACCTTCAGTAACATTGTATCTCAGATTTTTCTATTTAAATTTATTTATCTTTCAACATGTTTTCATTCAACCTTGCTATGATTTCTGTTGATTGCATGACATCTATGAGTAGCTAAATTCATTGTTGGTGACAGTATGTGATTTCTTAGCGAAGGGTTAGTAATTATGCTGATGGCGGTAAAACGAATCAGACTTTGAGTTATTTCTTTATTTCTTTGATCTATCTAAGCCCTCTATCTTCGTAGTGTTGAATAATAACGGAATACATTGGACAATTCACGATCAAATATCTCTATGCAAAACGATCGGGTACTTCATGCATGATTATTAACCCACTATGCTTTGAATGATCATACTATCACTAACTTCCATTATCTTGATAAGAAAAACCTGTGCTAAGTCGTTTGTTGATCTTATATTTTTAAGTTAGATTAGATAAAGCTAGTTATAGTCCTTAGAGATCGACACTCGAGGTTATTTTACTGCTACACTACGTTTTTCGTTGTAGTTGTGAATTGCCTTTGGCCAAATACAAATTTATTTGATTAATTAGAATCTGACAAATTCCGGTTCATCAAATTGGCACCGCTGTCGGGGACTATACTCCTTTTTTCTGTTTAACTTATTTATATTTTCAGCATTCAATTCCTAGTTTTAGTAGTTTTTATTTTTTCTATTTGATCTCTCTGATATTCCTTTCTTAGCTTGTTACAGATAATGTATGCGAAGTACACGATCTAGGGGAACACCGCTTGCTGATCCAATCGCTGAAATCGATAGAGTCTACCACCAAAGAAGGCGACTACTTCGAAGACGTGAACTAGAGGAAATAGAGGATACCGATATCTCTGAATCTCTACACAGTCTTCTTAAGGAAATCGACGGAATGGCAGAAGCTAGACCACTCAAAGCATGGGTTCAGCCCTCCAAGGATTGTATGAGGGGACCGACGATTGTTCTTTCGTCTGCAACTCGATATCTGGAAATCAAGAACCACGCGTTCCAACAACTTTCGAGGTTCTATGGCTTAGCAAGGGAAGATGTGATGGGGTACTTGCACGATATCGATGATTTCGTCAACCAACTCCCACGACCCGGAGCTGAAATAACAACGGATGAGTTGAGGATGAAGGTTTTTGCTATGGGGCTTGGCGACAGAGCCAAGTCATGGTTGAGTTCTCTACCGGAACGCTCGCTGGACACTTGGGAAAAGGTTTTTTCAGCATTCATGGAGAAATACTTTCCCCACACCTTGACTACCGCGCTTAAGGCACAAATTACTGGGTTCAATTAAGACTATGATGAGACCATCTACACCGCGTTTGAGAGGTTCCAAGACCTCATGAACAAGTGCCCTCACCATGGTTTTGAGCTTTCGGATCTAGTCCAACACTTCTACAATGGACTGACCTTTGAGAACCAGCAGGTGCTGGATTTCCAATGTCGTGGCAATATTTGGGAGCAAACCGCGGAAGCCGTCTGGGCGGTTTCGAAAGGCTTGCTAAGGGTTCGCAATTCAAGGATCCAAGAGCAATGGTTAGGAGACGTGGACCGGAAGCTCCACCTACTCAGGAGGCCCCTATGTATGGGGGGAATGGGAATCGCTTCAAGTGCTTTACCAACGAGTTGAAACAAGTCCTCAAGAACTCCGCAGGAACAACTATGTCAAACGAAGTTTGCCGAATATGCCAGAACTATGGGCATGGAGCTCATATGTGTAGATCGGAGCTTGCATATGATGATGACAATTGGGTTCAAGGAGGCGAAGAGGAAGCCTTTGCTACGGAATTTGGTACTCAAGAAGCTAGATACGGACAAGATGGTAGGAATTCTCGAGGTGGATTTTGGAGAAGAGGGTTCCGAAACAATCAAGGATATGCACTGGCTAGCCAAACTTATGGCCCTAACCAAGACCGTAGTAGGCTTAACTATGGTAATGATCACTGCGAAAATCCAACTCCCAAAGAGCAACCGAAGTCGAAGACAGCTCTACTCATGGAAAACTTGCAAAAACTGGTTGATCACACCCAAGGTTTTCATAAGCATTATGAAGAAGATTCCGAGAAGACTAAGCGAGGCTTGATCGATTGGAAGAGAGCACTAGGCTTGCCCATCAAAAGATGCAAGAGTTGATTGACCGTGGAGCAAGTAGGGAGCAAGGGAAACTGCCTAGCAACACTGAGAAGTTGATGTCCATTACCTTGGTGGGTGATCTTCCTGTTGAAATCACCATCAAGAAGGTTGCTAAGTGTGAGCGTTGCAAGGATGAAGAACCCCCACTAGCCAAGGAAGAAGAGAAGGACCTTGGTTCTAATGAGAGTGAAGAGGAGCAAGAGGATCCCGAGCCAATCCCTCAAAGTTTCGATGTTAAGGTCGGGATTGGTGAACTTTAAGATGTTCGTGCTACACTAGATACCGGATCTTACTCTAATGTGCTCACAATGAATATGTTTGAGAAGAGTTTCCTTGGAAAACTATCTCAGCATAAGGCTATTGTGCAATTGGCGGATGGATCCTTTGTGAGACCCGAAGGCGTTGTGAAGAACGTATTGGTTAAGATTGGTGAAGCTTCTGTGTACACCAATTTTATAGTTATGCCGGCGTCTACACCTGGGATGGGGGATGTTGTTCTCTTGGGGCGAACGTTCTTGACTAAACTACGCTCCGTGATAGACATCTACCGAAGGACTTGCACCATTGAGGTGGATGGCAATTGACATGTGTTGCGAGCCATATCTGATCCACATAATCACTTCGATGCTTCTCACACTATTAACTATTTTTGTCTTGCTGTCTATGTTCATTCTTATTCACAGGTTCGTGGCATGAGGAGGAGATCCATGAAGGGGAAGTCTAGTACCCTCAAGAAGAAGAGCTAGTAGCAAGAAGAAGTCGAGTCAAAGACTATAAACAATGGCGCTATCCGGGAGGCAACCCGGAGTTTTTATCGCTTTTTTACTGCTTTATTGCATGCACTCATACATTGAACAATTTGCTTTTCTTATGTGAGTTTGTTCGTCTCTGTTTCGTTTGTGCTTATGTTTATGTTTGAGTGAAATTTTTCGAGTGGTTTTATGAGCAAAATGGTTTTCGGGGATTAAAAATTGAGTTTTTTTCGAAAAAATTCGTCTCCATACCTCTGAAGGTGGGGGGCGAATCGCCCCCCATGGGGCCGAGTCGCCCCACATGTCCTGAGAGCTCGCGCTCTCTGGACGTGGGGGGCGATTCGCCCCACACGGGGCTGATCGCCACACATACGGGGCGACTCACCCCGTGGTTCCAGGAATAAGAAAAACGGGGGTCACCCCTCATTTTCCTCAATTCTCCATCTTCTTCACCTTCTTACTCCAAAAAATCCCAAAAAATCAAAAAATTTCAATCTTTCATAAAACCTTCAATCTTTCACCAAATTGTGTGTTCTTTAGCTTCAATCGAAGCCCATTACGTGCTCTTTCTTTTCATCCGAACAAATTTCTTCCTACTTCATTCATTCTTCGGATTTGAGGTAATCTCATATGAACCCTAATTTTTCAAATTTGGGGTTTTTTTGATTTATGCTTCAATTAAGCTTATATGATGTATGGGTTGATGATTTGTGTGATTAGAAACGTTATTCACTATCAATTGCATGTTCAATTATGCTTGGTTTGTTGGATTGAGAATTTTGCCTACTAGATGTCTATGTCTTAAGGTGCAATGTTTCTTTTCCTTTCATTCCATGTTTAAAGTTGTGTTTGTTGATGTGATAATGATGGGCATCATGGTAGAATGCATAATTGATGAAGTTGAGGATTTATGATGCTAGATTTTTTGCTACTATGGTATGAATTGAGCCTTATGATTTAGGGCTATTGATTGTCTAGCAAGAGCTTAATGTGATATATTACATGTCTTTGATATGGTGGTATGTTGCTTTTTAGTTCTAGAAATAGCTAGACTAGACATGGAGGTTTTGAGGAGTTCGATTGTTGTAGATATCACTCGTGTGTTCACTCTTGCATTTGCATATGCATAAATCTGTTTTGTGTCATACAAGATACTAATTGCTGTTTGTAGGAACCATGGCTCCACGAGACAAGAAGAAGGCTGGCTCAAGCAAGAGGGGTAAGGGGGCAGCATCAAGCTCCCAACCTTCCCACGAGCTGCTCAAATTGTCTCTTGCCGCAATCGACGTCCGACAGAGGCTCGAAGCGGAGCTAGCTCAAGGTGGGCGATCAATTATACCGGACAGAAGGATAGACATTCCGGATGGACTTGCTCACAGGCCAGGTTATAAAACGCTCTCCCGTCTAGCAAGGAAAAGGAATTGGGGTTGGTTTACTTCCAACCGATTCAAGGGGTACGATACGAGCCTCCTCCATGAGTTCTATGCTGGGTACACTGATCTTGAGGAGAAGGAGGGGGTACTCGTTCGAGGCGTAATTGTGCCATGGACACCGGCCTCAATTTATGTATTCATCCATTTAGGGGAACGGGAGTTCACCGGAAGCAACCACTCCTACGTGTATTCGAGGGCCACTAGGGGGATCGGAAGTGCCATCACAGATGTGATTTGCAACAGGGAATATGTGTATCCAAATACCGGAGCACAACTTGGACGGATCCATGAGAGTGACCTTAGTATCGAGGCTAAGGTGGTTATGAAATTCTGCATTTTCAACTTGATCCCTAGAATGAATGACACGTGGATACAACCGAATTATGCCGAGCTCCTCTACTGCTTGATAGGAAAGCATCGAATAGACATCGGTCAGATCATGTATGCCGAATATGAGCGCCATTGGGAGAAGAAGAAGCCCTTCATTTTTCCGAGCTTCATCACAACATATTGCAAATATCACGGGGTTGAGGACATTGATGAGGGGGATTGAGAGGTCTCTGCCCTTTCCCTTTCGACTGTTGATGTGCAGCTGACTAGGTATCAAATGAAGAACCCCACAGCTGCTGCTGCTGATGTTGAAGCTTCCCTCGAACGGACTGATTCTGACAATGATAATGATTATGAGGAAGCTATGGATGGCCGAGTTCCTATCCCGGATATTCCCTTTGTCCGTAGAGCACCACATGCACCGCCTAGACTACCACATGGATCTCAAGGTCTTGACTTCTCTGATTTTCGAGCCCACTTTGATGCTAGTGTTGCAGCCTTGACCACTAATGTCCAAGGAATGCGACATGACCTTGATGGACACATTACCCAACGCAACCGCGATTGGGAGATGATTGAGGAGCACCACCGGAATGAGGGGCAAATAATGTGGGAGCAGCAACAGCTCATCCGTCAGCAACAGGATTACAATCCCGATAATTAGTCTTTTCACATGTCCGCTCTTAGTCGACCGAGGCCAAACCGTTCGGTAACATCTAGTATCACTTTTTATTTACTCATTCTCTTTTGCTAGGGACTAGCTTAAGTTTCATGAGGAGGATGGGATGTGAACCATGATGTTAAGTATTGTTTGGCTTTGTGATGATGAGTATGGTATCTTGTTTTTTGTTTGCATTTGCACGTTTACGCTTTCTTAGTATTTAATTGCATACACTACATTCATCCTAGGATAGTCTTGAATGTTTTATGTGGAGTTTATTGCCAAATTTTTTGAACTCTTTTATTGGGTAGATTAACTAATTATGATATTAATCGTATGCTTCATCTCTATGAATTTGTTTGAGGTTTTTCTCGCTTGGCTTGTCACATTTATGTATTGCACTTAGTTAAGCTTGGTAGTCTAGACATCACTTAGTGGTTTTTTCTCTACTGCGGTTCACGAAGGCCTTTATAATAGGATGATGCATGTTAGGACTTTATGGTTGTTTTCCCGATTAATTATGTACCTAAGAGGCAACAAGTCTTCACCTTGCTTTGAGATTGCTAAATGCCTAGGAAGGAGGTAATGTGAGATTGTGTGATCCTTTGTTTGCAACCTATTCTTTCGAATAGGTTTTGAGAGGGGGTTACGCTATCATTAGACTTGTTTTTCAATTTTTAGTGTGTGTTGTGAGTTTATTTTCCTTTTTCGTAAAGTTTGTACTCCAACCTATTCTTTCGAATAGGTTTGGGGAGGTCGTTCGTGAGTCATTTTAATTTCTTTTTCGTTGTACTACTGCTGGCTGAAAAAAAAATCGAAAAAAAGAAAATTCCAGAAAAAAAAAGAAAAAAATCTGGAAAAGAAAAAAAAGAAAAAAAAAAAAAAGACCCCAAAAAAATCAAGGAAGGGTCCAAAAAAAAGAGCCAAAAGCAGTTTAGCAAAGTCTTTGTCTCATTTTTCAATTTTTGTAATGCTCGTAATCGTGTTGTAATTTTCTGTCTTTTGTTTGTTTGAGTGTCATCTGTTCTAGACCACCCTCGTCCTGCCATTCAGGAAGTGGTGAATAGCTTAAGGCTTTGCTTGAGAGATGGGTAGAATAGGGGAGTGTTATCTTTTTTAGGGAACCCTCCTTCGTTTGATGAGAGCCAGTATTGGTTCGACCTCTTTGAGGAAAAGTCTTAACTTTGTGAACAGTAGTAAATCCTCAGTTTCATAGGCACGGGACAACCATTCGTATTTTAACATGTTTCATTACGTCGTCACTGACTAGGTCCAGGTAGAGAATGTTACGAGAGACTGTCTTGTCTTGACATAAGTGCTTATGTGAATGTGTACAAGTCAATCGAGGCATTCTTCAACCAATATCCATGTTATGATTTGTATGGTTTGTGCTCATATGTTTTTTGATAGATTCAATAGATTAGTCCATTTCATTTGGCATGAGACTCCATTTTTTGTGTTTCATTGTTTTTTTTGCATTAGAGTCTAGCTTAGTTGCTTGAGGACAAGCAAAGGTTCGGTTTAGGGAGTTTGATGAACGTGTATTTTACACTTTCATTCGAGTCTTTTTTCACCAATTTAGTTATCCTCTATGTTAATTTAGCTATATTTTAGTGCATTTTATTAGAATAGTGTCACATTTCCCTTTAGTTTGCATTTTATAGGTTTTGGGTGAAAAACGTGATTTTTCGGGCAATTATATTGAAGAGAATGAAGAATTGGTGTTCCGGGGAAATTTTTGGAGTATCTAGAAGATTCCAGATAGGATTTGAAGTCTAGGTGTCGAGTCTGAAGTCTAAAAGTTCACTAGAAGGCAAAAACTGAGTCCGAAAAGGAAAAGAAATCCAAAAACACGTTGAAAACGCGTCAAAGGCCGGCTGGAACTCCCGGGCGATTCGCCCGAGACGTGGGGCTGTTCGCCCCACACCAGGCGATTCGCCCGGTGTGTGGGGCGACTCGCCCACACCTTCCGAACCCCTATATATAGTTGCTCAGTTTTCTCTGTTTTTCATACTTTCTCAGACCTTTTTTCATACCTTTCTCATTAGTTTTAGGGAAGAATTCTCCAGATCATGTTCTCGGAATTCTTAGCATAGGAGATACTTTTTCTTATCGATTTGGAGCTTGTGAGATCGCGATTCTTCGGAGATTGACAACTTTCGGCAACATTGTATCTCAGATTTTTCTATTTAAATTTATTTATCATTCAACATGTTTTCATTCAACCTTGGTATGATTTCTGTTAATTGCATGACATCTATGAGTAGCTAAATGTATTGTTGGTGATAGTATGTGATTTCTTAGCGAAGGGTTAGTAATTATGCTGATGGCGGTAAAGCGAATCAGAATTTGAGTTATTGCTTTATTTCTTTGATCTATCTAAGCCCGCTATCTTCGTAGTGATGAATAATAACGGAATACATTGGACAATTCACGATCAAAGATCTCTATGCAAAATGATCGGGTACTTCATGCATGATTATTAACCCACTATGCTTTGAATGATCATACTATCACTAACTTCCAGTATCTTGATAAGAAAAACCTGTGCTAAGTCGTTTGTTGATTATTTATTTTTAAGTTAGATTAGATAAAGCTAGTTATAGTCCTTAGAGATCGACACTCGACGTTATTTTACTGCTACACTACGGTTTTCGTTGTAGTTGTGAATTGCCTTTGGCTAAATACAACTTTATTTGATTAATTAGAATCTGACAAATTTCGGTTCATCATCTCCTAACCATTGCTCTTGGATCCTTGAATTGCGAACCCTTAGAAAGCCTTTCGAAAACCGCCCGAACGGCTTCCGCGGTTTCCTCCTAAATATTGCCGCGGCATTGGAAATGCACCACTTGTTTATTCTCAAAGGTCAGTCCATTGTAGAAGTGTTGGACAAGATACGCAAGCTCAAAACCATGGTGAGAGCACTTGTTCATGAGGTCTTGGAACCTTTCAAACGCGGTGTAGATGGTCTCATCATAGTCTTGTTTGAATCCAGTAATTTGCGCCTTAAGTGCGGTAGTCAAGGTGTGAGGAAAGTATTTCTCCATGAATGCTGAAAAAACCTTTGCCCAAGTGTCAAGCGAACCCGCCGGTAGAGAACTCAACCATGACTTGGCCCTGTCGCCAAGCCCCATAGAAAAAACCTTCATTCTCAACTCATCCGCTGTTATTTCAGCTCCGGGTCGTGGAATTTGGTTGGCGAAGTCATCGATATCATGCAAGTACCCCATCACGTCTTCCCTAGCCAGGCCATAGAACCTCGGAAGTTGCTGGAACATGTGGTTTTTTATTTCCAGATCTCGAGTTGCAGGTGAAAGAAGAATCGCCGGTCCCCTCGTACGATCCTTGGTGGGTTGAACCCATGATTTCAGTGGTCTAGCTTCTGCCATTACGATGATTTCCTTAAAAAGAATGTGTAGAGATTCAGAAAAATCAGTATCCTCTATTTCCTCTAGTTCACGTCGTTGAAGTAGTCGCCTTCTTTGGTGGTAGACTCTGTCAATTTCAGTGATGGGTTCAGCAAGCGGTGTTCCTCTAGATCGTGTAATTCGCATACACTATCTGTAACAAGCTAAGAAAAGAGTATCAGAGAGATCAAATAAAACTACTAAAACTAGGAATTGAATGCTGGAAATATAAATAAGCTAAACAGAAAAAAGGAGTATAGTCCCCCGCAACGGCGCTAATTTGATGAACCGGAGTTTGTCAGACTCAATTAATCAAATAAATTTGTTTTTAGCCAAAGACAATTCACAACTACAACGAAAATCGTAGTGTAGCAGTAAAATAACCTCGAGTGTCGATCTCTAAGGACTATAACTAGCTTTATCTAATTTACCTTAAACTATAAACTCAACAAACGACTTAGCACAAATTTTCTTATCAATAATAATGGAAGCTAGTGATAGTATGGTCATTCAAAGCATCAGGTTAATAATCATGCATGAAGTACTCGATCGTTTTGCATAGAAATCTAAGATCATGAATTGTCCAATGTGTTCTGTTCAATTCAACACTACGAAGATAGAGGGCTTAGATAGATCAAAGAAATAAAGCAATAACTCAAGTCTGATTCGCGTTACAGCCATCATGCATAATATATAAAGGAGTTCGGAGGCCGTGGGGCGAATCGCCCCAGACACCGGAAGAACCGCCTGGCGTGGGGCGAACCGCCACACATCCAGGGCGAACCGCCCGGGAGCTCCAGAGGCGGTGGACGCGTTTTTGGTCTTCTTTTCCTTTTCGGACTCGGATTTTGCCTTTTAGTGACCTTTAAGCCTTGAAACTCGACCCCTAGACCTCAAATCTCGTCCGAAACCTTCTAGATACACCACGGATGACCACGAAACACCGAATCTTCGTTCTGTTCAACATAATTGCCCGGAAAATCACGTTTTTCACCTAAAACCTGAAAAATGCAAACTAAGGGGAAACGTGACACTATTCTAATAAAATGCACTATAATATAGCTAAATTAACATAGAGGATAGATAAATAGGTGAAAAAAGACTCGAATGAAGGTGTAAAATACACGTTCATCAGAATCTTCTCGCTCCCACATTCTACATCAAAGGTCATGGCCAACCTGGATACATATATATATAGAATAAATACAAGCTAAATTTTCATTAAAACATCATATTCCAGAATGGGTAATTGGTGGTAAACTCACCCACGGGTGCTCTTGTTGAGTGTACTGTTATAGAGTAAGGTCGCTAGTCTGTATCGCGTAGCTTTTAATTCACGATGTATCAAATAACACCGTTAAGTTTGAAAAAAAAATATCCACCATATTACAAATAGTAGAAAATTATAAATTTTTTAAAATACTAACTACCTCATTCAAAACTTGATCCACAGCTCCTGGGTACAACATCATCATACTCACATATATACCACAGTTATCCCTACAATTGGGAGAAATCATCGTTGTTAATTTCTTATTAACTGTACTTGATAGATTGCAAAAGAAAATCAGGAACATACCCATCATGCTGAAGGGGAATAGTTTCTTCGTACACATACTTGAACTGATCCCAATTGATGTTCACAAATGGCTGATCTTCCAAGAGTCTAGTGACATTTTCCAAACATTGAACCTACAAAAATCGGATGGTGGTAAGGCAATATTAACTTTCTGATTTTTACTTGATGCATGCATATACTAAATTTTGAGATGATACATGATTTCATTGACTCATCATTTTCAATACTGCTTCTTTTCGAAGATCATTGGATTCGGCATTATTACGTAGAGTGTCTGCAACTACAAGTCGCCTCAACTTCAAGTCAATTGTCACTAGGAACCAGTGTTGTCCACCACCTTGCAATGGAATGGTAATGGACTTGCATGTACTAGTTGGTCCCCTAAACTTCTGTTGTGTACGGTCTCCGAAGACAACCTTGTTTATTGTTTTAGGCATGGTATTATGACTCGCATATTGCTGTGTGAAACATTACAAAAGAAAGTTGTCAGACAAACAATATTATATTATGTGTACAATGTTGAATATATGGTGTTATAACCACATGTTTCTTACATTGAACAAAACTGGTAGTGTCCAATGAAATTTCTTCTGCGGATTCCACTTTTCTTCTGCCCAGATCATGTAGGATACAAGGTCAAGTACCTTTGGAATATACAACATACCTTATTGATGAGTAACTTATTTGAAAACTATACATCCATGTTAATTTCAATCAACAAGAATAGAATGATAGTACTTTCATCCAAATTAACCAGTTTGGAGGCTTTATGGTCATAACCCTGCTCGATTGAGCATATACATCTGGTCGAAAAGAATAATTACTGCCATGATACATCAAAATTGATATTAGAATACAATAATCATATAAAATTTATTAAACATAATAATGTAATTTACCACGGTGAAAATATTTCATCGAATAGATATTTTTCGGCCATTTGATTTTGGGCATATCAGTGCAGACCAAATCTACAAAAAATGTCTAAACTTTGTTTATCTTGTATGTTCGAATAAACCACAGGTGCCTCCATTTCTTCAAAGTCAAGGCGTATAGTTTTCACTTCGGCATACTTGTGTACTGGATTCATAGATTTATCCACTAGCTTGGCAATTAGTTTTTCCAGTTTCTTGATCCCAGTTCCACATTTTATCATATAATTACCAAGATTCTTCAGTTCCTTGTGTAAGAAAATATGGTGATTACCCCTAGGGTGGTGCAGCGGAATTTCAAAATTTTCTTAACATGCAAACTAATTGATCATGCATATAACGTATATTGAATCACATTAGTTAGAAGACTTACAATACTCCAAAAGCAAGAATTAAAACAGAATCGATAGCCCAAACGATATGATCTTCGCAATAGTCCTGTGTATCTTCTCCTTCGTTGAAGTCGAAGATATCTAATATGTTTTCTTGAATATCTGCAACACAATAAAGATTAGTTTCCAGCTTCTATGAACCTCAACCTTGGTATCCACGGACGAACAACTTATCGAGAGAATGCTAGGATATGCTCGAGTCAAACTTGGTTGACCAGAGAGGGGGCGGCGGCGGCGGTTTTGAGGAGGAGGGAGAGAGCTTTTAATTTTCTCTTGAAAGAATAGAAGAGTGAATAATAATGTGTGTATAAAAAGCTCTCTAACCATCTACTTATATAGTGGTCAATAGAAGTCTAAAGAACATTCTTTAAGACTCCTAAAAGGAATAAGAATTCTAATTCTTTTTGCACAAGGTAATCAATTAATGTCCGGGTTCATTCCTAATTAAATCACAACTCAATTAGGAAAAACTTGCCCCTTAAGTTTGAATGGAGTAAGGAGTCAAATTCCTTCCTCCTTACCCATCTCGGCCGCGCCTATGGAGAAAGTATGTGGATCCCACTTTTGGGACCCACATGCAAGTCTAAGGTAATTCCAATTCTTATTAGATTTTGCCCATGTGTATATATTAATCTTTAATTAATATATCCTTTTGATTCCATCCTCAATTATATTTCTAAAATATAATGTTTAATTGTATTCTCATAAATACAATTAATTTAATTAATATTCTCATAATCTTAATTATGCCACAACTAATTATAATTAATCTTAATTAATTATAATCCCATCTCTATGGTCATGCGATAAGCTGAATCACAACATAGTGAGAACGTTTGGAAGGTTTCTCAAAACTATCCTTTCGTTGTTGAAACCTGTTGCACTCAATGCGGCGATGGTAATGTCCTTTCATCTGACTGAATCGAATACATCTAGGATCGATGAAGTGTCTATCCCAATAATACACTCATGGTGTCTTCAGTGAGTTGCTTGGTTAATGCAATATATCTTATGACCATTCATAAATATATCCATACGCTGGCCAGCGGTTTTACCAACACAACTATGAACGACTTTAGTAGTTCTCTCCAATGCTGCACATGAGAGATGAATCCTCACAGGAACACTTATCATCCACATTTGTAATGTAGTCATGATCCCAGAAGGGCCGTAGCAGGCTGCTTATTCAGAGCGGGCATTGGATCCCTTCCAAAGACATGGGGAAACAAATGTGATAGTAAAGTCCTGGGAGTCAAAGGACGGCCATAGACACTTCAGTGTAGAATATACATCGATGGGAGTTTCCGGTGGGTTCTTCCATTGTTCGGAATCCTCCTCGAACATCTATGCGCAGTTATGAGAACATCATGGATACGTCTAACGATCCGTTCCGTGGTCGTGGGATTGACTCACACCTGTTGTAACAAGTATAACCTCCACACATACTAGTCTTGATTGCCTCATTCAGACCCCTACATGTGAGATGAGCTTCGACTAGGGAGAGTTTGGGATATATGATAATTCACATAGTTCCCACTAATTATGTGATCAGTCATCTATCCACAGGGGACATGACATGTTTGATATTATACAGACCAAGAAGATAAAGATATGACATGGTGTATGCCGGATGTAATATATAAATACGTATGCAAACATAAACATGGATAAACAAACATATAATATATTACGTTGACTGTGTAATAGTACATTTGCCTTAATAAAGGTTGTCTCTAGGACATACATAATATCACCTTGTAGACAAGTAAGTGTGTCTCGCCTTCATCGTTTGACTTTGGGGTCCTTACGGTAAGGTTTGTAGAAAATAGACTAATTTTGTCCTATAAGACATACACAGGTAGATCCTTTAGGATTGTTCATGTTGTTCTCAACATGACTATATAATAAAACCATAAATTTAAACAGTGAAATGAACTTCTATGTGTCACATACCCCCCTTGAGCTACCATGTTCAGACCGGTGATGTGATATCAACTTTTGCCAATTGGCTTGTTTGCACTGTTCCAGTAGGCTTTTATGTCGAAATGCGGGTATGCTGAACTCGCAGCAATACGTATCAGCAAGGATTGAATAATAGATCAACTACAGTATTTGGCAAGTACATGTTGAAAGTCAGTATATAAACTCTCATAACAGAAATAAATAACTAATAATAATGATAATTGACACTTCTTCATACCTGCAAAAACTTGACGCATCCTGACACACTTTTAAACTCTGATGTCTTATACCCACGAATTCCCGCCACTAGTTTTTCCAGTACGAAAGTTGTCCAATCGTACATGTTAATTTTTTCGACGGCAACAAGGTATTCTAGGAATTCATGGTCTACTATTGCTTTGTGTTCGGGAAACAGGAGTGTCGAAAAAACATGCTTCAGGTACTTGACCTATATAAATACATATATACATGAGAACACACAATCAAAAACATTATCTAAAATATGGAAAACGTAACAAGGACACAATGATACTTCACCTTGAATTCAACACCAAATTTGCTATTTTTGGCCATGGCAAGAAGATCAGCTTTTAGCGTGGCTGCTTCGTCTTTCCCCTTCTTGAACCAACCATTGTATCGCTTCCTTCCTTCAGTCTTTCCCTTTATAGGTGGAAGTGGTGCATTCGAGCTTGGAAAATTGAAGCACCATTTCATGCTAGATGGAGGGATTGCAAAAACTGTACCATGAACCTTGAGTTCATTGGTACTTGTGTTAAAGTTCTCTACCAAATCTCTGACCACTCTATTATCCAACTCTGTTAACTTGAGGTCTAAGATATGCCCGAATCCTAGGGCCTCAATTTCCTTCCTGTGTATGTCCTTTAACGCGTTGTTAACCTCATACAAGGTTTTCAACGATGTTCTATGGGCTAGTGGTTTGACATCTACCACGCTATCCTTTCTTTCACTCACGTCAGCCTTACGTGCACGCTTGGGCATGGGTGGTGGGGTTATGCGAGAAGTAGCTCGTTTCGACGATATGGTTCTGCATTAAATATGACGTAAATCTCTATTTTATGGAATCAACAATAAGAAAAGAGATGCTCATTTGTGCAGACAAATAGAACTTTCAGATGAATTGAGCAAACAACTTATGCATTTTATTGATTTTGAATTGCAGGAAACAATGATATTGCATTTGCAGGAGTTTTCTGGGTATAGTTTATAGAGCACAGAGAATTTTGGATACTAACATCTTGTCTTGCATAATGCTTACACTAGCACAAACTATTATGCATTATGCAAACAATGTACTAACATGTCTAACAACATCAATAAATTCAAATAAAACTACAACATATACGGTTTTACTTGGTACCGATTTTTAAAATAAAATAATTTCTTGAAATAAATGTAATTTTTTAAAATTCGAAAATAATGATCTTCAATAAATGTCGAGGAGCGGGTTTTGGCGCTCAAATTAGCTTACAAATTTAAAGTAGAAGAGTGATAAAGGTAACTAAACTTAGTGTCAATTTTAAAATGAACAGACATTGAAGATGAAAGAGTTTTTCTTCTTATTTCTAGCAAATAAAATCCCACAAGCTCCCAAACCCAACTCTCAGTCGCTGGACGCCTAGACTTGATCTTCTTCAACAAAATCTACAAGGAAGGACTTTTGAAAACAGAAAGAGTGTGAGATAAAGGATCTCATTGAGTTTCTAAGTTTAATAGACAGAAAAGTAAACGTTTTCGAAAATAAACATTTGTAACAAGCAAAGCAGTAACAGAAACCGATAACATAACAGAGACAAACAAAAATACATAAGGTGAAGTCCGTTGGTGCAGCCCGCCTTGTTACTCCTACTCCCAGAATGCCCTTATAGCTCCCTCCAGAGGGTATACAACTCTAGATAGAAACAGAAACCCCCGTGTACAACTTGAAAGGCGAAAAGCAAAAGAGAAGCTGAAAAAGAATCTTGGTAACAACTACCATAAGTACAAGAATGAGACTAGCTCGCTGAACAAGCAAGCTCAGCAAACAACCTTATCAGAAGAACCAGCAGTTGGAAATGATCTCTGCTTTTACTGCAAAAAGCCTGGATACTTCAAAGCAAATTGTCCTTTGCTGAAAGGCAAATCTGCTGAAAAGAAGAAGAAGTTCAAAAGAGCTTTTATTGCTGAAGAAAAGAAGAAGCTTCAAGCAAAAATTGATGCATTGTGCATTGATACTAGCTCCGAAGACAGTGAGGAAGAAAGCTCAGACACTGACGATGAAGAAGCCACTCTTGACATAAAGATTGGCAAGGAAGTTTGTGGAATAGCCATGGAAGCTTATCCGGATGTGTCAAACTACGAGTTCTGCCTCATGGTCGGTGGTAAACAACCCTACCTCTGACTCTGACTCAGAAAGTGAAGACGAGATTGACCTTGACAAGATTCAAGGAGAAATCGAAAGATTTGAGAAAACTCTGAGCAAACAGCAAGAGAAACTACAGAATGCTGAGACTCTGACCAAGCAAACTACTGAAAAGTATGTCTTGCTGAAGGAAGAGACAGAAGAGAAGGATGCTGAGATAAAGCGTCTCAAGAAGTTGATTGCTGAAGCTACAGAGAAGAATTCTCAGATTGCAATAGAACTAGAAGAGTATCAGTCCTCAATTCTAAAGTTACTTGCTGAAATCCAAGAAATGAAAAAGATGAAAATCAATTTCAAATCTTATGCTGATGCAAGTAATACGCTGACTGAACTAAACTCTTATTTGAGAGATCCATCTAAGAAAGAAGGTTTAGGTGCAACGTATGAAGGTGATGACGAAATAATCTTGAGTAAAGACAAATCTCCGATTTCCTTTGTACGTGCTACTGATAGTGGTTAACCAGAACTCTATCAGTTTGGTCAATCTAAGGTTGCTGAAAAATGCAAACAAGTACCTATGACCGTAAAGCCCGCTGTTGCTACTCAAAGTAACAAGACTATAAAAGGAAAACAGGTTGCTGGGAAGCAAACTGGAAAGAAGAAGAATGTTGTGAAGCATTCCGCCAAACAAGTTGCTGAAAAGCAAGTTGTTAAGTCTAAAGGCAAGATTACTAAAAGTAATCAGAAGACCTTTGCTGACAATCCTGAATCAAGTAAGGTTGCTGACACAAAAGCTCAACATTCTCCGAAAAGTGGACTCGGTTTCAAAACCAAGCAAAGTCAACTTTTTCACGAGTATAAGCAAAGTCAGCAAAGATACTTCAAAGAGATGAACAAAATCAAGCCTAAGAGTTCTGACAAGACTCAAAATGCTAGGGCTAGAAGGAACCTTGCTAGAAAAGAACTTACTAAAACGTATGTTCAACAAAACGGTCAACCGAGCAAGACACCACATCAGAAAGTGGATTTGGTCAGCACGAATCAATAGTCTTTTGGCTCAAAACCCTCTAGTTCCTCAGCAAGTAGAAAACAAGTCAAAGTTGAAAATCTTAAGACTTGGGTTTCCACTGGACGCATTCTTGAACATGTTAATGGACATCCAATATTGGATAATTAACTTGTTTGCTCTTGATTGTGCAGACTTCAGCCACGGAGATAAACGATGCAATCTGGCAACTTGAGAGTGGTTGTGGAAAGCACATGACGGGCAACAAGAATAACCTTATAAACTATAGACGGTGGTCTAAAGGTCCAACAATAAGGTTTGCTGGTGGAGGATCTGGTTCTACAAAAGGCTATGGTGACGTGAAGTTAGGATGCATTACCTTTACGGGAGTTCTTTATGTCAAAAATCTAAATTTTAACCTTTTCAGCATGAGTCAATTTGCTGACAAAGGATACTTCATCAAAATCAAAAGTGATGAATGTAAACTTATAGATTTCGAGACAAAGAAGGTTATCATGATTGCCAGAAGATCAGGAGGCTTGTACACCGTAGATTGGTCTTCAGCAATCATTGAAAAATGCCTTGTCTCAGATCACGATTGCCTTGATGAAAAAGCATGGTTATGGCATAAACGAACAAGTCATCTAAACTTCAAGACGCTGAATAAGTTGTCTAAAAAGGCACTTGTAGTTGGATTACCTAAGGTTACTTTTAAGAAGGATGGTGTTTGCAATGCATGTCAGCAAGGAAAGAAAACCAAATCTTCTTTTAAGAACAAGGCAGTACCGTCAACTACAAAACCTTTACAACTCTTTCACATGGACTTGTTTGAATCTTCTTGAACAAGCTATGTTGGTAAGAAGTATGGTCTGGTGGTAGTAGATGACTATTCAAGATTCACTTGGGTAGTGTTTATCAAGCACAAATCTAAAACAAGGACTGAAATACCTAACTTGCTGAATAAGCTTGAAGTCATGAAAAATCACAAGGTAAAAGTCATAAGGACAGACCATGGTACTGAGTTTGTAAACCAGTACATAACTGAGTCTTGCACTTCAAAAGGCATACAACATCAGTTATCCTCAGTAAGGACACCACAACAAAACGGTGTTGCTGAACGGAAGAATCGCACCCTAAAGGAAGCCGCAAGAACAATGTTTGCTGACACTGAAATAAGTGAGGCTTACTGGGTTGAAGCGATTAATACCGCCTGTTAGACTCAAAACAGATGTCTGATTACTAAGGAATACAACAAAACTCCATATGAGTTGTTTGTTGGAAGTCCTCCTAATATCACTCATCTAAGAGTATTTGGTTGTAAGTGTTTCGTTCTTAATAACGGTAGAGAATACCTAAGAACATTTCAACCAAAGGCAGACGAAGCGATATTTATTGGTTACTCCTTGCATAGTAAAGCTTATAGAGTTTACAACAAAAAGGCACAAAAGATCGAAGAATCAGTGCATGTTGTATTCTACGAAAAGACACAAGGAGTGCCTGCTGAAGAAGAAATATCAGAATGTATGAAAAAGCTAATCATACATGAGCAAAGAACTAAATCTAATGCTAGGCAAATCTGGTCAATTGACCTAAATGATGATTCTGACAATGACTCTCCTCCCCCAAGTCATGACAAGATAAACATAGTTCACGACAAAGAATTTCCAGCAAAAGACGCAGTTGCTCCGGAAGTTGCTAAAACTACGCACCCTACCGTGCCTGCTGATGAGCTACCACAATCTAGCAATGCTGAACAAGCAGTTGCTGATGAACCAATCTCAGCAGAGACACAAAATACCAGTTGTACTGAACAAGTACATGCTGAAGAGTCACATGCTGATGAGCAAACATATCCAGATCCAACAAGCAGAAAGCCTGTTAACAAATGGATTAGAGATCATCCCTCTACGGATATGATTGGTGATATTGATAAACGCCAAGTGACTAGATCCAAAGTTTCTGCTACTCATGGACTTGCTGAAGAAGCAAATGTCGTAGAAGTAGAATCTTTGTTCTCTTGCTTTGTTTCAGAAATTGAACCCAAGACCATAGAAGAAGCTCTAAAGAATTCAGAATGGATCAAGGCAATGCAAGAAGAACTGGATCAATTTGAAAGGAACAAAGTCTGGAAACTTGTACCTCTTGCTGAAGGCAAGAAAGCTATTGGTACAAAGTGGGTGTTCAGAAACAAGCTGAGTGAGTCTGTTGAAGTAACAAGAAACAAAGCACGTTTAGTTGCTCAAGGTTACTGTCAGACTGAAGGATTGGACTATGATGAGTCTTATGCACCAGTTGCAAGATTGGATGCAATTAGACTTTTCTTGGCCTTTGCTGCTCACAATAACTTCATTGTTTATCAAATGGATGTTAAAAGTGCATTCTTGAATGATGAACTTGCTGAAGAAGTCTACTTAGAACAACCCCCTGGCTTTGAACTTCCCTCAGAAACCAAGATGGTATACAAGCTTCAGAAAGGTGTATATGGTCTAAAGCAAGCACCAAGAGCTTGGTATGATACCTTGGCTAAGTTCTTGCTGGATAATGATTTCAAGAAAGGTGAAGTTGACAAAACCTTGTTTACCATGAACCATGATTGTAAAATACTCTTAGTTCAGATTTATGTGGATGACATAATATTTGGATCTACGGACAAGCAACTTTGTGATGATTTTGCCAAGCTCATGACAAACAAATTTGAAATGAGTATGATGGGAAAGTTGAATTATTTCATAGGATTGCAAGTCAAGCAACTCAAAGATGGAATATTCATAAATCAAGCAAAGTATGCGAAAGAAATGCTCATAAAGTTTAGGATCAAAGAGGAAAAAAAACCTGAAAAGATCCCTATGAGTGTTGGTACCAAATTGGGCTATACTAAAGAAGATAAAAGTGTTGAAGAACACAAGTATAGGAAGCTCATTGGTTCCTTGTTGTATTTAACAGTAAGTAGACCTGACATTCAGTATGCTATTTGTGTGTGTGCAAGATTCCAATCTGATCCAAGAGAATCACACTACAAAAAGGCACTTAAGATACTGAAATATGTCAAAGGTACAGTCAATGTTGGATTATGGTATCCTAAAGATTCTGGACTTGAATTGGTTGGTTATTCTGATGTTGATCATGGAGGATCAACTCTTGATAGAAAAAGTACCTTTGGAACTTGTCAGTTTTTGGGTACTAGATTAATATCATGGTTCAGCAAGAAGCAAACCTGTGTTGCCAATTCATCTACTGAATCTGAGTACATTGCGGCTGGTTGTTGCACAGCTCAAATCCTATGGATTCAGCAACAATTAAGAGATTATGGTATTTCTGCAAAGAAAACACCAATCTTTTGTGATAATACAAGTGCTATTGCTATCACGCAAAATCCTAAGTTCCACTCAAGGACCAAGCACATTGACATTAGACATCATTTCATTAGAGATCATGTGGAAAAGGGAGATATTGAGGTTGTAAAAGTAGGTACTGATGATCAACTTGCTGGCATCTTTACTAAGCCCCTACCAGATAATAGATTCACAATGCTAAGGTATAACCTTGGATTGATTGAATTACCTCAATAAGAGATACAATTGGCAGATTTCTGAAACATGCATTCAGCAAGCCAAAGTGCTCTTACTTGAATAAAAGCTCCTTCCACTAATTTCTTCTAAGAAATGGTAAGTCACAACATGAATGCTGAAACAAGCAATCAGCAAGTTATTCCTTCAAAACGGTTATTTGTTAGGAAACTTGATCACTTGCTGAGACAGGCACTCAGTAAGAGAAAAACCTTAAAGATTGCTGAAACGAGCATTCAGACAATCAAAGATACTGAAACAGGTATTCAAGTATCAAGGGAATATTCTGAGACGGGAACTCAGAAAAGAGCAAACTCACTCTCAGATTTTACCAAAAGATATCTCAAGATAAAAAGAATTTACTGATACGGGAACTCAGAAATATCTTTTAACTTAAAGAAATATGAGATGTTTGATTAAGGGGGAACTTTCAGCAAGTAACAAGGCTAATTATGCAAACTCGCTGAAAAGATTCTTGTTTACTTCAGCAAGCAATCAAATCCCATAAATCTCGGTAAAATCAATTTTTGATGTTAATCGGGCACATATAAACTCGCTAATAATCATGACATGAAATAGAATCGTGGCCATTGATTAAAAGGCGTTATTGATCTAACGATTAACATTACAAAGAGAAAGAGTGCTCTGACTGTTTTTGTTAGTGGGCCACTACGCATTTAATGCAAAGGCTCCACTAACGCTATTGTTTCTCTGATTTACCCTTGTTGAGAACTCAAATCGATTGAGCTTCTTGCACATCAGAAACACTATATAAACAAGGAGTTAGAGAAAGACAAAATTCTTAAACTCACATTTCCTTTCTCTGCAAATTTTAGCCTGAATCTACTGTACCTCCGGTCAAAAAGCAAATAATCTTTTTTGTACACATTTCTCACCTATAAAAGAAATGGAACCAAAGAGATAGTCATCTAAGACATCTAAGTCATCTAAGGTTGACAGTGCTGAAAAACGCACTGCTCCGGTGATAACTCCGGTGAGTAACACAACGAAAGTTGTGTTGAAAGATGATAGGATAACAGAAAAACCCATGCCTCCTGCATATCTAGACACTGCAAAGTGTGAGATGGTGATGCAATGGGGTGGCTTTGCAAAAGAGAAGTATATTCGATACTTCTATGAACAAGAATTAGACGGTGACAATGAGGAGGCACTTGACTTGATTAAACAACAAGGCCTCACTCACTTTATAACAGCTCGCCCTAAGAAAGTGAGCATGTTAGATACTATGGAGTTCTACAACAATGCAGAAATCCAGTCCCTAACTGATGGTCAAGGAGTCACTGAAAAAGTGATCTTCTCCACACTTCAAAATGTGCAAATCGTCCTAAAATGGACTGATTTAGCCGAAATCTTTCAGATTCCGACCACTGGAACTGAAGATCACATCATTGCCACTGATGAAGAAATTGAAGCCTTCTACAGTGATGTCAGAAATGAGAAAATGAAGAAAGGAGAGATTGCTCCAGTGACTTGGACAAATCACGTTAAGAGGAAGCATCTCTGCCATTCACTTGGTCTAGTAGCTCTGCTACTAATCAATGTCTTAGACTCCCAAGTCGGAGGAAATAGACCAAGTAGGCTTGAGAAGGTGGCCGCTGCTGATGCATATCTATGAGAACAAAACGGAGCTCAACTGGGCAAAGTACATTTTCAACAGACTTGTTGATTGTGTTACTAAATTCAAGGTTAAGGTTGAAGACAACAAGGTCTCACCTACCTTCCCAGTCATGTATGGATTAAAAATATGCTTCATTCTTGAACACTTCAAGATTCAGCTGAGAAACCCATTGCCGATTAAGAAATCTGTATGCAATGTGGGAAGAGCCTTCTACAAGCAAAATGCACCAAAGCTTGCTAGCAAGAAACTTGAAAAATCTAAGAAGACAACAGTTGCAAATGTTGTCAGCACAAGTCAGCAAGAAAGGTATACAACAGCTGCAAATGTTGCCGCCACCACTCAACAAGAGAATGATCCAACAGCTGAAAAAGTTGTTGATGAAACTGCTGTAGATGGTGATCATGATAAGGGTAAAACACCCGTTGCTGAAAAAGCAACTACTGATGCCACTACTGGAGAGAAACTGGAAAAATCAAAGAAGAAAAAGAGGAAAGCTGATGATGACACTCAGACTGCAGCGTCATCAGCTAACCCCGTCCCTAAGAGAGAACGGACAAGTAAGCCAAGAAAGAAAACACTGGCTCGCAAGTCAATACCAATTTTCCATGATCTTTCGGATGATTCTCAAGCAGTTGCTGAAAAACAAGCTCCAGTAGATGTTGACAAAGTGGTTACTGAGACCTATGTCAGCAATGTTGAAGTGTTTGCGGAAGCCTTCAACAATCAACTCAATGTTGATACATCTACTGAGAATAGACCACAAGGCAGTGGAAATGAAATTCCTGCCTCAATCCCAGATATCTACATTGTAGATAATCTTGATGATCAGACTCTGGAACCAGTGATTGATATTGCTGCTGATATAAGAACCGCGGCACTTGCTGATGCTGCCGTTGCTGAAAAGATGGTTGCTGAACAAGCAACTCATCAAGTTGCTGAAGAACTAGTTGCTGAGACCGCAATGGTTCAAGTCCTAGAGGTTGCTGAAACACCACAAGAGACACTATTCAACGACGCATCTCGTGATGCTGAGAATAATGGACCTAGTTCACCGAAAACATCCATTGACAAAGTTCAGCTGGTGCTGAAAGAACTAAGTCATCAAATGGAGTTGGATGTTGAAGAGACTTCCAACAAATCAATCGATGTTTTTATGACAAGCAGTGAACTCAAGGGTCAAGATGTCTCTGCTCAACTTGTCATTTCAGAGACAAGGGAGATTGCTGAACCCGCACAGCTTTCTCAAACAGAGCAAGAAAAGAAGTCTGCTGAAGAAACAGTCCTAGATATTGAAGAAGCTGTCGTTGCTGAAAGGACTGAGTCACCACCTGTCCTTCTTCAGCAGGTAGTTAACTCAACCATAAGCAAATCTTCACTATCTGAAACTCAATCTTTTGCTAATATAATGATCTCTCTACAGACTTCTCAAGATACAAGTCAGAAGGTTGCTGAAGCCTCTGCACCAGAATCAACACCTCCTGCTCAGCAGGATGAACAAATCAAGGATGCTTCTCAAGCTCCTCAAGGAATGGAAATAGTACCAGCACAAACAAGTGTGCAACATGAGCTTGTTGAATCTCAGCAGGTAAATCATGTTCCAGCATTGGACTCTAAGACTATTATCCAAACCTTTCCTGAACACAATTTTATTCTTTTTCAGGCTCAAAAGGAGACCACTAAAGTGGTTCACATCACTGAAGATCCAAAAGTGAGTTCTGAAGAACTTTACTTAAACTTCAAGAGAACTACCTTGTCAAGAGTTGCTAAGTCTGCCAGCAACTGGCAAAGGTACAGAAGGATGGACTTTTCTGACCTTCATCTTCATCTATCAAACGAGAAAAATAGGTCTTCTTTGCTGAAACTTGAGACCTTTGTCCACTCTATACTTCCAGAAGAAATGTCATATTCTCAGCTTATGAGCTCGAATCTGATTGCTTTAATCAGAGAGAATATGAAGGAAAAATTTAAGAGTGCCTCTCCAGCTGAACAAGTTATGATGCTCAATGGTTCTTTTGTACCCGTGGTGGCTGATCCCCACAAAATCAATGAAGAAGAGGAAGTTACGAGTGTTGCTTTGTACAAGCATCTCGAGTTGGTTATACTGACGGATGATGATGAGGAGGAAGAAGATGAGAACATTCCTACTGATCCCAGTGATGATGAAGGTAAAGATTCTAAGGACAAAAAGGACGATGATGATGACAATCAAGGTCCTAGTCCTGATGCTGGTGGACTCAAACTGACAGTTACTGAGACTGAGAATCAAGACAATCAGCAAGCTGATCAAACACCAAGTCTGCAAGAATCCCAACCTGCTCCTGCTGAAACAAGTACTCAAGCACCTGTACAAGGCGCTGATACTGAAGAAGAATACGCCAGAAAGCGCGCTGCATTGAAAAATGGCAAAAGCAAGCTTTCTGATGCCGAGTTATCTTTACTCGATGCCAAGGTCACTGATCCAAACCTTGATGCTGATGAAGAAATGGATGAAGATTACCAAAGAGCACTTCAAAACAGTCTCCAAATTCATGCAAGGCATACGCAGAATTTGGATATTGCTCAATCTTCAGGAGTAAAACCTCAGGAAGTCCCCTCCCTTCCATCTACTACTGGTGAAACTCCAGTCATTGAGTCTCAAACGTTGCCCTTAGCAACTACTCAATTAAAACTTACTACTGGTGAAACTCCAGTCGTTGATTCTGAAGCGTTGCCATCAGCAACCACTCAACCAGAAAGGAATGAAGTTGCAGATTTACGAACCAAGGTTGCTGGCCTTGATGAATCTGACGATGAAGACAATATCTTTCAGCAAATGAGGATGATCACTCAAAGAAAAGTGAACCCAAAGTGGTCGAAATTCCTCCTCCTGATTATGAACATGATGTAGGAGATGACTTGAGAAGCTATTTGCTGACAAGAGATGACCAATTCGCTTCTGAGCTCAAAGTCCATTCCTTGACCCCAAACTTAGTGTCGTTCCCAAATGTGGAGGATTTCACTCCAAGAATTTTAGCACTAATGGAAGTCCACAAAGCAGAAGATGATGCACTGCTTGCTGAGAGTCCGCTTGACATGGGAAAAATACTGGCTACTGTGCTGAAACGCACTACTACTCTTACAATAGCTTAGAAAGACATAAGTCTTTACCACAAAAGCTATGAAGAAGATGTCAGTCAAGCACTCCGGCTAGCAAAGTCTGCATTAGTAAAGGCTCAGACTTTCATTGAAGATAAGGTCGCAACAGAGCACAGACATGAGGAGAATCTGGTGAGTATCAAACAAGAATTGTCAAAGCTGACCTCTGATCAGCAGGCAATTATTATGAAGTACAATAGCCTAAGTACTCTTGCTGAAAATTGCAATGAGTTCTTTTCTCTGCACATTACTCCAATGATGCAATCCATGTCTAAGGGGGAAGATAAGCAAAAGAGATCTTCAAGGAAGAAAATCCCTACTGAAGCGCCACTGACAATAGAACCTCTTGCTGAAAGAGAGCAAAGTTCTAAAAGACAAGCAGATTCTGAGTTGAATTCAGCAAGTCCGAAAAAGAGAAAAACTTCTACTGAAACTCATGAATACTGTCACACTGAAAGTCATCAAGATCTGAATGAAGATGATGACAATCAGACTATAGCTCAAGCCATAAGAGCTAGACCATTAACAGCCTTAACTCCGTCTGGCCATTCAAAGCATTTCTCTTCTGACTCAAGATCTTCAGCAAGAGATCAAGAAAATGCAAAGTCAAGAAGAAGAAGGCAAAGACAGGAAGAAAAGAGGCTTGCCAGCATTGCCATTGGCTCCGGCATTGAGTACACAAAGACCAGCAATGAGGAAACTACTCAGAATGTGATCAGAAATGTTCATGGTTGCTGGATCTTAAAGCTGGAAGACTTGCTGGTGAATGATTTCTTTCCAACAGCTGTACTGAATCAAATGTACACTTGGATTGATCTCAAGGTGAAAAGAAAAGAAAGGGATCCTCATTCCCTACCAAGAAACATAGCTGGGAGATGGCTGAATCTGGAAGTCTTGGTAAGAAGAACTTCAATTGGTAAGACCTTGAAACAAGAAGCAGATTTGATAAAACCAATTGGTGTTGCCTATTACTCTGACCCTTTAACCAAGAAATCAAAGAAGAAACTTGGATTGATTCTTTATGAGTATTTCTATCTCACTTCTAAGGATGAAGAAGAAGATCTTCTCTGGTTAAGGAAGATTCATGCTAAAAGCATTTCAGATACACAACTTCTCCATGCCATCAATTGGGGCATGGACTTTTGGGTGGTTCACTACAAGGAAATGAATGGTGAAAAACATCATCATACCGCCTGCAAGAATGCAAGGATTCTTCAACTCCAAGTCCGTAAGCTACTTGAAGATTACGCAAAAGACTGTGTTGAATTTACTGCACTTGCTGAAAGAGTGTAAGGGAGATTCGGAGAAAATCCTCTGTAATAGCTTTGTTTAATTTTGTTTGCTGATTTTGTGTAGTTATCGCTGAACTTTCTTGTAAACTTACAGAAAGATAACTATCAGCAATGAAGCTTTTGACTATTATTGGTTTTTGATTATGCAATCTACTTATGCTTACTGTTTAATTATTCAAGTATGCTTGCATTAATCAACTGATTTATTCAACATCAGAAACCTCTAAAAGGGTAAGAATGAATTTAGCCATGGATTGCTAACATCAAAAAGGGGAAAGTTTGTTAGGAAACTTGTAATTTTGATGAGCAATTAACCATGCTAAATTAAGGAAAGTCCAGTAACTATTACTCTTAAGGTCAATAGGAATTTAAAATTTTAAGGACATTGTAAAAGAGGAACGTTTGCTGAAGACTTAGAGTAGGTGCTAGATAGGTTAGTTTTACCGCTTATGATGTATCTTGTTTTCTAAAAAGAAATACAACCTATTGAAGCATTTGCTGATGATGTACTTTGTTTACACAAACAAACTATTGAAGCATTTAGAACCGTTAAGAAACTTGAAGAATTAGAAGAACTGAAGACTAGAAGATTTCTGAAGACTGGTCTCTACAAAGGCACATGTTGCTCAGAAAGTGGAAACTTCAGCAACAGCTTGCATAAGTGAAAATCTGAACGACAAAGTAGGTTGTGCTTGCTGAAACTGAGACTGACCACTTACTGATGAAAATTTGTGACCTCCTTGCTGAAAGTACTTGCATTTGCACTCCAACGTTCATGTTTGACTCTCGTTCAAATGAACATTAAATGCAAAGCATGCACGCGAAGGACATGAAGACTAGAAGACCAATAAAGGACGCTGCTGAAAGTACAAAAGCAAGATAGTGACATCTTAAGGAACAAAGCCTTAGAATTTGAAATTCAAACGGCTCCCTTGATTCACTATAAATAGAGGTCATGCGGCAAAGAGTTGAAGTGTGTCAACAACGTGATCAAACTCTCACTTGTGCTTAAGACTCACATACCCTTCAAACACTCTTTACTGCCATTGATCCGTTCCAAAACTTAAAGCTTGAAAAAGGTACTTGTGAAGAAGTAGAACATACACGGTGTTAGTGTTGAAATATGTCCAGTCCGCATGTACGAACTGGAGCGGTCTAAGAGCGCGAAAAAGCATCATAGGCCGTCCCTCAAGGGGCACGACCACACTCAAGTATGTCACTAAGGTGTGGACCGACCAACATAGGGTCCGACCATCACTGGGAGGACAACCCTCGAAATAAGCTCCTCACAAGGACAAAGCTGCCAGTGAGCTCGAGGAGCATCTCTCGGGCTCGAGGAGACCTTACGTCAAGGTAACGCTCCTTGACAGAAACTGAGCAGGACACTACTCGCATCATCCACGCACAAGGAAGGCACGAGGACCCTGAGCGACCAGCCATGGTTGCTCCCTTGGGCCAAGGCCCATGGACCTCCTTAATGGGCCTGGGCCGAGGAAGGCCTCAATCCTAGCCGTACACGTGTCGTGATCCTACGCGACCGGAAGTTGAAGGGCCACAAGTATATAAAGGCCTCATTTACTCCTCAACAGTAAGCATTAATATCACCTCTCGACCATCACATTTACTACTCGTACTAGGGAAGCCTCACAACTCCCTACTCGTAAAGTCGCCTCTCCGGTCTGATACCTTACAGACCGGGCAAGAGACACTAACCCCCCCCCCCCCTCTAGTCTATTTCAGGTACGAGGAAGCTACAAGAAGGCTCATTGCGAACTTAGAAAGAAACACAAATTACCCTTCAACATTTGGCGCCGTCTGTGGGAAACGACACGAAAGGTCATTCCTTGCCCTACTGGTCGAGCCACATTCCTCCTCGTAACACATCACGAATATGCCTCCCAGAAGAAGCAACCGTCTTGCTAATGCACCACCCGGGAACCCTCCTCGACCTAGAGGCCGTCCCTCTAGTAACGGTCGCGGAGGAGGAACGGATGGTGTTCCGAGGGAACCAAGAAACAACAATGTTGCAAGGAATCGGGATTACACGGAGGGGGCATTTACTAATGTCACCCACTCCCAAAATGAAAGATCGGGAGAAAATAACCCGCAAGGAGTCCCGGTAGGAAATGCCTATGGAGCATTGAGAGTCTCGAACAACGCCGAGTCTAGGGGGCAGCCTCATCCGGTAGCAATCAACCAACCTCCCGTGGCAGTGAACCCTCCTCAACCGGCCGCATTGACCTTCACCCTTCCAGATGGACGTGTAGTCCGACCATCAGACTTCGGGATGGGCGAAGCTCAATACGGCCTATTCCTTCTTACTCTACAAGGATATGTCGGAGGTAATGAGGCTATTAGGGTTAATACTGAGATACAAGCTCAAGGAGAACAACAGGCCCCGGTGCAAGAGCAACCTCGGGCCACCCTGGTCGCTCCTCGTCAATCCCAAGGAAGAGCACCTGTTGCACAAGATGAAGCACATTCGAGAGCCAACACCAGGCCGATCCAATCTCGACTTGGACCATCAAGAGTTCAATCGAGGTTAGGACCCCAAGGCGCCCTGGAAGACTTGAGAGACCTGATTGATAGAAGAATACGGGCATCATTACAAAACGTGGCGCAACAAGAAAATAGAGTTCAGGTGGTCGCTACACCACCCGCTCTCCCCAATCAAGTTACCCCCAACCAGGTAACTCCTCAAAACCAACAAGAAGCAGTGGAGGAGAATCAAGCATTGAGAACAGTAGCTGAGGTAACCCCCCTGGTCGACCCGATCACGGGGAGGAGGCTCACTCTGGAGGAACTCAACGCGCGGAAATCCGCACTTGATGCTCAGATAGAGACTCTTCGAGGAACTGTCCAAGAGAGAGAGCAAGACCAAGATCCGAGCCCTTTATGTGATGAGATCAGAAGCCACCAAGCCAAAATCGAAAGAGGGTTCCCCACCTTCGAAAGCTATGATGGAACAAGTTGTCCGAAGGACTACTTGGTAAGATTTGGCACTAAAATGGACGCTTACGGTCATGATTCAAGGACCAAGGCACTCCTCTTCCCGGCTAACCTTTCCGGAGAAGCCATGAAGTGGTGGTCGCGTCTCCCTCATCGATCCATCAAGTCATATAGAGATCTCTGTAAGGAGTTCTCTAAGCGTTTCGAGAAGGTAATGAACGCCAAGAGACGGGTGAGGTACTTGGCTGAAATTGTTCAGAGAAACAATGAAGACTTGAGGGACTTCATCAATCGCTTTCATGAAGCAGCCCTCCAAGTCGAAGATCACTCGATCAATGAGAGGAAAGAATATTTGTATGGTAACACTACCAACATCAAATTCCAAGATGTACTCTCAGCATCGTGTGTGGAAAATGAAGCGCAACTTGCCAAAGTTTGCAAGGATTTCCTCGAGGCCGAGGAATTCCGAAAAACGGTCACCGTGAGAACCAATCTTCCCAAGGAAAAAGGGAAAGAAAAGGAAAAAGAAAAGGAGTACCCTCCTCGCCCCCCAAAATCCTGGGAAGCAGAGGAAAGAGCAAAAATTTGGGTTGATCAAGGAGGGCAACTCAAGAAACGATTTCAGAGACAAGAGGTCTCCTCCCAGAAGGTCACCTCCAAGACGATATAGCAACTACACAGACTTGAATAGGCCAAGATCCGACATCTTGAACTATATAGTCTCGAGGAAGCTAGACGTCTCATGGCCACCCCCGATTAAGGAAAATCAAAGGAACAAGAGCTCGGAAAAATTTTGCAAGTTTCACAAGGGGAAAGGGCACACCTCAGATGAGTGTGTCGAGCTCAAGAACGAAATTGAGAGGATGATACGTAACGGTCAATTGGTTAACTACATCCGGAAGGAGGAACCCCTGGCACTCCTGCCCCCACCTCCTCGAAGTGGGAGCGAGCACCCTTACCAAGGAAACCCTCAGGACGACGACATTCATAATTACAACAATTATGAGAACCGCCCCGTGAATGGAAGCATCCGCACTCTCACAATTGCGGGAGGACCCGCCGGCGGCGACACTCGTAATCAAAGGGAGATTACGGCGGACAACCTTAGGGTCCGAGATGTGAAGTATGCTCAAGCCGCGCGACCGGGAACCAACGTTATCTCTTTCGATGATAGCGAGATACCTCTGAAGCACGCCGGAGGAGGGAACATCTATGATCCTTGCGTCCCACTTGTAGTTTCCTTGGATGTTCAATCCTACAAGTTGGGTAGAATCCTCGTCGACACTGGGTGCTTGGCAAACTTGATTTTCACCGGAACCTTGAAAAGGATGCAAATGAACCCAAGGGAAGGGCTCAGAGAAGTGAGGAGCGCATTGGTAGGATTCGGAGGACAACCTATCATGCCGCTCGGAATGATCAACCTCACGGTGTCAATGGGTAGCGCTCCTAGACGAGTGACTCAACAGGTTCCTTTTGTGGTCGTCGATATGCCATTTGATTATTTTGCAGTCCTAGGCCGACCCGGTCTCTCTCAATTCCGAGCCGTAGTGTCCACGGTCCACAACAAGCTAAAATTCCCCACTCCTTTGGGAATTGGACAAGAAGTAGGAGACATACGAGAAGCATGGGAATGCTACACCATGTCAGCCAAGTTCACTTCGAAGGTTGCCATTGGGGAACCCAACCCCGGGCAGTCATCTGAGGAGACACCCCTTGTTCACAATGCGCCTTATCGTTTCTACACGGTTCGGCGAGTGAAGAGAAAGTCAAAAAAGCCAAGTCCGTCACTTAGGCGAAGAAAAGCAATCGTGAAGAAAGACAACGATACTCTAGTAGGAGCTGTTAAGGAGCTCGAGGAGTATCAAGTGATACCACCAGTCCCACCCTCTTCCAAAAAGAAGAAATTCTTTGAGGAAAACAAAATTGAAGCAAGAGAAGCCCTAGAAGAAATCCAAATTGTCGAAGGAAGTGCCGACAAGGTCACAAAAATCGGCACCGAGATGACTACTGAAGTCAGGATGAAACTCATCCAGTGCTTGATGGATAACAACGACATCTTCGCATGGAGTACCGAGGACCTCAAGGGGATCGACCCACGTGTTGTCGTTCACCGCCTGAACATAGACCCGTCGGTCACCCACATCAGAGAAAAGCGAAGAGACTTCAGTGCGGAAGATAACGCCATCATAGAAGCGGAAGTCCAAAGACTTCTTAAAGCCGGCCACATCAAGGAGGTGAGATACTCTGATTGGGTATGCAATGTGGTCCTCGTGGAGAAGGGTCCGGGGAAATGGTGAATGTGCAACAATTTCACAAGGCTCAACAAGTTTTGCCCGAAGGATCCATACCCTCTCCCACGGATCGACCAGCTTGTTGATTCCACCGCTGGATGCGCCCTCCTGAGTTTCATGGATGCATACCAGGGCTTCTACCAGGTCAAAACGGCCAAAGATGATGTGCCTAAGGCTGCCTTCTTCGCTAACGGCAATGTGTATTGCTTCAACGTGATGCCATTTGGTCTTAAGAACGCCGGAGCGACCTACCAAAGGTTGGTTAACAAGATGTTCAAAGAAGAGCTAGGTAAAACAATGGAAGTATATGTCGATGACATGCTCGTCAAGAGCAAGACCGAGGAGCAACATGTAGGTTACCTGGCAAAGTGCTTCTCAATCTTGAGAAAGTATGGCATGAAGCTCAACCCGGCGAAGTGTACCTGTGGAGTCAAAGGGGGTAAGTTCCTCGGTTACATGGTGACAGAAAGAGGAATAGAAGCAAACCCCGAAAAGATAAAGGCCATACTCGATCTTCCGCAACCTCAATCCATCAACGAGGTGCAACAATTGGTCGGAAAATCAATTGCGTTGAGTAGATTCATCTCGAGGTCTGCCGAGAAAAATCTACCTTTTTTCAAGGTGTTGAGAAAGAGCAGCCACTTCGAGTGGACGAAGGAGTGCGAGGAAGCCTTCGAGAAGCTGAAAGAATACCTACTCGCTCCTCCTCTATTGTCGAAACCCGTAGAAGGAGAGGTACTCTACTTGTACTTAGCAGCAACCGGGGAAGCTATCAGCTCGGTCTTGGTACGAATCCAAGGGAACGACCACTTGCCCATCTACTACTTAAGCAAAGTGCTTGCCGGGGCTGAAACGCGGTACATGGATATCGAGAGGCTTTCCTTTGCCCTCGTTTATGCTGCAAGGAGGTTAAAACCCTACTTTGGTGCTCACAAGGTTGTTGTTTTGACAAAGCAACCTCTCAAGCAAGTCCTCGGAACCTGAAAATTCGGGAAGAATGGCAAGATGGGTGATTGAACTAAGTGAGTACGACATCGACTATGAAGCACCCGTGGCCAAGAAAGCACAAGTCATCGCCGACTTCCTCGTAGAGTATCCCTCAAAAGGAACTTCAGAGGAAAACTCTTCGGAAACAAAGAGTGCTGCGATGATGGTCGAAGAGCAACCCCATCAAAACAACCCAATGCAAGCTCTGGAAGATGCTTTAAAAGAGCTTAAGGCGATGTCCCAAACCAAAAGGAAAAGGCATGAAGTATTCCTGACAGAGAAAACCGACGAGCCAAAGGGTGCGGAGACCGTCTCTCCAAAACCCAAAGAATTAGTCGACCATGGAGACGTCTGGATTCTTCATGTTGATGGATCCTCATCAGGAAAAAATGGCGGGATAGGAATATACTTCAAGAGTCCCGGAGGGGCTGAACTCGAGTACGCTGTTACTCTTAGTTTCCCGGTCTCCAACAATGAAGCAGAATATGAAGCCATCCTCATCGCTCTACGTATGGCAAAGTCATTGGAAGTGAAGAAGCTACATCTCTTCACTGATTCCCAACTGGCCGAGAAGCAAATTTCGGGGAAATTCAGAACCAAGAAAGACTCACTGGCTGAGTACAAGAGTGCCATCACGGAAGAAATTCACAAATTTGAAAGTTGTGAGATTGAAAAGTTCTCGAGGGATCTCAATCAAAGGGCAGATGCCCTATCAAAGTATGCTTCAGCCTCCGGAGGAGTTGATACCCGGAACGTGATACTCATGAGAATCAACGCATCATCTCTGTGGTCATCAAAGCCAAACGTCTTGGCAATTGACGATCAACCGAATTGGATGCAAGAGATAACTACATATCTCAAGGATGGAAGCCTTCCTCGTGACAAGACTGAAGCGAGGAGAATCAAGGGAAAAGCTCCTCGATACATCATGCAAGGAGACTACTTATACAAAAGGTCTTTCGAGGGACTCTACTTGAGATGCGTCGCCGAGCAAGAAGTTCAAAAACTTCTTGGAGAAATGCATCGAGGAAGTTGCGGAGACCATGCCGGAGGAAGAACCCTCGCGCAAAAAGTCATTCGACAAGGATACTACTGGCCCACTGTTCGCGAAGACGCTGCCCAATTTGTGAGAAAGTGCGAGGAATGTCAAATGCACGCTAATTTGATCAACGTCCCGGCAAAACCCCTCATGCCCATCGCCATCACATGCCCTTTCGACATATGGGGCATCGACATAGTCGGTCCTTTTCCAAGAGGCACGGGTCAAAAGAAGTTCATCATCGTTGCGGTCGAATACTTTAGCAAGTGGGCGGAAGTTGAAGTAGTATCTACCATCACCGAACAAAGAGTGATGAACTTTGTATGGAGAAACATCGTGTGTTGATTTGGCTTGCCAAGGGTCCTCATCTCGGATAATGGTGCTCAATTTTGTGGCCAAAGATTCAATGAATGGTGCAAGGAAATGAAGATTGAAAGGAGGTATACCTCTGTAGGACATCCTCAATCCAATGGGCAAACAGAAGCCGTCAACAAGATCCTCGTCAACAACTTGCAGAAGAGGTTCGCCACCAACAAGGATTGGGTCGACGAGCTTGATGGAGTGGTGTGGTCATACCGCACTACTTCAAAAACAGCTACAAGAGAGACTCCCTTCTCGCTAGTTTATGGGTCCGAGGCGGTCATACCAGCAGAAGTGGCGGTAGAAACCCTCAGAATCCAAGGGTATCAACCCGAGGACAATCATACAGAGAGACTCTTCGACCTGGAGACAATCAGTGAAGCGAGGACCAACGCCTTGGCCAATATCCTCAGATATCAAGCGCTCATCGCGAAGACCTACAACAAAGGTGTAAGAGAGAGAGACTTCCAAGTAGGAGACCTAGTGCTCCGAAGAGCGGACATACTGGGCAAAGTTTGGAAGATGCAACCCAAATGGGAAGGCCCCTACAAGATAATTGAAGCAAGGTCCAACGGAAGTTATCATCTTCAAGACATGGAGGGAAGAGTATTAAAGAACCCATGGAATACTTCTAACCTCCAGAGGTTCTACGCTTGAAGTTGGGGGGAGGAAAAAGCTTTTTGAAAAAACCTATGTGACATAGACCGAGAAGGATTCCTCACTAGTCCAAGTGAGAGGTACCTCTTGTTTTTGTTAAGAAGTTGTTGTAAGCAAGCCGGCCGAGGAGCCCCCATTGTAATTGCATTTCCGACAAATCAATACAATGTCAATCTTTCAACAAGAAAATGTTCAAGTATAGAGCTACTATGCTCGAAAAATAAGACTACTCGATCGAGAAAGCTTACTTGACCTACATAAAAGCTATTCGATTTCCATGATTAAGGGGAATCCTCCCCGCTCTCCAAACTCTATGAGAGAATTAATCAGGAAACCATTCAAAGAAGAAAAAGCGAGGAGACGGAAGTGATCGAGAAGAGCGACTTCCAGTCTTTCTAACTCAACACTTGGAAATTTTTCTAAGTTCAACACTTAGAATTCTTTCCTAAGTGGTCAAAACGATCGAGAAGCGCAGAATCTACGTTGATAGTTCGAAGAGATTGTAGCGAAGAACATTGGTTCTCGATTCTAACTTATACGTGTTTGACTACTCTATCCAAGTTATACGTCATAACAAAAGTTGGAATTAGTAAGAACACAAGTATAAGTAAGAAAGCGAAGAGCAATACATTTTATTGAAAGAAAAGAGTAGCGATGAAACAACAGAAAAACTTATATTACAAACACATATGTTGCGAGGAGCGCCACAAAGGGCCGAATGAAATTTGTTCGGAAATAAATGCAAGTACGGAAAATGGAAAAGATTACAACAGGCCCGAGCATACTCGGTCTTCAAGAGGCTCCCCGGTCTTAACGAGTGCGACTATCCGTGAATTCAGTGACCGGGGTGGTCGCGCTGGTAGCTCCTCGCACGGAGCTCTGTTCATGGCCTTCAGCGTCGTCTCGCTCCTGAGCTTGAGCCTCTTCGATCGCCTTCTAGTACATAGTTAGCTCAGGCTCGATGAAGTCGGCTGCCCTCCCGAGGACCGGATCACTCAACTTCACCCAAGCAGCGTTCCGAAGAGCTGCCTTCTCGAACGGATAGATGATCCCGCTCCTTAGGCACTCAGGCACCCAGGCTGGAAGATAAGATGGTTTGCTGGGATAGGGAACTTCGGGATCGGTCACCAGCTCACCAAACTCGCACGCCTCGTGCATCTCCTCGGTAATCTCCTCATCGGGGTAAGGAGTGAGGTCCTCGCGCCTCCCTGGGTGCAAGTCTTCGCGATCATCAGGATCGAAGTCAGCCGGGAGCAAGTTGACCCTTTTCAGCTGGCCAACGCAAGAGAAGAAACCCTCCTCGCGAGACGCCACTTGCACATCTCTCTGGGCCAGCTTGTAGGTGACCGAGGACATGAAGTCGCGAGCACCGGCGACTCGGCTTCCTTTCAGGAAGGACAAGATGCTTGCCTTAAACTTTTACATGCAAACGGATAAAGTAGCATAGGCACCCTTGAAGCTCTTGCTCCTCGACTTCTCCCTGGACAGCTCCTTCTCGAGCTCATCCACCTTGATTTTCAGCTTCCCGGCCTCAGCCTCCGAGACCTTGGCCTTAGACTCTGAAGCAGCAAGCTTCTTCTCAAGGTCTTCGATCACGACCCCTATGTTGGCTCGGTCAGCAGCAACTTGGCCATAAGCCTCCTTCAAGTGCTCGAGCTGCAAAAGGAAGACACAGTTAGCGAGGAGGAAAAATTTTTATACTTAGAAAAATTTGCAACAGAGAATAAAGGAAAGTACCTGGAGCGAGCACATGCTCAGCTCGTGCGCCCGGTCAAGGTCGCTCATCTGAATGAGCCGCTTCACTTCATCTCCAGAAGCGGCTACCTTACCCTTCTTGCGGGCAGGCTCATTGGTTCCCCCAAGGTTGAGCTTCCTCGCTCCCTTCTTCGCCACCGGCCTCTCCGGCCTCTTCTCCGCCTCGATGGTGTTTAAGGCCTCCTCCTCGGCCTCTTTAGCCTCCTTGGCCCTCTTCGCTGCAGCCTCCTCCTCGGCCCTCTTGATGGCCTCCACGGGGTTCTCTCTCGTATCGAGCCCCTCCTGAACTAAAGCATCCCGATGATGCGCGGCGTTCCGAGGAGGGGTCAAGTTCAGAGAACCGAGGATCTTCGTTTGCTTGTTGGCCAGTCTCTGCTTTCTCCTCTGTTCCTCCTTCGCAGCTAAAGTCTTCGACATTATCCACTAGAACCAATAAGCTGCAAGAAAATAAACACAAGTCAGTATGGTCGAGGAGCAATAAAAATCGACGAGGAATGGAAAAAAGCGAGGACATATTACAAACAAACAAAGCAAGCGAAGAAAAAATACAAAGACATATTACCGAAGAGGACTTTTTTGGTATATCGATTCCCGATATACCCTGTGTACGCGTAAAGCGAATGGCCCGCCAAAAACGGAAGTGGCTGGAGGACCAACCCCCAGTAAAAGTACTTCTCGGGATGGGGTCCCCGATTTTGCTCCTCGAGCTCCACGACCCACGGATCGGACTCCTCGGGCAATGGATGCTTGTCCGCTATCTTTTCCCGAAACATGAGTTTGGGTACTCCCCACTCCAGCTCCTCCTCGGTCATGTTGGGCAACCTCCTCTTCCTGATGTAGAAGTACCTATGAAACCATTTGTAGCCCGAGGAGCTGGGAGCGTCCATAATGAAACCAAGGCCTGGTCGAGCGTTGAAGTAGTAGAAGTACTTGTTCCCGGAGCTCATCGAGACTCGGAACAGTTGATTAAAATTGTGAAAATTTAGCTCGATCCCCTTCTTCATGCAAAAGACTCCAAAACATACTAAAGTCCCGAAGGCACTAGGTACCAGTTGCCAAGGAGCGATCCCCAGCGTGTTGAAGATGTCGCGGAAAGCATCACAGAATGGAAGTATCCATCCTCGATCCAAGCTTAGGCAATGAACTGCCATGTACCCAGGGGGAGCGTTGTAAAAAGTTTGATCCTCCTTGGGCACGAGGATGTCAAACTTATTCTCAGGAAGAGAATACTTCCATCTAAGTGTGGGAATCTCCTCGACTTTGACAGTAGAAGAGGTGGTCGGGATAATACCATCCTCGTTCTTTTCACCCTGCGGATCGGGGAGGTCTACTGTGCGGGCACTCTTGGTGAACTTCTTCTCAGCAGCCTTAGTGGTTTTAGGCTCTGGCTCCTCGACAACCTTCGCCTTCTTGGACTTGCCAGAGCGAGAACGCTTGCTCGCTCTTTTCTTCGCTTTCTTCTTGTCCGCAGCCATCTGAGCACGGCGCATCTCACCCTCCTGGTCCTCGAGTGGATTGGGTGATCGGGTCCCACTTGGAAAAGTGAAATCTATCATGGTCGGATCGATAGAGTGGTAGCTAGTCTCCTCCTCGCGTGCGAACCTCTTCGCATCTCTAATAGCACGTCTTTGACCCTCCGAGAAGGAAGGAGATCTAGTGCTCGGACCAGCTTCATTCCTGTTGGTGTCTCTGATCGTCAAAGGAACTTCATCCTCCTCCTCATCGGTAATAACAGCCCTCCTAGTGGTTTGTGGAGGAAACCTAACCCTCTTCGAAGGGGGACTAATCCGAGGAGAGGTAGCTTCGTCATCCTCCTCGCTCTCATCTTCCGTCTCATCGCTATCGATGATCTGAACGGGAATTGGGGCCTTCCCGCGTTGGGTCGAGTGTTCACCCTCCTCATAAAGGGCCAATGCTAACTCCGGCCTCTCCGTGTCATCCATCTCCACGATCCTGATGTCGGCAGGAGGGACCACATTTACTGCCCCATAGTTACGCCCATGGACTTGGGCAGCGCGAGTAATCAACTCCGCGGACACACCAGGGTTGGGGGGACCACCCTCAGCCTCCGTCCGGTCATCGATAAAGTCGTCATCCTCGCTACGACGCCTCTTTCGGGTAACGAGCTGATAGAGATCCTCCTCGCTTTCGGTCTCTTCGTCCCCTTCCTCGACAGCCTGCTCGCCACCTTGCTCGAGCTGAGGCTCATCAGCAGCCTCCTCTATGGTATCATCGAGAAAAGTCGCCGATACGTCTGACGTATCAGGAGACGTAGTATGGTCGCTCCCATACTCTCCAGCGGCCGATAGGTTCTGACTGTCGTCGCTCCTCTCGGACATCCTAAAGGTGGGCAAAGAAGAAGTTAGGATGGTTTGTGATAGTCCGAGAGGTCCTTTTAGGTATATTCATTACGTTCGACCTCCCGAACGGAGAAAAATCTCAAGCGAAAAGAAAAGAAGTTACTCTACAGTAAAACAAAAGTAGAGCGAGGAGCATACATGGAGCGACCAACCGCTCGAAGCATAAGTAAAACGAGCATGCGAGCACGCATATAAGCAGGTAAGAGCGGGCATGCGTATGTAAAAATCGAAGAGCAATCGAGCGACCAACCGCTCGAGGAAACAGAGGAATCCTACAGTTACAATTACAGCCTTATTCTAAGGAGGAGGCGACAAGGGGTTTACAGCAAAGTAACAAAGACATAAGGGGGAACTACTTCTACGGCCATGCGAGTCAAATCAGTTCAATTCGATCCCATTAAAGTCCGTTTACAGGTCCGTTTACATTTTTATTAGGTCCAATGCCGTCCAAAGGTTGCCATCCACCGGCAATTATTCAGATAACATCATTCCGGGAAGGCGAAATCAAAAAGGGCGAAACCGAAATACAAAAGGCAAAACCGAAAAGCAAGAAAGCAGGAAATTCAAGGCAAAAAGAGTCAAAAAGAGGCGATTAAAAGCAAGTAATCGTAATGTGAGTGAAGAAACTTACTTGTTATTAAGTGGATGAAGGTTTGAAACCGGAAAGGAGGCCGGAAAAGTCGGAAATTCGCCTGAAAATCGGATTCTGCACACCGGAAACGCTCCTCGCGCGTCACTTGGCTTGATCACTAACACTCGTCGATCACTGAAACTCTCCTCGCTCTCTTTTTTGAGCTCTGAATATTCGGATTGCGAAAAGTGTGGAATGACCGAGTGTTGACCTATTTATAGAAGGGTATCTCGGGGATACGAAACGACGCATGCCCTCGCGCCATCCGGACCGACCACGTACCCAAGATCAACGGCCCAGATCACGGCCGCCTGGCAAATTACCCGTTTTGCCCTCCACGCTCCCGCTCTGGAGCGGGCACAGTTCCCAATGTCGGAGCGAATTACCTAACCACAGTAGACAATTCGCAGCGCGAGCACCACCCTACTCGAGACACACAGAGACAGATCGACGACCATGATCTTTCCTCCTCGAGACAGCATTGATAAAAATGCTAGAAAAGCGAAAAATCGACGGACACGTGGCAGTAGATCGAGGAGCCGCTCATAGAGATATCTCGCCTCGAGATTCCTTTTACACAAGTATCTCTCCGCTAGATACTTTGCAAAGAAAAAGCGGCAGGAAGTCATTCCATTCCTTTTACACAAGTATCTCTCCGCGAGATACTTTGCAATGAAAAAGCGGCAGGAAGTCATTCCATTCCACCAAGGAATACTTACCCGGATCCGATCTTTTCCCAGCAAAAATACCTCTTTTTCATACGGTCCGAGCAACGTCTGCTCGCACCCTATAAAAAGGGGGGGGGGAGGGAGAGATAGGAGGAGGGAAAGATACCGAGGCGCGAATACGGAAATCATTTTTCGCCCACTACTAGTCGAGGCTCTGCTCGACCTCTACTTCAACATAGTTCCTCAACTATCTTCTACAAAGATACTTGGAAACTAGGGGGACATATGTTAGTGTTGAAATATGTCCAGTCCGCATGTACGAACTGGAGCGGTCTAAGAGCGCGACAAAGCATCATAGGCCGTCCCTCAAGGGGCACGACCACACCCAAGTATGTCACTAAGGTGTGGACCGACCAACATAGGGTCCGACCATCACTGGGAGGACAACCCTCGAAATAAGCTCCTCACAAGGACAAAGCTGCCAGTGAGCTCGAGGAGCATCTCTCGGGCTCGAGGAGACCTTACGTCAAGGTAACGCTCCTTGACAGAAACTGAGCAGGACACTACTCGCATCATCCACGCACAAGGAAGGCACGAGGACCCTGAGCGACCAGCCATGGTTGCTCCCTTGGGCCAAGGCCCATGGACCTCCTTAATGGGCCTGGGCCGAGGAAGGCCTCAATCCTAGCCGTACACGTGTCGTGATCCTACGTGACCGGAAGTTGAAGGGCCACAAGTATATAAAGGCCTCATTTACTCCTCAACAGTAAGCATTAATATCACCTCTCGACCATCAAGGGAAGCCTCACAACTCCCTACTCGTAAAGTCGCCTCTCCGGTCTGATACCTTACAGACCGGGCAAGAGACACTAACCCCCCCCCTCTAGTCTATTTCAGGTACGAGGAAGCTACAAGAAGGCTCATTTCCTATCTCAGAGTGATACTACAAGAAGAAGAACTAGAATGACTTAGACTAGCGACTCATTGCGAACTTGGAAAGAAACACAAATTACCCTTCAACACACGGCTAAGAAATTAGTTAAGTGTTCTTTCTTTCTAACAAGAACAAGTCTTGACACCAGAAACAATCAAACTTGTTTACTGCAAAGTATTCAAAGTTTTGTTTCTTAGATTACTTGTTGTAACTGAATAAGTTATAATTAAGTTATCTCATCCCAAACCTCTCTAACTGAAAATACACCCTTTCAGGCGTGATATTCAGGGGGAACTTAATCGAGCATAGTGTTGCTGATTAAAAGTCCCAAGTTTGGTGGAGAACAAGGTTTCGTTCTCTAGTTAGGTTGGAAACGAAGCAAGTGTTCTTTGGTTTCTGTTTGAATCGCTCTAGATAGGGGTTGTAAGGAACCTCAAACTTGTCTTAGTGGATTCAGTCCTAGAAAGGACAAAGTGGATTAGTTGAGAGATTACGCCACTCTCAGATACCACTATAAAAGTGTTTGTATGATTTACTTACTGCATGTAGTTTTCAGCAAAGCATATCTATCTGTACACAGTCACTCTGTTCACTTGCTGAAACTATCACTTACTGACAAAGCACTTATTGTATCAAAGACTTCCGCTCTCTGATTTTAAGTATCAGAAAAACTCGTTACTGAAAAGTAACTTGCGCTTGCTGAGAAAGTTAAGTATCAGCAAACTCATTACTGTAAAGTAATAAGTCCTTGCTGAGAAAGTTTTTAAACGACGAAAGTTTGAAAAGACTATTCAGCCCCCCCCCCTAGTCTTTTCTTGTTGTTTAAAGGGACCAATACATTTAAAAGGAGAAGTAATACGCCCATAGTAACCAAGTCCAACTCATATCAACATCTATCGTGGATCCCTTAAGTTGTATTATTTTAGACCCTAGATCCGTGTTTAGAACATAGTTGTTGTGTGAATTGCATACCTGACATTGGACTTCATCCTAGTATGGACGATCATACTAATTACTTAGAAATTAAGAGTCATACATCCATAAGTACTAAGTCCAGTTAAGAGAAACATCTCTCGTACAGTGCTTATGTTGTTACATTTCGAATGTAACATTTGAAATGAACATCAATTCGATTAACATTAAAATTGAACATGAGTTAACAACCCGAGCGTCGATAATGTTAATGATCATACTCATTACTTCATAAGGAGGACTAATACACCCAGAATCACCAAGTTCAGCTCAGATCAACATCTCTCCTGGATCCCTTATTTAATGATAATGGACTTTCAATTTTCTATTCTCCCTTCGTTTGAATTACGATAGTTAAATTTCTAATGTAATAATCTTTATTTTCTTAAATTATTTAATTAACTTATTTAATTAATATTTTGGTAATTACTTTTATTACTTTTATTTATTATTTTGGTTAATTTGAGCGTTAAAATTGCATTAGAAAATAGTACGGTTTACCAATGGACTTCTGGAATCTGATTTGGAGGCTCCTTTGTTTCGGATTTTTTGCTTAAGCCCAAATGCAGAAGGCCCATTTCATAGCCTTGGACCATAAATTAGTCTTAAATTCACTTTTCTTCTTTCTTTTTCATCCTGTGCCGTATCTTTCCTCTGCTGCTATGCAATCATCCCGTTTCACCTCATCATCCTCATCGATCATCATCCATCATTCAACCATCATCAAAGCTATATGATCAATATACGACATCATCAACGTCGGGCTATCATCATCGTACGAACATCATCATCGCCGTGGTCATCACCTTCCCATCGGGTCGCGTTTCTATCCGGTCATTCCGTGATTCCGGGCGTCCTGCGTTTCGCTTTGTAAGTCTCTGTTCAGTCCCATTCATTCGAATTCAATTCTAGTTTTTTTTATCCCTTAATGATTAGTATCTTTTTAATTTCTGGAATTTTCTATTGTTTTCTGCCGCCTAGATCTCTATACAGCTGATGGGCTGCTTTTCTTTGTTTGTTCTAAGCGCCCTGGCTTACTGTGTTATGCTGGTCAATAAGTTATTGTTGAGGAATCAATCAAGGCAACAAACAAGCTATGAAGCTCGCAACAATGGCAACAATCAATCAAATGACATAAACAAGTAAAGAACACGGCGGTTTACGTGGTTCGATCAGAATGATCTACATCCACGGGAGATAAGTCTCCAAAAGAATCCACTAATCAACAATGTTACAAAGCTCACAGAGAACGATCTCACCAACACTCCGATTCAATCACAGAACCTCTCAAGTATTGATGTTATTCTAATGTATCTCTCAATTACAGAGTAAGCTAATGAATGAATCAAATCAGGAAGAAAATAACTACTATTTAGCAGACTAAATACGAAGAACAGAACAGAGACGAGCCAGCAGAGCAGCCACCATCGGATGAAGAAAGATCCAATGGCTGAGAATAGAAGCGTGCTAACAACTTAACAAACTGTAACTAACACCTTGTAAATTGTAACTCAATCCTTCCACACAAAAGCTCTTTCAAGTCAGTCCCTATTAATTGCATTTAGCACCCCAAATAACAAATCTCCACCTTGCTGAATGCAACACCAATCGATTTTGCAGAAACTTCAGAAACCACACTACTGTAAGTCATTGATCCTACCGGAACTCACTACAGCAGCATTTCCAATTTCCTCATGCCTCAGCATGAGCAGTCTACCACACTTACCAAGTCACAACAATAGTTAAACTTGGAAGCTGGCACAACTTTGGTTAACATATCAGCAGCATTGTCTAGAGTTGACACCTTCACCATTTTGATCAGTCCCTTCTCAGCAATATCTCTCACAAAATGTAACCTGACATTTATGTGTTTTGACTTGTCATGAAACATATCATGTTTGGATACACTAATAGCTCCTTGGCTATCACAGAACATGGGAACTGCTTCTTGAATGATACCAAACTCCCTAACAATTCCTCTGAGCCATAACCCCTCCTTAACTGCCTCAGTAACAGCCATATATTCAGCCTATGTAGTGGACAAAGACACCACACATTGTAGAGTAGACCTCCAACTGATTGCAGAACCAAACAAAGTGAATACATAACCTGATTGAGACTTGGAGTTATCAAGATTGGTACCAAAACTAGCATCTACATAGCCTACTAAGGCTTCTCCTTCAGATAATCCTTCTTCAAATCGGATGCCAAGGTTTATAGTACCCCTGAGATATCTAAGTATCTCTTTTACAGCTTTCCAATGAGCTATTCCAGGATCTAACATGTACCTACTTGTGGTACTTATAGCAAAACCAAGATCTGGTCTGCTACATACCATTGCATACATTATGCTTCCAATAGCATTTGCATACGGTACTCTCTTCATGTACTCCACCTCAGCCCAAGTACTAGGTCTTTGCTTTGCAGATAGTTTAAACCTTGCAGATAATGGGATATCTACCTTTTCAGCATTCTGCTTATTAAATCTCTGAAGCACCTTTCTGATATAATCACTTTGATGGAGCACTAGCACCCCTTCAGATCTGTTTCTTCTTATATCCATTCCAAGAATTCTTTTAGCATCTCCCAGGTCTATCATCTCAAACTTGCTGTTGAGACTAGCTTTCAATTTAGCTATCTCTTCCTTATCAGCACTGGCTACTAACATATCATCAACATATAGGAGCAGATATATCACAACAGATTCCTTTTCTTTCTTCAAATACACACAGCTGTCATACAGTGATTTCACAAATCCCATCTGTAGCATATGCTCACTAAATTTCTTGTACCATTGCCTGGGGCTTTGCTTGAGTCCATACAGTGACTTTTTCAATAAGCAGACTTTCTTCTCTTGATCTGGTGATATGAAGCCTTCTGGTTGATGCATATAGATGCTTTCCTCTAACTCTCCATGTAAGAATGTTGTTTTTACATCCAGTTGCTGTAATTCCAGATTGAAATGAGTAATTAGAGATAGGAATAACCTGATGGAAGTGTGTCTCACCACAGGAGAAAAGATTTCATTCTAATCCACTCCTTCTCTTTGAGTGAACCCCCTCGCTACTAGTCTAGCTTTATATCTAATCCTTTCTATGTCAGTCACATTAATCTTTCTTTTAAAGATCCACTTGCAACTTACTAATTTTACTCCTGCAGGTTTCTCTACTAAAATCCATGTTTCATTCTTCATTAAGGATTGATATTCCTCCTGCATTGCTGTGATCCATTTATCACCATCTTTGCATGATATAGCTTCAATGTAGCTCCCTGGTTCCTGATAATCAACTTCCTCAGCTACTGTTAGAGCATAAGCAGTCATATTTGTAAAACCTTCCATGTTGGTTGGCTTTATGACTCTTGGAGCTCTATCCCTTGTAAGCTGAAAATTCCTTATATCCTCAGTAGCTTCAGGTACAACCTTTTTCTTCCTCCCTCTTCTTTGTGGTGCACATCCACTGGGATCCTCTTGATTTGAGAAATGCTTATTCCAGGCTGGAGGTTGATAAGTATAATTGCTCGTTGATTATTTTCAGCAGGAGCATCTGCAGGGATGGGATCATTGTCATCATTATGATCCAGGTTTGGTGGTTGTGGTTGACTAACATCAGGCTCCAGCTCCACCTGAACCTGTAATTTCTCCCTATCTTCAGAGTTTGAATCAGGACCAGTGGCTTTAGAATAAGGCATTGTACTTTCATCAAATACCACATCTCTACTGATGATGACTTTATGTTGTCTTGGCTCAATACACCACAACTTGTATCCCTTGACTCCCTTAGGATAGCCCAAAAAAATGCATTTAATGGCTCTGGGATCGAGCTTATCCTGTCTGATATGTGCATAAGCTGCACAACCAAATACCTTTAGTCTTGAGTAGTCACTCTTCTTACCATACCAGAGTTCATCAGGGGTTTTAAATTGAATAGCACTTGAGGGACATTTATTTATAAGGTAGCATGCTGTAGTTACAGCTTCTTCCCAGAAACCTTTTGGAAAATTTGCGTGGAACAACATGCACCTGGTTCTTTCAAGGATGGTTCTGTTCATCCTTTCTGCTAGGCCATTCTGTTGAGGTGTGCCAGGTACTGTTCTATGCCTTAGAATTCCCTTTTCTTTACAGAAATCTTGAAATTCTCCTGATAAGAGCTCGAGGCCATTATCTGTTCTCAACACCTTGACTCCTCTTCCCTTTTCAGTTTGCATTTCTGACAACCATTCTTTGAACTTAGTGTAGGCTTCAGACTTTTGCTTAAGTATGTACACCCATACTTTTCTACTGAAATCATCTACTATAGACATGTAGTATTTTCCACCTCCATGGGAATTCACCTTTGCCGGTCCCCAAAGATCAGAGTGAACATAATCAAGTGTAGCTTTAGTTGTATGCGCTCCAGTAGGGAAACTAGTCTTGACAGACTTTCCAAGTATACAGTGTTCACATAACTCTAGCTTTCCCAGCTTTGTGTTACCAAATACTCCTTGCTTTTCTAACTCCAGCAAGCCCTTCTCACTGACATGTCCTAATCTCCTGTGCTAGATACTAGTGGCACTATCAGTGACCGCAAGTGAACTTCCATTTGCAATTTTACAGTGCAAGTAATAGAGATTATTCCTCCGGGTGCCCTTCATGATTACTCTGTTGTTTCTAGTAACTACCAGAGTAGCATCAATGGACTTAAACTCACATCCCTCTGCTTCAAGTGCTGCTAATGAGATAATGAGATAAGATTTCTCTTAAGATCAGGAATAAACCTGACTTCAGTGAGGAGCTTGGAACTGCCATCTTCCATTTGAAGTTTAATGTCACCAATCCCTTGTACATCACAAACCTTGTTGTTTCCCAACATCAATGAGCCACTGCATGAGCTATCCAGATTCAGGAACCAATCTCGGTGAGGGCACATGTGGAATGTGCAGCCAGAGTCAAGAATCCAGTCATTTGAGGTGACCTTATCAACAACGTTTAATATTTCAGTGTCATCTGCTTCTACAGTCCCAGCAAATTCCTTTTGAGAAGTTTGCCTATTGTTCTGATTCTTGCCTTCCTGCTTCCTTTTCCATGCAAAGCAATCCTTCTTTAGGTGACCTGGTCTCTTACAATGATGGCACCTTCTTGTTTCCTTTCCACTGTCGCTAGTGTTGGCCTGAGATTGAGCCTTCTTTTGTTCTTTCACAAACCTAGGCTCCTTCTTTTCTTTGCCTTGTTTTATACTCAGACCTTCACCGGAGGCCAATTCATTTCCTGCATTGCTTTTCATCTCCTTATTTCTCAGGGCACTTTCAACATCAACCAGGGTAATTCCACTACTTTTACTAATAACTAATGCATCAGTGAAGTGTTCGAAACTTTTAGGCAATGCATTTAACAACATCAACGCCTTATCATCTTCAGACATCTTAACTTCTGCTGCTTTAAGATCCGCACAAATCCTCTTAAACACAGCTACTTGTTCCATTATAGGCCTATCATTGGTAACCTTGAATGCAAATAACTTCTGTTTGAGATAGAGCTTACTTGCGGTGGTTTTGGCGTTGAATAACGTCTCAAGTTTTTCCCAAATTCCCTTCGCCGTAGTTTCTTCCTCCACCTGTCGCAGCGTTTCATCACCCAAAGACATCACGAGAGAGCTATGTGCCTTCTCCATAGCAATGGCCTTATCATCGGGTGAAACTGTGGCTGCGAAACCTTCATCGCCTTTGAGCGCTGCAGAAACTCCTTGTTGTGCCAGTAGCGCCTTCATCCTGAGTTTCCACCGGCCAAAATCCGTCTTCTCTGTGAGTTTCTCCACATCGAACTTTGTTGTAGACGCCATTGACGAACCTTGATGATGATCCCCAATTCAGAAAGCCTAGATCGTGAGAAACCGTGAGGAATCGTTTCCCATAGACGGCGCCACTTGTTGAGGAATCAATCAAGGCAACAAACAAGCTATGAAGCTCGCAACAATGGCAGCAATCAATCAAATGACATAAACAAGTAAAGAACACGGCGGTTTACGTGGTTCGATCAGAATGATCTACATCCACGGGAGATAAGTCTCCAAAAGAATCCACTAATCAACAATGTTACAAAGCTCACAGAGAACGATCTCACCAACACTCCGATTCAATCACAGAACCTCTCAAGTATTGATGTTATTCTAATGTATCTCTCAATTACAGAGTAAGCTAATGAATGAATCAAATCAGGAAGAAAATAAATGCTATTTAGCAGACTAAATACGAAGAACAGAACAGAGATGAGCCAGCAGAGCAGCCACCATCGGATGAAGAAAGATCCAACGGCTGAGAATAGAAGCGTGCTAACAACTTAACAAACTGTAACTAACACCTTGTAAATTGTAACTCAATCCTTCCACACAAAAGCTCTTTCAAGTCAGTCCCTATTAATTGCATTTAGCACCCCAAATAACAGTTATAAACTTGAGATCAATTTCTGGGAAGTTTTTATGATATGCTACTCAAAAAATAACATTGAAAGCATTTCTGCTATTCTGTTGATTTTAGCAAGTTGTTCTATTTGAATAGAGTTTCATGTGTTCATTTATTCTGTCTTGAGCTTTATGCTTTATCTTTTGTTATCTCCTTGCTGCTTGGTGTTTAGTCTAGTGGTATGATAATGGCTTTTTGAAGCGAGAGGCGCGAGTTCGATTCTCGCAACACCCCCCATATTGATTGTTACTTTGATTGTGGAAAACTGAACTGATATGAACTGGTTTATTTATCTAAAATGAGTACTCTTTAGGCATGTGTTAGCAAAAGAGTGCAGATAAAATGTATATCTTTTCTTGACCATTGCTTCCAGTGTATGCTATTGTTGTACTGGTTATGTTCTCAGTCTGTTCTCTGTTGGCTTATATTTACACTGCTATATGTGCCACTTCATGTGTGATTAGAAAAGGGACAGAAGCCAACAACTAAAGCTGCTAAGTGGTCATGCAAAAATGCAATAGCTGCATTTTCTCCTTGTTTCTGATATATGTCATCTGATTTGAGTTACTAGATTCAGTTACTGAATGTCTTACTTTTATATATAGCAAATGTTGGGTGAGGATGAAAAGCACCTTTTAGTGATAGGCTTCAGTTTTACATATATAAGCAGATGTTTTACATCTTTTGTTCACTTATAACAAGCCAACAACATTTCAAAAGTCTTATAAATATAATTAGAATGACAAAACTCAGAAATATCTGCAGAAATGCAAACACTTGTTCTTACAACTATCAGCATCTAAGTAAACAGAAAACAAGGACTTGGTGTCATCTCAATTCTAGTAAGCATATCATTACAAAGTTGCTACAGTAATATAAACTATAAAGTCAAAACATCAATGAAAAACTCAAGCTTGTATTACTACGGATCCATAAAAAGAAAATATCCGGCTCCTAATGTACACAAAACCTTGCGAAAACATAAAAGATAGATAAAAATAACCAAAAAAATAAATATTTGAATTACCACAAGTCTATAATTAAATAAACATCCAGAAGCCAAGCATCAAAGGCTATAATAGTACAATTCCGGACTCAAGAACAGACCTAAATCTATAAATCTACTCGTATTCAGCCTCTTTATGCTTCTTTTTCTTTTTGTCCTTTTTCTTCTCACTTTTACTCTCATCGCCACTGCCATGCACAGAGTCGCCATTTTCAGCAGCCCTCTTCTTTTCTCAGACTTCACCTCATCAGACAGAACATCTTCATCCTTCACTTTATCCTTCTTCTTCTTCTTCACAAATCCAGCAGCCCCACTAGCAGAAAATTTGAATTCAGCAACTATATTAAATAACAAATCCACAAATGCAAAATAAAAAACATCACCCAAATAAAAATGTAAGTCAAATTTCATTCCACAGACTAGACATTTTACAAATCCACAAATGCAGACACTAGTTCACCGTTTCGGAATTATTTACCTCTAGTTCACCAAAACCACCAGAAAAATTAAAATAAACAAAAACTTAAATGCAGCAACTATATTAAATAAGAAAAACCATTACAAAAGACCTTAACTTCACAACCAACAATCATTCTAAGTCATGTCCTCATCAATGTCGGTCTCATTGATGTCATCAGGATCTCGGTCCAACTGACCTTTTGATTGTTTCTTCTTCTTATTGGCTTCTTTCTCCGCATTTCTAATGAATGATCCACGTTTATGCCCGTAGTTACTAGTTCAAAGACAAAACACAGTCAACAAAGGTTAATAAGGAAACACAATATAACAATTATATAGAACATCATACTTGTTTAAAGTAACCAAACTGCATGTACCAAAAAAAAAAAAAAAGTAACCAAACTACACAAACTTTACATACCCGCACGTGCCACATTTTTGCGGTTAACCTTTATGGGCACCTCTTTTTCCAACCTTTTTCGGATCTCCAGCGCTAGACTTTCGATTACTTATAGGATCACAAACATTAAAGTTTGAGGAATTATAAATAGGTTCCGATTTATCAGGACGTATCACATCATCCTCTTTGTCAGGATCATGCATCATCCCACGACATCGTTTATAATCTTTGTTTCCTGGATATTCAGTTTGAGATGCTTGGAAGTTGGAGAATGCAGATTCTTGAAGTTTAGCGAATTTTTGAATTTGCGGGTTCATTTCAGGAAACGTAATTGGATACGTCTCCAGTAGTTGTTTTCCAATGGATTTTGTCCACGCGGGCCATATTCATTCATTAGGGATCTCCGTCAGGTGCATGGCTTTAAATGCAGAAAATAAGTGGCGGCATGGCAATCCATCGGTCTCCAACATCATACAACTACAAATGAATTTTCTTTCATCCAAATCTACCTCCATTGTCCACAATTTGTTATCGTGTGTGTACCTCGTAAAAGTTCGGTTGAATTTGTTGTCTTCCTTAATGGACTGAACAAGCACAAGCCCTTGCTCTCTAACAATTTCTAGGCGTAACTCGTCAAAAACACTATTGGTGCATATGGATGACGCATGCTTTTCAAGGTGGAATAGATGTGCACCGGGTCTGATATATGGTGGGTCATGTTCTGATTGTTCTTCAGAAACCAAAAATGCAAATCGGATTCTGCCAAGTACCACATGAAAGTGCTTTAGGAATGCAGTGATGTGGTTTCCAGATTTGCAATTATCCTTAAACTACGAGTTTAGCGACTGCTCTATTTGTGGTCGACATCCTCCCCGTGAAATGCCCCCGAAAGTAAGCCTCACTCCACATGTGTCTTTTGTTATATGTTTCATTCACCGAGCTATTGTCCGCAAATGGCTCTGTCAGTTCAGCCCAACGCAGATCAAATTCCTCAACACTTATATTTTCCTTCAGTAGGTTTCCAAAAGATTGGGTGAATTTCTGATTCTTTACATACTGCATGCATTTCTCTGCAAATGCCAACTACACAACCTATGTTTTGCTTCAGGAAACTCAACTGAGATTGCATGGCGCATTGCTGCATCTTGATCTGTAAGAACTGAAACCGGGAACTTCCCACCCATCACTTCTTTAAACGTACTCAACAACCATTCGTACGCTTCATTTGCCTCACGAAACATCAATGCAACACCAAAGATACAATTTTTCAAGTGATTATTGATGAACGTGTATTTTACACTTTCATTCGAGTCTTTTTTCACCAATTTAGCTATCCTCTATGTTAATTTAGCTATATTTTAGTGCATTTTATTAGAATAGTGTCACGTTTCCCTTTAGTTTGTATTTTACAGGTTTTGGGTGAAAAACGAGGTTTTCCGGGCAATTATATTGAAGTGGACGAGGAATTGGTGTTCCGAAGGCATTTTTGGAGTACCTAGAAGATTCCGGATAGGATTTGAAGTCTAGGGGTCGAGTCTGAAGGCTAAAAGGTCACTAGAAGACAAAAACCGAGTCCGAAAAGGAAAAGAAATCCAAAAACGCGTCAAAGGCCAGCTGGAGGTCCCGGGCGATTCGCCCGGGACGTGGGGCGGTTCGCCCCACACCAGGCAATTCGCCCGGTGTGTGGGGCCACTCGCCCCACACCTTCCGAACCCCTATATATAGTTGCTCAGTTTTCTCCGTTTTTCATACTTTCTCAGACCTTTTTTCTCACCTTTCTCATTAGTTTTAGGTAGGAATTCTCCAGAGCCTGTTCTGGGGATTCTTAGCATATGAGATACTTTTTCTTATCGATTTGGAGCTTGTGAGATCGCGATTCTTCGGAGATTGACAACCTTCGGTAACATTGTATCTCAGATTTTTCTACTTTATATTTATTTATCTTTCAACATGTTTTCATTCAATCTTGCTATGATTTCTGTTGATTGCATGACATCTATGAGTAGCTAAATTTATCATTGGTGATAGTATGTGATTTCCTAGCGAAGGGTTAATAATTATGCTGATGGCGGTAAAGCGAATCAGACTTTGAATTATTGCTTTATTTCTTTGATCTATCTAAAACCTCTATCTTCGTAGTGTTGAATAATAACGGAACACAAATGGACAATTCATTGATCAAAGATCTCTATGCAAAACGATCGTGTACTTCATGCATGATTATTAACCTGCTATGCTTTGAATGATCATACTATCACTAACTTCCATTATCTGATAAGAAAAACCTTTGCTAAGTCGTCTGTTGATTTTATATTTTTAAGTTAGATTAGATAAAGCTAGTTATAGTCCTTAGAGATCGACACTCGAGGTTATTTTACTGCTACACTACGGTTTCCGTTGTAGTTGTGAATTGCCTTTGGCTAAATACAAATTTATTTGATTAATTAGAATCTGACAAATTCCGGTTCATCAAATTGGCGCCGTTGCCGGGGACTATACTCCTTTTCTCTGTTTTGCTTATTTATATTTTCAGCATTCAATTCCTAGTTTTAGTAGTTTTTATTTTTTTCTATTTAATCTCTCTGATACTCCTTTCTTAGCTTGTTACAGATAGTGTATGCGACATACACGATCTAGAGGAACACCGCTGGCTGATTCAATTGCTGAAATCGACAGAGTCTACCACCAAAGAAGGCGACTACTTCAAAGACGTGAACTAGAGGAAATAGAGGATACCGATTTCTCTGAATCTCTACACAGTCTTTTTAAGGAAATCGACAGAATGGCAGAAGCTAGACAACTGAAAGCATGGGTTCAACCCTCCAAGGATCGTATGAGGGGACTGGCGATTGTTCTTTCGTCTGCAACTCGTGATCTAGAAATCAAGAACCACACATTCCAACAACTTTCGAGGTTCTATGGCTTAGCAAGGGAAGATGTGATGGGGTACTTGCACGATATCGATGATTTCGTCAACCAACTCCCACGACCCGGAGCTGAAATAACAACGGACGAGTTGAGAATGAAGGTTTTTGCTATGGGGCTTGGCGACAGAGCCAAGTCATGGTTGAGTTCTCTACCAGCGGGCTCGCTGGACACTTGGGAGAAGGTTTTTTTGGCATTCATGGAGAAATACTTCCCTCACACCTTGACTACCGCACTTAAGGCGCAAATCACTGGGTTCAAACAAGACTATGATGAGACCATCTACACTGCGTTTGAGAGGTTCCAAGACCTCATGAACAAGTGCCCTCACCATGGTTTTGAGCTTTCGGATCTAGTCCAACACTTCTACAATGGACTAACCTTCGAGAACCAACAAGTGGTGGATTTCCAATGCCGTGGCAATATTTGGGAGGAAACCGCGGAAGCCGTCTGGACAGTTTTCGAAAGGCTTGCTAAGGGTTCGCAATTCAAGGATCCAAGAGCAATGGTTAGGAGACGTGGACCTGAAGCTCCACCTACTCAGGAAGCCCCTAAGTATGGGGGGAACGGGGATCGATTCGAGTGTTTTACCAACGAGTTGAAACAAGTCCTCAAGAAATCCGCAGGAACAGCTATGTCAAACGAGGTTTGCCGAATATGCAAGAACTATGGGCATGGAGCTCATATGTGTAGATCGGATCTTGCGTATGATGATGGCAATTGGGTTCAAGGAGGCGAAGCGGAAGCCTTTGCTACGGAATTTGGTACCAAGAAGCTAGCTACGGACAAGATGGTAGGAATCCTCGAGGTAGATTTTGGAGAAGAGGGTTCCGAAACAATCAAGGATATGCACCGGCTAGCCAAACTTATGGCCCTAACCAAGACCGTAGTAGGCTTAACTATGGTAATGATCACTGCGAAAATCCCGCTCCCAAAGAGCATCCGAAGTCGAAGACAGCTCTACTGATGGAGAACTTGCAAAAGATGGTTGATCACACCCAAAGTTTTCTTAAGCGTTATGAAGAAGATTTTGAGAAGACTAGGGCGAGGCTTGATCGACTGGAAGAGAGCACTAGGCTTGCCCATCAAAAGATGCAAGAGTTGATTGACCGAGGAGCAAGTAGGGAGCAAGGGAAGCTGCCTAGCAACACTGAGAAGTCGATGTCCATTACCTTGGTGGGTGATCTACCTGTTGAAATCACCATCAGGAAGGTTCCTAAGTGTGAGTGTTTCAAGGATAAAGAACCCCCACTAGCCAAGGAAGAAGAGAAGGACCTTGGTTCTGATGAGAGTGAAAAGGAGCAAGAGGACCCCGAGCCAATCCCTCAAAATGTCGATGTTAAGGTCAGGATTGGTGAACTTGAAGATGGTCGTGCTACACTAGATACGGGATCTTACTCTAATTTGCTCCCAATGAATGTGTTTGAGAAGAGTAGCCTTGTAAAACTATCTGAGCATAAGGCTATTGTGCAATTGGCGGATGGATCCTTTGTGAGACCCGAAGGCGTTGTGAAGAACGTACTGGTTAAGATTGGTGATGCTTCTGTGTAAACCAATTTTGTAGTTATGCCGGCGTCTACACCTGGGATGGGGGATGTTGTTCTCTTGGGGCGAACGTTCTTGACTAAACTACTCTCCATGATAGACATCTACCGAAGGACTTGCACCATTGAGGTGGATGGCAAGCGACATGTGTTGCGAGCCATATCTGATCCACCTGATCACTTCAATGCTTCTCACACCATTAACTACTGTGGTCTTGCTGTCTATGTTCATTCTTATTCACAGGTTCGTGGCATGAGGAGAAGATCCATGAAGGGGAAGTCTATTACCCTCAAGAAGAAGAGATAGGCGCAAGAAGGAGTCGAGTCAAAGACTATAAACAATGGCGCTATCCGGGAGGCAACCCGGAGTTTTTATCGCTTTTTTACCGCTTTATTGCATGCATTCATTCATTGAACAATTTGTTTTTCTTATGTGAATTTGTTCGTTTCTGTGTCATTTGTGCTTATGTTTATGTTTCAGTGAACTTTTTCGAGTGGTTTTATGAGTAAAATGGTTTTCGGGGATTAAAAACTGAGTTTTTTCGAAAGGTTTCGTCTCCCCACCTCAGGAGGTGGGGGGCGAATCGCCCCCCACGTCCAGAGAATCGCCCCACATGTCCAGAGAGCTCCGCGCTCTCTGGACGTGGGGGGCGATTCGACCCACACCCGGGGCGACTCGCCCCACGGCACCTGCAGATTAAAAACGGGGAAACCCCCCTTTTTTCCTCATTTTCTCCTCCTTTTCACTCTCTTACTCCCCAAAATCCAAAAAAATCGAAAATTCTTCATTCTTTCATAAAACTTTGAATCTTCCATCAAATTTTGTATTCTTTAGCTTCAATCGAGGCCCATTGCGTGCTCTTTCTTTTCATCCGAAGAACTTTCACACTAGGGCATTCGTTTTCCAGATCTGAGGTATCTTCACATGAACCCTAATTTTTCAAATTTGGGGGTTTTCTGATTTGTGCTTCAATTAGGCTTATATGATGTATGGATAGGGTGTTTGTGTGATTAGAAACGTTATTAACTATCAATTGCATGTTCAATTATGCTTGGTTTGTTGGTTTAAGAATTTTGCTACTAGATGTCTATATCTTGTTATGCAATGTATCTTTTTCTTCCATTCCATACATATGATTGTATTTACTGATGTGATAATGATGGACATAATGCTAGAATGCATAATTAATGAGTTTGAGGATTTATGATGCTAGAATTTTTGCTACTATGGTATGAATTGAGCCTTATGATTTAGGATTATTGGTTGTCTAGCACGAGCGTAATGCGATATGTACATGTCAAAGTTATTTTGGTGTGTTGCATGTTAGTAGCTAGATTAGACATGGAGGATTTGCGGAGTTCGATTGTTGATATTATCACTCGTGTGTTTCACTCTTGCATTAGCATATGCATGAGTCTGTTTTGTGTCATACGAGGTACTAATTGATGTTTGTAGGAACCATGCCACAAGGGGAGAGGAGCACTTCCGTTTGGCTACAATGAGGTATTGGAGGCGGTTCAATTACAACCATGTCGAGGAGAGTGATCTCGTTAGAGGTGCGTACAAGCCATGGGCTTTTGAAACAACGTCGCGGTTTATCCATGAGGAGGAACGAGAACCCACCAGGAGTGAGCACTCTTATGTCTATCCACGTACCACCGAAGGGATTGAAACCAATATTACGATAGAAATCTGTCACAAGGACTTCAAGGTTCGAGTGAATAGGAAGGTACCGGGGCGGCCTCACCACAACGGATTCAGTCTTGAGTCGACAGTGGTGACAAAGTTCCGAATCGCTAACGTGATTCCAAAACATAATGACATGGACACCCAGCCCCTCTTTGGGGTGCCCCTCGACTGCCTCTAAAGGGAGCACCATATAGACATCGGGAGAATCAACCGTAGAGAATGTGGTCGACATTGGAAAAAATGAGAAGAAGACCTCTGAGTATCCGAGCAGCTTACTGTAACTTCCCCGGGGTGTAAAACGTTGGAGAGGGAGACTCTAAGAACACAGTTCTTTCCCCTTCAACAGTTCACAGGCTATTAGAGAGATACCGGATGGAAGATTCCATAACTGCAGCGGCTAATCTTGATGATTCTCTTCGACAATGCAACTCTACTAGTGATGATGGTGGTGACAGTAGTGACAATGAAGACAATAGGGACAATGAGGATACCATGAACACTGATGAGGGAGTTGGTCCTATCCGGTCTATTAGTGGAACTACCACCACCACCACGAGCTCCGATGATCACCAATAAGGGCCCTCGAGCAATCTCAATACCTTACATCTAGCGTACTCAGCCGACCGAGGCCAAACCACGCGGTAACATTTAGTATCACATCTTATTTCCTCATTTTCTTACTTCTAGTGACTAACTTTAAATTCATGAGGGGGGATGGGATTTAAGTGAACTAGTGTTGTTAGTTTGGAACTAGTGATGGTTTAGAGCATGGCATTGGTAGGATGAGTATAGTACCTTGCATGTTTATCCGTCTGCATTTGCATTTGCACGTTTACCGCTTTCTTAGTTTTTAGTTGCATACTGATGAACGCGGGTTTGTCGGGTCCCGGTTCGATCAAATAAATTTGTTATTGAGCCAAAGGCAATCCACAACTACAACGAAAACTGTAGTGTAGCGGTAGAATGACCTCGAGTGTCGTTCTCTTAGGACTATAACTAGCTTTATCTATTTAACTAGAGAATATAAAAACAGCAGACGTAAAAGCAAAGGTTTTTCTAACAGGTAATGGAGATTGGTGATAGTATGATCCTTCAAAGCATAACGGGTCAATAATCATGCGTAAATTCCTCGGTCTTGCATGGAGATCTTTGATCAATCTAATGTCCTGTTGCAATTATTAAGCACTACGATGATAAAGATACTGACAAGTCAATCACTATTGTCCTATTGTGTTCCGTAATTATTCAACACTACGAAGATATAGATGCGTATAGGTCGACGAGGGTCCAATTGTGCATAATAATTAATACAACATACGAGAATTTAGGCTGAGCCTGATCAACGAAATAAAGCAATAACACGGAGTATAATGCGCGATATAGCCATTAGCATGATTATCTTCCCTTCGCTAAGAATTCACATACTGCCACCAACGATAAGTTTAGCTACTCATAATAGGCATGCAATAAACAGAAATCATAGAAGAAAACATGTTGAAAGATATATAAAAATAAGTAGAAAAACTGTAAGATACAATGTTACCGAAGGTTGTCAGTCTCCGAAGAATTGCGATCCTACAAGCTCCAAACTGCTATGAAAAAGTGTCTCCTAAGCTACGGACCCCCAGAACAGGTTCTGGGAAGTCCCTCCCTAAAACTACAGAGAAAGGTGAGAGAGAAGGTCTGGAAAAGTATGAATTTCGGAGAAAAACTGAGCAACTATATATATGCTTCGAATAAGTGTGGGGCGATTCGCCCCACACACCGGGCGGTTTGCCCGGTGTGGGGCGATTCGCCCCACGTCCCGGGCGGTTCGCCCGGGAGTAATTTTCGCGGAATTCTGCGTTTTCGACGCGTTTTTGGATTTCTTCCCCTTTCCGGACTCGGTTTTTGACTTCTAGTGGCCTTCTAACCTCCAGATTCGACCCCTAGACTCCAAATCCTATCCGGAAACCTTCAGATAATCCAAATAGGGTTCTGGAACACCAATTCCTTGTCAACTTCAATATAATTGCCCGGAAATCCTCGTTTTTCAACCAAAACCTGTAAAATAAAATCTAAAGGGAAACGTGACACTATTCTAATAAAATGCACTAAAATATAGCTAAATTAACATAGAGGATAGCTAAAATAGGTGAAAAAGACTCAAATGAAAGTGTAAAATACACATTCATCAAACTCCCCAAACTGAACCTTTGCTTGTCCTCAAGCAACTAAGCTAGACTCTAATGCAAAAAACAATGCAAGACACAAAATGGAGTCTCATGCCAAATAAAATGAACTAATCTACCGAATCTATCAAAAAACATATGAACAAAAACCATATAAATCAAAGCATGAATATAGGTTGAAGAATACCTCGATTGACTTATACACATCCACATAAGCACTTATGTCAAGACAAGATAGTCTCTCGTAACATTCTCTACCTGGACCTAGTCAGTGATGACGTAATGAAGCATGCTAAGATACGAATGGTTGTCTCGTGCCTATTAAACTAAGGACTTACTGCTGTTCCACCATGTTAAGACTTTTCCTCAAAGAGGTCGAACCAGTACTGGCTCTCATCAAACGAAGGAGGGTTCCCTATAAAAGATAACACTCCCCTATTCTATCCATCTCTCAAGTAAAGTCCCAAGCTATTCACCACTTCCTGAATGGCAGGACGAGGGTGGTCTAGAACAGATGACACTCAAGAACAAAAGACAAAAAATAGAAAATTATAACACGATTACGAACATTACAAGAATTGGAAAATGAGACACAACACTTTGCTAACTGCTATTTGGCTTTGTTTGGACCCTTCTTTGCTTTTTTGGGGTCTTTTCTTTTTTCTTCCTTTTTCTTTCCAGTTTCTTTTTTATAACACGATTACGAACATTACAAAGGATCACACAACCTCACACTACCTCCTTCCTAGGCATTTAGCAATCTCAAAGCATGGTGAAGACTTGTTGCCTCTTAGGTACATAATTACTCGGGAAAACAACCATAAGACCCTAACGTGCATCATCCTATTATAAAGGCCTTCGTGAACCGCAGTAGAGAAAACACCACTAAGTGATGTCGAGACTACCAAGCTTAACTAAGTGCAATACATAAATGTGAAAAGCCAAGCGAGAAAAACCTCAAACAAATTCATAGAGATGAAGCATACGATTAATGGCATAGTTAGTTGATCTACCCAATAAAAAAGTTCAAAAAATTCGGCAATAAACTCCATATAAAACATGCAAGACTATCCTAGGAAAGCAGTAAACGTGCAAATGCAAAAAATTTCACGAGTTATCATAAGCAAGATAAGTAAAGAGATAACGAGCGATAACCTCCTCCCCAAACCTGAACGTCGTCGCTCGTCCCGAACGTCGATGTGGATCCAAGGTGAGAGCTAATGCTTGTATAAGTGACCTATAATACTTAATCAAACTCGTGAGAAAACAAAACAACAAAACACACTAACCTTCAGTGGAGGCAGTAAGGGTAAGCTCAAGGTGGTCAACCTCCCTTTGATCACTAGATATCTCGAAGTACGGCTTCACTCGCTGGCCATTCACCTTGAAGGTATTGCCCGTCTTTGGATCAAAGAGTTTTACAGCTCCATGGGGAGAAACTTCGATAATTTCGTACGGTCCATCCCAACGAGTACGGAGCTTTCCAGGAAATAATCGAAGGCGAGAATTAAATACCAAAGCTTTTTGTCCAGGAATCAATTCCTTACGCACTATACCACGATCATGATACTTCTTAGTACGTTCCTTGTAGATCTTGGCATTTTCATAAGCACCTAGTCGTAATTCATCAAGCTCATCTAGTTGCAACAATCGTTCCTCGCCAGCTTTTCCCATATCAAGATTGAGTGCTTTTATGGCCCAATATGCCTTGTGTTCCAGTTCTACGGGAAGATGACATGCTTTCCCATACACAAGTCTGTACGGAGTGGTCCCGATCACCGTCTTGTAGCTAGTCCTGTATGCCCAAAGTGCATAATTCAATTTTCCTGCCCAATCCTTCCTACTAGGCTTCACTACTCGCTCCAGGATCTTCTTGATTTAACGGTTGCTGACTTCGACTTGTCCCGACGTCTGTGGGTGATAAGGTGTAGCGATACTATGGTGGACACTGTATCTCTTAAGAAGGGAGGCAAACGTCCTGTTGACGAAGTGTGACCCTCCATCGCTGATGATTGTCCTAGGGCACCCAAATCTCGAGAATATTACTTCCTTCAAGAACTTCATAACCACTACGCTGTCATTTGTTTTTTTAGGAATTGCCTCCACCAATTTAGTCACAGAGTCTACTGCAACAAGAATGTATTCATAGCCTCCACTGGATGGAAATGGTCCCATAAAATCAATGCTCCATACATCGAAAGGTTCTACCACCAGATTCCCTTGAAGGGGCATTTCATCTTTCTTTCCGATACCACCACCTCGTTGACATGGGTCATAATTCTTCACAAAGCTTCGAGCATCTTTGTATATTGTTGGCCAGAAAAATCCTGCTTGCAGTACCTTGCGTGTTGTTTTCAATCCACTGTAGTGCCCCCCCACAATTAAGCTCATGGCAATAGCTCAGTACACTTTGTTGCTCTTCTTGTGGCATGCATCTCCTTAGAATCCCATCAGCTCCTTCCTTGAATAGATGCGGATCATCCCATATGTAAGTCCTGCATTGCTTGGCAAGAGCACTCTTGTCCGAGGCTGAAAAGTTAGTGGGGCAAATATTCATAGCCAAATAGTTTACAATGTCTGCATACCATGGCTCTTCATTAGCCTTCATTAAGTGCTCATCGGGGAGGTCTTCATTGATGGGTATCGGATCAACAGGGGTATTAGGTATTCTAGATAAATGATCTACTACTAAATTCTCCCTACCAGCTCTATCCACTATGGTCAAATAAAAGTCTTGCAGCAAAAGGACCCAACGGATTAATCTAGGCTTAGAATCTTACTTAGCTATCAAATGTCTCAAGGCAGCATGATCAGTATGGACATTCACATGATGGCCAATTAAATAAGACCTAAACTTTTGTAAAGCAAAGACAATAGCTAAAAATTCCTTTTCAGTAGTTGTATAATTAACTTGCGCAGAGTCTAGGGTCTTACTAACATAATAAATCACACGATACTGCTTGTCAACTTTTTGGCATAAAACAGCACCCATAGCAAAATTCGAAGCATCACACATAATTTCGAAAGGAAGATTCCAGTCAGGCGGCACAACAATGGGATCAGAAACAAGCTTTTCCTTAAGGGTATTAAAAGCAACTAAGCATTCATTAGAGAAATGGAAAACCACATCTTTAGCAAGCAAGCTACTTAAAGGTTTAGCAATTTTCGAAAAATCTTTAATAAACCTCCTATGAAAACCTACATGGCCAAGAAAGGATTGCAATTCTTTCACACAAGTAGGTGGGGGAAGTTTTTCAATGATTTCTATCTTAGCATTGTCTACCTCAATACCTCTTTCAGAAACTACATGTCCTAGAACAATGCCTTCTCTAACTATATAATGACTCTTCTCCCAGCTTAAGGTCAAGTTGCATTCAATGCACCTTTTCAAAACTAGATCTAATCTTTGCAAGCATTCATCAAATGAATCACCAAAAAGGGAAAAATCATCCATGAAAACTTCAACAAATTTAGTTACCATGTCAGAGAAAACAGAAAGCATGCACCTTTGAAAAGTGGCGGGAGCATTGCATAGTCCAAATGGCATCCTCCTATAGGCAAATGTTCCGAATGAGCAAGTGAATGTCGTCTTCTCCTGATCCTCCGGTGCAATCGGAATCTGGTAGAAACCTGATAAACCATCAAGAAAACAATAAAACTTCCGCCCCGCAAGGCGGTTTAGCATGTCATCTATAAATGGTAAAGGGAAGTGGTCTTTTTTAGTGGCGGCATTTAATCTTCTATAATCAATGCACATCCGCCATCTAGTGGTCTTCCTAACCGGTACTAATTCTCCCTTCTCATTCTCTTCCGCCGTGACTCCTGATTTCTTAGGTGATGAACGTATTTTTGACGCGTTCATCTTGTCTTTTTTACCTTCTTTTGCTATCTTTTAGCCTTGTTTTTTGGTTAGTTTTGTAGAATAGTGTCACATTTATTGTTTTCTGCATTTTCAGGCACTTAGGTACGAAATGGCGTTTTTGGAGCTAAAACGAGCCTTTTTTATAGGAAATGTCCCCGTTGAAGTTCCTTGATCTCCACGGCTTGTTCGTGAGTGTTTGAGCATCAATAAGCATCGAGAAGGATGAGTCCAAGGCACCCGAGGTCCGTACGAGGGCAAAAAGATTGAGTTTGAAGACAAAAATCTGCCCAGGAGCCAAGCTAAGCGCCTGGAATAGTGAAGCGCTCCGCTTCATTTTCCAGGAGCTTTGGCACAGCAGCCAAGCGAAGCGCTTGGAGGGCCAAAGCGCTTCGCTTTCCAAGTGCTCCGCTTGGCCTCTCCAAGCGGTCCGCTTGGCAGCGGTTACGTTTTCGGATTTTCCTTCTTAGATCTGATCTTCAGTCATTTTTTTGAAAACTTTTGAACTGTAGCTTCATTTTGGAGAGCTCCTAAGCCCCAAAACTCAGAGAAAACTCAGATTTCATTGTATTTTAGATTGGATAAAAGGTTTTGGCATAGGATTTCATCCATTGTTTCATCTACGGAGAGGTTTTCATCAATACCCACCGATTAGTGACAGCTTGGTGGTAACATTGTATCATTATCTCTTGTCTAGTAGTTTGATTTGATGTATTCTATTTACAATTCATATGATTTGATGTCTATGTTGATGAATATGAGTAGCTAAATCCTTTGTGTTGGTGGTAGAATGTAGAATATGCATGCTATGGGTTATGTTTATGCTTACATGAGATTGTGATTCAATCTTGCTGCAAATTCCTTCATATGATTCTTAGTTGCCTATAAAATATATTCGAATTGAGTATAGTGACAAACTCTTGGTCAATGAAAGCTATAGGATTGTATGTTAGAGATTTGCAGCATGCTAGATAAATGGTGTTAGTGACAAGCACCTCTAAAGTATTGATAGTGGTCTTTTATGATGTGTGTCTTGAAAGTTACCTAGACGAGTTGCTTAGCAGACTTGATCGAAGGTTTTACGCACTGAACTTGTGAGCATATTCCTAACCCATGCATGTGTATTTGATTTCTACCACCAACCGTTTTCCAAACTTGATTACAATAATCTGATTTCTCGTTGCTTTGTTCTAAGAAACCGATTCTACAAACATTTGAACTCGATGACTGAAATAACTAGCAAAAACCACAATCAAAGCCACGTTAGGTCCCGAGAGAACGACACTCGGGGACAACTTGCCATTTCACTCTAGTTTGTGTAGTGATAAGTGTTCTTAGGCTTTCTAAACAAATTTAATTGGTGAAAAATGACATCATCAATTTGGCGCCGTTGCCGGGGACTTAACTCCTTTGGTTTAGTGTTTAACTTTTGTTTCTTACCAACTTCACTTTCTTATCTCATTTATTTCCCCCTATTCTTTGTTACTTTGTGTGCTTGTACTCTTGGTTGAGTTTTGTATATATCATAGTATAGCTTTTTGCTTTTGTTGCGGAACTACTCCTTTTGGGCTTGTCTTTGTGTGTGTAGGATTTCATGAATGACTTGCATTGTGAAGCTGGTGGGGACAATGATGGAGATGCTTATAGGAAGCATTTGTTCCAGTTGTTGTATGGAAAACGTGGAAGGTCTTGTATAGCCTTGGATAAAGATTGCAAGAATTTTTATGTCGACCCTTCGTACTACTCCATCCTTCCCACATACGATGGATTTGGGAATCCTAGAGAATTCTTGGAGACATTTGAGGTCGGTGTGTTGAGGCTTCCTTGTATGAATGAGGAGAGAATTCTTCTATCACCTGAACAGATTTGCATATGCACGTTTGGTGGAGCTATGAGAGGACCGGCTAAGGAATGGCTTACGTATCACCTAGAAGGATCATTGAGAGCCTGGAACGAAATAGCTAAATTAGTTTTCTACGTTGGAATTCTATGCGTTTCATGCCATGGACGTCTCGCTTCGCCACCCCACCACCGGAAGTTTCCATAGTTGATAAAGATGAATGTGGCGAACAGTATATTGATGAATCCTCTTCAGATTCAAGCGTTGTTTGCACACCATTACTTGAAGATGGACTGATTCCGGAAGTAACCGGCTTGGATATTTCTGAGATGGTTTGCGCGGGAGAAGAGACATACACGTTCATCCAAGAGAGGACTTTCATAGAAAGCTACTTCCGGAGTTTTGATCCGCTTTTTTCTTTTTATTTTCCCTCTGATTCCTTTAGTTATTTCTTAGATTTTGATTTTGTTAATTTAGTTGATTTTTATTTTCAGGGAATCATGGATTTGCTTGAGGACTTGAGGAGAGGAGCCAAAGATGGTTCCCAAGATGCAAGGAGTAATGGAACGAATGCACGAGATTCGTTTCCATTTGATAATGGATAACCTTTGTGGTATTTCTTTGCATGTAGTTTAGTTTTTCCTTTTTATTGCTTTTGTAGTTGTGGCCTGTGTGCCTTTTGTCGTGATTCGTTTAGTCTAGTGTTTGTCTTGGTGCCTTAGGTGATTAAGATAGGAAAAAACATCGAAAATCTGCAAACAGAGCCAAGCGAAGCGCTTGGAAGGGCCAAGCGGTCCGCTTGAATCTTCAGTAAATCAAAAAGTTTACTGGAATTTCAAGCGGAGCGCCTGGAGCCTCCCAAGCGCTCCGCTTGACAAGCGGACCGCTTGGCCCCCGCCAAGCGGTCCGCCTGGACCCTGTACCCAGATTTTCCTCGTTTTTTCCATTCTTCTCACCTTTGCGCACCCGTTTTCACTTGTTTCTTGAGTCTTTTCAGGTACTACTCTTCTATAGGAGTCTGACACGAACCTTATTCAAGGAAGTGTACTCTCAATCCAATTTTTTCTTTCTAAATCAACTTTTCTTTGCTCGAGGACGAGCAAAAGTTTAGGTTTGGGGAGGGGTTATTGGATTTTCAGTACTATGTGCTCTTTTAGTTCGTGTGTGCCTGTTGTTAGCTCAATTCTCGTGATTTGTGTTTTTTTTTTTAGTTTTTGCATGCATATCATCCCTAGATTAGTTGTTGCACGTTGTTGTGTGTGGAGTTTATTGCCAAGTCTTTTGAACTTTTTTATTTAGTAGACTAAGTGTTTATGATCATTGATCATATGTTGCATCACTTTGCAAGTAGTTTGAGGCTTGTCTCGCTTGGTTTGTCACATTCGCATGTGCACTAGTTAAGCTTAGTAGTCTCGACATCACCTTGAGTGGTGTTTCTTCTGCTGCGGTTCACGATGGCCTTATGAAATGATGCACGTTTGAGTCTATGGTTGTAACCCGTGTAATTATGTACGTAAGAGGCGACAAGTTCTTCACCTCGATTAGAGATTGCCAAATGCCTAGGAAGGAGGTAGTGTGAGGTGTGTGATTCCTTGTAGTAGACCTATTCTATCGAATAGGTTTGGGGAGGGGGTTGCTTCGTTATACTTGTCTTTCGTATTTGAGTCGTTGTAAAGTTTTCTTTTTCTTTTTCTTTTTGTTTTGTGTCCCAACCTATTCTTTCGAATAGGTTTGGGGAGGTGTCTTTGTAAAAGAGTCTTTTCTTTTTCTTTTTCGTCTTTGTGCTCAAACCTATTCTTTCGAATAGGTTTGGGGAGGTGTTTTTGACACTTAGTACTGCTGCTTGCCCCTATATAAAAAAAAAGAGAGAGAGAAAAAGAAAAGAAGAAGAAAAGAAAAAGAAATATAAAAAAAAAAGAGAAAAGAAAAAAAAAAAAAAAAAAAAGGGGAGATAAAGAATAAGACCCAAAAAGCAAAAGAAGGGTCGTTGCAAGCCAAAAGCAGTCTAGTAAAGTTTCAAGTGTCATGTAAATATTTGTTATTGTGAAGTTATCGAGTTGTACATTCTATCTTTCGTTTCGTGTCGCCTTTGTCCAAGGCCTGTTCATGACCACCCTCGTCTTGCTATTCAAGAAGTGGTTGAAAGAGGCTCATTCTTGAGAGTCTGGGTAGAATAGGGGAGTTTTATCTTTCTAAGGGAACCCTCCTTCGTTTGATGAGAGCCAGTATTGGTTCGCCCTCTCTTGAGGAAAAGTCTCGCTTGGTGAACAGTAGTAAGCCCTCGGTTTCATAGGCACGGGGCAATTGTAGTATGATAACATGCATCATTGTGTCGTCACTGACCAGGTCCACGATGTTACGAGAGACTCATTTGTTTAACCAAGTGCACATGAGAATGTGTATATTCGCAATCGAGGCATTCTTCAACCTACTTGCATGTCATGCTCATTTGGTTTTGTTCATAAGCATTTGGTAGATTCAATAGATTAGTTCACTTTAGTTGGCATGAGACTCCTTTTGTGTTGCATTTAGGATAGTTTGTTGCTTGAGGACAAGCAAAGGTTTGGTTTGGGGAGTTTGATGAACGTATTTTTGACGCGCTCATCTTGTCTTTTTTACCTTCTTTTGCTATCTTTTAGCCTTGTTTTTTGGTTAGTTTTGTAGAATAGTGTCACGTTTATTGTTTTCTGCATTTTCAGGCACTTAGGTACGAAATGGCGTTTTTGGAGCTAAAAACGAGCCTTTTTGATAGGAAATGGCCCTGTTGAAGTTCCTTGATCTCCACGGCTTGTTCGTGAGTGTTTGAGCATCAATAAGCATCGAGAAGGATAAGTCCAAGGCACCCGAGGGCCGTACGAGGGCAAAAAGATTGAGTTTGAAGACAAAAATCTGCCCAGGAGCCAAGCTAAGCGCCTGGAATAGTGAAGCGCTCCGCTTCATTTTCCCGGAGCTTTGGCACAGCAGCCAAGCGAAGCGCTTGGAGGGCCAAAGCGCTTCACTTGCCAAGCGCTCCGCTTGGCCACTCCAAGCGGTCCGCTTGGCAGCGGTTACGTTTTCGGATTTTCCTTCTTAGATCTGATCTTCAGTCATTTTTTGAAAACTTTTGAACTGTAGCTTCGTTTTGGAGAGCTCCTAAGCCCCAAAACTCAGAGAAAACTCAGATTTCATTGTATTTTAGATTGGATAAAAGGTTTTGGCATAGGATTTCATCCATTGTTTCATCTACGGAGAGGTTTTCATCAATACCCACCGATTAGTGACAACTTGGTGGTAATATTGTATCATTATCTCTTGTCTAGTAGTTTGATTTGATGTATTCTATTTACAATTCATATGATTTGATGTCTATGTTGATGAATATGAGTAGCTAAATCCTTTGTGTTGGTGGTAGAATGTAGAATATGCATGCTATGGGTTATGTTTATGCTTACATGAGATTGTGATTCAATCTTGCTGCAAATTCCTTCATATGATTCTTAGTTGCCTATAAAATATATTCGAATTGAGTATAGTGACAAACTTTTGGTCAATGAAAGCTATAGGATTGTATGTTAGAGATTTGCAGCATGCTAGATAAATGGTGTTAGTGACAAGCACCTCTAAAGTATTGATAGTGGTCTTTTATGATGTGTGTCTTGAAAGTTACCTAGACGAGTTGCTTAGCAGACTTGATCGAAGGTTTTACGCACTGAACTTGTGAGCATATGCGTAACCCATGCATGTGTATTTGATTTCTACCACCAACCGTTTTCCAAACTTGATTACAACAATCTGATTTCTCGTTGCTTTGTTCTAAGAAAGCGACTCTACCAACATTTGAACTCGTTGACTGAAATAACTAGCAAAAACCACAATCAAAGCCACGTTAGGTCCCGAGAGAACGACACTCGGGGACAACTTGCCATTGCACTCTAGTTTGTGTAGTGATAAGTGTTCTTAGGCTTTTTAAACAAATTTAATTGGTGAAAAACGACATCATCATTAGGAACTACATGTACCGGGCTCACCCATCGACTATCAGGAATGGGGTAAATCATATCAGCATCAGGCAACTTGATCACTTCTTTTTTTACCACCTCTTGCATGGCTGGATTTATCCTTCGCTGAGGTTGCCTAACTGGTTTGGCATCCTGCTCTAGAGTGATGTTGTGCACGCACCGTGTAGGGCTAATTCCTTTGATAGCACTGATCCCCCATCCTATAGCTGCGGAATTCTCCTTCAATACGTCAATCAGCTTACTTTCTTCATTGTTGGAGAGATGTGAGGAGACAATTACAGGCTTCTTCTGATTTTCTCCTAAGTACACATACTTGAGGTGCGCAGGAAGTGGTTTCAATTCCAAGCTAGGTTCTTCAGGAAACCCACTTTCTTCCTCTTCTTCATCTAAAGGTTCAAGTACCTCCTCTCATGCGGGAATTTCTGGGGTGCTATCGAGTATTTCAACTAGTTCCCTTGCTTCTTCGGTCATATAGCACGTCTCAGTTTGCATTGTCAGTACCTCCTCAAGTGGTTCACGGTTACCATGGCAATGATGAAATTTGGGAATCACGGACTCATAGCAATCGACAAATTTTAACTCCTCCGTAACTTCCTTATCTCTGATGCTACATCCTACCAACTCAATCTTCTCGCGCATTACCTCCATGGTTATTTTCTTGCCCTTAAGTTCAAGGCATGTGTTGGCAGTTGCCATGAATGGTCTCCCGAGTAGTACTACGTGCTCACGGATATGGCTCTTTCCCTCGTCCGCGGACTTCATTACTACAAAATCAGCTGGGATTATCAATTTGTCCACTTTCACAAGGATGTCTTCTATTACCCCAACTGGCCTCTTCACACCTTGGTCTTCCATTTGGACGACCATATCAGTTGGTGTCAATTCTCCGAGTTCCAGGGCCTTGTATACTGAATACGACATTAAGTTAATGCTAGCTCCTAAGTCAAGCATTGCCTTCGTAGTTCGTCCATTCCCTAAGGCGATGTCGATGATGAAGCTTCCAGGATCCTTTTTCTTCATGTGCAATCCGGCAATCGAGTTGACCGTTTCAACCCCATTCACTTCCTTTCCTGAAGTAATCCTTTTGTTCTTCATCTCACGAAAGAATTTCGTATAAGCTCGAATATTATGGATTAACTCTAAGAGAGGCACATTGACTTCCACTTTTGACAGGCGTTGGAATAGGGGTGAATCTTGAATATCCTTCTTGGCTGGTTTGATCCGACTCGGGTATGGCACATGTGGCTTCGGAGGCACATATGGATTGGAAGATTTGTGAAGTTCCCCTGGTATACTAGTTCCTACCTCGACTTCGTCATCATCTATGTCTACCACAGATGGTCTTGGTTCATCATTCCTTTCCGGAACTTCTTGAGGTTCTTTAGAACTTCCGCTAACCTCTTGTTCTGTGCTTGGTCCTGTATTATTGATCTTAGTAGATTCCACCCGTTTAGGACGTACGAAGTTAGGAGTTTTGGTCATCTTGCCTCCTCGGAGTAGAAGATTCACCTCTTCGCACTCATTCTCCTTAGTAGCAACTGCTGGAGGTTGCTCGGGATCAGTTTCAGGTGCCTTATCGTGAGGACTAGGACCGACCGGTTCCCTGGAGTTGGGGGGTGATTCGCCCCTCACCTAGGGTGGTTTGCTCACTACTTCCTCGGGGGTATCCTCGACTGCTTTACCGCACCTCCCACACTTCAGTAGGCTAAGCTCTTTGATAAGTTGTTCAGTTACTTCGACTGCTTCAAAAGCCTTCTCGATGCGAAGATTGTTCTCAGCTTGCCCCGCGTGTGCTATCTCGAAAACACTCTCAATGGCTTTCATCCCTGCGTAAAACGCAAGTTCCTCCTCCTCACTGATGTCTTCGTCCTCAGAATATCGTTCGTATAACCAGTCAGTTTCGTCTTGATTTGAGTATATGTTGGCGACTTCATTCAACATTATTTTCTCGGATTGTGCGGATCCATTGGCGTACTTTTGAAAGACCTTCACTGCCTCTTCAACTGTACATTCTTCTAAACCTCCACACATCCCATCCACTTGAAGCCTAACTTCATCTCGTAGTCCCCTAACAAAAACCAAATCAGTTCCCCATCGTCGAAACGGTGGTGGGGGCACTCACGTTTATACAGCTCAAAACGTTCATAGGTGTCGCAGAACCGCTCGTATTCTCCTTGCTTGAAGTATTCGATCCGATTCCGTAGTGCAATCGTCTCATGGTAAGGCATGAAACGTGCCAAGAACTCCTCTACTACTTGGATCCAGGTCTTCAGTGATCCTGGTGCTAACCTTGCTATCCATATCCTCGGTTCATATCCTAAAGCAAAAGGAAATAATTTCCTGCATAATTGATCCTCGGTGAACCCCTTTGCTGGAACTTTTGCTATTTCCTCTTCATAGGACCTGATGAAGCTTATCGGATTCATATCCTCTCCTTCTTCGAACCTTGGTATCCTTCTCACTATGGTGCTTGTTACCTCATACCCCGATAACTCTTCTTCCAAGTATATAGCTGACCCCCTCCTGACTTGCGAGAACGTAGGTGTCAAGCGGGCTTTTAAGGTCGTCATACCTGGAAATCTGTATCAGGAGTAACTCAAAACTAAAAATTAGGCTCGTTAGAAATTTCGAAAATCGAGAATATTTCTAGATATCGAATACTACTAAGGCTAGGAAAGGAGAATTAGAAACAGACTAGGAAAGCAGTATCAGAGAGAGATTAAAAAGGAAAATTAAAACTAATAGAATTAGGAATTGAATCCTGAAAATATAAACAAATTAAACAGAAAAAAGCAGTATAGTCCCCGACAACGACGCCAATTTGATGAACGCGGGTTTTTCGGTTACCGGTTCGATCAAATAAATTTGTTATTGAGCCAAAGGCAATCCACAACTACAACGAAAACTGTAGTGTAGCGGTAGAATGACCTCGAGTGTCGTTCTCTCAGGACTATAACTAGCTTTATCTATTTAACTAGAGAATATAAAAACAGCAGACGTAAAAGCAAAGGTTTTTCTAACAGATAATGGAGATTGGTGATAGTATGATCCTTCAAAGCATAACGGGTCAATAATCATGCGTAAATTCCTCGGTCTTGCATGGAGATCCTACAAGCTCCAAACTTCTATGAAAAAGTGTCTCCTAAGCTACGGACCCCCAGAACAGGCTCTGGAAGTCCCTCCCTAAAACTACAGAGAAAGGTGAGAGAGAAGGTCTGGAAAAGTATGAATTTCGGAGAAAAACTGAGCAACTATATATAGGCTTCGAATAAGTGTGGGGCGACTCGCCCCACGTCCCGGGCGGTTCGTCCGGGAGTAATTTTCGCGGAATTCCGCATTTTCGACGTGTTTTTGGATTTCTTCCCCTTTTCGGACTCGGTTCTGACTTCTAGTGGCCTTCTAACCTCCAGATTCGACCCCTAGACTCCAAATCCTATCCGGAAACCTTCAGATACTCCAAATAGGCTTCTGGAACACCAATTCCTTGTCAACTTCAATATAATTGCCCGTAAATCCTTGTTTTTCAACCAAAACCTATAAAATAAAATCTAAAGGGAAACGTGACACTATTCTAATAAAATGCCCTAAAATATAGCTAAATTAACATAGAGGATAGCTAAAATAGGTGAAAAAGACTCAAATGAAAGTGTAAAATACACATTCATCACATACACTACATTCATCCTAGGATAGTCTTGCATGTTTTATGTGGAGTTTATTTCCAAATCTTTTGAACTTTTTTATTGGGTAGATTAACTAATTATGACATTAATCAATTGCTTCATCTCTATGAATTTGTTTGAGGTTTTTATCGCTTGGCTTGTCACATTTATGTATTGCACTTACTTAAGCTTGGTAGTCTCGACATCACTTAGTGATGTTTTCTCTACTGCGGTTCACGAAGGCCTTTATAATAGGATGATGCATGTTAGGGTCTTATGGTTGTTTTCCCGAGTAATTATGTACCTAAGAGGCAACAAGTCTTCACCTTGCTTTGAGATTGCTAAATGCCTAGGAAGGAGGTAGTGTGAGATTGTGTGATCCTTTGTTTGCAACCTATTCTTTCGAATAGGTTTGGGGAGGGGGTTACGCTATCATTAGACTAGTTTTTCGATTTTTAGTGTGCGTTGTGAGTTTATTTTTCTTCTCCGTAAATTTTGTACTCCAACCTATTCTTTCGAATAGGTTTGGGGAGGTCGTTTGTGTGTCATTTTTTCTTTCTTTTTCGTTGTGCTACTGCTGGCTAAAATAAAATCGAAAAAAAAAAAATTCCAGGAAAAAAGAAAAAATCTGGAAAAGAAAAAAAGAAAGACCCCAAAAAAGCAAAGAAGGGTCCAAAAAAAAAACAGCCGAAAAGCAGTTTAGCAAAGTGTTGTCTCATTTTTCAATTTTTGTAATATTCGTAATCATGTTGTAATTTTTATCTTTTTGTTTGAGTGTCATCTGTTCTAGAGCACCCTCGTCCTGCCATTCAGGAAGTGGTGAATAGCGTAAGGCTTTGCTTGAGAGATGGGTTGAATAGGGGAGTGTTATCTTTTTTAGGGAACCCTCCTTCGTTTGATGAGAGCCAGTATTGGTTCGACCTCTTTGAGGAAAAGTCTTAACTTTGTGAACAGTAGTAAGTCCTCAGTTTCATAAGCACGGGACAACCATTCGTATTTTAGCATGCTTCATTACGTCGTCACTGACTAGGTCCAGGTAGAGAATGTTACGAGAGACTATCTTGCTTGACATAAGTTCTTATGTGAATGTGTATGAGTCAATCGAGGCATTCTTCAACCTATATTCATGTTATGATTTGTATGGTTTTTGTTCATATGGTTTTTGATAGATTCAATAGATTAGTTCATTTCATTTGGCATGAGATTCCATTTCTTGTGTTGCATTGTTTTTTGCATTAGAGTCTAGCGTAGTTGCTTGAGGACAAGCAAAGGTTCGGTTTGGGAGTTTGATGAACGTGTATTTTACACTTTCATTCGAGTCTTTTTTCACCAATTTAGCTATCCTCTATGTTAATTTAGCTATATTTTAGTGCATTTTATTAGAATAGTGTCACGTTTCCCTTTAGTTTGTATTTACAGGTTTTGGGTGAAAAACGAGGTTTTGCGAGAAATTATATTGAAGTGGACGAGGAATTGGTGTTCCGAAGGCATTTTTGGAGTATCTAGAAGATTCCGGATAGGATTTGAAGTCTAGGGGTCGAGTCTGAAGGCTAAAAGGTCACTAGAAGGCAAAAACCGAGTCCGAAAAGAAAAAGAAATCCAAAAACGCGTCAAAGGCCGGCTGGAGGTCCCGGGCGATTCGCCCGGGACGTGGGGCGGTTCGCCCCACACCAGGCGATTCGCCCGGTTTGTGGGGCGACTCGCCCCACACCTTCAGAACCCCTATATATAGTTGCTGAGTTTTCTCCGTTTTTCATACTTTCTCAAACCTTTTTTCTCACCTTTCTCATTAGGTTTAGGTAGGAATTCTCCAGAGCCTGTTCTGGGGATTCTTAGCATAGGAGATACTTTTTCTTATCGATTTGGAGCTTGTGAGATCGCGATTCTTCGGAGATTGACAACCTTCGGTAACATTGTATCTTAGATTTTTCTACTTTATATTTATTTATCTTTCAATATGTTTTCATTCAATCTTGCTATGATTTCTGTTGATTGCATGACATCTATGAGTAGCTAAATTTATCGTTGGTGATAGTATGTGATTTCCTAGCGAAGGGTTAATAATTATGCTGATGGCGGTAAAGCGAATCAGAGTTTGAGTTATTGCTTTATTTCTTTGATCTATCTAAAACCTCTATCTTCGTAGTGTTGAATAATAACGGAACACAATTGGACAATTCATTGATCAAAGATCTATATGCAAAACGATCGGGTACTTCATGCATGATTATTAACCTGCTATGCTTTGAATGATCATACTATCACTAACTTCCATTATCTGATAAGAAAAACCTTTGCTAAGTCGTCTGTTGATTTTATATTTTTAAGTTAGATTAGATAAAACTAGTTATAGTCCTTAGAGATCGACACTTGATGTTATTTTACTGCTACACTACGGTTTTCGTTGTAGTTGTGAATTGCCTTTGGCTAAATACAAATTTATTTGATTAATTAGAATCTGACAAATTCCGGTTCATCAATTATCAACTCCTGACAATTACCAGTCGGAAACCATACTTGTTAGTCTTATACGTGCTATCAAACACCATAACATCACCAAAATATTTGTATGATACTCGTGAAAATCCATCGGACCAGAATATAGCAGTAAGCCTATTATCATCGGGGACCATATACTCAACCGTCAAATCCCAATCATTCATCTTCATCCCATCCAAAAGAGAGAATGTCGTGTTAGAATCGCCATTTCTAAGAACTTCCTCAACCTGCTTCTTATATAGATAATTGTATACAGACTTGGGATGAAAAGGTAGAGTTCCAGGACCACCAGTATCCATCTCCAGAATTTTTATACTATCTCGGGTTCGAATACCCGCCTTATTCAACGATGACACCGCAGACTTCTGTGGCCCCGTTATATAGGTTAAATATTAAATTAAAAATAATTAGCTTGCATAAGAATGGGATGCAATATACATTCAATACTCTATATTCAATTACATCACCTGTAACATTTGAGACGATGGCTATTTTGCAGTTGCAAGACTATGGATGTGTTCATTGTTTATATAAGACACATAGTACAACTTATCGCCATCCGGTCCACGTGCCACTCGAAATTTGGCTTCACACCCACATCTCTTGCTCTCTCTAGAATTACGTACCCGTTGTTTTACTTCATCAACCTTGTGATTTCCTGCATGTACACATTCCCATTCCACATTGACAGTCTCGCGGAATCGATCTTTTTTTCAGTGGGTTCTCCTAATGTCAAAGCCTCTTTCACGGCCATAACGAAGGTAGAATTTGTGGCCATGCCTCCACCGCACAAAAACATACCTTCCCACATCATCGATGGTTTCCGATGAGGTGTCGGTTACTTTACCATTCACATAAGGCTTATAGAGTTTTTAACCGCAATCGTATGGTAAATCTTCTAAACCGTCTGGGTCCTCATCTGAACTACTGCTCCCATCATTACAAATATCAACCCCTTCAAAATCAGCATCCATATTACCTACAGATGACAGAACAACAAGTTATATTACCAATGATCAAGTCATCATTAATTACTACCTTTATATTCATTGCCCATAAACGACAAATCATTCTTATTACCGGAACATGCCAGCTAAATAAGAAAACAAAAAGTGTTAGGAAACTTGTAATTTTGATGAGCAATTAACCATGCTAAATTAAGGAAAGTCCAGTAACTAGTACTCTTAAGGTCCATAGGAATTTAGAATTTTAAGGACATTGTAAAAGAGGAACGTTTGCTGAAGACTTAGAATAGGTGCTAGATAGGTTAGTTTTACCGCTTATGATGTATCTTGTTTTCTGAAAAAAAATACAACCTATTGAAGCATTTGCTGATAATGTACTTTGTTTACACAAACAAACTATTGAAGCATTTAGAACCGTTCAGAAACTTGACGAATTCGAAGAACTGAAGATGAGAAGATTTCTGAAGACTGGTATCTACAAAGGCTCGTGTTGCTCAACAAGTGGAAACTTCAGCAACAGCTTGCATAAGTGAAAATCTAAACGACAGAGCAGGTTGTGCTTGCTGAAACTGAGACTGACCACTTGTTGATGAACATTTATGACCTCCTTGCTGAAAGTACTTGCATTTGCGCTCCAACGTTCCTGTTTGAATTTCATTCAAATGAACATTAAATGCAAAGCATGCACGCGAAGGACATGAAGACTAGAAGACAAATAAAGGACGCTGCTGAAAGTACAAAAGCAAGATAGTGACATCTTAAGGAACAAAAGCTTTAGAATTTGAAATTCAAACGGCTCCCTTGATTCACTATAAATAGAGGTCATCCGGCAAAGAGTTGAAGTGTGTCAACAACGTGATCAAACTCTCACTTGTGCTTAAACTCACATACCCTTCAAACACTTGAAAAAGCTACTTGTGAAGAAGTAGAACATACACGGCTAAGAAATTAGTTAAGTGTTCTTTCTTTCGAACAAGAACAAGTCTTGACACCAGAAACATTCAAACTTGTTTACTGCAAAGTATTCAAAGTTTTGTTTCTTAGATTACTTGTTGTAACTGAATAAGTTATAATTAAGTTATCTCATCCCAAACCTCTCTAACTGAAAATACACCCTTTCAGGCGTGATATTCAGGGGGAACTTAATCGAGCATAGTGTTGCTAATTAAAAGTCCCAAGTTTGGTGGAGAACAAGTTTTCGTTCTCTAGTTAGGTTGGAAACGAAGCATGTGTGCTTTGGTTTCTGTTTGAATCGCTCTAGATACGTGTTGTAAGGAACCTCAAACTTGTCTTAGTGGATTCAGTCCTAGAAAGGACAAAGTGGATTAGTTGAGAGATTACGCCTTTCTCAGATACCACTATAAGAGTGTTTGTGTGATTTACTTACTGCATTTAGTTTTTAGCAAAGCATATCTATCTGTACACAGTCACTCTGTTCACTTGCTGAAACTATCACTTACTGACAAAGCACTTATTGTATCAAAGACTTCCGCTCTCTGATTTTAAGTATCAGCAAAACTCGTTACTGAAAAGTAACTTGTGCTTGCTGAGAAAGTTAAGTATCAGCAAACTAATTACTGAAAAGTAATAAGTCCTTGCTGAGAAAGTTTTTAAACGACGAAAGTTTGAAAAGACTATTAACCCCCCCCCTAGTCTATTCTTGTTGTTTAAAGGGACCAACAAGTGGTATCAGAGCTGGAGGTTCTTTAACCTTCAGCACTGAACCTAGATCCCCTTAGGTGCTTTCCGTAAATCACTTTCACTTGATCAGTTTGGTAGTCTTTTGCTGACAGGATGTCTTTAGGGGACGCTCCCTTGCTGAAGTTGGAAAACTACGAAAAATGGCGAAACAAAATGATGCTACATCTTGAGGCCATTAGTGATGAGATGGTTACTGTCATTAATGATGGACCTATCAAAATCACTAAGGTTGAGAGAACTTTTCCTGACAAAACCACGGAAGCTGGAAAGGAAACTATCTTAGGCGAACTAGTTGATACTGTCGTTCCAAAACCAAGAGAGGAATGGACTTCCGACGAAGCCAAGAGATTCCGTCTTGATGGCCAAGCAAGAAACATCATCATTCGATCAACTCCGGATACTATACAGTGCCAACTGTGGGGTGCCAAAACTGCTAAGGAAGCTTGGAAAATGGTTCAAATTCTTTGTGCTGGATCTGACAAAACCAAGGAAAACAAACTCGAAGTGCTGAAGTTAAAGTTCCAGTACTTTAAACAAGGTACAAATGAGTTACTGGAAGACCTGGACTTCAGATTCACAACTCTAGTTAGTGAGATGGCAGTCTTGGGTGTTGGAAATCTTTACTCAAATTCTGAGAAGGTGAAAACCATCATCAGAAGTCTGAACCAAGAATGGGTCCACACTCAGAACTTCTACTACAATCAAGGAATTCCAGACATCACACCAACAGAGTTGTTCTCTCATCGTGCTACTGTCAACTACGAGATAAAGCAAAGAGAAAATGTGTTTGCTGAAAAATCACAAAACATTGCTCTTGCTGCAAAGCCGTCATCTTCTGAAAAGAAGTATGATAAAGAGCCTGCTGATGAAAATGCTTTAGTTGTTAAAAACATGAAGAAATTCATCAGTAAGGAACTTTAAAGGCGAAAAGCAAAAGAGAAGCTGAAAAAGCATCTTGGTAATAACTACCTTAAGTACAAGAATGAGACTAGCTCGCTGAACAAGCAAGCTCAGCAAGCAACCTCATCAGAAGAACCAACAGTTGGAAATGATCTATGCTTTTACTGCAAAAAGCTTGGACACTTCAAAGCAAATTGTCCTTTGCTGAAAGGCAAATCTGCTGAAAAGAAGAAGAAGTTCAAAAGAGCTTTTATTGCTGAAGAAAAGAAGAAGCTTCAAGAAAAAATTGATGCATTGTGCATTGGTACTAGCTCCGAAGACAGTGAGGAAGAAAGCTCAGACACTGACGATGAAGAAGGCACTCTTGACGTAGAGATTGGCAAGGAAGTTTGTGGAATGGCCATGGAAGCTTATCCAGATGTGTCAAACTACGAGTTCTACCTCATGGCCGGTCAGGTAAACAATCCTACCTCTGACTATGACTCAGAAAGTGAAGACGAGATTGACCTTGACAAGATTCAAGGAGAAATCAAAACATTTGAGAAAACTCTGAGCAAACAACAAGAGAAACTACAGAATGCTGAGACTCTGACCAAGCAGACTACTGAAAAGTATGTCTTACTGAAGGAAGAGACAGAAGAGAAGGATGCTGAAATAAAGCGTCTCAAGAAGTTGATTGTTGAGGCTACAGAGAAGAATTCTCATATGGCAATAGAATTAGAAGAGTATTAGTCCTCAATTCTAAAGTTACTTGTTGAAATCCAAGAAATGAAAAAGTTGAAAATCAATTTCAAATCTTATGCTGATGCAAGTAATGCGCTGACTGAACTAAACTCTTATTTGAGAGATCCATCTCAGAAAGAAGGTTTAGGTGCAACGTATGAAGGTGATGACGTAATAATCTTGAGTAAAGACAAATCACCGATTTCCTTTGTACGTGCTACTGATAGTGGTCAACCAGAACTCTATCAGTTTGGTCAATCTAAGGTTGCTGAAAAATGCAATCAAGTACCTACGACCATAAAGTCCGTTGTTGCTACTCAAAGTAACAAGACTTTAAAAGGAAAACAGGTTGCTGAAAAGCAAACTGTAAAGAAAAAGGATGTTGTAAAGCATTCCGCCAAACAAGTTGTTGAAAAGCAATTTTTTAAGTCAAAAGGAAAGATTACTAAAACTAATCAGAAGACCTTTGCTGACAAACCTGAATCAAGTAAGGTTGCTGACACAAAAGCTCAGCATTCTCCGAAAAGTGGACTCGGTTTCAAAACCAAGCAAAGTCAACTTTTTCACGAGTATAAGCAAAGTCAGCAAATATACTTCAAAGAGATGAACAAAATCAAGCCTAAGAGTTCTGACAAGACTCAAAATGCTATGGCTGGAAGGAACCTTGCTAGAAAAGAACTTACTGAAAAGTATGTTCAGCAAAAGGGTCAACCGAGCAAGACACCACATCAGAAAGTGGATTTGATCAGCACGAATCAAAAGTCTTTTGGCTCAAAACCTCCTAGTTCCTCAGCAAGTAGAAAACAAGTCAAAGTAAGGTTGCTGACAAACCTGAATCAAGTAAGGTTGCTGACACAAAAGCTCAGCATTCTCTGAAAAGTGGACTCGGTTTCAAAACCAAGCAAAGTCAACTTTTTCACGAGTATAAGCAAAGTCAGCAAATATACTTCAAAGAGATGAACAAAATCAAGCCTAAGAGTTCTGACAAGACTCAAAATGCTAGGGCTGGAAGGAACCTTGCTAGAAAAGAACTTACTGAAAAGTATGTTCAGCAAAAGGGTCAACCGAGCAAGACACCACATCAGAAAGTGGATTTGATCAGCACGAATCAAAAGTCTTTTGGCTCAAAACCTCCTAGTTCCTCAGCAAGTAGAAAACAAGTCAAAGTTGAAAAACTTAAGACTTGGGTTTCCACTGGACGCATTCTTGAACATGTTAATGGACATCCAATATTGGATAATTAACTTGTTTGCTCTTGATTGTGCAGACTTCAGCCACGGAGACAAACGATGTAATCTGGCACTTTGACAGTGGTTGTGGAAAGCACATGACGGGCAACAAGAATAACCTTATAAACTATAGACGGTGGTCTAAGGCTCTGGTTCTACAAAAGGCTATGGTGACGTGAAGTTAGGATGCATTACCATTACGGGAGTTCTTTATGTCAAAACTCTTAAGTTTAATCTTTTCAGCATGAGTCAATTTGCTGACAAAGGATACTTCATCAAAATCAAAAGTGATGAATGTAAACTTATAGATTTTGAGACAAAGAAGGTTATTATGATTGCCAGAAGATGAGGAGGCTTGTACACCGTAGATTGGTCTTCAGCAATTGTTGAAAAATGCCTTGTCTCAGATCACGATTGCCTTGCTGAAAAAGCATGGTTATGACATAAACGAACAAGTCATCTAAACTTCAAGACGCTGAATAAGCTATCTAAAAAGGCACTTGTAATTGGATTACCTAAGGTTACTTTTAAGAAGGATGGTGTTTGCAATGCATGTCAGCAAGGAAAGCAAACCAAATCTTTTTTTAAGAACAAGGCAGTACCGTCAACTACAAAACCTTTACAACTCTTGCACATGGACTTGTTTGAATCTTCTTCAACAAGCTATGCTGGTAAGAAGTATGGTCTGGTGGTGGTAGATGACTATTCAAGATTCACTTGGGTAGTATTTATCAAGCACAAATCTGAAACAAGGACTGAAATACCTAACTTGCTGAATAAGCTTGAAGTCATGAAAAATGACAAGGTAAAAGTCATAAGGACAGACCATGGTACTGAGTTTGTAAACCAGTACATAACTGAGTATTGCACTTCAAAAGGCATACAACATCAGTTATCCTCAGTAAGGACACCTCAACAAAACGGTGTTGCTGAACGGAAGAATCGCACCCTAAAAGAAGCCGCAAGAACAATGCCTGCTGACACTGAAATAAGTGAGGCTTACTGGGTTGAAGCGATTAATACCGCCTGTTACACTCAAAACAGATGTCTGATTATTAAGGAATACAACAAAACTCCATATGAGTTGTTTGTTGGAAGACCTCCTAATATCACTCATCTAAGAGTATTAGGTTGTAAGTGTTTCGTTCATAATAACGGTAGAGAATACCTAAGAACATTTCAACCAAAAGCACACGAAGCGATATTTCTTGGTTACTCTTTGCATAGTAAAGCTTATAGAGTTTACAACAAAAAGGCACAAAAGATTGAAGAATCAGTGCATGTTGTATTCTCGGAAAAGACACAAGGAGTGCCTGCTGAAGAAGAAATATCAGAATGTATGAAAAAGCTAATCATACATGAGCAAAGAACTGAATCTGATGCTAGGCAAATCAAGTCAATTGAACTAAATGATGATTTTGACAATGACTCTCCTCCCCCAAGTAATGACAAGATAAATATAGTTCACGACAAAGAATTTCCAGCAAAAGACGTAGTTGCTCCGGAAGTTGCTGAAACTACGCAACCTCCCATGCCTGCTGATGAGTTACCACAATCTAGCAATGCTGAACAAGCAGTTGCTGATGAACCAATCTCAGCACAGACACAAAATACCAGTCGTACTGAACAAGTACATGCTGAAGAGTCACATGCTGATGAGCAAACATATCCAGATCCAACGAGCATAAAGCCTGTTAACAAATGGATTAGAGATCATCTCTCTACGGATATGATTGGTGATATTGACAAACGCCAAGTGACTAGATCCAAAGTTTCTGCTACTCATGGACTTGCTGAAGAAGCAAATGTCGTAGAAGTAGAATCTTTGTTCTCTTGCTTTGTTTCAGAAATTGAACCCAAGACCATAGAAGAAGCTCTAAAGCATTCTGAATGGATCAAGGCAATGCAATAAGAACTGGATCAATTTGAAAGGAACAATGTCTGGAAACTTGTACCTCTTGCCGAAGGCAAGAAAGCTATTGGTACAAAGTGGGTGTTCAGAAACAAGCTGAGTGAGTCTGTTGAAGTAACAAGAAACAAAGCACGTTTAGTTGCTCAAGGTTACTGTCAGACTGAAGGATTGGACTATGATGAGTCTTATGCACCTGTTGCAAGATTGGATGCAATTAGACTTTTCTTGGCCTTTGCTGCTCACAATGACTTCATTGTTTATCAAATGAATGTTAAAAGTGCATTCTTGAATGGTGAACTTGCTGAAGAAGTCTACTTAGAACAACCCCCTGGCTTTGAACTTCCCTCAGAAACCAAGATGGTATACAAGCTTCAGAAAGCTGTATATGGTCTGAAGCAAGCACCAAGAGCTTGGTATGATACCTTGGCTAAGTTCTTGCTGGATAATGGTTTCAAGAAAGGTGAAGTTGACAAAACCTTATTTACCATGAACCATGATGGTAAAATACTCTTAGTTCAGATTTATGTGGATGACATAATATTTGGATCTAAGGACAAGCAACTTTGTGATGATTTTGCCAAGCTCATGACAAACAAATTTGAAATGAGTATGATGGGAAAATTGAATTATTTCCTAGGATTGCAAGTCAAGCAACTCAAAGATGGAATATTCATAAATCAAGCAAAGTATGCGAAAGAAATGCTCATAAAGTTTAGGATCAAAGAGGAAGAAAAACCTGAAAAGATCCCTATGAGTGTTGGTACCAAATTGGGCTATACTAAAGAAGATAAAAGTGTTGAAGAACACAAGTATATGAAGCTCATTATGTTGTTTAACAGCAAGTAGACCTGACATTCACTATGTTGTTTGTGTGTTTGCAAGATTCCAATCTGATCCAAGAGAATCACACTACAAAAAGGCACTTAAGATACTGAAATATGTCAAAGGTACAGTCAATGTTTGATTATGGTATCCTAAAGATTCTGGACTTGAATTGGTTGGTTATTCTGATGCTGATCATGGAGGATCAACTCTTGATAGAAAAAGTACCTCTGGAACTTGTCAGTTTTTGGGTAATAGATTAATATCATGGTTCAGCAAGAAGCAAACATGTGTTGCCAATTCATCTACTGAATCTGAGTACATTGCGGCTGGTTGTTGCACAGCTCAAATCCTATGGATTCAACAACAATTAAGAGATTATGGTATTTCTGCAAAGAAAACACCAATCTTTTGTGACAATACAAGTGTTATTGCTATCACGCAAAATCCTAAGTTCCACTCAAGGACTAAGCACATTGATATTAAACATTATTTCATTAGAGATCATGTGGAAAAGAGAGATATTGAGGTTGTAAAAGTAGGCAGTGATGATCAACTTGCTGACATCTTTACCAAGCCCCTACCAGATAATAGATTCGCAATGCTAAGGTATAACCTTGGATTGATTGAATTACCTCAATAAGAAATACAATTAGCAGGTTGCTGAAACAGGCATTCAACAAGACAAATTATTCTTAATTGAATAAAAGCTCCTTCCACTAATTTCTTCTAAGAAATGGTAAGTCACTACATGATTGCTGAAACAGGCAATCAGCAAGTAATTCCTTCAAAACGGGTATTTGTTAGGAAACTTGATCACTTGCTGAGACACGCACTCAGTAAGAGAAAAACCTTAAAGATTGCTGAAACAGGCATTCAGACAATCAAAGATACTGAAATAGGTATTCGAGTATCAAGGGAAAATTTCTGAGACGGGAACTCAGAAAAGAGCAAAACTCACCTCTCAGATTTTACCAAAAAGATATCTCAAGATAAAAAGAATTTACTGATACGGGAACTCAGAAATATGTTTTAACTTAAAGAAATATGAGATGTCTGATTAAGGGGGAATTTTCAGCAAGTAACAAGGTCAATTACACAAACTCGCTGAAAAGATTCTTATTTATTTCTGCAAGCAATCAAATCCCATAAATCTCGGTAAAATAAATTTGTGACGTTAATCGGGCACAGATAAACTCGCTAATAATCATGACATGAAATACAATCGTGGCCATTGATTAAAAGGCGTTATTGATCTAACGGTTAACATTACAAAGAGAAAGAGTGCTCTGACGGTTTTTGTTAGTGGGCCACTACGCATTTAATGCAAAGGCTCCACTAACGTTGTTGTTTCTATGATTTACCCTTGCTGAGAACTCAAATCGATTGAGCTTCTTGCACATCAGAGACACTATATAAACAAGGAGTTAGAGAAAGACAAAATTCTTTAACACACATTTCTTTTCTCTGCAAATTTTAGCCTGAATCTACTGTACCTCCGGTCAAAAAGCAAATAATCTTTTTCGTACACATTTCTCACCTATAAAAGATATGGCACCAAAGAGACAGTCATCTAAGACATCTAAGTCATCTAAGGTTGACAGTGCTGAAAAACGCACTGCTCCGGTGATAACTCCGGTGAGTGACACAGTGAAAGTTTTGTTGAATGGGGTGGATTTGCAAAAGAGAAGTATATCCGATACTTCTATGAACAAGAACTAGACTGTGACAATGAGGAGGCACTTGACTTGATTAAACAACAAGGCCTCATTCACTTTATAACAGCTCGCCCTAAGAAAGTGAGCATGTTAGATACTATGGAGTTCTACAACAATGCAGAAATCCAGTCCCTAACTGATGGTCAAGGAGTCACTGAAAAAGTGATCTTCACCACAGTTCAGAATGTGCAAATCGTCCTGAAATGGACTGATTTAGCAGAAATCTTTCAGATTCCGACCACTGGAACTGAAGATGACATCACTGCCACTGACGAAGAAATAGAAGCCTTCTACAGTGATTTCAGAAATGAGAAAATGAAGAAAGGAGAGATTGCTCCCGTGACTTGGACAAAGCACGTTAAGAGGAAGCATCTCTGCCATTCAATTGGTCTAGTAGCTCTGCTACTTCAAACTCTTAGACTCCCAAGTCGGAGGAATAGACCAAGTAGGCTTGAGAAGGTGGCCGCTGCTGATGCATATCTATGAGAACAAAACGGAGCTCAACTGGGCAAAGTACATTTTCAACAGACTTGTTGATTGTGTTACTAAATTCAAGGTTAAGGTTGAAGACAACAAGGTCTCACCTACCTTCCCAGTCATGTATGGACTAAAAATATGCTTCATTCTTGAACACTTCAAGATTCAGCTGAGAAACCCATTGCCGATTAAGAAATATGTATGCAATGTGGGAAGAGCCTTCTACAAGCAAAATGCACCTAAGCTTGCTGGCAAGAAACTTGAAAAATCTAAGAAGACAACAACTGCAAATGTTGTCAGCACAAGTCAGCAAGAAAGGTATACAACAGCTGCAGATGTTGCCACCACCACTCAGCAAGAGAATGTTCCAACAACTGAAAAAGTTGTTGATGAAAGTGTTGTAGATGGTGATCATGATGAAACTGCTGTAGATGGTGATCATGATGAAACTGCTGTAGATGGTGATCATGATGAAACTGCTGTAGATGGTGATCATGATGAAACTGCTGTAGATGGTGATCATGATAAGGGTACAACACCTGTTGCTGAAAATGCAACTACTGACGCCACTGCTGGAGAGAAACTGGAAAAATCAAAGAAGAAAAAGAGGAAAGCTGATGATGACACTCAGACTGCACCGTCATCAGCTAACCCCGTCCCCAAAAGAAAAAGGACAAGTAAACCAAGAAAGAAAACACTGGCTCGCAAGTCAGTACCAATTGTCCATGATCTTTCGGACGACTCTCAAGCAGTTTCTGAAAAACAAGCTCCAGTAGATGTTGACAAAGTGGTTACTGAGACCTATGTCAGCAATGTTGAAGTGTTTGCGGAAGCCTTCAACAATCAACTCAATGTTGATACATCTACTGAGAATAGACCACAAGGCAGTGGAAATGAAATTCCTGCCTCAATCCCAGATATCTACATTGTAGATAATCTTGATGATCAGACTCTGGAACCAGTGATTGATATTGCTGCTGATATAAGAACCGCGACACTTGCTGAAGCTGCCGTTGCTGAAAAGATAGTTGCTGAACAAGCAACTCATCAAGTTGCTGAAGAACCAGTTGCTGAGACCGCAATGGTTCAAGTCCCAGAGGTTGCTGAAAAACCACAAGAGACACTATTCGACGACGCATCTCGTGATGCTGAGAATACTGGACCCAGTTCACCGAAAACATCCATTGACAAAGTTCAGCTGGTGCTGAAAGAACTAAGTCATCAAATGGAGTTGGATGTTGAAGACACTTCCAACAAATCAATCGATGTTTTCATGACAAGCAGTGAACTTAAGGGTCAAGATGCCTCTGCTCAACTTGTCATTTCAGAGACAAGGGAGATTGCTGAACCCGCACAGCTCTCTCAAACAGAGCAAGAAAAGAAGTCTGTTGAAGAAACAGTCCCAGATATTGAAGAAGCTGTCATTGCTAAAATGACTGAGTCACCACCTGTCCTTCTTCAGCAGGTAGTTAACTCAACCATAAGCAAATCTTCACTATCTGACACTCAATCTTTTGCTAATATAATGATTTCTCTACAGACTTCTCAAGATACAAGTCAGATGGTTGCTGAAGCCTCTTCACCACAATCAACACCTCCTGCTCAGCAGGTAGTTAAAGTTTTTGGTAATTCAACTAAGTTTGAAAACTTAGTGCTTGTATCTAACTTACAATTATTTCAGGATGAGCAAGTCAAGGATGCTTCTCAAGCTCCTCAAGGAATGGAAATAGTACCTGCACAAACAAGTGTGCAACATGAGCTTGCAGAATCTCAGCAGGTAAATCATGTTCCAGCTTTGGACTCTAAGACTATTATCCAAACCTTTCCTGAACATAATTTTATTCTTTTTCAGGCTCAAAAAGAGACCACTGAAGTGGTTCACATCACTGAAGATCCAAAAGTAAGTTCTGAAGAACTTTACTTAGACTTCAAGAGAACTACCTTGTCAAGAGTTGCTAAGTCTGTCAGCAACTGGCAAAGGTACAGAAGGATAGACTTTTCTGACCTTCATCTTCATCTATTGATGAACGTTCGCCCCAAGAGAACGACATCCCCCATCCCAGGTGTAGACGCCGGCATAACTACAAAATTGGTGTATACAGAAGCTTCACCAATCTTGACCAATACATTCTTCACAACGCCTTCGGGTCTCACAAAGGATCCATCCGCCAGTTGCACAATAGCCTTATGCTTAGATAGTTTTCCAAGGCTACTCTTCTTAAACACATTCATAGGGAGAACATTAGAGTAGGATCCCGTGTCTAGTGTGGCACGGACATCTTCAAGCTCACCAATTCCGACCTTAATATCGAAACTTTGAGGGAGTGGCTCGGGATCCTCTTGCTCCTCTTCACTCTCGTCAGAACCAAGGTCCTTCTCTTCTTCCTTAGCCTGTGGGGGCACTTCCCCCTTGAAACACTCGCACTTAGCAACCTTCTTGATGGTGATTTCAACAGGTAGATTACCCACCAAGGTAATGGAAATCGACTTCTCAGTGTTTCTAGGAATCTTGCCTTGCTCCATACTTGCTCCTCGGTCGATCAACTCTTGCATCTTTTGTTGGGCAAGCCTAGTGCTCTCTTCCAATCGATCAAGTCTCGCCCTAGTCTTCTCAGAATCTTCTTCATAACGTTTGAGAAAACTTTGGGTGTGATCAACCATCTTTTGCAAGTTCTCCATCAATTGAGCCGACTTCGACTTTGGTTGCAGTGGTCATTACCATAGTTAAGCCTACTACGGTCTTGGTTTGGGCCATAAGTTTGGCTAGCCGGTGCATATCCTTGATTGTTTCGGACCCCTCTTCTCCAAAATCCACCTCGAGGATTCCTACCATCTTGTCCGTAGCTAGCTTCTTGAGTACCAAACTCCGTAGCAAAGGCTTCCTCTTCGCCTCCTTGAAACCAGTTGCCATTATCATACGCAAGCTCCGATCTACACATATGAGCCCCATGTCCATAGTTCTTGCATATTCGGCAAACTTCGTTCGAAACAGTTGTTCTAGTGGCGCTCTTGAGGACTTGTTTCAATTCGTTGGTAAAGCACTCGAATTGATCCCCATTCCCCCTATACATAGGGGCTTCTTGAGTAGGTGGAGCTTCAGGTCCACGTCTCCTAACCATCGCTCTTGGGTCCTTGAATTGCGACCCCTTAGCAAGCCTTTCGAAAACTGCACAGACGGCTTCTGCGGTTTCCTCCCAAATATTGCCACGACATTGGAAATCCACCACTTGTTGGTTCTCGAAGGTTAGTCCAATGTAGAAGTGTTGGACTAGGTCAGAAAGCTCAAAACCATGGTGAGGGCACTTGTTCATGAGGTCTTGGAAGCTCTCAAACGCGGTGTAGATGGTCTCATCATAGTCCTGTTTGAATCCAGTGATTTGCGCTTTGAGCGCGGTAGTCAAGGTGTGGGGGAAGTATTTTTCCATGAAAGCTGAAAAAACCTTCTCCCAAGTGTCCAGCGAGCCCGCCGGTAGAGAACTCAACCACGAGTTGGCTCTGTCGCCAAGCCCCATAGCAAAAACCTTCATCCTCAACTCATTCGTTGTTATTTCAACTCCGGGTCGTGGGAGTTGGTTGACGAAATCATTGATATCGTGCAAGTACCCCATCACATCTTCCCTTGCTAAGCCATAGAACCTCGGAAGTTGTTGGAACGCGTGGTTCTTGATTTCCAGATCTCGAGTTGCAGACAAAAGAACAATCGCTGGTACCCTCATACGATCCTTGGAGGGTTGAACCCATGCTTTCAGTGGTCTAGCTTCTGCCATTCCGTCGATTTCCTTGAAAAGACTGTGTAGAGATTCAGAGAAATCGGTATCCTGTATTTCCTCTAGTGCACGCCTTTGAAGTAGTCGCCTTCTTTGGTGGTAGACTCTGTCGATATCAGCAATTGAATCAGCAAGCGGTGTTCCTCTAGATCGTGTATGTGGCATACACTATCTGTAACAAACTAGGAAAGGAGTATCAGAAAGAGATTAAATAGGAAAACTAAAAGCTACTAGAACTAGGAATTGAATGCTGAAAATATAAACAAATTAAACAGAAAAAAGGAGTATAGTCCCCGGCAACGGCGCCAATTTGATGAACATTGGATTGTCGGGTTCCAACGAATCAAATAAATTTGTATTTAGCCAAAGGCAATTCACAACTACAACGAAAACCGTAGTGTAGCAGTAGAATAACCTCGAGTGTCGATCTCTAAGGACTATAACTAGCTTTATCTAATCTAACTTAGAATATAAAACAGCAGACAGCTTAGCAAAGGTTTTTCTTAACAGATAATGGAGATTGGTGATAGTATGGTCCTTCAAAGCATAACAGGTTAATAATCATGCATAAATTCCTCGGTTTTGCATAGAGATCTTTGATCAATGAATTGTCCAGTTGTAATTATCAAACACTACGAAGATATAGATTTAGATAGATCAAAGATCAATGAATTGTCCAATTGTGTTCCGTAATTAATCAACGTTACGAAGATAGAGATTTAGATAGATCAAAGAAATAAAGCAATAACTCAGAGTATAATGCGCGATATAGCCATTAGCATAATTATTCACCCTTCGCTAAGAATTCACATACTATCACCAACGAGAAGTTTAGCTACTCATAGTTGTCATGCAATCAACAGAAATCATAGAAGAAAACATGTTGAAAGATATATAAAAATAAGTAGAAAAACTGTAAGATACAATGTTACCGAAGGTTGTCAATCTCCGAAGAATCGCGATCTTACAAGCTCCAAACTGCTAATAAAAAGTATCTCCTAAGCTAAGAACCCCCAGAACAGGCTCTGGGAAATTCCTACCTAAAACTACAGAGAAAGGTGAGAGAAAAGGTCTGGAAAAGTATGAAAAACGGAGAAAACTGAGCAACTATATATAGGTGTTCGAATTGTGTGGGGCGAATGGCCCCACACACCGGGCGATTCGCCTGGTGTGGGGCGATTCGCCCCACGTCCGCCCGGGAGTAATTTTCGGCCAGATACGCATTTTCGACACATTTTTGGATTTCTTCCCCTCTCGGTTTCTGACTTCTAGTGACCTTCTAGCCTCCAGATTCGGCCCCTAGACTTCAAATCCTATCCGGAACCTTTCAGGTACTCCAATTAGGCTTCTGGAACACCAATTCCTTGTCAACTTCAATATAATTGCCCGGAAAACCTCATTTTTCAACCAAAACCTGGAAAATAAAAACTAAAGGGAATGTGACACTATTCTAATAAAATGCACTAAAATATAGCTAAATTAACATAGAGGATAGCTAAAATAGGTGAAAAAGACTCAAATGAAAGTGTAAAGTACACATTCATCATCTATCCAACGAGAAAAAGAGAGTCTCTCTGCTGAAACTCGCGACCTTTGTCCACTCTATACTTCCAGAAGAAATGTCATATTCTCAACTAATAAGCTCAAATCTAATTGCTCTAATCAGAGAGAATATGAAGGCAAAATTTAGGAGTGCCTCTCAAGTTGAACAAGCTGTGATGCTCAAGGGTTCTTTTGTACCCGTGGTGGTTGATCCCCACAAAATCAATGAAGGAGAGGAAGTTACGAGTGTTGCTTTATACAAGCATCTCGAGTTGGTTATATTGACGGATGATGATGAGGAAGAAGAAGATGAGAACATTCCTACTGATCCCAGTGATGATGAAGGAAAAGATTCTATGGATAAAAAGGACGACGATGATGACAATCAAGGTTCTAGTCCTGATGCTGGTGGACTTAAACTGACAGTTGCTGAGACTGGGAATCAAGACAATCAGCAAGCTGATCAAACACCGAGTCAGCAAGAATCCCAACCTGCTCCTGCTGAAACAAGTACTCAAGCACCTGTGCAAGGCGCTGATACTGAAGAAGAATACGCCAGAAAGCGAGCTGCATTGAAACATGGCAAAAGCAAGCTTTCTGATGCCGAGTTATCTTTACTCGATGCCAAGGTCACTGATCCAAACAATGATGATGATGAAGAAATGGATGAAGATTACCAAAGAGCACTTCAATCTTGCTCAGAATTTGGATATTGCTCAATCTTCAGGACTAAAACCTCAGGAAGTCCCCTCCCTTCCATCTACTACTGGTGAAACTCCAGTCATTGAGTCTCAAACGTTGCCTTCAGCAACTACTCAACTAAAGCTTACTACTGGTGAAACTCCAGTCGTTGAGTCTGAAGCGTTGCCATCAGCAACCACTCAACCAGAAAGGAATGAAGCTGCAGATTTAGGAACCAAGGTTGCTGGCCTTAATGATTCTGACGATGAAGATGATCTTTCAGCAAATGAGGATGATCACTGAAAGAAAAGTGAACCCTAAGTGGTAGAAATTCCTCCTCCTGATTATGAACATGATGTAGGAGATGACTTGAGAAGCCATTTGCTGACAAGAGATGATCAATTCGCTTCTGAGCTCAAAGTTCATTCCTTGACCCCAAACTTAGTGTCGTTCCCAAATGTGGAGGATTTCACTCCAAGAATTAAAGCACTAATGGAAGTCCACAAAGCCTGCAAAGCAGAAGATGATGCACTGCTTGCTGAGAGTCGGCTTGACATCGGAAAAATAATGGCTACTGTGCTTAAACGCACTACTACTCTTACAATAGCTCAGAAAGACATAAGTCTTTACCACAAAAGCTATGAAGAAGATGTCAGTCAAGCACTCCGATTAGCAAAGTCTGCATTAGTCAAGGCTCATACTTTCATTGAAGATAAGGTCGCAACAGAGCGCAGACATGAGGAGAATCTGGTGAGTATTAAACAAGAATTGTCAAAGCTGACCTCTGATCAGCAGGCAATTATCATGAAGTACAACAGCCTAAGTACTCTTGCTTAAAATTGCAATGAGTTCTTTTCTCTGCACATTACTCCAATGATGCAATCCATGTCTAAGAGGGAAGATAAGCAAAAGAGATCTTCAAGGAAGAAAACCCCTACTGAAGCGCCACTAACAATAGAACCTCTTGCTGAAAGAGAGCAAAGTTCTAAAAGACAAGCAGATTCTGAGTTGAATTCAGCAAGTCCGAAAAAGAGAAAAACTTCTGCTGAAAGTCATCAAGATCTGAATGAAGATGATGATGATGATGACAATCAGACTATAGCTCAAGCCATAAGAGCTAGACCAATAACAGCCTTAACTCCGTCTGGCCATTCAAAGCATTTCTCTTCTGACTCAAGATCTTCAGCTAGAGATCAAGAAAATGCAAAGTCAAGAAGAAGAAGGCAAAGACAGGAAGAAAAGAGGCTTGCCAGCATTGCTATTGGCTCCGACATTTAATATACAAAGACCAGCAATGAGGAAACCACTCAGAATGTGATCAGAAAGGTTCATGGTTGCTGGATCTTAAAGCTGGAAGACTTGCTGGTGAATGATTTCTTTCCAACAGTTGTACTGAATCAAATGTACACTTGGATTGATCTCAAGGTGAAAAGAAAAGAAAGGGATCCTCCTTCCCTACCAAGAAACATTGCTGGGAGATGGCTGAATCTGGAAGTCTTGGTAAGAAGAACTTCAATTGGTAAGACCTTGAAACAAGAACCAGAATTGATAAAACTAATTGGTGTTGCCTATTACTCTGACCCTTTATCCAAGAAATCAAAGAAGAAACTTGGATTGATTCCTTATGGGTATTTATATCTCACTGCTAAGGATCAAGAAGAAGATCTTCTCTGGTTAAGGAAGATTCATGCTAAAAGCATTTCAGATACACAACTTCTCCATGCCAGCAATTGGGGCATGCACTTGTGGGTGGTTCACTACAAGGAAATGAATGGTGAAAAACATCATCATACCGCCTGCAAGAATGCAAGGAGTCTTCAACTCCAAGTCCGTAAGCTACTGGAAGATTACGCAAAGGACAGTGTTGAATTTACTGCACTTGCTGAGAAGAGTGTAAGGGAGATTCTGAGAAAATCCTATGAAAGAGCTTAAGTCCCTGTAATAGCTTTGTTTAGTTTTGTTTGCTGATTTTGTGTAGTTATCTCTGAACTTTCTTGTAAACTTATTGAAAGATAACTATCAGCAATAAAGCTTTTGACTCTTATTTGTTTTTTGTTATGCAATCTACTTATGCTTACTGTTTAATTATTCAAGTATGCTTGCATTAATCAACTGATTTATTCAACATCAGAAACCTCTAAAAGGGTAACAATTAATTTAGCCATGGATTGCTAACATCAAAAAGGGGAAATTTGTTCGGAAACTTGTAATTTTGATGAGCAATTAACCATGCTAAATTAAGGAAATTCCAGTAACTAGTACTCTTAAGGTCCATAGGAATTTAGAATCTTAAGGACATTGTAAAAGAGGAACGTTTGCTGAAGACTTAGAATAGGTGCTAGATAGGTTAGTTTTAACACTTATGATGTCTCTTGTTTTCTGAAAAGAAATACAACCTATTGAAGCATTTGCTGATGATGTACTTTGTTTACACAAACAAACTATTGAAGCATTTAGAACCGTTCAGAAACTTGAAGAATTCGAAGAACTGAAGACTAGAAGATTTCTGAAGACTGATATCTACCAAGGCACATGTTGCTCAGAAAGTGGAAACTTCAGCAACAACTTGCATAAGTGAAAATCTAAACGACAGAGTAGGTTGTGCTTGCTGCAACTGAGACTGGCCACTTGCTGATGAACATTTGTGACCTCCTTGATGAATGTACTTGCATTTGCGCTCCAAGGTTCCTGTTTGAATTTCATTCAAATGAACATTAAATGCAAAGCATACATGCGAAGGACATGAAGACTAGAAGACAAATAAAGGACGCTGCTGAAAGTACAAAAGTAAGATAGTGACATCTTAAGGAACAAAAGCTTTAGAATTTGAAATTCAAACGGCTCCCTTGATTCACTATAAATAGAGGTCATTCGGCAAAGAGTTGAAGTGTGTCAATAACGTGATCAAACTCTCACTTGTGCTTAAACTCACATACCCTTCAAACACTCTTTACTGCCATTGATTCGTTCCAAGACTTAAAGCTTGAAAAAGCTACTTGTGAAGAAGTAGAACATACACGGCTAAGAAATTAGTTAAGTGTTCTTTCTTTCGAACAAGAACAAGTCTTGACACCAGAAACATTCAAACTTGTTTACTGCAAAGTATTCAAAGTTTTGTTTCTTAGATTACTTGTTGTAACTGAATAAGTTATAATTAAGTTATCTCATCCCAAACCTCTCTAACTGAAAATACACCCTTTCAAGCGTGATATTCAGGGGGAACTTAATCGAGCATAGTGTTGTTGATTAAAAGTCCCAAGTTTGGTGGAGAACAAGGTTTCGTTCTCTAGTTAGGTTGGAAACGAAGCAAGTGTGCTTTGGTTTCTGTTTGAATGGCTCTAGATAGGTGTTGTAAGGAACCTCAAACTTGTCTTAGTGGATTCAGTCCTAGAAATGACAAAGTGGATTAGTTGAGAGATTACGCCACTCTCAGATACCACTATAAAAGTATTTCTGTGATTTACTTACTGCATTTAGTTTTCAGCAAAGCATATCTATCTGTACACAGTCACTCTGTTCACTTGCTGAAACTATCACTTACTGATAAAGCACTTATTGTATCAAAGACTTCCGCTCTCTGATTTTAAGTATCAGCAAACCGAAAAGTAACTTGCGCTTGCTGAGAAAGTTAAGTATCAGCAAACTAATTACTGAAAAGTAATAAGTCCTTGCTGAGAAAGTTTTTAAACGACGAAAGTTTGAAAAGACTATTCACCCCCCCTTCTAGTCTTTTCTTGTTGTTTAAAGAGACCGACAAAAAGTACCAACAAATTGAACACAACAACTTTGAAATTATATACTAAATTGGATTAATGTACGGTATCTACCTTATAAGCAGTGTCTACCTCTAAATTAATGAGAAATACATTTTCAGAGCTCGTATGCCGTATTAATGGGTAGACTTTCATTAACTTCTCATCCATCTGCATATATGAATATTAGAAAATACACCCGCGTTGGAAAACTATATTGATTCATTAATCATGGTATCAAAACTATTAGCTATGGAACTACTAGTCAATCTTGCCAAGACTATTGTTTATGAATCAGTCGCCTTGATTAATCTACTCCAGGAAACAGAGCCCCTTCTTGGTTCACTTGTTGGAGACGATGAAAGAAAACGCAGCGAACAATCGTTTAAAATTTCTACGGTCAGCAGAAAGACATGAGCCAAAGAACTGCACTTTCGTAGCATAAGCTGATGAAGATGAAACGCAGTCTAGGGTTCTTCTGCACTTGCTTTAATCTGGATGATATGTTTAATTGAATTGAGTGATGATTAATTAAAAAAAAAAGATTTGCCTTTATTTGTATAATGTATAAAAATGTTAATTAGTTAATATGAATTTTAAGAAATGTAATAATATATAATTTTAATTTACAATAAAAATAATTGTTCAGAATAAATAAATATATATAAAAAGGGGCATTATAGTCAAGTTGTATTTTAGCTGGAATTTTTTATTATTAAATAAATGATTTTAAATAGATCGTACCGAAAAATTATAACGGTATCGATTTTGTTGAAAATAAAATTTTTCTCAGAAAAGAAAGAGATTTTAAAATTTGAAAGTAACGATAGTCAATAAATGCAATAACAGACTTTGGCGCCAAAACGCTTACAAAATCAAAAGAATAAAGGTTCCACGGTAATTAAAATATTCCAAAATAACCAAAACAACAGATAGTGAAGAATTTAAATAGTTTTACTTCTTATTTCGAAAGAACAAAAATCCCAATGTAACACTCAATCCCAACTCTCAGTCGTTGGACGCCTAGTCTTGTTTGCCTTCGAAAGAATCTACAAGGAAGGGATTTTGAAAACAAAAAGAGTGTGAGATAAAGGATCTCAGTGAGGTTCGAATTTTAACAGACTAAAAAGATAAACAATTTTTAAAACAAAAGAATTTGCAACACATGTGATAACATATAGAAACGGATAACAAAACAAATGAAACAAACAGACAATAGAACGGAAAAGACAGACAGATAACAAAACAGAGCAGATTTCGTTGGTGCAGCCCGTCTTATTGCTCCTACTCTCAGATTGCCCTTGTAACTCCCTCCAGAGATGGCCTTCTCTAGACAGAAACAGAGCCCCGTGTACTTTGGGAAAACAGATCCTATGACCCTAATAGACCTCAGGGACTTCTGCCTCGCGTCTAAAAGGGAATAGACTAGGAAGTAATCAAATAAGCTCGATAGTCCACACTATCCAAGTCTACCTAATTATAACCTAATCGACCGGCCAAACAGACACAGACAGAGCAGACAACAGAGCAGAACAAACAATAACACAACAGAGCTCGAGAAATCAGGAACAATCCTGCAGAAGAGTTAGCACAAAAATAGAGTACAGTCTTAAATGCAGAAAAATAGTCATACTTAGGACTACACACAGTTGCGGAAGCATACAGAATTCAATACACGTAAATATACATACATACCACATTGCCTTCCAGGTTTTGAAAATAAATAACTTTGGGGTGAACACTCAACTTAAACCTTGCGAGCCACAACCACAAAAAATACAACGAATTACGAGCTAACGGACGGAGCACCTAAACAGAAAACAACTAGTTACTAACTAGAAGTCGAAACGAGAGTCAAAACGGATAAGAATAAAAAGGTTGGTGAAGGGGTGGCAAAGGAGGGAATCGAACTCAGGAGCTCTAAGTTAGTCACACAACTCTTAACCAACTAAGCTAGAAGGTAGTTAATTACTCAACTTCACCAAGACCAAAACTAATAACTTCACTAGTTTTAAGACAACATTTTTAAAACTCCAATTTTAGAATTACCAAAATACCCTCCACAGTAAATAGCAAAACAGAACAGTACTTTCAGAAATATCAAAACAATCCTCAAAGGAAAACTCGGTTTAAAGTTTAGTCCATAACAGGTGAAATTACCGGTTTACCCTCAAAACCGAAATTGCAGAAAAGTCCCTTTTGAAAACAGAAGCTAAGGTTAAACGTCACAAGTTTCACAGAATACGCATAACAGTCCTCAGTCAACACTAGTCAAATATAAATTTCAAAAAGGTCCTTCAAATTTCCAGAAATTATAAATATGCCCTCACAATCTTTGAAACATAACAAATCAGTCCAACGGGCTAAAGTCAGTCAACAAGGCCAAGACAGAATATTTGTTGGCTTGATTCCAAATCAACAACTTGATCGGCAGTCTGATTCTCGGGACACACGGGAGTAGCCTCGTCCAAGACGTACTCAATCCTTTCGTACCTCAGCACATAACATATATTCCTGATCCAATCTAGGAAGTTTGGTCCGGTCAAAATTTGCTTCTCTAAGACAGCACGGAGCGAGATACTCGCCATTTCGGTTTTCCAGGAGAAATAGTATAGAACGAAAATAATAAATCAACTATTGAAATACAATTTCTAAATACACAGTCAACATAACTAAACAACAAGGTCCTTTAGCTGTTTAGCTCCCACTATTTTCACATATGCTTGCCCCCAAAACAAACATACGGGTAATGTCCAACAAGTTACCGTAGTGGCCAAGATCCAAATCCATACTATGCTATACTCCAACGGGGGCTGGTCGCATAGCATAATATGACCGGTAGGACTATCCAATTGCGTCACGCAACTCTTGGTTGTTAAATCTAATTTAACCCGATGCTCTACATATTGTACCTATCGAGGTCGCTAGATACAATATGCAGTAAGTTATAACCATAGGCTTACTCCAATCTGACGATCACTGCGAGTCTGTAAGACGAGGTCGCCAATACAGGGAAACGCAATGAAAGTTCAGAATTAAAGCACCCCATGGAAAGCATCTCAGAAATACATACATATACATATTTCTGCACTTACATTGGTTGGGGCTTGTTGCTTGAGGGTTGTTATCAGTCATCTACAAACAAATAAGGGCGCCGCCTACCCATCATGCATGACCGGTCTACATGTAATGGATGTCGCCTATCCATTCTAGTTCTAAATGCGGTCAAGCACATAATGGGTGCCGCCTACCCATACATAAAATTTGCGGTCTGACATATAAGAGGGCGCCGCCTACCCTCGCATGCATAGTGGTCGAACGGAAAGTAAAATACTTGGTATTTAAACATGCATTGTCAAACAATAGCATATCGAGCAAAGAAAACAAGTACTAGCCTATGTGGATGCTAAATGACTTCATAATTTCGTTATAAAAATTATAATCCCATACTTATAATCTCTATGAAATAATTAAAAATTTGGACTAGATTGAAAAATCAAAAATTCTATTGACCAGGTACCAATTTACGAAAACCCGAAGGACTTAATTGTAATTTTTTGAAACCTTGGAGGTGTTAAATCTAAAATTCAAAAGTAGAAGGACTAATTTGCAATAAACAATAAATTGATAAATTACAAATAAGCCCTTTAACTTTATACTAATTAAATTTAACCCCTCGAGTTAAAAACGATTACAATTAAATCATATTTATATTCCAAATATAAAATTCAATCCTCAAAATTTTTAAAAATTCGATTTTGGGTCCAACCCGGAAAAAAATATATATATTAAAATATGGGACGGGACCGTCCCCTACCGTGCCTGCGGCCACGGGCGCCTGCGTCACGCAGGCGGCCGTCACCTGCATCGCGCAGGCAGCCGGTCGATTTATATATATATTTAAATTTTTTTTTTTTTGAAAAAATATAAATTCTTAATTTATATAAAAAAAAAAACAAAACTTTTGAAAATCGAATTAATCATAGAATCAATTGCATCCACATAAACTACAAAAGCATACAAAATATATACGTATATACGTAATCAATTAACTTGGCTCTGATACCACTGTAAGAAAAATACGGTCACAGTTACCCCTAGGGTACGCAGCGGAATTTCAAAAATTTTCTTAACATGCAGGTTAATTGATTATGTATATGCCGTATATATAAACATGTCAATTAGAAGACTAACACTACTTCCAAAGCAAGCACAACTTCCAAGTCTTCGTGATAATCCGGTGTATCTTCTCCTTCGTCGAAGTCGAAGATATCTGCAATACTTTGATTATCTACAAAACAATAAAAGTTAGTTTCCAGCTCCTAGAACCTCAACCTTGGTATCCACGGATGAACAACCTATCAGAAAGAATGCAAGGATATTCTTTGTGTGGCCAAGAAGATGGGGCGGCGGTTCCTCCGGTAGGTGGCGCGCGCGTGGCTTAGGTGAGGTGGGAAGAGCTTTTGTTTTCTCTAAGAAAGGTAGAATAATTCTCTAAGAATTTGATTCTTCAACTATGTGAAAATCTATATCAAAAGCTCTCTAAAAGTCTACTATATATAGTAGTCAATAGAAGCCTAAAGCATAAGCAATTAAACTTAATAAAGGAATAAGAATCTAATTCTTATCGCACTAGGAAACTAATTCAAGTCTAGATTCATTCCCAATCAAATTAAGACTCAATTAGGAAAATCTAACTTATCCCTTAGACTACTAATAGAGGAAGGAGTCGAACTCCTTCCCCTACTCGATCTCGCGCGCGCGCGCGTCCTAAGGGTGATAGGTGGGTCCCGATTTTGGGACCCACTTATAGTTCTAAGGCAATTCAAACTCCAAGTAGATTTTGCCCATGTGCATATGTTAATTCTAAATTAACATATCCTTTCAAATCAAACCTGTATTATATTTTTAAAATATAATCTCTAATTGTATTTACATAAAATACAATTAAATAGCCAATTCAATTAATAATTCCAAATCATTAATTGAGCCACTCAATATTATAATTAATTCCAAATTAATTATAATCCATCAATCACAATTAATTCCAAATTAATTGCGATTCCATCTTCAAGGATATTCGGATAAGCTGAATCACCACATAGTGTGACCCATAGGGCCTCATTGCATTAAGTAAGTCCTAGACTAGGCAAAATGGAATTCCTAGACGGTTCCATTTGCAATATTGATACATGAGGACGTTTGAGAGGTTTCTCAAAGCAAACCCTTTCGTTGCGAAGTCTGTTGCGCTCAACGCGGCGATGGTAACGTCCCTTCATCTGACTGACTCGAATGTATCTAGGATCGATGAAGTGTCTATCCCAATAATACATCCACGGGCGTCTTCAGTGAGTTGCATGGTGAATACAATATCTATTATGAGCATCATAATAATATTGATACGCTGGCCAGCGGTTTTACCAATCACAACTATGAACGACTATGAGCAGTGCTCTCCTGTGCTACACATGAGAGATGAATCCTTCACAGAATCACTTATCATCCCCATTTGTATGTAGCCATAATCCTGGATCGTGTCTTAGGTCAACTTCTTATTCAGAGCTGACATCGACGGGTCCACCAAGGATATTGGGCAACAAATGTGATGATAAAGTCCTGTAAGTCCAAAGGACGACTGGCATCACTTCGACAACTTACCGGTTCCCATAGACACTTCGGTGTAGAGTATACATCGATGGGAGTGTCCGGTGGGTACTTTCATTGTTCGGTAATCGCCCATCGAACAACTATGCGTAGTTATGGGAACGTTTCTTGATTGTCCAACAATCTGTTCCGTGGCCGTGGGATCGGCTCACACTTGCTCCAACAAGTATAACCTCCACGCATACTAGTCTCAGCTGGTTCGTTCAGGCCCCTACACCCGAGATGAACCTCGACTAGGGAGAGTTTGGGATAGATGATAACTCACATAGCTCCCACTATCTGTGTGATCGGTCATATATCCGAGGGGACATGTTTAATATCAATACAGACAGAAATAGAGATATGACATGCTGCATGCCTGGTGTAATATAAATATGAAAGCGATACTCAATAGTCAATCAACAAACATATATTATATTACGTTGACCTGTGTAATAGTACATATATGCCCTTTATAAGGGCTGCATGCCCTTAATAAGGACTGTCTCTAGGACATATACACTATCAAGAAATCCCGTTTTTTTAATGTCTGAAGACGGGGGGTGATGAATGTGTATTTTACACTTTCATTCGAGTCTTTTTCACCTATTTTAGCTATCCTCTATGTTAATTTAGCTATATTTTAGTGCATTTTATTAGAATAGTGTCACGTTTCCCTTTAGATTTTATTTTACAGGTTTTGGTTGAGAATCGAGGATTTTCGGGCAATTTTATTGAAGTTGACAAGGAATTGGTGTTCCAGAAGCCTATTTGGAGTATCTGAAGGTTTCCGCATAGGATTCGGAGTCTAGGGGTCGAATCAGGAGGTTAGAAGGCCACTAGAAGACAGAAACCGAGTCCGAAAAGGGGAAGAAATCCAAAAACGCGTCGAAAACGCAGAATTCCACGAAAAAGTCTCCGGGGCGAACCGCCCCAGACGTGGGGTGAACCGCCCCACACCGGGCGAACCGCTCCTTGTGTGGGGCGAACCGCCCCACAATATTTCGAAGCCTATATATAGTTGCTCAGTTTTCTCCGAAAATCATACTTTCCCAGACCTACTTTCTCACCTTTCTCTGTAGTTTTAGGTAGGGACTTCCCAGAGCCTGTTATGGGGGTTCGTAGCTTAGGGGACTCTTTTTCATAGCAGATTGGAGCTTGTAGGATCGCAATTCTTCAGAGATTGACAACCTTCGGTAACATTGTATCTTACAGTTTATTCTACTTATTTTATTATATCTTTCAACATGCTTTCTTCTATGATTTCTGTTGATTGCATGCCTATTATGAGTAGCTAAACTTATCGTTGGTGGTAGTATGTGAATTCTTAGCGAAGGGAAGATAATCATGCTAATGGCTATATCGCGCATTATACTCCGTGTTATTGCTTTATTTCGTTGATCAGGCACAACCTTAATTCTCGTATGTTGTATTAATTATTATGCACAATTGGACCCTCGTCGACCTGTACGCGAGTTTATCTTCGTAGTGTTGAATAATTACGGAACACAATAGGACAATAGTGATTGACTTGTCAGTACCTTTATCTTCGTAGTGCTTAATAATTGAAACATGACATTAGATTGATCAAAGATCTCCATGCAAGACCGATGAATTTACGCATGATTATCGACCCGTTATGCTTTGAAGGATCATACTATCACCAATCTCCATTATCTGTTAGAAACCCCTTTGCTATTACGTCTGCTGTTTTATATTCTCTAGTTAAATAGATAAAGTTAGTTATAGTTCTAAGAGAACGACACTCGAGTCATTCTACTGCTACACTACGGTTTTCGTTGTAGTTGTGGATTGCCTTTGGCTAAATAACAAATTTATTTGCTGAACCTGGACCCGACAAATCCGCGTTCATCAAATTGGCGCCGTTGCCGGGGACTATACTCCTTTTTTCTGTTTAATTTGTTTATATTTTCAGCTTTCGATTCCTAATTCTATTAGTTTTAGTTTTCCTTTTTAATCTCTCTCTGATACTGCTTTCCTAGTCTGTTACAGATTGTGTATGCCGCATACACATTCTGCAGGAACACCGCTTGCTGATTCAATTGCTGAGATCGATAGAGTCTACCACCAAAGAATGCGACTACTAGAAAGGCGCACACTAGAGGAAATAGAGGATACCGATTTCTCTGAATCTCTACACAGTCTTTTCAAGGAAATCGACGGAATGGCAGAAGCTAGACCACTGAAAGCATGGGTTCAACCCACCAAGGATCGTATGAGGGGACCGGCGATTGTTCTTTCGTCTGCAACTCGAGATCTGGAAATCAAGATCCACGCATTACAACAACTTCCGAGGTTCTATGTCTTATCAAGGGAAGATGTGATGGGGTACTTGCACGATATCGATGATTTCGTCAACCAACTCCCACGACCCGGAGCTGAAATAACAACGGATGAGTTGAGGATGAAGGTTTTTGCTATGGGACTTGGCGACAGAGCCAAGTCATGGTTGAGTTCTTTACCAGCAGGCTCGCTGGACACTTGGGATAAGGTTTTTTCAGCTTTCATGGAGAAATACTTCCCTCACACCTTGACTACCGCGCTAAAGGCGCAAATCACTGGATTCAAGCAGGACTATGATGAGCCCATCTACACCGCGTTTGAGAGATTTCAAGATCTCACGAACAAGTGCCCTCACCATGGTTTTGAACTTTCTGACCTAGTCCAACACTTCTACAATGGACTAACCTTCGAGAACCAACAAGTGGTGGATTTCCAATGCCGAGGCAATATTTGGGAGGAAACCGCGGAAGCCGTTTGGGCAGTTTTCGAAAGGCTTGCTAAGGGTTCGCAGTTCAAGGACCCAAGAGCAATGGTTAGGAGACGTGGACCTGAAGCTCCACCGACTCAAGAAGCCCCTATGTATAGGGGGAATGGGGATCAATTCGAGTGCTTTACCAACGAATTGAAGCAAGTCCTCAAGAGCGCCACCGGAACAACTGTTTCGAACGAAGTATGTCGAATATGCAAGAACTATGGGCATGGAGCTCATATGTGTAGATCGGAGCTTGCATATGATGATGGCAACTGGGCTCGAGGAGGCGAAGAAGAAGCCTTTGCTACGGAGTTTGGTACTCAAGAAGTTAGCTACGGACAAGACGGTAGGAACCCTCGAGGTGGATTTTGGAGAAGAGGATTCCGAAACAATCAAGGATATGCACCGGCTAACCAAACTTATGGCCCTAACCAAGACCGTAGCAGGCTAAACTATGGTAATGATCACTGCGAGAACCCCGCTCCGAAAGAGCCACCGAAGTCGAAGTCGGCTCAACTGATGGAGAACTTGCAAAAGATGGTTGATCACACCCAAAGTTTTCTCAAACGTTATGAAGAAGATTCCGAGAAGACTAGAGCAAGGCTTGATAGGTTGGAAGAGAGCACTACGCTTGCCCATCAAAAGATGCAAGAATTGATTGACCGAGGAGCAAGTAGGGAGCAAGGCAAGGTGCCTAGCAACACTGAGAAGTCGATGTCCATCACCTTGGTGGGTGATCTACCTGTTGAAATCACCATCAAGAAGGTTGCTAAGTGCAAGAGTTGCAAGAGGGAAATGCCCCCACCAGCCGAAGAACAAGAGAAGGACCTTGGTACTAACAAGGGTGAAGAGGAGCAAGAGGATCCAAGCCACTCCCTCAAAGTTTCGATGTTAAGGTCGGGATTGGGGAGCTTGAAGATCTCCGAGCCACACTAGACACAAGATTCTACTCTAATGTGCTCCCTTTGAATGTTTTCGAGAAGAGTAACCTTGGAGAACTAACTGTGCATAAGGCTATTGTGCAACTGGCGGATGGATCCCTTGTGAAACCCGAAGGCGTTGTGAAGAATGTATTGGTCAAGATTGGTGAAGCATCTGTCTACACCGATTTTGTAATTATGCCGGCGTCAGCACCAGGAACGGGGGATGTCATACTCTTAGGACGAACATTCTTGACTAAGCTACGCTCCGTGATGGACATCTACCAAAGAACTTGCACTATTGAAGTGGATGGAAAGCAACATGTGTTGCAAGCCATATCCGATCCACCTGATTCACCTGATACTTCTAACACTATTGATTACAGTGGTCTTAATGTCTATGTTCATTCTTATTCACAGGATCGAGGCATGGGAAGGAGATTCGTGAAGGGAAAGTCTAGTACCCTTAGGAAGAAAAGATAGGCGAAGACAGGAGTCGAGTCAGAGACATTAAACAATGGCGCTATCCGGGAGGCAACCCGGGGTTTTTACCGCATTCTTTACCGCTTTATTGCATGCATTCATACTTGAACAATTTGCTTTTCATATGTGAATTTGTTAGTTTCTGTGTCGTATGTGCTTATGTTGTGTTCGAGTGCGATTTTTCGAGTGATTTTTTGAGGAAAATGGTTTTCGGGGACTAAAAACCGCATTTTAATTCGAAACGATCGTCTCCCCACCTCAGGAGGTGGGGGGCGAATCGCCCCCCATGTGGGGCGAATCGCCCCACGTCCAGAGCGCGTGCGCGCGCTCCGGACGTGCGGGGCGATTCGCCCCATGCGTGGGGCAAATTGCCCCACGGCCGGCAGAGAAGAAAAAACGGGGTTCTCCCCCTTTTTTCCTCATTTCACTTCTTCTTCATCTCTTAAACTCAAACAAATCCTCCATTTTCACAAAACCTTCAAATCTTCATAACTTCTTCATCCTTCCATCAATTTGTGTGTTCTTTAGCTTCAATCGAAGCCCGTTACGTGCTCTTTCTTTTCATCCGAATAAATCTCTTCCTAGTTCATTCAAACTCCGGATTTGAGGTATTATCACATGAACCCTAATTTTTCAAATTTGGGGTTTTTTTGATTTATGCTTCAATTAAGCTTGTATGATGTATGGGTAGATGTTTTATGTGATTAGATTCGTTATTCATTATCAATTGCATGTTCAATTAGGCTTGGTTTGTTGATTTGAGATTTTTGCTATTAGATTATATATCTTGTTAGGAAATGTATCTCTTACTATCATTCCATGCTTAAACATGTGTTTGTTGATATGATAAATGATGGATGTATTGGTAGAATGCATGATTGATGGAGTTGAGGATTTATGTTGGATTTATGATTATTGTGTTATGGATTGAACCTTGTGATTCAAGGCATTTGTTGTTTAGCAAGAGCATAATGTGATATGTTATTGTAGTAGTTACATTGATATGTTGCGTAATGAAATAGCTAGACTAGACTTTGGGTTTTTGAGGAGTTGGATTTTTGAAGATATTGCTCGTTTGTTCACTCGTATATTTACATATGCATAGGTTTGTTTTGCATCGTACAAGATACTAATTGCTGTTTGTAGGAATCATGGCACCGAGATCGAGGAGAGCCGGCTCTAGCAAAAAGGGGAAGGGAGTAGCATCAAGCTCCCAACCATCTCACCATATGTACGAGTTGTCTGCAGCTGCGGTAGAGGTGCGTCAAAGGCTAGAAGTGGAGCTGGCCGACGGAGGAAGATCGATCATCCCAGATAGGAGGATTGATATTCCAGAGTCCGCAGTAGATAAAGCGGGATATAGGACGCTATCACGATTGGGGTCACAAAGGAATTGGGTATGGTTCAGTTCCAATAGGTTCAAGGGGTACGACGAGAGCCTCCTCCAAGAGTTCTACACTGGATACACAGATCTCGAGGAGAAGAATGGGGTACTAGTCCGAGGCCTGATAATACCATGGATACCAGAGCACATTTCTTCATTCATCCAATTGGGGCACCAGGAATTCACAGGGAGCGACCATGCCTACCTGTATTCGAGGACCTCTAGGGGGATCGGAAGACATATCACAGACGTGATCTGCAACCGGGAGTACCGATATCCAGAAATCGAGGGAGAACCTACACGGATCAGTCAGATCGACCTTAGCGTTGAAGCTAAGGTGATGATGAAATTTTGCATCTCCAACTTGATCACTAGGAAGAATGACTCGTGGATTCAGCCCTACTACGCCGAGCTCCTCTACAGCCTGATGGACAGACATCAGATCGACATAGGGCACATTATGTATGAGGAGTACGAGCGCCACTGGGAAAAGAAGAGGAAGCCTTTCATCTTCCCAAGCTTCATCAAAGCCTACTGCAAATATCATGGGGTCGATGATATTGAGGAGGGGGATTGCGAGGTCGCTGCCCTTTCACCCTCGACCATTGAGGTGCAGCTGACTAGGTATCAGTTGAAGAACCCCACGGCTGCCGCTGCTGATGTAGGAGCACCTTTCCGGCCGAGTGATTCCGGCCGTGAGGATGCTATGGTGGCCGATGTTGGCCAAGCCCCTATCCCAGATATCCCGTTTGTCCATAGAGCACCGCATGCTCCGCCTCGAGCACCACATGGGTCTAGAGGATTTGACTTCTCTGAATTCCATACCTACCTCGACGACCGTTTCGACAGAATTGATGCCAACAACGCGGCCATGCGACAGGACCTCGACAGGCACATTGTCCAGCACAACATCGATTTGGAGATATTCGAGGAGCATCGCCGAGAGGATAGGCAGCAAATGTGGGAGCAGCAACAGCTCATCCAGCAGCAGCAGGAGGCTCTACGTCAGTCCAATGAGCTCATGTCCGACATGTGGAGGGACTTTTATGGGGATTACCATCCCGATGATTAGTCCTTTCACATGACCACTCTCAGCCAACCGGGGCCAAACCATTCGGTAACATCTAGTATCACTTCTTATTACTCATTCTCTTTTGCTAGGGGCTAGCTTAAGAATCGTAAGGGGGATGGGATGTGAACCGTGATGTTAAGTATTGTTTGGCTCTGTGTTGATTAGTATCTTGTTCTTTGTTTGCATTTGCATTTGCACGTTTACCGCTTTCTTAGATTTTTTAGGTTGCATTCACTTCATTCATCCTAGGATAGTCTTGCATATTTTATATGGAGTTTATTGCCGAATTTTTTGAACTTTTTTATTGGGTAGATCAACTAACTATGCCATTAATCGTATGCTTCATCTCTATGAATTTGTTTGAGGTTTTTTCTCGCTTGGCTTGTCACATTTATGTATTGCACTTAGTTAAGTTTGGTAGTCTCGACATCACTTAGTGGTGTTTTCTCTACTGCGGTTCACGAAGGCCTTTATAATAGGATGATGCATGTTAGGGTCTTATGGTTGTTTTCCCGAGTAATTATGTACCTAAGAGGCAACAAGTCTTCACCATGCTTTGAGATTGCTAAATGCCTAGGAAGGAGGTAGTGTGAGGTTGTGTGATCCTTTGTTTATGACTTATTCTTCCGAATAGGTTTGGGGAGGGGGTTACACCATCATAGACTTGTTTTCGTTTTCCATTTTTGTATCGTGAGTTTATTTTTCCTTTTCCGTAAATTTTGTACTCCAACCTATTCTTTCGAATAGGTTTGGGGAAGTCGCGTGAGTCATTTCGTTTCTCTTTTTGTTATGCCACTGCTGGCAAGAAAAAAACTCGAAAAAAAAGAAAGAAAAATTCCATAAAAAAAGAGAAAAAGAAAAAGAAAAAATCTGGAATGAAAAAAAGAAAAAAGGAAAAGACCCCAAAAAAGCAAAGAAGGGTCCAAAAGAAAAGAAAGCAAAATAGCAGTTAGCAAAGTGTTGAGTCTTATTTTCCAATTCTTGTAATGTTCGTAATCGTGTTGTAATTTTCTATTTTTTATCTTTTTGTCTTGAGTGTCATCTGTTCTAGACCACCCTCGTCCTGCCATTCAGGAAGTGGTGAATAGCTTAAGACTTTACTTTAGAGATGGGTAGAATAGGGGAGTGTTATCTTTTATAGGGAACCCTCCTTCGTTTGATGAGAGCCAGTACTGGTTCGACCGCTTTGAGGGAAAGTCTTAACATGGTGGAACAGCAGTAAGTCCTCAGTTTCATAGGCACGGGACAACCATTCGTATCTTAGCATGCTTCATTACGTCGTCACTGACTAGGTCCAGGTAGAGAATGTTACGAGAGACTATCTTGTCTTGACTTAAGTGCTTATGTGGATGTGTATAAGTTAATCGAGGTATTCTTCAACCTATATTCATGCTTTGATTTATATGGTTTTTGTTCATATGTTTTTTGGTAGATTCAGTAGATTAGTTCATTTTATTTGGCATGAGACTCCATTTTGTGTCTTGTTTTTTGCATTAGAGTCTAGCTTAGTTGCTTGAGGACAAGCAAAGGTTCGGTTTTGGGGAGTTTGATGAATGTGTATTTTACACTTTCATTCGAGTCTTTTTCACTTATTTTAGCTATCCTCTATGTTAATTTAGCTATATTTTAGTGCATTTTATTAGAATAGTGTCACGTTTCCCTTTAGATTTTGTTTTACAGGTTTTGGTTGAAAATCGAGGATTTCCGGGCAATTATATTGAAGTTGACAATGAATTGGTGTTCCCGAAGCCTATTTGGAGTATCTGAAGGTTTCCGGATAGGATTTGGAGTCTAGGGGTCGAATCTGGAGGTTAGAAGGCCACTAGAAGACAGAAACCAAGTCCGAAAAGAGGAAGAATTCCAAAAACGCGTCGAAAACGCGGAATTCCGCGAAAACGTCTCCGGGGCGAACCGCCCCAAACGTGGGGCGAACCGCCCCACCCCGGGCGAACCGCCCCACAATATTTCGAAGCCTATATATAGTTGCTCAGTTTTTTCCGAAAATCATACTTTTCCAGACCTACTTTCTCACCTTTCTCTGTAGTTTTAGGTAGGGACTTCCCAGAGCCTGTTCTGGGGGTTCGTAGCTTAGGGGACTCTTTTTCATAGCAGATTGGAGCTTGTAGGATCGCAATTCGTCGGAGATTGACAACCTTCGGTAACATTGTATCTTAGAGTTTATTCTACTTAGTTTATTATATCTTTCAACATATTTTCTTCTATGATTTCTGTTGATTGCATGCCTATTATGAGTAGCTAAACTTATCGTTGGTGGTAGTATGTGAATTCTTAGCGAAGGGAAGATAATCATGCTAATGGCTATATCGCGCATTATACTCCGTGTTATTGCTTTATTTCGTTGATCAGGCACAACCTAAATTCTCGTATGTTGTATTAATTATTATGCACAATTGGACCCTCGTCGACCTGTACGCGAGTTTATCTTCGTAGTATTGAATAATTACGGAACACAATAGGACAATAGCGATACTTGTCAGTACCTTTATCTTCGTAGTGCTTAATAATTGCAACAGGACATTAGATTGATCAAAGATCTCCATGCAAGACCGAGGAATTCCATGATTATCGACCTATTATGCTTTGAAGGATCATACTATCACCAATCTCCATTATCTGTTAGAAACCCCTTTGCTATTACGTCTGCTGTTTTATATTCTCTAGTTAAATAGATAAAGCTAGTTATAGTCCTGAGAGAACGACACTCGAGTCATTCTACTGCTACACTACGGTTTTCGTTGTAGTTGTGGATTGCCTTTAGCTAAATAACAAATTTATTTGCTGAACCTGGACCCGACAAATCCGCGTTCATCAGGGGGCGAATCGCCCGGTATGTGGGGCGAATCGCCCCCCATTGCTAGAGAGCGTGAAGCTCTCTGGCGATGTGGGGCGAATCACCCCATATATGGGGCGAATCGCCCCCCATTGCCAGAGAGCCTGGAGCTCTCTGGCGATGTGGGGCAATTCTCCCCCCATGGGGGGCGATGGGGGGCGATTCGCCCTCCACCTCCAGAGGTGGGGAGACGAAATTTTTCCGAAAAAGTTCAATTTTTATCCCCAAAACCATTTTTCTCACTAAAAACACTCGAAAAATTTTACTCAAACATAAACATAAGCACAAAACATCACATAAACTAACAAATTCACATAACTAAAGACAAATTGTTCAATGTATGAATGCAATGCAATGCAATAAAGCGACAAAAACTCCGGGTTGCCTCCCGGACAGCGCCAGTGTTTACAAAGTCTCTGACTCGACTTCTTCTTCCTGTTTAGTTCTTGTTCTTGAGGGTACTAGACTTCCCCTTCATCGATCTCTTCCTCATGCCTAGTACCTGTGAGTGAGAATGGATATATACAGCAAGACCAAAGTAGTTAATAGAATGAGAAGCATTAAAGTGAGGACTAGGATCAGATATGGCTCGAAACACATGTTGCTTGCCATCCACCACAATGGTGCAAGTTCTTCGGTAGATGTAGATTACAGAACGTAGCTTAGTCAAGAACGTTCGCCCTAAGAGAACAACATCCCCCATTCCCGGTGTACACGTCGGCATCACAACAATGTTGGTGTATACAGAAGCTTCACCAATCTTAATCAATACGTTCTTCACAATGCCCTCGGGTCGTACAAAGGATCCATCCGCAAGTTGCACAATAGCCTTATGCTCCGAAAGCTCTCCAAGGCCACTCTTCTCAAACACATTCATAGGGAGCACATTCGAGTAAGAACCCGTATCAAGTGTAGCACGGATATCGTCAAGTTCACCAATCTCAACCTTCACATCGAAACTATCAGGAATTGGCTCGGGATCTTCTTGCTCCTCCTCGCTAACATGAAAACCAAGGTCCTTCTCTTCTTCCTCGACTAGTGGGGTGATGAATGTGTATTTTACACTTTCATTTAATACTTTTTCACCTATTTTAGCTATCCTCTATGTTAATTTAGCTATATTTTAGTGCATTTTATTAGAATAGTGTCACGTTTCCCTTTAGTTTTTATTTTACAGGTTTTGGTTGAAAAACGAGGTTTTCCGGGCAATTATATTGAAGTTGACAAGGAATTGGTGTTCCAGAAGCCTAATTGGAGTATCTGAAAGATTCCAGATAGGATTTGAAGTCTAGGGGTCGAATCTGGAGGCTAGAAGGCCACTAGAAGTCAGAAACCGAGTCCGAAAAGGGGAAGAAATCCAAAAACGCGTCGAAAACGCGTTCTGGGCCGGAAAAACCTCCCGGGCGAATCGCCCGGTGTGTGGGGCCCTTCGCCCGTGTTATTGATCTATCTAAATCTCTATCTTCGTATTGTTGATTAATTACCGAACAAAATTGGACAATTCATTGGTCTTCGGCCTATCTAAATCTATATCTTCGTAGTGTTTGATAATTACAGTGGACAATTCATTGATCAAAGATATCCATGCAAGAACGAGGAATTTACGCATGATTATTAACCCGTTATGCTTTGAAGGACCATACTATCACCAATCTCCATTATCTGTTAAGAAAAACCTTTGCTAAATCGTCTGCTGTTTTATATTCTTTAGTTAAATTAGATAAAGCTAGTTATAGTCCTTAGAGATCAACACTCGAGGTTATTCTACTGCTACACTACGGTTTTCGTTGTAGTTGTGAATTGCCTTTGGCTAAATACAAATTTATTTGATTTGCTTTGGACCCGACATCCAAACGCGTTCATCAAATTGGCGACGCTGTCGGGGACTATACTCCTTTTTTCTGTTTAATTTGTTTATATTTTCAGCATTCAATTCCTAATTCTTGTAGTTTTAGTTTTCCTTTTTAATCTCTATCTGATACTGATGAATGTGTATTTTACAGTTTCATTCGAGTCTTTTTCACCTATTTTAGCAATCCACTATGTTAATTTAGCTATATTTTAATGCATTTTATTAGAATAGTGTCACGTTTCCGTTTAGATTTTATTTTACAGGTTTTGGTTGAAATTCGAAGATTTCCGGGCAATTAAATTGAAGTTGATAAGGAATTGGTGTTCCAGAAGCCTATTTGGAGTATCTGAAGGTTTCCGGATAGGATTTGGAGTCTAGGGGCCGAATCTGGAGGTTAGAAGGCTACTAGAAGTCAGAAACCGAGTCCGAAAAGGGGAAGAAATCCAAAAACGCGTCGAAAACCCAGAATTCCGCGAGAAATTCTCTGGGGCGAACCGCCCCAGAGGTGGGGCGAACCGCCCCACACCGGGCGAACCGCCCGGTGTGTGGGGCGAACCGCCCCACAGTATTTCGGGGCCTATATATAGTTGTTCAGTTTTCTCCGAAAATCATATCTTTCCAGACCTACTTTCTCACCTCTCTCTATAGTTTTAGGTAGGAACTTCCCGGGGCCTGTCCTGGGAGTTCCGTAGCTTAGGGGATACTTTTTCATAGCAGTTTGCAGCTCGTAGGATCGCAATCATCCGGAGATCGACAACCTTCGGTAACTTTGTATCTTACAATTTTATTCTACTTATTTTATTATTCTTTCAACATGTTTTCTTCTATGATTTCTGTTGATTGCATGCCTATTATGAGTAGCTAAACTTATCGTTGGTGGTAGTATGTTAATTCTTAGCGAAGGGAAGATAATCATGCTAATGGCTATATCGCGCATTATACTCCGTGTCATTGCTTTATTTCGTTGATCAGGCACAGCCTAAATTCTCGTATGTTTTATTAATTATTATGCACAATTGGACACTTGTCGACCATCAGACCAATTATCTTCGTAGTGTTGACTAATTACGGAACACATTAGGACAATAGTGATTGACTTGTCAGACCAATTATCTTCGTAGTGCTTAATATTTGCAACAGGGCACTAGATTGATTCAAAGATCTCTATGCAAGACCGAGGAATTTATGCATGATTATCGACCCGTTATGTTAAGAAGGACCATACTATCACCAATCTCCATTATCTGCTAGAAACCCCCTTTTGCTATCTGTCTGTTGTTTTATATTCTCTTGTTAAATAGATAAAGCTAGTTATAGTCCTGAGAGAACGACACTCGAGTCATTCTACTGCTACACTACGGTTTTCGTTGTAGTTGTGGATTGCCTTTGGCTAAATAACAAATTTATTTGCGTGAACTCGGAGCACGACATTCGCGGTTCATCAAATTGGCGCCGTTGTCGGGGACTATACTCCTTTTTTCTGTTTAATTTGTTTATATTTACAGCTTTAGATTCCTAAGTCTATTAGTTTTAGTTTCCCTTTTTAATCTCTCTCTCTGATACTGCTTTCCTAGTCTGTTTCTAATCACCTTTCCTAGTCTGTTACAGATAGTGTATGCCGCATACACGTTCTGCAGGAACACCGCTTGCTGATTCAATTGATGAGATCGACAGAGTCTACCACCAGAGAAGGTGACTACTTGAAAGGCGCGCACTAGAGGAAATAGAGGATACCGATTTCTCTGAATCTCTACTCAGTCTTTTAAAGGAAATCGTCGGAATTGCAGAAGCTAGACCACTGAAGGCATGGGTTCAACCAACCAAGGATCGTATGAGGGGACCAGCGATTGTTCTTTCGTCTACAACCCGAGATCTGATGATCAAGAACCACGCATTCCAACAACTTCCGAGGTTCTATGGCTTATCAAGGGAAGATGTGATGGGGTACTTGCACGATATCGATGATTTCGTCAACCAACTCCCACGACCCGGAGCTGACATAACGACGGATGAGTTGAGGATGAAGGTTTTTGCTATGGGACTTGGCGACAGAGCCAAGTCATGGCTGAGTTCTCTACCAGCAGGCTCGCTGGACACTTGGGAGAAGGTTTTTTCAGCTTTCATGGAGAAATACTTCCCTCACACCTTCACTACCGCGCTTAAGGCGCAGATCACTGGATTGAAGCAGGACTATGATGAGACCATCTACACTGCGTTTGAGAGGTTCCAAGATCTCACGAACAAGTGCCCTCACCATGGTTTTGAACTTTCCGACCTAGTCCAACACATCTACAATGGACTAACCTTCGAGAACCAACAAGTGGTGGATTTCCAATGCCGATGCAATATTTGGGAGGAAACCGCAGAAGCCACCTAGGCTAGACAACAAGTCTTCTGCGGTTCGACCGAGGAGCAAGTAGGGAGCAAGGCAAGCTGCCTAGCAACACTGAGAAGTCGATGTCCATTACCTTGGCGGGTGATCTACCTGTTGAAATCACCATCAAGAAGGTTGCTAAGTGCCAGTGTTGCCAGGGGGAAGTGCCCCCACAGGCTAAGGAAGAAGAGAAGGACCTTGGTTCTGATGAGAGTGAAGAGGAGCAAGAGGATCCCGAGCCACTCCCTCAAAGTTTCGATGTTAAGGTCGGGATTGGTGAGCTTGAAAATGTCCATGCCACACTAGACACGGGATCCTACTCTAATGTGCTCCCTATGAATGTGTTCGAGAAGAGTAGCCTTGGAAAACTATCTGAGCATAAGGCTATTGTGCAACTGGCGGATGGATCCTTTGTGAGACCCGAAGGCGTGGTGAAGAACATATTGGTCAAGATTGGTGAAGCTTCTGTATACACCAATTTTGTAGTTATGCCGGCGTCTACACCTGGGACGGTGGATGTCGTTCTCTTGGGGCGAACGTTCTTGACTAAGCTACGCTCCATGATAGACATCTACCGAAGGACTTGCACTATTGAGGTGGATGGCAAGCGACATGTGTTGCGAGCCATATCTGATCCACCTGATACTTCTCACACTATTAACTATTGTGGTCTTGCTGCCTATGTTCATTCTTATTCACACGTTCGAGGCATGAGGAGAAGATCCATGAAGGGGAAGTCTAGTACCCTTAAGAAGAAGAGCTAGGAGCAGACAAGAGTCGAGTCAAAGACTTTAAACAATGGCGCTATCCGGGAGGCAACCCGGAGTTTTTATCGCTTTTTTACCGCTTTATTGCATGCATTCATACTTGAACAATTTTCTTTTCATATGTGAATTTGTTCGTCTCTGTGTCGTATCTGCTTATGTTATGTTTGAGTGAGATTTTACAAGTGGTTTTACGAGAAAAATGGTTTTCGGGGACTTAAAACCGTGTTTTTTCGGAGGATTTCGTCTCCCCGCATCGGGAGGTGGGGGGCGAATCGCCCCGCACCTAGGGCGACTCGCCCCACGATCTCTGAAGGATAAAAATGCGGATTTCTTCCTCTTTCCTCATTTCTTCATCTCTTCACCCTTCTTACTCCCCAAAAAACCCGAAACTCGCGAAATTAACTTCAAATCTTCATAAAACCTTCATTTCTCCACCAAATTTAGTGTTCTTTAGCTTCAATCGAAGCCCATTACGTGCTCTTTCTTTTCATCCAAACGAATTTCACCCTAGTGCATTAGTTTTCCAGATCTGAGGTATTTTCTTATGAACCCTAATTTTGAAATGTGGGGGTTTTCTAATTTGAGCTTCAATTAGGCTTATATGATGTATGGGTAGGATGTTTGTGTGAAGAATTATTTACTATCAAGTGCATGCTCAATTATGCTTGGGTTGTTTATTTGAGAATTTTTCTACTAGGTGATCTATCTTGTTATGCATTATGTCTTTTTCTTTGATTCCATACATATGATTGCGCTTATTGATGTAATAATGATGGATATGATGGTAGAATCCTTAATTGTTGAGTATGAGGATTATGATGCTAGAATTTTTCGCTACTATGGTATGAATTGAGCCTAGCTACTTAGGTTATTGGTTGTCTAGCAAGAAGCATAATGGGATGTATTGCATGTAGTAGTTACATTGGTATGTTGCATGTTGAAGAAGCTAGGCTAGACATGAAGGATTTGGGGAATTCGATTGTTAATTTTATCACTTGTGTGTTTCGTTCTTACATTAGCATATGCATGAGTCAGTTTTGTGTCATACGAGGTACTAACTGTTGTTTGTAGGAACCATGCCAAGGGAGAGGAGCACTCCCGTATGATTACTATGAAGTATTGGAGCGGGATCGATTACAACCATGTCAAGGAGAGTGATATCGTTAGAGGTACGTTCGAGCCGCGGGCTCTTGCAACAACGTCGCGGATTATCCAAGAGGAGGAGCTAGAGTACACTTGGAGTAAGGACTTCAAATTGATGATGTCGTTTTTCATCAATTAAATTTGTTTTAAAAGCCTAAGAACACTTATCACTACACAAACTAGAGTGCAATGGCAAGTTGTCCCCGAGTGTCGTTCTCTCGGGACCTAACGTGGCTTTGCTTGAGGTTTTTCCAAGTAATTTCAGTCAACGAGTTCAAATGTTGATAGAATCGTTTCCTTTGAACAATAGCAACGAGAAATCAGATTGTTGTAAACAAGTTTGGAAAACGGTTGGTGGTAGAAATCAAATACACATGCATGGGTTACGTATATGCTCACAAGTTCAGTGCGTAGAACCTTCGATCAAGTCTGCTAAGCAACTCGTCTAGGCAAATTTAAGACACACATCATGAAAGATCACTATCAATACTTTAGAGGTGCTTGTCACCAACACCATTTATCTAGCATGCTGCAAATCTCTAACATACAATCCTATAGCTTTCATTGACCAAGAGTTTGTCACTATACTCAATTCAAATATATTTTATAGGCAACTAAGAATCATATGAAGGGATTTGCAGCAAGATTGAATCACAATCTCATGTAAGCATAAACATAACCCATAACATGCATATTCTACATTCTACCACCAACACAAAAGATGTAGCTACTCATATTCATCAACATAGACATCAATTCATATGAATAATAATCAGAATACATCATATCGAACTACAAGACAAGAGAGTGATACAAGTTACCACCAAAGCTGTCACTAATCGGTGGAAATCAAAGAAAACCTCTCCGTCGATGATTACAAAGGATGAATCCCAATCAAAACCTTGAATCCCAAGCCAAAATACAAAGTAATATGATTATTCTCTGAGTTTTGGGGCTTAGGAGCTCTCCAAAACCAAGTTACAGTTCAAAACATATTCAAAAAATGACTGGAGATCAGATCTAAGAAGGAAAATCCGAAAACGTAACCGCTGCCAAGCTGACCGCTTGGAGAAGCCAAGCGGAGCGCTTTGCAAGCGAAGCGCTTTGGCATTCAAGCGCTTCGCTTTACGTCTGTGCCGAAGCTCCTGGAAAATGAAGCGGAGCGCTTCACTAATCCAGGCGCTTAGCTTGGCTCCTGGGCAGATTTTTGTCTTCAAACTCAATCTTTTTGCCCTCGCACGGCCCTCGGGTGCCTTGAACTCATCCTTCTCGATGCTTATTGATTCTCAAACACTTACGAACAAGCCACGGAGATTGGGGAACTTCAACGGGGCCATCTTTTTCATCAAAAAGGCTCGTTTTTAGCTCCAAAAACGTCGTTTCGTACCTAAGTGCCTGAAAATGCAGAAAACACAAAACGTGACACTATTCTACAAAACTAACCAAAAAACAAGGCTAAAAGATAGCAAAAGTAGGTAAAAAATACAAGATGAACGCGTCGAAAATACGTTCATCAAACTCCCCAAACCAAACCTTTGCTTGTCCTCAAGCAACAAACTATCCTAAATGCAACACAAAAGGAGTCTCATGCCAAGTAATGTGAACTAATCTATTGAATCTACCAAATTCTTATGAACAAAACCAAATGAGCATGACATGCAAGTAGGTTGAAGAATGCCTCGATTGCGAATATACACATTCTCATGTGCACTTGGTTAAACAAAGGAGTCTCTCGTAACATCTTCTACCTGGACCTGGTCAGTGACGACACAATGATGCATGTTATCATACTACAATTGCCCCGTGCCTATGAAACCGAGGGCTCACTATTGTTCACCAAGCGAGACTTTTCCTCAAGAGAGGGCGAACCAATACTGGCTCTCATCAAACGGAGGAGGGTTCCCTTAGAAGATAACACTCCCCTATTCTACCCAGACTCTCAAGAATGAGCCTCTTTCAACCACTTCTTGAATAGCAAGACGAGGATGGTCAAGAACAGGCCTTGGACAAAGGCGACACGAAACGAAAGATAGAATATACAACTCGACACTTCACAAGGACAAAATATTTACATGACACTTGACACTACGAGACTGCTTTTGGCTTGCAACGACCCTTCTTTTGCTTTTGGGTCTTATTCTTTATTTTCTTTCTTCTTTTTTTTTTTTTTTTATTTTCTCTTTTTCTTTTCTCTTTTTTCTTCTTTTCTTTTTCTCTTTCTTTTTTTTTTATATAGGGGCAAGCAGCAGTACTAAGTGTCAAAAACACCTCCCCAAACCTATTCGAAAGAATAGGTTTGAGCACAAAGACGAAAAAGAAAAAGGAAAGACTCTTTTACAAAGACACCTCTCCAAACCTATTCGAAAGAATAGGTTGGGACACAAAACAAAAAGAAAAAGAAAAAGAAAACTTTTCAACGACTCAAAGACGAAAGACAAGATCAAATAAGGCAACCCCCTCCCCAAACCTATTCGATAGAATAGGTTTAATACAAGGAATCGCACACCTCACACTACCTCCTTCCTAGGCATTTGGAAATCTCTGATCGAGGTGAAGAACTTGTCGCCTCTTACGTACATAATTACACGGGTTACAACCATAGACTCTAACATGCATCATTTTATAAGGCCATCGTGAACCGCAGCAGAAGAAACACCACTCAAGGTGATGTCGAGACTACTAAGCTTAACTAGTGCACAAGCGAATGTGACAAACCAAGCGAGACAAGCCTCAAACTACTTGCAAAGTGATGCAACATATGATCAATGGTCATAAACACTTAGTCTACTCAATAAAAAAGTTCAAAAAACTTGGCAATAAACTCCACACACAACAACGTGCAACAACTAATCTAAGAATGATATGCATGCAAAAATTTGAAAAACACGACAAATCACATGAACTTGAGTAAAATCAGGCATGTACGAACCACACAAGCATATAATACTGAAAATCCAATACCCCCTCCCCAAACCTAAACTTTTGCTCGTCCTCGAGCAAAGAAAAGTTGAATGAAAAGGAAAAATTGGATTGGAAGTACACTTCCCTGAGATAAAGGTTCGTGTCCAATCTCCTAATATGAGTAGTACCTGAAAGGACTTAAGAAACAAGTGAAAACGGGTGTGCAAAGGTGAGAAGAATGGAAAAAACGAGGAAAATCTGGGTACAGGGTCCAGGCGGACCGCTTGGCTCCCGCCAAGCGGTTCGCTTGACAAGCGGAGCGCTTGGAAGGCTCCAGGCGCTCCGCTTGAAATTCCAGTAGGAATGAAATTCTTACTGGAATTCCAAGCGGACCGCTTGGGCCTGCCAAGCGCTTCGCTTGGCTCTGTTTCCAGATTTTCGATGTTTTTTCCTATCTTAATCACCTAAGGCACAATGACAAACACTAGACTAAACGAATCACGACAAAAGGCACACAGGCCACAACTACAAAAGCAAATAAAGAAAGCTAACTGAATGCAAAACACTTACCACCTTGGGTTGCCTCCCGAGAAGCGCCTTTGTTTACACGTCGTTGGCTCGACTCTTCAAGGCTCAATTGGGGTTGAATTCATATTGGGTACTAGACTTCCCCATCAATGCCCTCTTTAATCGGTGAAATCCCTGCACATTTGAACGAAGGAATAGAGGACCAAAGTATCCTATAAGTTTGTTAGTGCAAGTCTTCTCAACACATGAATTAACAATGGCTCGCAACAAGTGTCGCTTGCCATCTACCTCAAAACTACATGTACGACGGTACATGTCAATCACCATGTGCACCTTATTGGTGAAGGCTCTTCCCAACAGGACCACATCCTTAAGATTGGCTTCCGAAGTCGGCATAACTATGAAGCTCGTCTTCACCTCAACACCGGCAACTCTAATAACCAAGTCTTCGAGAACTCCCAAAGGTCTCCTCATAGACCCATCAGCAAGTTGAACCATAGCTTTCATAGGCTTCAAACCAGTCAACCGGGATTCTTCATACACATTCATCGGCAAGACATTGACCCCAGCTCCTGTGTCCAATGTAGCCAATATACCATCCTTCGTGCCAAGACCGATTTCCACATCGAAGCTCTCAAGTGCGGGTACTTCCACCATCTCATCCTCAGACAATGAGCTTTCTTCTTCAATATGTGAAGCTACTTCCTCAACCATTGAGGGCTTAGGATCCTCGTTAGCAACGCAAGGCTCAGAGATTTTCTTGCTACTTGGAACCTCTACTCGTGCTCCTTCTCTTGTGACCGTGATCTCAACTGGAATATTAGTCACCACCGTGATGGCCATAGCTCTCTCGGTATTACCCAAAAGCTTCTCTTGCTCAGGACTAGCTCCTCTATCAATGAGCTCTTGCAACTTCCTGTTAAGAGAAGAAGTACTAGCCTCCAGGTTCTCAAACCGCTTCTCGTTCATAGCCTGATTCTTGTAATAAGATTCCATAAACTTGTCGGTCTTTTCTACCAAGATTTGCACCATGGCGACCAAAGAGGATGGAGCATATCCGGGTACCCCATAGTTTACCTCAGCATGTTGACGTTGACTGGCGAATCCTTGCTCATAGTCATCACCACGACCCACTTTCTCTTCAAAAGCCGCTATGGGTTCTTCTCTAGGTTCTTTTGAATGAATCTTGGCTCTTATATTCCGGTTCTGAGAATTCCGGTACATTATATCCAACTTAGCTTGAGCTTGACTCGGAAACAACTCTCCCATGCTTCCTCCACAAATGTTATCCACTTGTGCTTGAACACCAGGATGCAAACCATTATAGAAGAATTGGATGAGCTGACCTCCATCGAAGCCGTGATGTGGGCACCGATATTGCAACCCCTTAAACCGATCATAAGCCTCATGGAAAGCTTCATCATACTTCTGCTCAAAAGTGCTGATTTGTCTCTTCATAACCATAGTCTTGGAAGCGGGATAATACCGATCCATAAATTTTTCAAACACTTGAGCCCATGTGGTCAAAGATCCAGCTTCTAAGGTTCTCAACCAAGCCTTCGCTCTATCCCCAACTCCCATAGCGAAAACCTTCATCCGCAAATCATCATCAGTAATTCCATCCGGTCTAGGCAAGTAGAGCACGAAATTCTCTAAGTCATTCACATACCCAATGACGTCCTCATTGTCCACGCCATAGAACTTGGGTAATTGCTGGAACACGTGTCCTTTAAGCTCCAGATTCCTCGTTGCATCATTGAGAACAATAGCTGGACCACTAGGCCCAACCGTAACTTTTGAGAGTAACTTCAGTGGTTGCTCAGCCATCTCGCCTGAAATCTAGTGCAATCAACACTACACTCAGACAAGAATTAGTTCCCGTTAGTGAAACAAAAACCAGAACACATAGAATTAAGCACAAAGAAATAGGGGGAAAGAAATGGGGTGAGAAAGTGATGTTGGCTGAAAAACCAAAACAAAAACACCAACCAAAGGAGTTAAGTCCCCGGCAACGGCGCCAAATTGATGATGTTGTTTTTCACCAATTAAATTTGTTTTAAAAGCCTAAGAATACTTATCACTACACAAACTAGAGTGCAATGGCAAGTTGTCCCCGAGTGTCGTTCTCTCGGGACCTAACGTGGCTTTGCTTGAGGTTTTTGCAAGTAATTTCAGTCAACGAGTTCAAATGTTGATAGAATCGTTTCCTTTGAACAATAGCAACGAGAAATCAGATTGTTGTAAACAAGTTTGGAAAACGGTTGGTGGTAGAAATCAAATACACATGCATGGGTTACGTATATGCTCACAAGTTCAGTGCGTAGAACCTTCGATCAAGTCTGCTAAGCAACTCGTCTAGGCAAATTTAAGACACACATCATGAAAGATCACTATCAATACTTTAGAGGTGCTTGTCACCAACACCATTTATCTAGCATGCTGCAAATCTCTAACATACAATCCTATAGCTTTCATTGACCAAGAGTTTGTCACTATACTCAATTCGAATATATTTTATAGGCAACTAAGAATCATATGAAGGGATTTGCAGCAAGATTGAATCACAATCTCATGTAAGCATAAACATAACCCATAACATGCATATTCTACATTCTACCACCAACACAAAAGATTTAGCTACTCATATTCATCAACATAGACATCAATTCATATGAATAATAATCAGAATACATCATATCAAACTACAAGACAAGAGAGTGATACAAGTTACCACCAAAGCTGTCACTAATCGGTGGAAATCAAAGAAAACCTCTCCGTAGATGATTACAAAGGATGAATCCCAATCAAAACCTTGAATCCCAAGCCAAAATACAAAGTAATCTGAATATTCTTTGAGTTTTGGGGCTTAGGAGCTCTCCAAAACCAAGTTACAGTTCAAAAGATATTCAAAAAATGACTGGAGATCAGATCTAAGAAGTAAAATCCGAAAACCTAACCGCTGCCAAGCGGACTTGGAGAAGCCAAGCGGAGCGCTTGGCAAGCGAAGCGCTTTGGCACTCCAAGCGCTTCGCTTGGCGTCTGTGCCAAAGATCCTGGAAAATGAAGCGGAGCGCTTCACTATTCCAGGCGCTTAGCTTGGCTCCTGGGCAGATTTTTGTCTTCAAACTAATCTTTTTGCCCTCGCACGGCCCTCGGGTGCCTTGGACTCATCCTTCTCGATGCTTATGGATTCTCAAACACTTACGAACAAGCCACGGAGATTGGGGAACTTCAACGGGGCCATCTTTTTCATCAAAAATGCTCGGCTTTAGCTCCAAAAATGCCGTTTCGTACCTAAGTGCCTGAAAATTCAGAAAACACAAAACGTGACACTATTCTACAAAACTAACCAAAAAACAAGGCTAAAAGATAGCAAAAGAAGGTAAAAAAGACAAGATGAACGCGTCAAAAATACGTTCATCAACTTCTATGCCTATTCATGCACCACTGTTGGTCCCTTTAAACAACAAGAAAAGACTAGAGTGGGGGGGGGTGAATAGACTTTTCAAACTTTCGTCGTTTCAAACATTCTCAGCAAGTGCTTATTACTTTTTAGTAATGAGTTTGCTGATACTTAACTTTCTCAGCAAGCGTAAGTTACTTTTCAGTAGCTTGGTTTGCTGATACTTAAAATCAGAGAGCGGAAGTCTTTGATACAATAAGTGCTTTTTCAGTAAGTAAAGGTTTCAGCAAGTGATGTGAGTGACTGTGTACAGACAGAAATGATTTGCTGAAAGATAAGTACAGTAAGTAAATCACACAAACACTTTTATAGTGGCATCTGAGAGTGTCGTAATCTCTCAACTAATCCACTTTGTCCTTTCTAGGACTGAATCCACTAAGATATGATTGAGGTTCCTTACAATCTCCTATCTAGAGCGATTCAACAGAACCCAAAGCACACTTGCTTCGTCTCCAACCTAATATAGAGAACGTAACCTTGTTCTCCACCAAACTTGGTACTTTTAATCAGCAAAACTATGCTCGATTAAGTTCCCCCTGAATATCACGCCTAAAAGGGTGTATTTTCAGTTAGAGAATTTTGGGTGAGATAACTTAATTATAACTTATTCAGTTACAACAAGTAATCTAAGAAACACAACTTTGAATACTTTGTAGTAAACAAGTTTGATTGTTTCTGGTATCAAGACTTGTTCTTGTTTGAAAGAAAGAACACTTAACTAATTTCTTAGTCGAGTGTGTTCTACTTCTTCACAAGTAGCTTTTTCAAGCTTTAAGCCTTGGAACGGATCAATGGCAGTAGAGAGTTTGAAGGTATGTGAGTTTTAAGAACAAGTGAGAGTTTGATCACGTTGTTGACACATTTCAACTCTTCGCCGGATGACCTCTATTTATAGTGCAAGTAAGGAGCCGTTTGAATTTCAAATCCTAAGGCTTTTGTTCCTTAAAATGTGACTATCTTGCTTTTTGTACTTTCAGCAGCGTCCTTGTTTGTCTTCTAGTCTTCATGTCCTTCGCGTGTAAGCTTTGCATTTAATGCATATTTGAATAGAATTCAAACAGTAACTTTGGAGCGCAAATTTACGTACTTTCAGCAAAAGGTCACATATGTTCCATCAGCAAGTGGTCAGTCTCAGTTTCAGCAAGCACAACCTACTCTGTCTTTCAGATTTTCATTTATGCAATGCTGTTGCTGAAGTTTCCACTTTCTGAGCAACACGTGCCTTTGTAGATACTAGTTTTCAGCAATCTTCTATTCTTCAGATCTTCGAATTCTTCAAGTCTTCAGATCTTCAAAAAGTCTTCAAGATTCTGAGCGGTTTCTAAATGCTTCAATAATTTGTTTGTAAAAACAAAATACATCGTCAGCAAATGCTTCAATAGGTTATTTTCTTTTCAGAAAATAAGATACATCATAAGCTACAACATCAATAAGTTATTTTCTTTTCAGAAAATAAAATACATCATCTGTGGTAAAAACCATCTTAACTAACACCTAAACTAAGTCTTCAGCAAACGTTCCTCTTTTACAATGTCCTTAAAATTCTAAATTCCTATGGACCTTAAGAGTACTAGTTACTAGACTTTCCTTAATTTAGCATGGTTAAATGCTCATCAAAATTACAAGTTTCCTAACAAATTTCCCCCTTTTTAATGTTAGCAATCCATGGCTAAATTAATTGTTACCCTTTTAGAGGTTTCTGATGTTGAATAAATCAGTTGATTAATGCAAGCATACTTAAATATTTAAACAGTAAGCATAAGTAGATTGCATAATCAAAAACCAATAAGGAATCAATCCAAGTCTCTTCTTTGTTTTCTTTGTTACTGGGTCAGAGTAGTAAGCAATGCCAGTTGGTTTGATCAGATTTGGTTCTTGTCTATATGTCTTACCAATGGCAATTCTTCTTACTGAGACCTCAAGATTCAACCATTTCCCCGCAATATTTCTTGGGAGGGATTCTTCCCTTTGATTTCTTTGAACCTTGAGTTCAATCCATTTGAGTATTTGATTCAAAATGGCTGTAGGAAAGAACTCATTTACCAGAACTCATTTGAATGTTCATCATGTTCTCTTCATGTCTTTTCTCAGTTGCGGCCTTCTCATCCATTAAAGTCTAAGCCTTCACGAGAGCATTCTTTGCAAGCTTGAGTGTTTGACTTACATCTTCTTCATAGCTTTTGTGATAAAGACTGATGTCTTTCTGAGCTATGGTCAAAGTAGTAGTGCGTCTCAGCACTGTAGCCAATATCTTTCCAAAGTCAAGTGGACTCTCAGCAAGCAATTCCTCATCTTCAGCTTTGCAGGCATTATTGACTTCCTTTAGTGCTAGAATTCTGGGAGTAAACTCCTCAACTCTTGGGAACGGCACTAAATGAGGTGTTAAGGAATGAACCTTAATTTCGGAAGCGAACTGATCATCACGCATTAGCAATTCTGCTCTTACACCATCGTCTAAATCATTGATGGAATCAGGAGGAGGAATCTAAACTACTTTTGGGTCTCGCTTGGATTGTTCATCCTCATTTTCTGACAAGTAGTCATCATCCTCAGATTCATCAAGTTGAGCAACTTTTGAACCTTTATCAGTAGCTTCACTTCCTTTTTGTTGAGTGGTTGCTGATGGCAACACTTCAGACTCAACAACTGGAGTTTCACCAGTAGTTAGTTTTAATTGAGTAGTTGCTGAAGGCAACGTTTGAGACTCAATAACTGGAGTTTCGCCAGTAGTTAGTTGTTTCAATTGAGTTTGGGGCTCAATTACTGGAGTTTCGCCAGTAGTAATTGGAAGGGAGGGGACTTCCTTTGATCTTACTCCTGAAGATTGACCAATTTCTAGATCCTGCGTATGCCTTGCATGGATCAAGAGACTGTTCTGGAGAGCGCGTTGGTAATCTTCATCTTGTTCATCATCATCATCAAGGTTTTCTTCAGCAACATTGGCATCAAAAATGGGACTTTTGCCATTTTTCAAGGCAGCCCTTTTTCTGGCATATTCTTCTTCAGTATCAGCACCTTGCACAGGTGCTTGATTTTCAGCAGCAGTAGGAGGAGGTTGAGATTTTTGCTGAGATTGTTGTTGTTCAGCTTGCTGATTTTCAGGTTGAGCATTTTCAGCAACTGTCAACTTCAATCCTCCAGCATCAGGACTTGGACCTTGATTGTCATCATCATCGTCTTTCTTGTCCTTGGAATCTTTCCCTTCATCATCACTGAGATCAGTGGGAAGGTTCTCATCTTCTTCTTCTTCATCATCGTCTGTCAGAATGACTAGCTCAACGTGCTTATACAAAGCAACACTTGTCACTTCCTCTTCCTCATTGATTTTGTGGGGATCAGCCACCACAGGTACAAATGAACCTTTGAGCATCACAGCTTGTTCAGCCGGAGAGGCACTCTTGAATTTTGCCTTCATATTCTCTCTGATTTGAGCAATCAGATTCGAGCTCATTTGCTGAGAATATGACATTTCCTCAGGAAGGATGGAGTGGACAAATGTTTCGAGCTTTAGTAGAGAAGATCTCTTTTTCTCGTTTGAGAGATGAAGGTGAAGATCAGAGAAATCCATTCGCTTGTACCTTTGCCAGTTGCTGACGGACTTAGCAACTCTTGACAAAGTAGTCCTTTTGAAGTTCAAGTACAGTTCTTCAGAACTTACTTGATGATCTTCAGTGATGAGTACCACTTCAGTGGTCTCCTTTTGAGCCTGAAAAAGAACGTTATTTAGATCAGGATTGGTTTGGAGAATTGTTTTAGAGTTCATATCTGAAACATGATTTACCTGCTGAGAGTCAGCAAGCTCATGTAGTACAATTTCCATTCCATGAGGAGCTTGAGTAGCATCCTCCATTTGTTCATCCTGAAATAAATTGGAGTTAGACACAAGTACTAAGTTGTCAAACTTAGTTTTAATACCAAAATCATTAACTACCTGTTGAGCAGGGAGTGTTGGTTCTGGTGTAGAGGCTTCAGCAACCATCTGACTTGCATCTTGAGAAGTCTGTAAAGATAGTATTATATTAGCAAAAGAATATGTTTCAGAAATTGAAGTTTTATTGATGGTTGAATTAACTACCTGCTGAGGAAGGACATGTTGTGGCTCAGTCCTTTCAGCATTAACAGTTTCTTCAGCTTCTTGGACTGTTTCTTCAGCAGACTTCTGGTTTTGCTCTATTTGAGAAAGTTGTGCGGTTTCAGCAATCTCCCTTGTCTCTGAAATGACAAGTTGAGCAGAAGCATCTTGACCTTTGAGCTCACTGCTTGTCATGAAGATATCAATTGATTTGTTGGATGATTCTTCAATCTCCAACTCCATTTGTTTGCTTATTTCTACCAGTACAAGCTGGACTTTATCAATTGATGTCTTGGGTGAACTTGGGCCAGTATTCTCAGCATCACGAGATGCGTCTTTGAATAATGCTTCTTGTGTTTCAGCAACTTCTGGAACTGGAACCATTGCTGTTTCAGCAACTGGTCCTTCAGCAAGCGGGGTTTCAGCAACTTGATGAGTTGCTTGTTTAGCAACCATCTTTTCAGCAGCATCAGCAAGTGTCGCTTTTTGCAGATCAGCAGCAATGTCGCTTACTGGTTCCATAGTTGGATCATCTAAATTATCTACAATGTAGATATCTGGGACTTGGGCAGGAATTTCATTTCCACTGCCTTGTGGTCTATTCACAGTAGAAGTATCAACGTTAAGTTGGTTGTTGAAGGCTTCCGCAAACACTTCAACATTGCTGACATAGGTTTCAGTAATCACCTCAGCAACATCTACTGGCAAATGCGTTTCAGCATTTGTCTGGGAACTGTCTGAGAGGTCTTGGACAGCAGGGACTGACTTTTGTGCCAGTGTTTTCTTCCTTTTGTTGCTGGTCCGTTTCCTCTTAGGTACGGGGTTTGCTGATGACGCTGCAGTCTGAGTGTCATCATCAGCTTTCCTCTTTTTCTTGTTAGATTTCTCCAGTTTCCCAGAGTCATCTATAGTTGCATTTTCAGCAACGGCTCTTGTACACGTACCTTGTTGATTTTCTACAGCAGTTTCTTTTGTGTTACCACCATCCACAGCAGTTTCATCTCTAAGTTGCTGAGTGGTAACATCTGCAGCTGTTGTATACCTTTCTTGCTGGCTTGGACTGACAACATTTGCAGTTGTTGTCTTCTTAGATTTCTTTCCAGCAGTCTTAGGTACATTCTGCTTGTAGAATGATCTTCCCACATTGCACACAGATTTCTTGATTGGCAATGGGTTTCTTAGCTGAATCCTGAAATGTTCAAGGATGTAGCATATCTTGATTCCATACATAACTGGAAAGGAAGGTGAGACCTTGTTGTCTTCTACCTTTACCTTAAACTTAGTAACACAATCAACAAGCCTGTTGAAAATGTACTTAGCCCAGTTAAGTTCCGTTTTATTTTCATGGATATGCATCAGCAATGGCCATCTTCTCAGGCCTACTTGGTCAATTCATCCAACTTGGGAGTCAAGAACTTTTATTAGCAGCAGAGCTACTAGACCAAGTGAATGGCAAAGATGCTTTCTCTTAACGTGCTTTGTCCAAGTCACGGGAGTTATCTCGCCTTTCTTCATTTTCTCGTTTCTGACGTCACTGTAGAAAGCTTCAATTTCTTCGTCAGTGGCAGTGACGTCATCTTCAGTTCCAGTGGTTGGAATCTGAAATATCTCCGCTAAATCAGTCCATTTCAGGACGATTTGCGTGTTCTGAACATAAGTAAGGATCACTTTTTCAGTGACTCCATTACTATCTGTAAGGGACTGGATTTCTGCATTGTTGTAGAATTCCATTGTATCAATCATGCTCACTTGCTTAGTGCGAGCAGAGATAAAGTTCATGAGGCCTTGCTGCTTGATAACTCAAGCGCCTCTTCATTTCGTCATCGAGTTCTTGTTCATAAAAGTACCTAATGTACTTTTCTTTGCAAACCTCCCCATTGCATCAACATCTCACACTTTGCAGTGTCAAGATATGACGGAGGCATAGGTTTTTCGGATATTCGGTCGTTTTTCAACACAACTTTCGTTGTGGTTGTAGTCGGAGTAGTTACCGGAGCAGTGCGTGTTTCAGCACTATAACCTTTGATGACTTTGAGGACTTAGAAGACTGTCTCTTGGGAGCCATTTCTTTTATAGAGCAAGAAAATGTGTACGAAAAGAGATAGTTTGCTTTTTGACCGGAGGTACATAGATTCAGGCTAGAATTG
>CM051457.1:78292405-78386589 GCA_028274465.1 Plantago ovata
GTGGTAAAAACCATCTTAACTAACACCTAAACTAAGTCTTCAGCAAACGTTCCTCTTTTACAATGTCCTTAAAATTCTAAATTCCGATGGACCTTAAGAGTACTAGTTACTGGACTTTCCTTAATTTAGCATGGTTAAATGCTCATCAAAATTACAAGTTTCCTAACAACCACCGAAGGGACAGAAACAATTATTACGTCAGCAATCTATCACAAGGACTGCAAAGTTTCGAGTGAATAGGAAGGCACCGGGACGATCTTGCCGCGACGGATTCAGTCTTGAGTCGACAGTGGCTAGAAGGTTCCGAAGCGCTAGCTTGTTTCCAAAACATAATGACATGGGTGCCCGTCCCCTCTTAGGGGTGCCCCTTGACTGCCTCTAAAGGGAGCATCATATAGACATCGGGAGCATCAACCGTAGAGAATGTGGTCGACATATGAAAAAATGGAAGACAACCTATGAGTATCCGAGCAGCTTGCTGCAACCTCCTCGGGGTGTAAAACATTGGAGAGGGAGGCTCTGATACCACTGCTCTTTCCCCTTCAACAGTTCACCACCTATTGGAGGGCTACAGGATGGACCATTCCATAACAGAGGCGGCCAATCTTGAAGATTCTTTTCGACACTGCAACTCTACTGGTGATGGTGGTGATGACAGTAGTGACAATGAAGGCCATACGGACAATGATGATACAGATGGAGGAGTTGTTCCTATCCGGCCTATTAATGGAATTACCACCGCTACCACAAGCCCCGATGATCACATATAAGGCTCCCAGAGCAGTCCCAATAACTCACAAGCAGCATACTCAGCCGACCGAGGCCAAACCATGCGGTAACATCTAGTATCACATCTTATTTCCACATTTTCTTACTGCTAGGGACTAGCGTTAAAATCATGAGGGGGGATGGGATTTAAGTGCACTAGAGTTGTTAGTTTGGAGCTTGCCATTGATGGTTTAGAGCTTGGGATTGGTAGGTTGAGTATAGTACCTTGCATGATTTATCCGTCTGCATTTGCATTTGCACGTTTACTGCTTTCTTAGTTTTTTAGGTTGCATTCACTACATTCATCCTAGGATAGTCTTGCATGTTTTATGGAGTTTATTGCCGAATTTTTTGAACTTTTTTATTGGGTAGATTAACTAACTATGCCATTAATCATATGCTTCATCTCTATGAATTTGTTTGAGGTTTTTCTCGCTTGGCTTGTCACATTTATGTATTGCACTTAGTTAAGCTCGGTAGTCTCGACATCACTTAGTGGTGTTTTCTCTACTACGGTTCACGAAGGCCTTTATAATAGGATGATGCATGTTAGGGTCTTATGGTTGTTTTCCCGAGTAATTATGTACCTAAGAGGCAACAAGTCTTCACCATGCTATGAGATTGCTAAATGCCTAGGAAGGAGGTAGTGTGAGGTTGTGTGATCCTTTGTTTACAACCTATTCTTTCAAATAGGTTTGGGGAGGGGGTTACACTATCATTAGACTTGTTTTTCGTTTTTTCATTTCTGTTTTGTAAGTTTATTTTTCCTTTCTCGTAAATTTTGTACTCCAACCTATTCTTTCGAATAGGTTTGGGGAAGTCGCTCGTGAGTCATTTTATTTCTTTTTCGTTGTGCTACTACTGGCTAAAAAAATCGGAAAAAAAGAAAAGAAAAATTCCAGGAAAAAAGAAAAAAAGAAAAAAAAGACCCCAAAAATGCGAAGAAGGGTCCCAAAAGAAAAAAAAAAAGAAAGCCAAATAGCAGTTTAGCAAAGTGTTGTGTCTCATTTTCCAATTCTTGTAATGTTCGTAATCGTGTTGTAATTTTTTGTCTTTTGTTTTTGAGTGTCATCTGTTCTAGACCACCCTCGTCCTGCCATTCAGGAAGTGGTGAATAGTTTAAGGCTTTGCTTAAGAGATGGGTAGAATAGGGGAGTGTTATCTTTTATAGGGCTTTCCTCGTCCGACCTCTTTGAGGAAAAGTCTTAACTTGGTGAACAGTAGTAAGTCCTCAGTTTCATAGGCACGGGACAACCATTCGTATCTTAACATGTTTCATTACGTCGTCAATGACTAGGTCCAGGTAGAGAATGTTACGAGAGACTATCATGTCTTGACATAAGTGCTTATGTGATTGTGTATGAGTCAATCGAGGCATTCTTCAACCTATATCCATGTTATGACTTGTATGATTTTTGTTCATATGTTTTTTGATAGATTCGGTAGATTAGTTCATTTTATTTGGCATGAGACTCCATTTTGTATGTTGCATTGTTTTTTGCATTAGAGTCTAGCTTAGTTGCTTGAGGACAAGCAAAGGTTCGGTTTGGGGAGTTTGATGAATGTGTATTTTACACTTTCATTTAAGTCTTTTTCACCTATTTTAGCTATCTTCTATGTTAATTTAGCTATATTTTACTGCATTTTATTAGAATAGTGTCACGTTTCCCTTTAGTTTTTATTTTACAGGTTTTGGTTGAAAAACGAGGTTTTCAGGGCAATTATATTGAAGATGACAAGGAATTGGTGTTCCAGAAGCCTAATTGGAGTATCTGAAAGATTCCAGATAGGATTTGAAGTCTAGGGGTCGAATCTGGAGGCTAGATGGCCACTAGAAGTCAGAAACCGAGTCCGAAAAGGGGAAGAAATCCAAAAACGCGTCGAAAACGCGTTCTGGACCGAAAAAAACTCCCGGGCGAATCGTCCGGGACGTGGGGCGAATCGCCCCACACCAGGCGAATCGCCCGGTGTGTGGGGCCCTTCGCCCCACACAATTCGAAGCCTATATATAGTTGCTCAGTTTTTCTCCGTTTTTCATACTTTTCCAGACCTTCTCTCTCACCTTTCTCTGTAGTTTTAGGTAGGAACTTCCCAGAGCCTGTTCTGGGGGTTCTTAGCTTAGGATATACTTTTTCTTAGCAGTTTGGAGCTTGTAAGATCGCGATTCTTCGGAGATTGACAACCTTCGGTAACATTGTATCTTACAATTTTTCTACTTATTTTTATATATCTTTCAACATGTCTTCTTCTATGATTTCTGTTGATTGCATGACAACTATGAGTAGCTAAACTTGTCGTTGGTGGTAGTATGTGAATTCTTAGTGAAGGATTAATAATTATGCTAATGGTTATATCGCGCATTATACTCTGTGTTATTGCTTTATTTCTTTGGTGTATCTAAATCTCTATCTTCGTATTATTGATTAATTACCGAACAAAATTGGACAATTCATTGGTCTTCGACCTATCTAAATCTATATCTTCGTAGTGTTTGATAATTACAACTGGACAATTCATTGATCAAAGATCTCCATGCAAGACCGAGGAATTTACGCATGATTATTAACCCATTATGCTTTGAAGGACCATACTATCACCAATCTCCATTATCTGTTAAGAAAAACCTTTGCTAAATCGTCTGCTGTTTTATATTCTTTAGTTAAATTAGATAAAGCTAGTTATAGTCATTAGAGATCGACACTCGAGGTTATTCTACTGCTACACTACGGTTTTCATTGTAGTTATGAATTGCCTTTGGCTAAATACAAATTTATTTGATTTGCTTTGGACCCGACATCCAAACGCGTTCATCATGGGGGCTCCCCATCCTTGCAACAATCACAATTAGCAACCTTCTTGATGGTGATTTCAACAGGAAGATCACCCACCAAGGTAATAGACATCGATTTCTCATTGTTGCTAGGCAATTGCCCTTGCTCCCTACTTGCTCCACGGTCAATCAATTCTTGCATCTTTTGATGAGCAAGCCTAGTGCTTGCCTCCAACTGATCAAGTCTCGCCCTTGTCTTCTCCGAATCCTCTTCATAACGCTTAAGAAAACCTTGGGTGTGATCAACCATTTTCTGCAAATTCTCCATGAGAAGAGCCGTCTTCGACTTCAGTCTCTTTAGGAGTGGGATTTTCACAGTGATCATTATCATAACTAAGATTACTACGGTCTTGGTTAGGGCCATAAGTTTGGCCAGCTGGTGCATATCCTTGGTTGTTTCGGAACCTCCTTTTCCAGAATCCACCACGAGGATTCCTACCATCTTGACCATAGCTAGCTTCTTGAACTTCAAATTCTGCAGCAAAGGCCTCCTCGTCGCTTCCTTGAATCAAATTGCTACCATCTTGTGCAAGCTCCGACCTACGCATATGAGCCCCATGTCCATAGTTCTTGCAAATCCGGCAAATCTCATTAGAAACGGATGTTCCAATTGAGCTCTTGAGAACTTGCTTCAGCTCATTGGTGAAACACTCGAATCGATCCCCACTTGCTCCATACATTGGAACCTCCTGATTGGGTGGAGCGTCGCGCCTCCTAACCACTGCTCTTGGATCCTTGAATTGAGATCCCTTAGCAAGCCTTTCGAAAACCGCCCAAACAGCCTCTGCGGTTTCTTCCCAAATATTACCACGGCACTGGAAATCCACCACTTGTTGATTCTCAAAAGTGAGCCCATTGTAGAAGTGTTGGACAAGATCCGAAAGCTCAAAACCATGGTGTGGAGACTTGTTCAAGAGGTCGTTGAACCTCTCAAGCGCGGTGTAGATCGTCTCATCATAGTCTTGTTTGAAACCAGTGATTTGCGCCTTAAGCGCGGCAGTCAATGTGTGAGGGAAGTATTTCTCCATAAAGGCTGAAAAGACCTTATCCCAAGTGTCAAGCGAACCGGCTTCCAGAGAGCCTAACCATGCCTTGGCTTTATCGCCAAGCCCCATAGCAAAAACCTTGATTCTCAGCTCATCCTCCGTCACCTCCGTGCCTGGTCTAGGGAGTTGGTTGACAAAGTCATCGATATCATGCAAATACCCTATGACGTCTTCCCTAGCCAAGCCATAGAACCTTGGGAGTTGCTGGAATATGTGGTTTTTGATTTCCAAGTCACGAGTCGCAGGCGAAAGGACAATCGCTGGACCCTTCATTCGTTCCTTGTTGGGTTGAACACATGATTTCAATAGTGGACGAGCCATCACGGGATCTTCAAAGAGTGCTCGAAGATATTCAGAGGAATCGATTTCTTCTATGTTACCTCGAGCGAGATTCCGCCTTCTTTGATGGTAAACCCTGTCAATTTCTTCGATAGGTTCAGCAAGAGGTAGTCCGCTAGATCACGTATGTTGCATACACTATCTGTAACAATAATGGGAAAGAGTATCAAAAGACAGCAAATTAACTAAACTTGATAAATCTAGGAATTGAATGCTCAAAATATAAATAAGCTAAAGAGAAAAAAGGAGTATAGTCCCCGGCAACGGCGCCAATTTGATGAACGAGATTGTCATACTCAATTAATCAAATAAATTTGTTTTTAGCCAAAGGCAATTCACAACAACAACGAAAACCAAGGCACGTAGTGTAGAAGTAAAATAACCTCGAGTGTCGATCTCTAAGGACTATAACTAGCTTTACCAAATTTAACTTAAACTATAAATCATAAATCAAGCAAAGCATAGATTTTTCTTATCAATATGATGGAAGTCAGTGATAGTATGGTCATTCAAAGCAACGGGTAATAATCATGCATGAAGTACTTGATGTTTGTATAGAGATCTATGATCATGAATTGTCCTACGTGTTCCTTTCAATTCAACACTACAAAGATAGATGACTTAGATAGATCAAAGAAATAAAACAATAAATCAAGTCTTAAACGGGCGAAGCCACTCATGCATAATCACGAACCCTAGCTAAGAAATCACATACTATCACCAACGACAGATTTAGCTACTCATATTGCAATCAACAAGAATCAAAGCAAGATTGAATGAAAACATGTTGAATGAAATAAATAAAAGTAGAAAAATTGTGAGATACAAGTTACCAACGAAGGTTGTCAATCTCCGATGAATTGCTAACTCACAAACAAGAATCGAAAACCAAAGATGTCCAATCTCTATCCTAAAGCTTCCAAATCAATAAGAAAAAGTGTCTTCTATGCTAATAATTCCCAGAAGAAGCTCTGGAGAATTTGTCTCTCAAAAAAATGTGAAAAGGTCTCAAAAACGTAGAAAAATAGGCAAACTATATATAGAGTTCGGAAACCCCCCGGGCGATTCGCCTGGTGTGGGGCGAATTGCTCCACGTCCCAGGCGGTTCGCCTGGGACGTTCAAATCGGCGAGAGCGAAATTTTTGGTCTTCTTTTCCTTTTCGGACTCGGATTTTGCCTTCTAGTGACCTTTAAGCCTTGAAACTCGTCCCCTAGGCCTCCAAACTCGTCCGGAAACTTCTAGATACACCTTGGATGACCTCGAAGCACCAGAACTTCATTCTCTTCATCAATATTGCCCATAAAAATACATTTTTACCTAAAACCTGAAAAATGCAAAGAAAAGGGAAACGTGACACTATTCTAATAAAATGGACTAAAATATAAGCTAAATTAACCTAGAGGGTAGCTAAATTGGTGAAAAAGACTCGAATGAAAGTGTAAAATACACGTTTATCAGTACACGTCCCAAGCGAGCATGCCAGATCAAATGAGCCTCGAAGGCGTTTATTTTGCAGAGCTGAGAGAAGAGCGGTGTGACCCTGATCCAAGATATATAGTCCTCCATTACGCCGACCTTTTGCTATTGGCACCCCTGTTTGACGATTGTGAATAATGAAAGAGTCAGCAGAAAAGATTACATGAACAGGAAAGTCATTGGTTAGCTGACTGATGGACAAAAGATTTTCGTAATATGTGGAACAACCAAGACATGTAATAGTTTAAGATCTGGCGATAAAGAACGAGAGCCAATATGAGAAACATTTAGAGAAGTACCATTGCCAACATAAACTTTAGCCTTACCAGCATACGACTGAATTGAATCAAGCTGCAATGGATTGGGAGTCATGTGAGTCGAAGCACCAGAATCAAGGTACCAATCAGGGGTGTTCACTTCAACAAGATTTGCACTAGAATTTGCAAATCTGTCCGGACAGACAACTGCATCATGTCATAATTCTTTGCAAATCTGACACTTTGGAACATAAGGCCGACGGTTCCCATTGTTATTTCCTCTACTACCACGGCCACCACCACGGCCTTGATTATTAAAACCACCACGAGCACCTCCACGGCCAGAATTATAAAGTTGTTGCCGAGGTCGGAAATTGCGAGGATTGGAGGTGGATGTGTAAAACGCAGCAGGGGACCCAGATGAAGGAACTTCAAGAGACTTGGTGAATGTCTCATAAGATAAAGCCAGGGGAGCCAAATCCATGACGGAAGGCAGTGGGGTAGTGGCAATTTTGTTTGCAGAGAATGTGTGGAATTCTGGACCGAGACACGAATAAACCAATGCGACTTGTCTGTCTCGTCAACAATCTTCCCCATATCTGCAAGTTGATCACATATCAACTTAAATTCACGAGCAAATTCAGGGATAGAACGAGATCCCTTTTGGATCCGCTGAAGTTCATCCTTAAGTTGAAGCTCACGAATCTTAGATTTATGGCTGAAGGTGGCAAGAAGAGTATCCCAGGCAGCCTTGGAAGTTTGACAACCAATGGTAACACCAATAGCTTCATCAGCAAGGGTAGAACATATGAAGCTAAGAAGACACTGGTCCATACGAAACCAGTCGAGATATGTCGGATTGGAAGAGGTGATAGTAGTGTCACCTTCTTTTCTAGTGATAGTTTTTGGGGGAACAACAAATGAGCCATCAAGGTAAGGCATAAGGCCATTACCAACAAGAAGGGGAGATATTTGACTATGCCACATGAGGTATTTGGACAATTCGAGCTTCGGGGTAACAAGGTGTGCCATGGTGGAGAAAGAAACACCATGGTCGACTGTGGGAGGAGAAGAATCTGTAGAGTCTGTGACTGAAAGAATATAAGGATCGATAATAACTTGTTAATAGGAACAATTCGCCAGTAAGCAGTATACCTGCAGATTAGTCAGACAAACACAAGTAATATATATCAGAATATTAAGCACAGCGGAAAGTAAATAAGAACCTGTGTTTGTAAATTTTCAAGCAGCTTTGGATAGCTTGCTTGATGCCCAGTCAAGGCAGAAAAACCACTAAGAAGAATATGTTTGTACAACGCTGTATACTCCCTATTCTATCTTAGCTGAAACAATACTAGTCACCTCACGATGATATAGAACCCAATCTATCTATTCTATTCTCAATACGTTGTTAGAGAGATCTAGAATATAAACTAGTATAAAGACTCAAAAACAAACAACTAAACAAGAAAGACTCTAAACGAATTCTTTGGTTGTAAATTTCTTGCTCTCGAGATATATGCTCTTCATCGTTGATGTTGACATATATATAGTAGCGAAGTGCTTGAACGGATAGCGGGTCGCTTCCCTACTATTTAGCAAAGTACTGAGCGAATCCAATCCGGAAACACGTTCATACAATTTAGCTAAACAGGACATCAACTTTGAATGACTTCAAACTCTGAATCTGGACATGATTTCGTCCTCCTTTATCCAATAGAAATTGTATTCCTACTTGAATTCTTTCTCCTTTATCCAAACGCTTTCATGCTCTGTTTTTCTTCCTTTCCTAGTCAGAAACAACTTCTTCCTATTGCACATTCTGGAAGCTAGTTTTCTGCACACAATAAATATCTACAGCTGTGGAACTAGTTAGTAGTAAAGTAAAGGTAAAACACAGTATAAATTATTGTTGACAAATATAGGAGTTAACCAAACAAACAGGTTAACTCCAAGGATAACTCCTTGGTCAACTCCAGTGTAAAAACACATACACTTACAATCTCCCCCTGTTTTGCCTTTTACTTGACACCATGCATACCTGTCACACATTGTTAGAGCAATCTAACACATAGAGCAGATAAGCACATAAATACTAACTAAATCCTAAAGCCTTAAAGACATGCAGAAACTACTTAGCATAGAACATACTGTCAATATTACATATAAATGTAGAAACTCGGAACAGTCTCCAAGAGGACAAATAGAGTTCAAAAGAAGGAATAAGAAAAAGAAAAAGTTAGAAAAAAAAAACAATCCAGAATCAGTATCTTCAGTCCAGAACTCTCATATTCTCATATCACCTCTCATCTTCAAACTTGGTTCTCCCCCTGAGTAGCAGCATCTTCTCCACTTGTACCACTTTCTCCCCCTTGGTGGCCAGTAGAAGCAAAACCCAAGATTTCTTTGAAGCTTAAGAGACCATCAAGTTCAGCTTGAATCGCAACCAATTGACGGAGAAACTTCCGTATCCGCGGCGAAGCAACCTTTTGACGGAGATTCAATATCGCGGCGGCGAGCTCGTCTGACGTTAATGGAGACTCCGGAGAGAAGACGGTGAAGAAGAGTCGAGTGGATATGGGTAAGGTGCGGCCATGGTTGTCTTGGAGTTAATCGGTCGGAATTGAGCTTTTGGAGGAGCGGCGATTTGGGGATTTTCGGTGAGGTGACGGGAGGTGGAAGAGAGGAGCGAGAGAGAGAGAGAGCTGAAAAGGTTTTGAGTGGGAATTGGTAAGGTAGTGTTTGGGTAGGGTAATATGCTAGCTAAATCCTAAATAGTGTCAAGGTCCTCCTCAAAAATAATGGTGGTATATTTGAGATAAAATATATCTGAAAAAAAATGGTTAGCACCAAAAAACAAGATATATGGTATACCAAACATAAAAAATATTTTTGAAACAAATGCAAGATCAGGACAAAGAAATAAATTTTAGGAATTAAACTAAGGGAGGATATTTTGTATTTAAGAAATAACACAATTTCTTAATGTAACAGAAAACAAAATTCCCAACCCCATGCATAATGTACTCTCCCCCTTAACACGACCTATATGAATAACCAACAAAACACCACAACCTAAGAATTTTAGACTCAACAAATAATAAAAAATAAAAAAAACACATTTATGAAATCACATAGAAAATTCACAATCAGTCCAGAGGTGTTGGGTAAGGAGTTGCTCAACTTCCAGGTCAACACTCGATCAAGAAACTCCCATATTTATAAAAGCCTCACCTGTATTTTTCACCTGAAATTTTAGAAGACGTTTGAAACAAGTTGCTTTCTGGTCTTTGTTTAAATCTCAGTGCAATGTCCATGGGCGAATTTGCAAAAATATATATATTTTTTTTTGTTTGTGCTGTTCATTATTTATTTAATGCAGCTTTTTGCTTTTGTCTCTTTCCAAACCTTCATAGACGTGAGACCCAAGATTGCCAGAAAACCAGAGACAAGTTTTACGTTCCTTGCCTTTCGGACCTTTGCGGCACTTGTTTAGCTACATAGGAAATTCAAGGCCCTTATGTGCTCTTTCTCCTGTGAAAAGGCATATAATATGCAAAGGAAATTCAAGGCTCCTAATGAAAGACTGGCTGTCATTCATATTATGGTGAGCTGCTCAAGCTCCAGGAGAGGGCTTCCAATAAATGAGCAAAACAAGGTGTCAACAGGGACTATTACTTATTAGGGAAATCTCTTTCACTTATGCATTCCAGAAAGCCAAACTTCTAGCTTACTTGCAACATAGTACATAGACTGTTCACAAAGATTCATGCATTTTCACATACACACAGACACATAAAAAATAAAAAAAATAAAAAAAAAAAATGACACACGCACACCACATGCATTCTACAGGAGTTAACTGTGGTGTTAAGCTAACCCCTGGTCGACTCCTAACTTTAATGAAAGCAAAGACCAAGAGACCTCCTAAGACTTAGAAATCTCTCAGTATCCAAGGGCTTGGTGAACAGATCAGCAAGTTGGTTGGTTGTTTCTATATGATCCATACTTAGAATGTTGGTCTCAACAAGTTCTCTCAAAAAATGATGTCTTATGTCTATATGCTTAGACCTAGAATGATGAACCGGGTTATGGGACAAATGTATTGCACTTAAGTTATCACATAATAACAAAACGGACTCACATTTAAGACCATAATCAGATAACATAGATCTAAGCCAAAGAAGCTGCGTGGCACCACTACCAGCGGCAACATACTCAGACTCAGCAGTAGACAATGAGACACAATTTTGCTTCTTGCTAAACCAAGAAACCAAGTTATTTCCTAAATAAAAACATCCTCCACTAGTAGACTTCCTATCACCAAGATCTCCAGCCCAATCAGAATCAGAAAAACCAACAAGTTGTAAAGAAGTATCTCTAGTATACCATATACCAAGTTCAATGGTGCCAGAAATATACCTGAGGATTCTCTTGACAGCATTTAGGTGGGTGGTTTTGGGATCAGACTGATACCTAGCATACACACATACCGCATACATAATATTGGGTCTAGAGGCTGATAGATATAGCAAGCTACCAATCATGGATCTGTATAGAGTGGGATCAACACTTTCACCTTCTCCTTCTTTACTGATCTTCACACTAGAACTCATAGGAGTTTTCATCACCTCTGCATTCTCCCGGAGGTGTCCTGCATTAAAAACAACACTATAGAAACAATGGATGTAAGAAAAATCAAAATTAAATCTCTGCTCTGGTGTTGAGGTAGGAGTTGTGCAGCGCCGCTGGTCAACACCATCACTAAATTCATCAACATCTCCTATTGAGATAAAAAGAGCAGTTGCATCCTTTGTTTCTGCTGTTCTTTTCTCTTCTGCTGGATCTTTACCTTTAATGCTAGATAAGAAACAAAAATTGAATCGCTCCCGCAAGTTGTTAGCATAAGGTTTAGAAAAACAATTCCGAAGAGAAAACTTTATGACAGACTTCTTATGAAAAATATTTTTAGATGGTCTTTTGAAAATAAAAACGTTAATCGAAGCTCTCCTCTTCCCAAAAATATAAAATAGACCATCTTGAAGTCTTGCTTCTTTGGCGTGATTCATCGTATGTACCTAAAAACAATTACTTATAAAAGTAACAAGCTCTGATATCAATTGAAAGAATATAAGGATCGATAATAACTTGTTAATAGGAACAATTCGCCAGTAAGCAGTATACCTGCAGATTAGTCAGACAAACACAAGTAATATATATCAGAATATTAAGCACAGCGGAAAGTAAATAAGAACCTGTGTTTGTAAATTTTCAAGCAGCTTTGGATAGCTTGCTTGATGCCCAGTCAAGGCAGAAAAACCACTAAGAAGAATATGTTTGTACAACGCTGTATACTCCCTATTCTATCTTAGCTGAAACAATACTAGTCACCTCACGATGATATAGAACCCAATCTATCTATTCTATTCTCAATACGTTGTTAGAGAGATCTAGAATATAAACTAGTATAAAGACTCAAAAACAAACAACTAAACAAGAAAGACTCTAAACGAATTCTTTGGTTGTAAATTTCTTGCTCTCGAGATATATGCTCTTCATCGTTGATGTTGACATATATATAGTAGCGAAGTGCTTGAACGGATAGCGGATCGCTTCCCTACTATTTAGCAAAGTACTGAGCGAATCCAATCAGGAAACACGTTCATACTATTTAGCTAAACAGGACATCAACTTTGAATGACTTCAAACTCTGAATCTGGACATGATTTCGTCCTCCTTTATCCAATAGAAATTGTATTCCTACTTGAATTCTTTCTCCTTTATCCAAACGCTTTCATGCTCTGTTTTTCTTCCTTTCCTAGTCAGAAACAACTTCTTCCTATTGACACATTCTGGAAGCTAGTTTTCTACACACAATAAATATCTACAGCTGTGGAACTAGTTAGTAGTAAAGTAAAGGTAAAACACAGTATAAATTATTGTTGACAAATATAGGAGTTAACCAAACAAACAGGTTAACTCCAAGGATAACTCCTTGGTCAACTCCAGTGTAAAAACACATACACTGACAGTGACAACCATGAAGAGAGAATGAGAAGAGAAAAAAAAAAAAAAAAGAAGAAAGAGGGGCGATTAGCCTAGTGGCTCAGTGATACTATGTAAAGAAAATAATTTCACCGTGTATTGCTGTGGTGATCAGTTTACAACTTATATAGGTAGAGTACAGGATATATACATAGAAAGCAATCCTAGACAATCAATTCTAATCAATCAAATAAACTTTACAATGAAAATATTACAAGAAGATAATTGCCTAGGATTCTCGAGATTCTGATGTAGCTTCACAATCAAGTCTATGTTTAACATTTGGCATATGTTGGTTCAGCTCATGTCGTTCGGTATTGAGGTGAGATATTTAGTGGAGCAAACTTCTTGAATTATTTCCTATACTTTATTAAGTTTGATAGACAATGGCTTATATTCGTTGGAAATTATTTCATGTAGCGGACACCAATTGGAGTTGATCAATGGTTAAAGTTATTGGCGGTATTTGAATACATGTTGTTTTATACGTGAGATTTATGTTGTGGAAGGAATCCAGACATTGTTGATTTCTAGTATATCAGGTATGGGGATTTTTTTGACACTTTTCCTCTTATTTTGTATACGCATTTCGTATATTATTTTAATATTTGATAAATAATATGTGGCAGTTATATCGAGTTAATGGGTCTTGGTATTGTTGGTGTCGTAATATGTCCAACCCCTAAGGGCGCCTAAAAGCGTACTAGGGCGTCATGGGCTGACCACGATAAAAGGGTCCTACTACCCACCACCATAGTCCACCCGGCAAGAGATTAGGCAAAATAGCCTAAGTCCTGGTCCAGAGGAAAAGGTGGTCCTCGGACCGTAGCAGCACTCCTTCCGATAAGGAAGAGCTAATAGCCTAAGTCCTGGTCCAGAGGAAAAGGTGGTCCTCGGACCGTAGCAGCACTCCTTCCGGCAAGGAAGAGCTAATAGCCTAAGTCCAGGTCCAGAGGAAAAGGTGGTCCTCGGACCGTAGAAGCACTCCTTCTGACAAGGAAGAGCTAACTGGTCCCAAGGAAAGGGTGGTCCTCGGACCGTAGGAGCTTAAGGTGCGTCCTACTATCCCGTCCTATGTTGGTACCAAGGCGACACACGCCCTACTAGCCTTCCGGCACCCGAAAGGACCACTTTATCCCTTTTAGGAAGTTGTAATTTTGATGAGCAATTAACCATGCTAATTAAGGAAAGTCCAGTAATTAGTACTCTTAAAGTGTATAGGAATTTAGAATGCTAAGGACATTGTTAGAGAGGAACGTTTGCTGAAAGACTTAGTGTAGGTACTAGTTAGGTTCTTTTGTTTGCTGATGATGTACTTCGTTTTCACAAACGAACTATTGAAGACCTAGAACCGCTCAGAAAGTTGAAGATTCGAAGACTGAAGACTTAGAAGAATTGTGAGAAAGGTATCTACAAAGGCACATGTTACTTCAAAAAGTAAGATTTTCAGCAACAACTTGCATAAGTGAAAATCTATATGACATAGTAGGTTGTGCTTGCTGAAACTGAGACTGACCACTTGCTGACAACATATGTGACCTCCTTACTGAAGAGTACTTGCATTTTGGCTCCAACGTTCATATTTGAATTTGATTCAAAAGAACATTAAATGCAAGGTAAGCACGCGAATAACATGAAGACAAGAAGACAAATGAAGAACGCTGCTGAAAGTACAAAAGCAAGATAGTGACATCTTAAGGTACAAAGCCTTAGAATTTGAAATTCAAACGGCTCCCTTGAGACACTATAAATAGAAGACCTTAGGCTGAGTAGAAGTTGTGTCAACAACGTGATCAAACTCTCACTTGTGCTTTAAACACTCAAATCCTTCTCTACTCTCTACTGCCTATTGATCCGTTCCAAGACTTAAGCTTGAAACAAAAGCTACTTGTGAAGAAGTAGAACATTGAAATCTAAGAAATTAGTTAAGTGTTCTTTCTTCTAAACAAGAACAAGTCTTGACACCAGAAACAACAAGCTTGCTTACTGCAAAGTATTTCAAGTTGTGTTTCTTTAGATAACTTGTTATAGCTGAAAAGTTATATTCAAGTCATCTCATCCCAAACCTCTATAACTGATAAACACCCTTTACAGGCGTGAAATTTAGGGGAATTAATTAAGCATAGTGTTGTTGATTATAGTCCCAAGTTTGGTGGAGAACAAGGTTACAGTTCTCTAGGTTAGGTTGGAAACAAGGCAAGTGTGCTTTACTTTTTGAAAATCATTAGTGATAGGATTTGTAAGGAACCTCATATCTTATCATAGTGGATTCAGTCCTAGAAAGGACAAAGTTGATTAGTTGAGAGTTTACGCCACTCTATGATACCACTATAAAAGTGTTTGTGTGATTTACTTTCCTGCACTTGGTTTTCAGCAAGTTACTATTATCGTACACTGTCACTCTGATCACTTGCTGAAACTAGTTCTATGATAAAAGCACTTATTGTAAAAGTCTTTCGCACTCTGTTTTTAAGTATCATCAAACTCATTACTGAACAGTAATAAGCACTTGCTGAGAAAGTTAAGTAGCAACAAATTCATTAATGAAAAGTAATAAGTACTTGCTGAGAAAGTTTTAAACGACGAAAAGTTTGAAAAGACTATTCACCCCCCCTCTAGTCTTTTCTTATTGTTGAAACGGACCAACAACGCCTGCCAGCTCAAGCAATAAGTCTAGGCCAAAGCCCATGGGCTACTCTTAATGGGCCTAAACTTAATGGAGGCTCAATCCAGACCGGACACTTGTCACGGTCCTAGGAGCTCAGGAAATATTCTATTGCTAGTATAAATAGGAGCTCACCCCATTCAAGGTACCAACTATTCAATCATTCAATCATTCAATCATCACCACATCCCATCACTCTACTTTCTCACTCTACATTTACTATGGAACCCTACCAACTCCCTACATGTAAAGTCGTCCCTCCGGCTTAATCATTCACAAGTCAGGCTTGTGGCACTAACCCCCCCCCTCTCTTGCTAGTTATATCTCAGGTCCTAGGAACAAGTATGGAAGGCACTTGAAGACTCACGCCTCAGACGCTCCAGAGGAAAGCACTACTGTCGCCTTGCGATGACGCTCCATAGGAAAGCACTAATTACCTATCAACATTTGGCGCCGTCTGTGGGAACCGATCAAAAGGTTACCCTTGCCCTACTAGCGCGGTCCGAAGGATGGGTAATTCTGGAAGAAGTACCCGCCTTACGACTGCTGTCGTCGGACCCCCACCTGCTCGTCCTCGGGGCCGTCCCCGTTAGGAGGCATAGGCAGGGGAAGGGGGCGAGGCAACGGTGGTAGGGCAGTTAGAAATGATAATGTTGATGACTACTCGGACGATGACTTAGTCGATGGAGCCCCGGCGAGCGTCACTACTCCGGAGGAAAGGGTAGATGAAAATGTGCCAAATGGAATCCCAGTCGGATCCGGTTTTGGGGCATTGAGACCTTCCGCTCAACCGGTCCCAAGGCAAGCCCAGCCAGCAGCAATGAACTTTACACTTCCCAACGGACGAGTAGTTCGTCCCGCGGACTATGGATTCACGGAGGTGCCATACGGACTGTTCAACCTGACCATCTAAGGATGCCTAGGAGAAAATGAGGCAGTAAGAGTAGAGGAAGAAATAAGGGCCCAAAGGCAGCCCCAAGTGCAAGAACCCGCACCAATTGAGGCAAGAGCATATCACGCTCAAGATGAAGCTCAATCTCGAGCGAGTCCTAGGCCAATTCACTAAAGGCTAGGACCCCAAGGCGTGCAATCAAGTCTAGGTACCCAAGGAGCTCCTGGAGACGTGAGGGAAATAATCGAGTGAAGGGTAAGGGCCTCGCAAGCACCCAATGACCCACATCCTCCAGACCATCTCCAAGTTCCTCCGGACCAACTTCAACTTCAGGTTGTCAATCCGCCAACTCTTCCAAATCAAACCACTCCTCAGAACCGTCCGGAAGAGATGGCCGAAAATAATAGTGGTAGAACAGTGGCACAAGTCACTCCAATGGTAGGATTTGACCCCATGACCGGAAGGAGGCTTAACCTTGAAGAGCTAAAAGCCCAGAGAAAAGTCCTTGAAGATCAAATAGATGCGCTGAAGACAAACGTCCAAGAGGAAGAGAAGGACATGGAGCCAAGCGCCCTATGTGATGCCATAATAACTCATGTGGTGAAGACTGATAGAGGATTTTCAACTTTGGAAAATTATGATGGTACTAGCTGTCCGAAGAACCATCTTGTAAGGTTTGGCACAAAGATGGAAGCCCATGGACATGATCCCAACACCAAGGCATTGATCTTCCCTTCGACACTTTTTGGAGAGGCAATGTTTTGGTGGTCTAACTTGGACAATGGCTCCATCACGTCCTACAAGGAACTCACATCTCAATTCATCAAAATATTTGAGAAAGTGATTTGGAAGAAAAGAGGAGTCAAGTATTTGGCCAAAAGGAATACTTGTATGGGAATACCACCAATGAGAAGCTTCGGGACGAACTTGCAAGGTCCCATGTGGAGACTGAGAAGGACCTAGAGCATGTATGCGAGAACTTTTTGGCGGCGGAGGAATTCCAAAGAACCGTCCGAGTGAGAACTATTCATCCGACCGCTCCGTAGAAAAAAGAACAACAAAGGCAAGGTCAAATTCATCCTCCGAAGCAAAAGAGGCAAGACCAGAGAAATGAGAGAAATACCATTCAAAAAGAGCCACACCATAGAAATGACTTCAGGGACAAGAGAACTCCTCCAAGGAGATCTCCTCCTAGAAGGTACGAGAAGTACAAAGAGCTTAATAGGCCAAGATCTGAAATCTTGTGCACTATTATAACAAGAAGGATGGACGTGGATTGGCCCGACCCTATGCCGGAGTCCCGGAAGCATAGAAATTCGGAAAAGTTAAGCTACTTTCACAAAGTAAGAGGGCATACCACCGATGAATGTGTTAACCTCAAAACTGAAATTGAGAAGTTAGTGCGCCGAGGGGAATTGGTTAACTACATTCGTCGTGAGGAACCTGTCCACCAACTATCCATCGCATCGCCCCCGAACCACGAAGGGAGCCTTCAGTCTTGCCACCTTCACCTCCTCCTACTCCAGAGGGCGAGCGACATAGGGATTATGGAAGAGAAGCGAACTTTGAGAATGACCCATACATGGGAGAATTCTTACTATTGCCGGAGGACCGGCGGGAGCAGATAGTCGTAAGGCAATAGAAAGAACCGCGAATAACTTACCGCAAGAGACCCAAAGTATGGACAAGCCGCGCCGAAACGAACCAAAATGATCTCCTTCGATGATAGTGAACTTCCTCTGAGACATGCCGGAGGAGGGGACACTCAAGATCCAAGTGTTCCTTTGGTAGTATCCGTAACATCCCTCTTTTTTATTAATTAATTACCCGAGTAATATATTTATTTGGTAATTTAATTAATTTCTTTCCCGCGCAATCGAATTCGACTTTAGAAAGTTTGCATAATAGTAATTCGTCTCGTCCCGCTCGTGGGCTAACTAGCAATCCGATTTTGTTCTTCCTTTAGCCCAAATCGTGTGGGTTTGATTGTCAGCTTACCTACTGCTTAACTACTGGCCCAAGTTTCGTGGCCCAACTCCTTGGCCCATCTGTTGGCCCATGTATCAAAAACCCTAAACATACCCTAACTTCCCACCTCCCCTCAATCATCTTCTCCACCCCACCACTTCAGATTGAAGAAAGAAAAAAAAAAGAAAACTCCTCTACTCTCTCTCTCACCCGCATCCATCATACCCACCATCTCCATCTTGCTTCATCTTCAACCAAAACAATCACCATTGCCATCTCCTCTCACCATCGACATCTGGCCGTCACCAACCGAAGCCCCGGTTTAGCTCCGTCACGCACCGCCAATGAACTCCCCGGATCTGTTTTGCTGTGATTCGCTCCTCTCTGGTCTCGCTTCCGCCGCTTCAGTCTGGTTTGTGGCCGCCAACTACATCCTTGCTCTATTCCAGCGCTCTACAGTCCCGTACATCATGCAATGCGTTGCACGGATCTGTTCCGTTTAGTGTTTGGTTCAAATCTCAATTGAGATTTTGATTTTGAATTCTTAGCGTTGTTGGTTTCGGTCCGTTTCAGTGTCGACCCGTTCCGTTCTGGTGCCGTTCTGTTCCGGTCTCTTGCGTGCTACTCCATTTCTGGCGTTCATGCTCACTGCTTTGTCCGTACCTGCTCCGTCCGGTTTTTGATTTGCTTCCGTCCGGTAAGTGATGAACCGGAATTTCTGAGATTCAAATTAATCAAATAAATTTGTTCTTAGCCAAAGGCAATTCACAACTACAACGAAAACCGTAGTGTAGCAGTAAAATAACCTCGAGTGTCAATCTCTAAGGACTATAACTAGCTTTATCTAATCTAACTTAAACTATAAAATCAACAGACGACTTAGCACAGGTTTTTCTTATCAAGATAATGGAAGTTAGTGATAGTATGATCATTCAAAGCGTAGTAGGTTAATAATCATGCATGAAGTACCCGATCGTTTTGCATAGAGATCTTTGATCATGAATTGTCCAATGTGTTCCGTTTTATTCAACACTACGAAGATAGAGGGCTTAGATAGATCAAAGAAATAAAGCAATAACTCAAAGTCTGATTCGCTTTACCGCCATCAGCATAATTACTAACCCTTCGCTAAGAAATCACATACTATCACCAACGATAGAATTAGCTACTCATAGATGTCATGCAATCAACAGAAATCATAGCAAGATTGAATGAAAACATGTTGAAAGATAAATAAATAGAAATAGAAAAAATCTGAGATACAATGTTACAGAAGGTTGTCAATATCCGAAGAATCGCGATCTCACAAGCTCCAAATCGATAAGAAAAATTATCTCCTATGCTAAGAATTCCCAGAACAGGCTCTGGAGAATTCCTACCTAAAACTAATGAGAAAGTTATGAAAAAAGGTCTGAGAAAATATGAAAAACGGAGAAAACTGAGCAACTATATATAGGGGTTCGGCAGGTGTGGGGCGAGTCGCCCCACACACCGGGCGAATCGCCTGGTGTGGGGCGAACCGCCCCACGTCCCGAGCGAATAGCCCGGGAGTTCCAGTCGGCCAAGGACACGTTTTCGACGCGTTTTTGGATTTTTTTTCCTTTTCGGACTCGGTTCTTGCCTTCTAGTGACCTTTTAGCCTTCAGACTTGACCCCCAGACTTCAAATCCCATCCGGAATCTTCTAGATACTCCAAAAATGTCTTCGGAACTCCGATTCTTCGTTGTCTTCAATATAATTGCCCAGAAAACCACGTTTTTCACCTAAAACCTGTAAAATGCAAATCAAAGGGAAACGTGACACTATTCTAATAAAATGCACTAAAATATAGCTAAATTAACATAGAGGATAGCTAAATTGGTGAAAAAAGACTCGAATGAAAGTGTAAAATATACGTTCATCAAACTCCCCAAACCGAACCTTTGCTTGTCCTCAAGCAACTAAGCTAGACTCTAATGCAAAAAACAATGCAACACAAAAGATGGAGTCTCATGCCAAATCAAATGAACTAATCTATTGAATCTAACAAAAACCTTATGAACAAAAACCATACAAATCATAACATGGATATAGGTTGAAGGATGCCTCGATTGACTCATACACATTCACATAAGCACTTATGTCAAACAAGATAGTCTTTCGTAACATTCTCTACCTGGACCTAGTCAGTGACGACGTAATGAAACATGTTAAAATACGAATGGTTGTCCCGTGCCTATGAAACTGAGGACTTACTACTGTTCACCAAGTTAAGACTTTTCCTCAAAGAGGTCGAACCTATACTGGCTCTCATCATCGAAGGAGGGTTCCCTAAAAAAGATAACACTCCCCTATTCTACCCATCTCTCAAGCAAAGCCTTAAATTATTCACCACTTGCTGAATGGCAGGACGAGGGTGGTCTAGAACAGATGACACTCAAACAAACAAAAGTCAAAAATTACAACTCGATTACGAACATTACAAGAGTTGAAAAATGAGACTAACACTTTTGCTAAACTGCTCTTGGGGTCTTTTCTTTTTTTTTCTTTTTTTTTTTCTTTTCCAGATTTTTTTCTTTTTCCAGGAATTTTTTCTTTTCTTCTTTTTTTTTTGATTTTTTTTTCTAGCCAGCAGTAGCACAATGAAAAAGAAATTAAAATGACTCACAAACGACCTCCCCAAACCTATTCGAAAGAATAGGTTGGAGTACAAACTTTACGAAAAAGGAAAATAAACTCACAACACACTCTAAAAATCGAAAAACAAGTCTAATGAAAGTGTAACCCCCTCCCCAAACCTATTCGAAAGAATAGGTTGCAAACAAAGGATCACACAATCTCACACTACCTCCTTCCTAGGCATTTAGCAATCTCAAAGCAAGGTGAAGACTTGTTGCCTCTTAGGTACATAATTACTCGGGAAAACAACCATAAGATCCTAACATGCATCATCCTATTATAAAGGCCTTCGTGAACCGCAGTAGAGAAAACACCACTAAGTGATGTCGAGACTACCATGCCTAACTAAGTGCAAACATAAATGTGACAAGCCAAGCGAGAAAAACCTCAAACAAATTCATAGAGATGAAGCATATGATCAATGTCATAATTAGTTAATCTACCCAATAAAAATGTTCAAAAAATTTGGCAATAAACTCCACATAAAACATGCAAGACTATACTAGGATGAATGTAGTGTATGCAATTAAATACTAAGAAAGCGGTAAACGTGCAAATGCAAATGCAAACAAAAGATTTCACGAGTTTATCATAACCAAGACAAGTATAGAGATAGCCAGCGATAACCCCCCCCCCCCAAACCTGAACGTCGTCGCTCGTCCCGTACGTCGAAAGTGGATTTAAGGTGAGAGCTAATACTTGTATAAGTGACCTACATTACTCAATCAAACTCGTGAGAAAACAAAATGGGTGATAAACGAGGTAAAAAGATCGATGATTTAGCATAATAGGAGAAAATCGGTTTTCCGAAAGAAAATCCAGATCTTCAGTTTTCTGGACACCCGGGGCGAACCGCCCCAGGTGGGGGGCGATTCGCCTGGGGCGTCCAGAACGTCCCAGGTGGCCTGGTCCTGCCAGGCGAATCGGCCCACATGGGGGGCGGTTCGCCTGGCATCTCCAGACTCTTGGAGACGCTGTTTTCCTCCCAAAACGCAAAATTATCATCTTAAAACCTATTTTATCACCAAAGACACACGAAAATATAAAATAAAACAGAATGATATGCATGCAATGCAAGGAAGCGATAAAACTAAACTACTTGCTACCATTACCACTAATGTTATCAATTATTAAATGGAAACGAATCTTGTGCATCTGTTCCATTACTCCTCGTATCTTGGGAACCATCCTTGGCTCCTCTCCGTATCTGCTCAAGCAAGTCCATGATTCCCTGAAAACTAAAATTAACAAAACCAAGAAAAAAAATCTAAAAAATAACTAAGGGAATCAGATGGAAAATAAAAAGAGTAAAGATGATCAAAACTCCTTTGGGACTCATAGGTCGGTGCATGGACCAGAACGTTGGAGTCAAGATCAAGAGTATCTGCCGCAATTGATTCAAAGACACCAAAATCTTCAGAGATTGGCTCCTCGACCTCAACAGAACTCACGCCATCATCTTCTGACCCAAGTGAAGCAATGCATTCAGTTATCACTTCCTCTTGACCAACAACCTCGACATCCGCAAGTAACGACGTGGAATCCAAGATAAGCACTGAGGAGACTTCATCAATGGATTCTTCTCCACATTCCTCTTCATCGGCAATGTCGATTTCTGGTGGCTGACTACTAAAGCGAGATGTCCATGCCCTTGACACGGGAGGTAAGTCCCTATCCCAATGTTCCAGAAACTTGCTGGTTACTTCACCCCAAGTGCGCAACGATTTTTCCGGCGGGATTCTGAGCCATCTTCGAGCGTACCCTTTCAAGGCTCCCATAAATCCTCTCATACAAAGTTGCTCATGTGATAAAATAACCCCCTCCTCATTCTCACGAGGCATCCTCAACACTCCTTCCTCGTACGTGTCTAAGAACCCTCTTGGATCATCACCCATCGAAAACGTGGAGAGGATGGAGTAGTATGAAGGATCGAAGTCATAATCCCTGCAATCGTCATCCAATGTTATACAAGGCCCTCGAGGCATCACATACTGGGGAAACGGTGGTTGACTCATCCTTTCATATGACTAGTTTCTACACAGGAGGAAACAAGAAACCAAGGAGCAGAATCCACAAAAGAAAAAACAAAAACTTGCAAAGAAAAGCACAAAGAGTGCAAACAAACACAATGTAACCGAGAACTACGAGAGCGCAAACACGTAAGGTAACCGAGATCAGATTAGATGAATTCACTGAAAAAGATAGGGGGAAAGAAATAGGGTAAGAAAGTGAAATTTTCTGAGAGCAAACCCCCAGAGCCTGTTCTTCTATAGGGAATTGAATGCTGAAAATATAAATAAGCTAAACAGAAAAAAGGAGTATAGTCCTCGGCAGCGGCGCTAATTTGATGAACCGGAATTTGTCAGATTCAAATTAATCAAATAAATTTGTTTTTAGCCAAAGGCAATTCACAACTACAACGAAAACCGTAGTGTAGCAGTAAAATAACCTCGAGTGTCGATCTCTAAGGACTATAACTAGCTTTATCTAATCTAAGTTAAACTATAAAATCAACAGATGACTTAGCACAGGTTTTTCTTATCAAGATAATGGAAGTTAGGGATAGTATGATCATTCAAAGCATAGTAGGTTAATAATCATGCATGAAGTACCCGATCGTTTTTGCATAGAGATCTTTGATCATGAATTGTCCAATGTGTTCCGTTTTATTCAGCACTACGAAGATAGAGGGCTTAGATAGATCAAAGAAATAAAGCAATAACTCAAAGTCTGATTCGCTTTACCGCCATCAGCATAATTACTAACCCTTCGCTAAGAAATCACATACTATCACCAACGATAGATTTAGCTACTCATAGATGTCATGCAATCAACATAAATCATAGCAAGATTGATTGAAAACATGTTGAAAGATAAATAAATTTAAATAGAAAAAATCTGAGATACAATGTTAACGAAGGTTGTCAATCTCCGAAGAATAGCGATCTCACAAGCTCCAAATCGATAACAAAAAGTATCTCCTATGCTAAGAATTCCTAGAACAGGCTCTGGAGAATTCCTACCTAAATAATGAGAAAGCTATGAAAAAAGGTGTGAGAAAATATGAAAAATGGAGAAAACAGAGCAACTATATATAGGGGTTCGGCAGGTGTGGGGCGAGTCGCCCCACATACCGGGCGAATCGCCTGGTGTGGGGCGAACCGCCCCACGTCCCGGGCGAATCGCCCGGGAGTCCCAGTCGGCCAAGGACGTGTTTTCGACGCGTTTTTTGATTTCTTTTCCTTTTCGGACTCGGTTTTTGCCTTCTAGTGATCTTTTAGCCTTCAGACTCGACCCCCAGACTTCAAATCCCATCCGGAATCTTCTAGATACTCCAAAAATGTCTTCGGAACACCGATTCTTCGTTCTCTTCAATATAATTGCCCGGAAAACCACGTTCTTCACCTAAAACCTGTAAAATGCAAACTAAAGGGAAATGTGACACTATTCTAATAAAATGCACTAAAATATAGCTAAATTAACATAGAGGATAGCTAAATTGGTGAAAAAAAGACTCAAATGAAAGTGTAAAATACACGTTCATCAGTAAATACTATTTCGACTCTGTTTTGGGTTGTTAATTCAAATCTCGATTGAGATTGTGTTTCGTTTTCTTAGTGCGGTAATCTCTGTCTGTTACAGTGCAGTCCTCCGATCTGTTCCGTTGCCTTGTTCCGTTTTGGCTCCGCTGTGTTTTTCTGAGTTTGACTCTGTTTATTCGGTTTGCAGTCCATCGAAGGTAAACTACTCAGTCTATTCTTTTCGTTTTCGTTATTCTCCTTTTTTGACCTTTTTGCCCCGCTGGCCTTGACCATGAAACTATATGAGAACCGGGACATATGATAGTTTGATGTTGTTTTTAGACTGTGGGCTTGACCTCGTATGTTGACCGTGTTTGAAATGTTTGACTTTGAAAAACAGAATTGGACCTTAATATAGTAATATGAACCTTGAGGACTAAATCGAATTAGACAAGAAACTGTGAGGACTGGCTTGAGTTTGCTGAAATTTGAAAGGATCAATTTTGCAATTTTCTTTGACTAGTGTTGAAGGTAAAAGGACTTTTCTGCAATTACTGTGTGAGGGTAATTTTGTAATTTCACTGTTCTGGACTAAACTGTTAAAACGAGTTTTCCTTGAGGACTGGTCTGGAGTATGTTGAAACTGTAAAACTGTTTTGCAGTTTACCTCTTAGGGCACTTTGGTAATTTCTAGAGAGTAAAAGAGTGTTTTTCGAAAACTGATTAACTTAAATAGTTTCTGTCTTGACTCTTTATAACTGTTTGACTTGCTACTTAGTTGGTTAGGTATTCTTTGACTAACCTAGGGGTCCCGAGTTCGAATCCTATCTTAACCACCTTTTCTCCGTTTATCCTCTTTATCGTTTCGTCTCCATTCTACTTTAGGTAGTAACCTTTGGCTTCTGTTTAGGTTCACCGTCGCCCGTTGCTCCGTTGTTCAAGTCTCGATTATGTGATTAGGTGCTAAAGTTATTGAGGTGAGTGTTCACCCCAAAGTTTGTTTGTTTTTAAAACCTGGAAGGCAATGTGCTATGCATGTATATATACATAACTGTATTGTATTCTGTATGCTATTGCTTTAAAAGTAAATATGCCCTATGCATGACCATTTTACTTTATTATGTACGGTGTTGCTTTGTTTGTACTGACTCTTCTGTAGGAATGTAACTCGGTTACCCAAGCACTTTATCTGTTATTGTTTATGTCTGTTTCTATGTGGCCGGTTGATTAGGTTGTAACTAGGTAGACTTGGGTAGTGTGGAATATCGTGTTTATTTGGTTATTTCCTAGTCTATTCCCTTTTAGATGCGAGGCAGAAGTCGCTGAGGTCAATTAGGGTCGTAGGTTCTATTTCTGTTTCTGTCTAGAGTTGTACCCTCTGCAGGGAGCTATAAGGGCATACTGGGAGTAGGAGTAACAAGGCGGTCTGCACCAACGTACTTCACCTTATCTGTTTCTGTTTGTCTCTGTTATGTAATCGGTTTCTGTTATTGTTATTGCTTTGCTTGCTACAAATGTTTGTTTTCAAATTCGTTCAGTTTTCTGTCTATTAAACTTAGAACCTCACTGAGATCATTTATCTCACGCTCTTTCTGGTTTCAAAATTCCTTCCTTGTAGATTTTGTTGAAGAAGATCAAGTCTAGGCGTCCAACGACTGAGAGTTGGGTTTGGGAGCTCGTGGGATTTTATTTGCTAGAAATAGGAAGAAAAACTCTTTCAACTTCACTATCTGTTCTTTATTAAAATTGACACTGAGTTTAGTTACCGTTATCACTGTTCTACATTAAATTTGTAAGCTCATTTGAGCCGCAAAAACCTTCTTTATTATTTATTGAAGACCGTTACTTTTGAATTTTCAAGATTTACATTATTTTCGAAAGAATTATTTGATTTCAAAAATCAGTACCGTTACAGTATCTCTCGACATTTTCTGCTATGAAGTCCCAAAGGTACTAGTAGATACCGGAAGCTCAGCCAATCTCATTTTCACAAGCACTCTAAACAAGATGAAAATTGACCCGAAGGAAGGATTGAAAGAAGTGGTAAGCGCCCTAGTAGGGTTCGGAGGACAACCAATAATGCCCCTCGGGAGTTTGGTCCTACCAGTGTCTTAGGGCAAGGATCCTTTCAGAGTAACAAAGGCGGTTACATTCTTGGTAGTTGATATTCCTTTCGACTATTATGTGGTAATAGGGCGACCCGCATTGTCTCAATTCAATGCTGTTGTCTCAACCGTCCACAACCCTATGAAGTTTCCTTGCGACGACGGAGCCGTAGGGCAAGAAATTGGGAACATATGAGAGGCATGGGAATGCTATACTCTTTCCGCAAGTGTGACCTCGAGCGCACTTTTTGCCCTAGGAGACAGGGATCCGGAAGCAGGAGCAAATACTTTTTACTCCATTCGAGCGAATCGGACTCGAAGAAAATCTAAAAAGCCTAGTCTGGCAGTAAGGCGAAGAAAAGCGGTCCAGAGGAAAGAACAAAGTTTAGAAGTGGCAGAGGTAAAAGAGCTCGAAGAGTACAAAGTAATTCCTCCCATCCCTCCGACCTCAAAGAAAAAAGCATTTTTTGAAGAAAACAAAATTGAAGCAAAAGAGGCCTTGGAAGAAATTCAAGTGGTAGAAGGGTCCTCCGACAAGGTCACAAGGATAGGGACAGAGATGAGTGCTGAGGTACAAATGAAGGTCATCCAATGCCTCAGAGACAACAATGATGTCTTGGCATGGAGTACGTAGGATCTCAAGGGAATTGACCCTAGGGTCGCGGTTCACCATCTGAACTTAGATCCCAAGATCACCCATATTTGCGAGAAGCGAAGAGACTTTGGTCCGGAGGACAACGCCATTATTGAGGCTGAGGTTCAAAGGCTATTGAAGTCAGGGCACATGAAGGAAGTGAGATACTCTGATTGGGTTTGCAATGTTGTCCTAGTAGAAAAAGGTGAAGGGAAATGGAGAATGTGCAACAACTTCACTCGCCTTAACAAGTTTTGTCCGAAGGATCCTTATCTCCTTCCTAGGATTGATCAACTTGTGGACTCCACCACCGGATGTGCACTATTTAGCTTCATGGACGCCTACCATAGTGTGGTGATCTCTGTCTATTACAGTGCAGTCCTCCGATCTGTTCTGTTGCTTTGTTCCGTTTTGGCTCAGCTCTGTTTTTCTCAGTTTGGCTCTGTTTATTCGGTTTGCAGTCCGTCGACGTGAAACTGCTCAGTCTATTCTTTTTGTTTTCGTTATTCTCCTTTTTTGACGTTTTTGCCCCGCTGGCCTTGACCACGAAACTATATGAGAATCGGGACTTAGGATAGTTTGTTGCTGTTTTTAGACGGTGGGCTTGACCTCGTATGTTGGCCGTGTTTGAAAAGTTTGACTTTGAAAAACCGAACTGGACCTTAGTATAGTAATCTGAACCTAGAGGACTGAATCGAATTAGACAAGAAATTGTGAGGACTGGCTTGAGTTTGTTGAAATTTGAAAGGACCTTTTTGCAATTTGCTTTGACCAGTGTTGACTGAGGACTAGTTTTACAGACTCTTGTGTTTTTGGGGACTGTTGTGCAAGTTTGAGAAACTGTTGGGCTTGTCTGTACTTTCTGTAAACTAAAAGGACTTTTCTGCAATTACTGTGTTAGGGTAATACGGTAATTTCACTGTTCTGGACTAAACTGTTAAAACGAGTTTTCCTTGAGGACTGTTCTAGAGTATGTTGAAATTGTAAAATTGTTTTGCAATTTACCTCTGAGGGCACTTTGGTAATTTCCAGAGAGTAAAAGAGTGTTTTCCGAAAACTGATTAACTTAAATAGTTTCTATTTTGACTCTTTATAACTGTTTGACTTGCTAACTTAGTTGGTTAGGTATTCTATGACTAACCTAGGGGTCCCGAGTTCGAATCCTACCTTAACCACCTTTTCTCCGCTTATCCTGTTTATCATTTCGTCTCCGTTCTACTTTAGGTAGTAACCTTTGGCTTCTGTTTAGGTTCACCGTTGCCCGTTGCTCCGTTGTTCAAGTCTCTATTCTGTGATTAGGTTCTAAAGTTATTGAGGTGAGAGTTCACCCCAAAGTTTGTTTGTTTTTAAAACCTGGAAGGCAATGTGCTATGCATGTATATATACATAAGTGTATTGTATTCTGTATGCTACTGATTTAAAAGTAAATATGCCCTATGCATGACCATTTTACTTTATTATGTACGGTGTTGTTCTGTTTGTACTGACTCTTCTGTAGGAATGTAACTCGGTTACCCAGCACTCTTTTGTTGTTATTTCTGTCTGTTTCTGTTGGTCCCTTTAAACAACAAGAAAAGACTAGAGGGGGGGGTGAATAGTCTTTTCAAACTTTCGTCGTTTAAAAACTTTCTCAGCAAGTGCTTATTACTTTTTAGTAATGAGTTTGTTGATACTTTAACTTTCTCAGCACGCGGAAGTTACTTCTCAGTAACTAGGTTTCCTGATACTTAAGTGCTTTGTCAATAAGGGATAGTTTCAGCAAGTTGAGTGAGTGACTGTGTACAGATAGATATGCTTTGCTGAAAATTAAGTACAGTAAGTAAATCACCCAAACACTTTTATAGTGGTATCTGAGAGTGGCGTAATCTCTCAACTAATCCACTTTGTCCTTTTTAGGACTGAATCCACTAAGATAAGTTTGAGGTTCCTTACAACACCTATCTAGAGCGATCCAAACAGAAACCAAAGCACACTTGCTTCGTCTCCAACCTAACTAGAGAACATAACCTTGTTCTCCACCAAACTTGGTACTTTTAATCAGCAACACTATGCTCGATTAAGTTCCCCATGAATATCACGCCTGAAGGGGTGTATTTTCAGTTAGAGAGGTTTGGGATGACATAACTTAATTATAACTTATTCAGTTACAACAAGTAATCTAAAAAACAAAACTTTGAATACTTTGCAGTAAACAAGTTTGATTGTTTCTGGTGTCAAGACTTGTTCTTGTTCAAAAGAAAGAAGGAACACTTAACTAATTTCTTAGCCGTGTAATTTCTTCTTCTTCACAAGTAGCTTTTTCAAGCTTTAAGTCTTGGAACGGATCAATGGCAGTAAGAGTGTTTGAAGAGTATGTGAATTTAAGCACAAGTGAAAGTATGATCACGTTGTTGACACACTTCAACTCTTTGCCGGATGACCTCTATTTATAGTGAAATAAGGAGCCGTTTGAATTTCAAATTTTAAGGCTTTTGTTCCTTAAAATGTCACTATCTTGCTTTTGTACTTAAAGTAGCGTCCTTGTTTGTCTTCTAGTCTTCATGTCCTTCGCGTGCATGCTTTGCATTTAATGCTTATTTGAATAAAATTCAAACAGTAACATTGGAGCGCAAATACAAGTACTTTCAGCAAGAGGTCACAAATGTTCCATCAGCAAGTGGTCAGTCTCAGTTTCAGCAAGCACAAACTACGCGGGCCGATGCATATAAAACTCGGTAAAATCTCCGATACAAGGTAGAAACGTTATAAATCTGGGCAATATATTCGGGTTTTAGCGGGTTGACCCGGCAGAAATTGAAAAAAAACCCGAAAAGAATAGAACATGGGGGCGAAGTGTACCAGATCTGGGAAAGCAAATCTGATGTGAAGAAGACAAATTATCGAACTGAGAGGATTAGAGGTGTAGATAGATGGATCGCCATTGTTGAAGAACCATGAAGCTCGTGTGATGTTTATAAGTTTTGAGAGAAGATAAAAAATCTGAGTCTTGAGAAGATGAAGCTAGACCAGGTTGTGTGTGGATTTGGACTGTGGACCATGGATTCATTACATTGATGAAGTTTATTGGCAGCCATGGATTTTGAACTCGAGCTCAAGGAGTACTGAGAATTGGGAGTCTTCTGACCTAATTTTCTATTTTTCACTATGTGAGTGAATTACTAGTTACAGTAGTATCTAAGTCTCCAATAAAATAAATAATATGTATAATTGCAAAACAGTCCAATAGTTATGATGAATTATGATAAATGTATAATAGTTTTTGTTAATAGTATATAGTATTACATTTATTATAAAAATATGTATAGTATTTATTATATAATAATTTTACATATTTTTTATCTGTTCCGAGACAACTCCGAGACAAATGTCCGAGATGACCTGGGTTGACCCGTCTCAGGAGGTCGTCCGAGATGAGATCATAAACGTAGCTTGCTACAAATGTTTTTTTTCAAAACCGTTCAGTTTTCTATCTATTAAACATAGAACCTCACTGAGATCCTTTATATCACACTCTTTATGTTTTCAAAATTCCTTCCTTGTAGATTTTGTTGAAGAAGATCAAGTCTAGGCGTCCATCGACTGAGTGTTCGGTTTGGGAGCTCGTGGGATTTTATTTGCTTGAAATAGGAAGAAAAACTCTTTCATCTTCGTTGTCTGTTCGTTTTAAAATTGACACTGAGTTTAGTTACCGTTATCACTGTTCTACTTTAAATTTGTCAGCTCATTTGAGCGTCAAAACCCGTTCCTTATTATTTATTGAAGACCGTTGCTTTTGAATTTTCAAGATTTACTTTATTTTCGAAAGAATTATTTTATTTTAAAAATTGGTACCGTTACAGTTGGTATGAGAGCTTGAGTTCAAACTCAAGCTTGCTAGGATAGGATCTTCTGGCCTATTGGGTGTGTGTGAGGGTTCGAGTCGCTGGATATAGTTTGAGTGGTTCTTATTTTGTCTCTTATACTGTTTAGTCTTCCGCACTAACTCTGAGCTGTTCCGTTTGCACGTCACATGTCCTACTGTTTTGTTTTCTTAAACTGTCTTGCTGTTGATTCCGTTAAACCTCAATAACAAGCTTATGATTGTCACTTTCGTTCGCTTTCATTACGGCTATTTGATTGTTTATTTTAAATGCATGAGTATTTATTTAAAAGTATATTTATTTACTATAAAGTCATTAGTTGCATGCTTTAAACACGTATTTATGCATTTGTTTTACTTATTGAGGTTGATGTATGTTCTTGCTTGGTTCTGTCATATTGCGATTTATTGTTTATCCAGAGTCGACATAAATCACAGACAGGCGGCCGACTGTTTAAGTAATTCGTGTTAACTGAGGTCAAATGACTTGTCACCTTATGAGGGAACTCTTTGAGTTATTGCTTGTTTAACGCTTATGATGTTGTCTTTTTCTTCATTATTGAATTTCTTACTTATGCTTTCTTGTTTCGTTTTCAATTTATGTCTGCCTTGTATGCTAGGATAGACACACTCGGGAATTTATTTATTGATAAGTTACTATCTTATTTATGTCTTCCTAATATGACTTTGACCTTCGTAATTTTGTTTACTCTCACGCGTCTATTGCTTGTTCACGCTAGATTGACTTAAGGTAGTGCCTTAGTTCACGTTTACGCCCTAAGATAGTCGCACTCGAGAACGTTAATTTAGAATCAGCTCAGGCTCGACGAAGTCTGCTGCTCGCCCAATAACTGGATCGCTCAGTTTAAACCAAGCAGCGTTGCGAAGAGCTGCCTTCTCAAAGGGGTAAAGGATCCCGGTCCTTAGACACTCAGGCACCCATGAAGGGAGATAGGCTGGTTTGCTAGGATAAGGCACTTCTAGGTCGGTCACCAACTCCCCGAACTCGCACGCTTCGTGTATCTCCTCGGTTATCTCCTCATCTGGGTAGTGAGACAGGTCTTCGCGCCTACCAGGGTGCAGGTCCTCGCGAGTGTCCGGATCAAAATCAGCCGGAAGCATGTTGACTCGTTTTAGCTGGCCGATACAGGAGAAGAAGCCCTCCTCGCGCGAAGAGACTCGCACATCTTGCTGGGCCATTTTGTATGTGTCTGAGGCCATGGGTCTATGCGTCGCTAAATTAGAAAATGGGTCGCTAATTGAGCGACACATAGAATGGTCGCTAAATTAGCGACGCTTGACCTCATGGGTCGCCTCGCCATTTAGCGACCAAGGGTTTAGCGACGCATTTTCTATGCGTCGCTAAGGTGTCGCTAAATGGTTTAGCGACGCATGGGGGGCAGTTTAGTGACGCATGGGAGCGTCACTAAACTGCGTTTTTCTTGTAGTGCAAGGCGGCTTCCCTTAAGGAAGGAAAGGACGCTGGTCTTGAACTTTTCCATGCAAATCGACAAGGTAGCATAAGCCCCCTTGTAGCCCTTGGTCCTCGCCTTCTCCTTGGAAAGCTCCTTCTCGAGCTGATCGACCTTGGCATAGAGCTTGGCGGTCTCTGCCTCAGCGACTTTGTTCTTGTCCTCCGAGGCCGCGAGCCTCTTCTCCAGGTCCTCGATCACTATGCCTATATCGGCGCGATCAACAACTATTTGGTCGTAGGCTTCCTTCAAGTGCTCAAGCTACAACAAAGAAGTACACAGTTAGCGAAGAGATTAATTTCATACTTAGAAAATTCATTTGGAAAAGATAAGTAAGGTTACCTGAAGCGAGCACATGCTCAGCTCGTGCGCGCGATCCTGGTCGCTCATTTGCATGAGCCTCTTCACCCCATCTTGACCTGTAGCAGTCATCTTCCCTTTCTTGCGAGGAGGCTCATTGTTGCCCCCAAGCGTAAGCTTCCTCGTTCCCTTCTTAGCAGCAGGCCTCTCAGGCCTTTTCTCGGGCTCTGCTACATCAGCCTCCTCGGCCTGCTTCGCCTGTTTAGCCGCCGCTTCCTCCTTGGCCTTTTTCAAGGAATCTACCGGGTTCTCGCACATTTCGAGACCCTCTTGTACCAGGGCATCTCGATGATGCGAGGCACTCCTCGAAGGAGAAAGGTTCAGAGAACCGAGGATCTTCGTCCCTTTATTGGCTAGTCGTTGCTTTCTTCGTTGCTCTTCCTTAGCTGCAAGAGTCTTCGACATGATCCAGTTGAACCAATAAGCTGTGGAGGAAAAAACACAAGTCAGTAAAGAAAGCGAGAAGCAGAAAAAGCGAGAAGGAAAGTAAAATCGAGCACATTGCAAGCAAGCAAAAAGAAGAAAAAGATAAGTATGAAGGCAAGTATGAAATTATTCTAAGCGTACCGAAGAGCACATCATTCGAGAACATGTTCCCCATGTACCCCGTGTAAGCATAAGGCGAAAGCCCAGCTAATTAAGGAAGAGGCTGGAGGAAAAGACCCCAGTAGAAGAACTTTTCGGGATTAGGTACTCGATTCTTCTCCTCGAGCTCCAAGACCCATGGGTCTAGCTCCACTGGCAGAGGATGATTCTCGGCTATTTTTCCTCGATACATCAGTTTGGGCACTCCCCACTCCGCATCCTCCTCGCTCATATAAGGTAACTTCTTCTTCTTGATATAGAAGTACCTATGGAACCATTTGTAGCCCGAGGAGGATGGAGCGTCCATGATAAAGCCCAGGCCTGGTCGCGCATTGAAGTAGTAAAAAAATTTGTTTCCCGAGCTCATCGAGACCTGAAAAGTTGATTGAAGTTGTGAAAGTTAAGCTCGATCGCGTTCTTCTTACAGAAAACTCCGAAACAAACCAAGGTCCCAAAAGCACTTGGCACTAGTTTCCAAGGAGCGATCCCCAAGGTATTGAAAATGTCGCGGAAAGCTTCACAGAAGGGAAAGATCCATCCTCGATCTAGGCTCAAGCAGTGAACGGCCATGCATCCCGGAGGCGCGTTGTAAAAAGTCTGGTCACCCTTCAAAACGAGGATGTCGAACTTACTCTCGGGAAGGGTGTACTTCCATCGGAGAGTAGCGATCTCATCCACCTTCACAATGGAGGTAGTTGTCGGGATGATGCCATCCTCGTTCTTCTCACCCTCACGATCGGGGAGGTCCACGTTGCGAGCACTCTTTGTGAACTTATTCTGAGCAGCCTTGCTGGACTTAGGCTCCTCGACGGCCTTAAATTTTTCACTTTTACGGGAGCGAGAGCGGTTCTTCGCTCTCTTAGGCTGCTTGGTACTAGCGTTTGCTTTGTCAGCTTCTCGCTGCGCGAGATGTAGCTGATATTGTTGTTCTTCAAGTGGATTTGGTGGTCGGGTGTTACTTGGAAACGAGAAGTCGATTGTGCGAGGATCCACTGAGTGATAGCTGGTCTCCTCCTTGGGAGCGTACCTCTGCCCGATAAGCACATCTCTCTGAGCTTGCCTGTGCATCTCCGAGACAGAAGCAGACAAGGGTACTGCAGTGCTCGGACCAGCTTCATTCCCGTGTGTAAGAAAATATGGTTAGAGTTACCCCTAGGGTACGCAGCGGAATTTTAAAAATTTTCTTAACATACTGGTTAATTGATTATGCATATGTTGTATATATATAAACACGTCAATAAGAAGACTAACCTTACTCCCAAAGAAGCTTCCAAGTCTTCGTAATATTCCGGTGTATCTTCTCCTTCGTCGAAGTCGAAGATATCTACAATACTCTGTATATCTGCAAGACAATAAGAGTTTGTTTCCAGCTCCTAGAACCTCAACCTTGGTATCCACGGATGAACAACCTATCGGAAGAATGCTAGGATATTCTTTATGTGACCAAGAAGACGGGGCGGCAATTCCCTCCGGTGGCAGTGTGCGCGCGCGTGAGGCTAAGGGGAGGAGGGGAGAGTTTTATTTTCTCTAAGAAAACTGGGTAGAATGATTGTGAAAGTCTATGTCTGAAACTGTATTTCAAAATCGTATGTAAAACTCTCTCTAATAGTCCACTATATATAGTAGTCTATAGAAGCCTAAAGCATAAGCAATTAGACTTCGTAAAGGAATAAGAATCTAATTCTTATCGCACAAGGAAACCAATATCAAGTCTAGATTCATTCCCAATCAAATCAAAACTCAATCAGGAAAATCTAACTTATCCCTTGGACTTGTAATAGAGGAAGGAGTCGAACTCCTTCCCCTACTCAGCCACGCGCGCGCGCGCGCCTGTCCTACGGTACGTGGGTCCCACTTTTGGGACCCACTTATATTTCTAAGGCAATCCAAACTCCAAGTAGATTTTGCCCAAGTGCATATGTTAATTCTAAATTAACATATCCTTTACAATCAAACCTCCATTATATTTCCAAAATATAATCTTTAATTGTATTTACATAAAATACAATTAATTAGCCAATTCAATTAATAATTCCAAATCATTAATTGAGCCACCAATTATTATAATTAATTCCAAATTAATTATAATCCATCAATCACAATTAATTCCAAATTAATTGCGATTCCATCTTCAAGGATATTCTGATAGGCTGAATCACCACATAGTGTGACCCATAGGGCCTCATCGTATTAAGCAAGTCCTAGACTAGGCAACATGGAATTCCTAGACGGTTCCATTTGCAATATTAATACGCGAGGACGTTTGAGAGGTTTCTCAAAGCTAACCCTTTCGTTGCGAAGCCTGTTGCGCTCAACGCGGCGATGGTAACGTCCCTTCATCTGACTTGCTCGGGTGTATCTAGGATCGATGAAGTGTCTATCCCAATAATACATCCACGGGCGTCTCAGGGAGTTGTTTGGTTAAGATATACTTATGACCATCATAATATATCATTTGCACTGGCCAGTGACTTTACCAACACAACTATGCAGACTACAAGCAGTGCTCTCCTGTGCTACACTTGAGAGATGAATCCTTTACAAAATCACTTATCACCCCCATTTGTATTTAGCCATAATCCTGGATCGTGTCTTAGGTCAACTGCTTATTCAGAGCTGACATCGACGGGTCCACCAAGGATATGGAGCAACAAATGTGATGATAAAGTCCGGTAAGTGCAAAGGACGAATGGCATCACTTCGACAATTCACCGGTTGCCATAGACGCGTCAGTGTAGAGTATACATCGATGGGAGTGTCCGGTGGGTACTTCCATTGTTCGATAAAGCTTCTTCGAACAACTATGCGCAGTTATGGGAACGTTCCTTGATTGTCCAACAATCCGTTCCGTGGCCGTGGGATCGGCTCACACTTGCTCCAACAAGTATAACCTCCACGCATACTAGTCTTGTCAGGTTCATTCAGACCCCCACATCCGAGATGTACCACGACTAGGGAGAGTTTGGGATAGATGATAACTCACATAGCTCCCACTAACTGTGTGATTGGTCATCTATCCGAGGGGACATGTTCAGTATCAATACAGACAGCAATATAGATATGACATGCTGCAGCCTGGTGTAATATAAATATGAAAGCGATACTCAACAGTAAAATGAAACAAACATATATTATATTACGTTGACCTGTGTAATAGTACATATATGTCCTCTACAAGGGCACCATGCCCTTAGTAAGGACTGTCTCTAGGACATATACACTACCAATCTCCCACTTGGACTAGAGCCAGTCACCTTTATGCCTAATGCCCAGATTAGCATACTGTCTTAAGTGGACTTCCACTGATAAGACCTTGGTGAAAGGATCTGCCACGTTGTCCGTGGTAGAGACACGTTCTATACTAACTTTTCCTCTATCTATAATCTCACGTATAACGTGATATTTTCTAAGTACATGTTTGTTCTTGTTTGTAGATCTAGGCTCCCTAGCTTGAGCGACGACGCCTGTATTGTCACAATAAATCGTTATTGGACTGGGAGCAGGAACAACCCTCAATTCCTTCAAGAACTCTGAAATCCAGACAGCTTCTTTCGATGCTTCTGATGCAGCAATGTACTCGGCCTCTGTGGATGAGTCAGCAATCGTGGCTTGCTTAGAGCTCTTCCAACAGACAGCTCCTCCGTTCAATTTGAATACGTATCCTGTCTGTGACTTAAAGTCATCAGGATCTGATTCAAATCCAGCGTCGACATACCCAGACATCTTCAATTCTGGTTCTCCACCAAACACCAAGAACATCTCTTTTGTCCGTCTAAGGTACTTAAGAATGTTCTTCACAGCAGTCCAGTGAGGTACTCCTGGATTCTGTTGGTGTCGACAAGTGACACTAAGCGCATATGCCACATCGGGCCTTGTGCAATTCATTGCATACATTATAGACCCTACTGCCGAAGCATAGGGCACACGACTCATTACATTTCTTTCTTCATCAGTTTTAGGACCATCCTTAACTGATAAGACAATCCCATGCCTAGCTGGGAGAAAGCCTCTCTTTGAGTCGTCCATCTTATAACGCTTCAGTATTTTGTCGATGTAGGTGGACTGTGTCATTCCCAACATCCTCTTGGATCTATCTCTAAAGATCTTGATCCCTAGGATGTAGTTCGCTTCACCCAAGTCCTTCTTCGAGAAGGTACTTGATAACCAAACTTTAGTCTCTTCTAGCATAGAGAGATTGTTTCCCATGATCAAAATGTCATCTACATAAATGATCATGAAAACAACTCCTTTGTCGCTGTGTCTCGCATAGACACAGGGATCTTCCTTGCTTCTGATGAAATCAAACGATTTGACAGCTTCATCAAAGCGGATATTCCAGCTCCTTGACGCTTGCTTTAGCCCATAGATGGATCTCTGTAATTTGCATACAGCAGTTGGCCTGGTTTTACTAATAAAACCTTCCGGCTGTACCATATAGACCTGTTCCTCAAGGTTGCCATTGAGGAAGGCTGTCTTTACATCCATCTGCCAATTTCATAATCATAGTAGGCAGCTATCGCAAGTAGAATTCAAATGGACTTCAATTTTGCTACTGGTGAAAAGGTTTCATCGTAATCGATGCCATACCTTTGTGTGTAGCCTTTTGCCACAAGCCTAGCTTTGTGCGTTTGTACCTTGCCATCGGCATCTGTCTTTCGTTTAAAGACCCATTTGCACCCAATTGGTCTAACCCCTTGGGGCAAGTCTACCAAGTTCCAAACTTGGTTCTGGTACATTGAATCCATTTCTAATTCCATGGCCTCTTGCCATTTGTCTGAGTCAATATCAATTATTGCCTCTTTGTAGGTCTTCGGATCTTCCCGATCTGATAAACCGACATCAAGTTCACTGATGTCTTCTATCATAAGGCTTTGCTTCTGAGGTCCTCTAAGGATCCTCTTCGACCTACAGAGCTCGACTTGTTCTGGTGCTTTTCTTTTCTGGCTTCGTGTAACACGAACATTATGAGTGGGTACTGATGCAGCTGGTCGTTGGGCGCGACCCTGTTCCCTTGCGGGAGGCTGCCTTGTGCAACTTGTTGCACAGGTTGGTTGACAACGGGTTATACAGGTGTGGTTTCAACTGTTGATCTAATCACAGGACTCCCACTGATTATGACATGCCTAGCAAGTGTGATATCATCACCCTTGTCTGCTTCGAAAGCTCCCACTGAACTTGAGTCCAAATCAGAAGATTTAAAGACCTCATGTTCGCGCGTGTCAAAGTCTTGAATTTCTTCATGTTCTATCATATCATCTAACCTCTCTTCTTCGAGGTATTCAGCTTCTAAAAACTTCACGTTTCTAGACACGATCACCTTGTGATCTTCAACATGATAGAATTCATAGCCTCTCGTCTGACGAGGATAGCCTATGAAATATACTTTGACACCCTTGGCATCTAACTTATCAGTGAGCATCAGCTTGACTATCGCAGGACAGCCCCAAGGTCTAAGATAGCCTAGTGAAGGCTTCTTTCCCTTCCATAACTCATAAGGAGTTTTCTCCACTGATTTAGATGGTACACGGTTCAGAATGTAGATTGCAGTTTGTAGTGCATATCCCCACAGATACTTTGGAAGAGTCGAGAATCCAATCATTGATCTTACCATGTCTAACAGGGTTCGGTTCCTCCTCTCAGACACACCGTTCAACTGTGGTGTTCCAGGAGGAGTCCATTGCGATTGAATCCCATTTTCCTTCAATTAATCGATAAATTCTTCACTAAGGTATTCACCTCCTCGATCCGATCGAAGAGTGACTATCCTTAGGTTCAATTCATTCTCGACCTCATTCCTAAACTCCTTGAATTTCCCAAAGGTCTCGGATTTATTCTTCATAAGAAAGATATATCCATACCTTGAGAAATCGTCAGTAAAGGTAAAGAAGTAAGGATAACCCCCACGCGCATGGACTTTAAACGGTCCACATACATCGGTATGTATGAGCTCTAAGCAGCGAGTGGCACGAACACCTTGTCCAACAAAAGGTTTGTTCGTCATCTTACCCTTACCACAAGATTCACATGTACCATATGATTCGAAATCAAATGGTTCTAAGTAGTCCAACTTCCTTAGTCTTTGAATCCGTGTTTCATTGATATGGCCTAGCCTACAATGCCATATATAAGATGGATTATTCTTCTTACTTGAAGACGGTTGTTTGTTTTGTATTTGAAATAAGGGTTGACTACTTTGCAAAATATATAAACCATTCACCAAGCGAGCCTTTCCATAATACTGATCATTTAATGAAAATAACAAGTATTATTCGCAAATCGAAAGGAAAAACCCATATTGTCTAACAATGGAATGGAAATAATATTTCTGACAATGGATGGAACAAAATAAACATTATCAAGTTCTAAACATTGTCCCGAAGGTAAATCTATCTTGCTGCGTCCAACGCGTTTGGCTTCAACTGGATTGCCGTTCCCAACATGCAAGTCGATTTCACCTCGCTTGACTAGCCTGTGATCAATTAGCCCCTGCACATTATTACAAATGTGTGAGCCACAGGCTGTATCTAATACCCAACCATTGGAGTCAAAAGTAGTCATGTTCATTTCAATAACAAACATACCTGAGCCAGAAGTCGATGACTTCTCAGCCTGATCTGCCCTAAGCTTAGGGCAATCTTTCTTCCAGTGGCCCTTGAGTTTGCAATAGAGACAAATCTCGATCCTAAGTCGAAATTCAGCCATCCTATGATAGCGCCCATTCTTGCCACCCCTCTTCCTTTTGGGTCTACGATTGACCCTTGGGAATTTGTTGGCAACGGGTCTCTCAGCAATCAACTCTGTTGCTACCCCAACATTGGGATTGTGAATAGATTGCAACAATCTTTGCCCGATCAAGATAATGGAAGCCTTAGCTTCTAGCTCCAAGCCATATCCAACAAGTTGTAAGAGAAAGTCAATCAATGACTTAACTTGTTCAGGCGACAGCTCTTCTGTCTCAAGCCTTTTGATAAGCATGATCTTGATAGCTTCGAACCCTTCACACATCCTTGGAACATCCAAGAATGAGGAGAGATATTTTACAATCTCATATGGTTCCTTGTCTCGACATGGTCCAACCATATTGTCAGACATAACATTCAGCAACAAGTTCTTTACAAACTCGGCCCTTTCCACTTCTAATTCATAATAGCAATCATAGGTTGCCGTAGTGAATTCAGTGGGAGGTGGAGGGATAGGTTCGTCCAAGACGTACTCAACCTCATTGTACCATAGCACCTTTCGTACCTCATGGATCCAATCCACGTAGTTTGGTCCTGTTAGCTTTTGCAACTCCAAGTTGGCAACAAGCTCGGAGGACGGTATCGCCATATCTAATATCCTAAGGAGAAATAATATAGAACGAAAACAATAAATCAACTATTGAAATATCATTTCTAAATACACAGTCAACATAACTAAACAACAAGGTCCTTTAGCTGTTTAGCTCCCACTATTTTCACATATGCTTGCCCCCACAACAAACATCCGGGTAATGTCCAACAAGTTACCGTAGTGGCCAAGATCCAAATCCATATTATGTCATACTCCAACGGGGGCTGGTCGCATAGCATAATATGACCGGTAGGACTAGTAAGACTATCCAATTGCGTCACGCAACTCTTGGTTGTTAAATCTAATTTAACCCGATGCCCTACATATTGCACCTATCGAAGTCGCTAGATACAATATGCAGTAAGTCATAACCATAGGCTTACTCTAATTTGACGATTACTGCGAGTCTTGTAAGACGAGGTCGCAAATACAAGAAAACGCAATGAAAGTTCAAAATTAAAGCACCCTATGGAAAACATCTCAGAAATACATATATATATATATATATATATATATATATATATATATATATATATATATATATATATATATATATATATATATATATATATACATATTTCCGTACTTATATTGGTTGGGGCTTGTAGCTTGAGGGTTGTTATCAGTCATCTACAAACAAATAAGGGCGCCGCCTACCCATCATGCATGAACGGTCTACACGTAATGGATGCCGCCTATCCATTCTAGTTCTAAACCATATAATGGGTGCCGCCTACCCATACATAAATATGCGGTCCGACATATAAGAGGGCGCCGCCTACCCTCGCATGCATAGCGGTCGAACGGAATGTAAAAACATGGTATTTAAACATGCATTGTCAAACAATAGCATATTGAGCATATGAAACAAGTAGTAGCCTATGTGGATGACAAATGACTTCATAATTTCATTATGAAAATTATGATCCCATACTTATAATCTCTATGAAATAATTGAAAATTTGGACTAGATTGAACATTCAATTTTTGAAAACCCGAAGGACTTAATTGTAATTTTAAAAACCTTAGAGGTGTTAAATATAAAATTCAAAAGTAGAAGGACTAATTTGCAATAAACAATAAATTGATAAATTACAAATAAGCCCTTTAACTTTATACTAATTAAATTTAACGCCTCTAGTTTAAAACAATTACAATTAAATCATATTTATATTCCAAATATAAAATTCAATACTCAAAACTTTCAAAATTCGATTTTGGGTCCAACCCGAAAATATATAATTTTTTTTTTTTTTTTTAAAAACGTGGGACGGGACCCCGGTGCCCGCGACACGCGGGTACCGGACGCCGCGGGTGCAAGGCGCCGGGCGCCTGCATCCCGCAGGCCTCGGGCGATTGCTCCGCAGGCGCGGGCGCCTGCGGCACGCAAGCGGCCGGCCGCCGCCTGCGTCGCGCAGGCTGCCCGGTCGAAAAATTATATATATATAATTTTTTTTTTTTTTGAAAAAATATAAATTCTAAATTTATATAAAAAACAAAACTTTTGAAAATCGAATTCATCATAGAATCAATTGCATCCACATATCTACAAAATCATACAATATATATACGTATATATGTAATCAATTAACCTCGCTCTGATACCACTGTAAGAAAATATGGTCAGAGTTACCCCTAAGGTACGCAGCGGAATTTTAAAAATTTTCTTAACATACTGGTTAATTGATTATGCATATGTCGTATATATATAAACACGTCAATTAGAAGACTAACCTTACTTCCAAAGCAGCTTCCAAGTCTTCGTAATATTCCGGTGTATCTTCTCCTTCGTCGAAGTCGAAGATATCTACAATACTCTGTATATCTGCAAGACAATAAGAGTTAGTTTCCAGCTCCTAGAACCTCAACCTTGGTATCCACGGATGAACAACCTATCAGAAGAATGCTAGGATATTCTTTATGTGACCAAGAAGACGGGGCGGCAATTCCCTCCGGTGGCGGTGTGCGCGCGCGTGAGGCTAAGGGGAGGAGGGGAGAGTTTTATTTTCTCTAAGAAAACTGGGTAGAATGACTGTGAAAGTCTATGTCTGAAACTGTATTTCAAAATCGTATGTAAAACTCTCTCTAATAGTCCACTATATATAGTAGTCTATAGAAGCCTAAAGCATAAGCAATTAGACTTCGTAAAGGAATAAGAATCTAATTTTTGTCGCACAAGGAAACCAATATCAAGTCTAGATTCATTCCCCATCAAATCAAAACTCAATCAGGAAAATCTAACTTATCCCTTGGACTTCTAATAGTGGAAGGAGTCGAACTCCTTCCCCTACTCAGCCACGCGCGCGCCTGTCCTACGGGACGTGGGTCCCACTTTTGGGACCCACTTATATTTCTAAGGCAATCCAAACTCCAAGTAAATTTTGCCCAAGTGCATATGTTAATTCTAAATTAACATATCCTTTACAATCAAACCTCCATTATATTTCCAAAATATAATCTTTAATTGTATTTACATAAAATACAATTAATTAGTCAATTCAATTAATAATTCCAAATCATTAATTGAGCCACCAATTATTATAATTAATTCCAAATTAATTATAATCCATCAATCACAATTAATTCCAAATTAATTGCGATTCCATCTTCAAGGATATTCTGATAGACTGAATCACCACATAGTGTGACCCATAGGGCCTCACCGTATTAAGCAAGTCCTAGACTAGGCAACATGGAATTCCTAGACGATTCCATTTGCAATATTAATACGCGAGGACATTTGAGAGGTTTCTCAAAGCTAACCCTTTCGTTGCGAAGCCTGTTGCGCTCAACGCGGCGATGGTAACGTCCCTTCATCTGACTTGCTCGGATGTATCTAGGATCGATGAAGTGTCTATCCCAATAATACATCCACGGGCGTCTCAGGGAGTTGTTTGGTTAAGATATACTTATGACCATCATAATATATCATTTGCACTGGCCAGTGACTTTACCAACACAACTATGCAGACTACGAGCAGTGCTCTCCTGTGCTACATTTGAGAGATGAATCCTTCACAGAATCACTTATCACACCCATTTGTATTTAGCCATAATCCTAGATCGTGTCTTAGGTCAACTGCTTATTCAGAGCTAACATCGACGGGTCCACCAAGGATATGGAGCAACGAATGTGATGATAAAGTCCTGTAAGTGCAAAGGACGAATGACATCACTTCGACAACTCACCGGTTCCCATAGACACGTCGGTGTAGAGTATACATCGATGGGACTGTCCGGTGGGTACTTCCATTGTTCGATAAAGCTTCTTCGAACAACTATGCGCAGTTATGGGAACGTTCCTTGATTGTCCAACAATCCGTTCCGTGGCCGTGGGATCGGCTCACACTTGCTCCAACAAGTATAACCTCCACGCATACTAGTCTTGTCAGGTTCATTCATACCCCCACATCCGAGATGTACCACGACTAGGGAGAGTTTGGGATAGATGATAACTCACATAGCTCCCACTAACTGTGTGATCGGTCATCTATCCGAGGGGACATGTTCAGTATCAATACAGACAGCAATATAGATATGACATGCTGCAGCCTGGTGTAATATAAATATGAAAGCGATACTCAACAGTAAAATGAAACAAACATATATTATATTACGTTGACCTGTGTAATAGTACATATATGTCCTCTACAAGGGCACCATGCCCTTAGTAAGGACTGTCTCTAGGACATATACACTATCACCGTGCACGTCCATTAAGGCCAGATGAGGTTCCTCCTCGTCATCATTGACTATGGTTCGACGAACAGTTTGAGGAGGGAACCTAACCCTCTTCGACGGTGGGGTAGTTCGAGGAGATGTAGCGTCATCATCATCATCGCTCTCATCGCTATCAATCAGTACGATATCCTTGCCGCGCTGAACGGAATGATCACCCTCCTCGTATAAAGACAGAGCCAAGTCAGTTCGCTCCGTGTCATCCATGTCCTCGATCCGAATATCCGTCGGAGGCACCACATTCGGTCATGTACTTGGGCGGCTAAAGTGATCAGTTCCGCGGAGACCCCGGGGTTGGAAGGACCCCCTTCCTCCTCGGTCCGGTCATCAATGAAGTCGTCGTCTTCGCTACGACGCCTCTTACGAGTAACTAACTGATATGCATCCTCCTCCTCCTCGCTTTCATCGTCATCACCCTCCTCGTCATTGGCGTCTTCGCCTTCTTCACCCTCCTCGAGCTGGTCTTCCTCATCGGATCCTTCATCCTCTCCGGATTCAACAATGGGCTCCTCGCCCGCGGCGGCATGCTCCAGGGTGTTGTCTAAGAACGTCGCTGATATATCTGATGTATCGGCTGACGTAGTATGGTCGCTCCCATACTCTCCAACTTCACGACGATTCTGGTTGTCGTCGATCCTATCGGACATCCTAAAGGGGTAGGCAAAGAAGAAGTTAGAATGGTTGGTGATAGTCCGAGAGGTCCTTTTAGTTATATTCATTATGTTCGACCTCCCGAACGGAGAAAAATCTCAAAAAGAGGAGCAAGTATAATAAAAAAGAAGTTACTCTAATGAGCGACCAACCACTCGAAACAGGCAAAAGCGAGCATGCATATAAAGAATCGAGGAGCAATAGAGCGACCAACCGCTCGAAAAGCTTATGATTTCTAGCAGTTTCACGCATAAATCGAAGGAGGCAAACGGGATGTACAGAAAAATAAAAATGGAGGAGGCATGCGCGTTTACAAGTTTGATTAAGGCATATGAAACAACGGGGACATGCAATTCAAGGGGAGGCATGCGCGTCTACAAGTCCGTTTACATTTTATTAAGTCCGTACAAGGCCACCGTGCGCCGGCTAGAAACCGAATTAAGGCATGTAATCGGAGTTAGGGTACGGAAACTTACTTGATAGTGAGTGATTGAAGGCTAGAAACCGGAATGTAAGCCGGGAAAGATGGAGCCCGCCTGAAAAACTGGAAATCGACGCTGGAATAAGGTCCTCGCTCTCCTTTTGTATCGACGAGGTCGCTCTTCGGTCACTTAAAAAGGCTCCTCGCTCTCTATTTTTTCTCTAAGAAGTTATGATACGAAAAGTGTGGAATGATGCGGTATCGGCCTATTTATAGAAGGTTATCTCGGGAATACGAACCGTCACATACCCTCGCTCCATCCGGGCCGAACACGTGGCCACTATCAACGGCCCAGATCACAGCCGCCTGGCAAATTTCCAGATTTACCCTCCACGCTCCCGCTTTGACACTCCTTCCCAGGTGAACGCGGATTACCTAGTCACACCAGATAATCTGCGGAGCGAGGACCATGTCACATGGATTAATAAAGGAGCGACGAGCAACCATTCACCCGAGGAGAAAAATTTGACCGATCCATTTTACGGGAGCGAGGAGCCACTTTCTCATGAAGCTTCTCGGGAAAGCGCCGAAAGAAAAAGGTGGCAAGATGTCATTCCATTCCATTCACTCACAATTATCTCCTTGAGATAATTTACAAAGAAGATAGCGAAGAGGCAAAAAATGGAACACCGATTCCCACCAAGGAACACTTACCCGGATCCGATCTCTGCCTAACAAATATACCCCTTTTATAAGGTCCGAGCAACGTCCGCTCGCACGCTATAAAAAAGGGGGGGGAGTGAGAGATAGGAGGAGGGAAAGGCACCAAGGCGCGAATACGGAAATCTTTTTTCGCCCACTACTAGTCGAGGCTCTGCTCGACCTCTACTTTAACATAGTTCCTCAACTGTCTTCTACAAAGATACTTGGAAACTAGGGGGACATATGTTGGTGTTGAAATATGTCGAGTCCGCATGTACGAACTGGAGCGGTCTAAGAGTGCGACGAAGCATCATGGGTCGTCCCTCAAGGGGCGCGACCACACCCAAATATGTCACTAAGGTGTGGTTCGACCAACTTAGGGTCCGACCATCACTAAGAGGCCAACCCTCAAGATAAGCTTACTACAAGGACAATGCAGCTATTGGGCTCGAGGAGCATCTCTAGGGCTCGAGGAGGACCTTACGTCAAGGTGACACCCTCTGAGAGAAACTAGGCAGAGCACTACTCGGACCACATACGTAAGAGGAAGGCACGAGGACCAAGGGCGACCACCCATGGTCGCTCCCTGTGGGACCCGCCTTCCAAATTACTCCATGGGACCCGAAAAGTCCATATTGCCCTCTCAACCCTAGCCAAGATGTTTGGGCCAAAGCCCTACCTCCTTAATGGGCTTGGGTCTAAGGAGGCTTCAATCTCGTCCGGAAACTTGTCACGATCCTACATGGAGTGACATTAAAATACTACGAGTATATAAAGGACTCATTCATTACCCAACGGGTAAGCATTAACACCTCTCACCCACTACATTTACTACTCGTACTAGGGAAGCCTCACAACTCCCTACACGTAAAGTCGTCCCTCCGGTTTGATCCTCGACAAACCGGGCACGAGGTACTAACCCCCCCTTCTGCAGTCTATTTCAGGTACGAGGAAGCTACAAGAAGGTTTCCTATCCTTTCAAGAGGAACCCTACATGAAGAAGACCTAGAATAGCTTATTGTGACGATCCACTGCGAACTTAGAAAGAAGCACGAATTACCCTTCAACAGAGTGTAACATCCAGTTTTTCTTATTAATTAATTACCCGAGTAATTTATTTATTTGGTAATTTAATTAATTTCTTTCCCGCGCAATCGAATTCGACTTTAGAAAGTTCGCGTAGTAGTAATTCGTCTCGTCTCGCTCGTGGACTAACTAGAAATCTGATTTTGTTCTTCCTTTAGCCCAAATCGTGTAGGTTTGATTGTCAGCTTAACTACTGGCCCAAGTTTCGTGGCCCAACTCCTTGGCCCATCTGTTGGCCCATGTATCAAAAACCCTAAACATACCCTAACTTCCCACCTCCCCTCAATCATCTTCTCCACGCCACCACTTCAGATTGAAGAAAGAAAAAAAAAAAAAACTCCTCTACTCTCTCTCTCACCCGCATCCATCATACCCACCATCTCCATCTTGCTTCATCTTCAACCAAAACAATCACCATTGCCATCTCCTCTCACCATCGACATCTGGCCGTCACCAACCGAAGCCCCGGTTTAGCTCCGTCACGCACCGCCAATGAACTCCCCGGATCTGTTTTGCTGTGATTCGCTCCTCTCTGGTCCCGCTTCCGCCGCTTCAGTCTGGTTTGTGGCCGCCAACTACATCCTTGCTCTATTCCAGCGCTCTACAGTCCCGTACATCATGCAATGCGTTGCACGGCTCTGTTCCGTTTAGTGTTTGGTTCAAATCTCAATTGAGATTTTGATTTCGAATTCTTAGCGTTGTTGCTTTCGGTCCGTTTCAGTGTCGACCCGTTCCGTTCTGGTGCCGTTCTATTCCGGTCTCTTGCGTGCTACTCCATTTCTGGCGTTCATGCTCACTGCTCTGTCCGTACCTGCTCCGTCCGGTTTTTGATTTGCTTCCGTCCGGTAAGTGATGAACCGGAATTTCTGAGATTCAAATTAATCAAATAAATTTGTTCTTAGCCAAAGGCAATTCACAACTACAACGAAAACCGTAGTGTAGCAGTAAAATAACCTCGAGTGTCGATCTCTAAGGACTATAACTAGCTTTATCTAATCTAACTTAAACTATAAAATCAACAGATGACTTAGCACAGGTTTTTCTTATCAAGATAATGGAAGTTAGTGATAGTATGATCATTCAAAGCGTAGTAGGTTAATAATCATGCATGAAGTACCCGATCGTTTTGCATAGAGATCTTTGATCATGAATTGTCCAATGTGTTCCGTTTTATTCAACACTACGAAGATAGAGGGCTTAGATAGATTAAAGAAATAAAGCAATAACTCAAAGTCTGATTCGCTTTACCGCCATCAGCATAATTACTAACCCTTCGCTAAGAAATCACATACTATCACCAACGATAGAATTAGCTACTCATAGATGTCATGCAATCAACAGAAATCATAGCAAGATTGAATGAAAACATGTTGAAAGATAAATAAATAGAAATAGAAAAAATCTGAGATACAATGTTACAGAAGGTTGTCAATATCCGAAGAATCGCGATCTCACAAGCTCCAAATCGATAAGAAAAATTATCTCCTATGCTAAGAATTCCCAGAACAGGCTCTGGAGAATTCCTACCTAAAACTAATGAGAAAGGTATGAAAAAAGGTCTGAGAAAATATGAAAAACGGAGAAAACTGAGCAACTATATATAGGGGTTCGGCAGGTGTGGGGCGAGTCGCCCCACACACCGGGCGAATCTCCTGGTGTGGGGCGAACCGCCCCACGTCCCGAGCGAATCGCCCGGGAGTTCCAGTCGGCCAAGGACACGTTTTCGACGCGTTTTTGGATTTCTTTTCCTTTTCGGACTCGGTTCTTGCCTTCTAGTGACCTTTTAGCCTTCAGACTTGACCCCTAGACTTCAAATCCCATCCGGAATCTTCTAGATACTCCAAAAATGTCTTCGGAACTCCGATTCTTCGTTGTCTTCAATATAATTGCCCAGAAAACCACGTTTTTCACCTAAAACCTGTAAAATGCAAATCAAAGGGAAACGTGACACTATTCTAATAAAATGCACTAAAATATAGCTAAATTAACATAGAGGATATCTAAATTGGTGAAAAAAGACTCGAATGAAAGTGTAAAATATACGTTCATCAAACTCCCCAAACCGAACCTTTGCTTGTCCTCAAGCAACTAAGCTAGACTCTAATGCAAAAAACAATGCAACACAAAAAATGGAGTCTCATGCCAAATCAAATGAACTAATCTATTGAATCTAACAAAAACCTTATGAACAAAAACCATACAAATCATAACATGGATATAGGTTGAAGGATGCCTCGATTGACTCATACACATTCACATAAGCACTTATGTCAAACAAGATAGTCTTTCGTAACATTCTCTACCTGGACCTAGTCAGTGACGACGTAATGAAACATGTTAAAATACGAATGGTTGTCCCGTGCCTATGAAACTGAGGACTTACTACTGTTCACCAAGTTAAGACTTTTCCTCAAAGAGGTCGAACCTATACTGGCTCTCATCATCGAAGGAGGGTTCCCTAAAAAAGATAACACTCCCCTATTCTACCCATCTCTCAAGCAAAGCCTTAAATTATTCACCACTTCCTGAATGGCAGGATGAGGGTGGTCTAGAACAGATGACACTCAAACAAACAAAAGTCAAAAAATTACAACTCGATTACGAACATTACAAGAGTTGAAAAATGAGACTAACACTTTTGCTAAACTGCTCTTTGGGGTCTTTTCTTTTTTTTCTTTTTTTTTTCTTTTCCAGTTTTTTTCTTTTTCCAGGAATTTTTTCTTTTCTTCTTTTTTTTTTGATTTTTTTTTCTAGCCAGCAGTAGCACAATGAAAAAGAAATTAAAATGACTCACAAACGACCTCCCCAAACCTATTCGAAAGAATAGGTTGGAGTACAAACTTTACGAAAAAGGAAAATAAACTCACAACACACTCTAAAAATCGGAAAACAAGTCTAATGAAAGTGTAACCCCCTCCCCAAACCTATTCGAAAGAATAGGTTGCAAACAAAGGATCACACAATCTCACACTACCTCCTTCCTAGGCATTTAGCAATCTCAAAGCAAGGTGAAGACTTGTTGCCTCTTAGGTACATAATTACTCGTGAAAACAACCATAAGAGAAACATAAATGTGACAAGCCAAGCGAGAAAAACCTCAAACAAATTCATAGAGATGAAGCATATGATCAATGTCATAATTAGTTAATCTACCCAATAAAAATGTTCAAAAAATTTGGCAATAAACTCCACATAAAACATGCAAGACTATACTAGGATGAATGTAGTGTATGCAATTAAATACTAAGAAAGCGGTAAACGTGCAAATGCAAATGCAAACAAAAGATTTCACGAGTTTATCGTAACCAAGACAAGTATAGAGATAGCCAGCGATAACCCCCCCCCAAACCTGAACGTCGTCGCTCGTCCCGTACGTCGAAAGTGGATTTAAGGTGAGAGCTAATACTTGTATAAGTGACCTACATTACTCAATCAAACTCGTGAGAAAACAAAATGGGTGATAAACGAGGTAAAAAGATCGATGATTTAGCATAATAGGAGAAAATCGGTTTTCCGAAAGAAAATCCAGATCTTCAGTTTTCTGGACACCCGGGGCGAACCGCCCCAGGTGGGGGGCGATTCGCCTGGGGCGTCCAGAACGTCCCAGGTGGCCTGGTCCTGCCAGGCGAATCGGCCCACATGGGGGGCGGTTCGCCTGGCATCTCCAGACTCTTGGAGACGCTGTTTTCCTCCCAAAACGCAAAATTATCATCTTAAAACCTATTTTATCACCAAAGACACACGAAAATATAAAATAAAACAGAATGATATGCATGCAATGCAAGGAAACGATAAAACTAAACTACTTGCTACCATTACCACTAATGTTATCAATTATCAAATGGAAACGAATCTTGTGCATCTGTTCCATTACTCCTCGTATCTTGGGAACCATCCTTGGCTCCTCTCCGTATCTGCTCAAGCAAGTCCATGATTCCCTGAAAACTAAAATTAACAAAACCAAGAAAAAAATCTAAAAAATAACTAAGGGAATCAGATGGAAAATAAAAAGAGTAAAGATGATCAAAACTCCTTTGGGACTCATAGGTCGGTGCATGGACCAGAACGTTGGAGTCAAGATCAAGAGTATCTGCCGCAATTGATTCAAAGACACCAAAATCTTCAGAGATTGGCTCCTCGACCTCAACAGAACTCACGCCATCACCTTCTGACCCAAGTGAAGCAATGGATCCAGTTATCACTTCCTCTTGACCAACAACCTCGACATCCGCAAGTAACGACGTGGAATCCAAGATAAGCACTGAGGAGACTTCATCAATGGATTCTTCTCCACATTCCTCTTCATCGGCAATGTCGATTTCTGGTGGCTGACTACTAAAGCGAGATGTCCATGCCCTTGACACGGGAGGTAAGTCCCTATCCCAATGTTCCAGAAACTTGCTGGTTACTTCACCCCAAGTGCGCAACGATTTTTCCGGCGGGATTCTGAGCCATCTTCGAGCGTACCCTTTCAAGGCTCCCATAAATCCTCTCATACAAAGTTGCTCATGTGATAAAATAACCCCCTCCTCATTCTCACGAGGCATCCTCAACACTCCTTCCTCGTACGTGTCTAAGAACCCTCTTGGATCATCACCCATCGAAAACGTGGAGAGGATGGAGTAGTACGAAGGATCGAAGTCATAATCCCTGCAATCGTCATCCAATGTTATACAAGGCCCTCGAGGCATCACATACTGGGGCAACGGTGGTTGACTCATCCTTTCATATGACTAGTTTCTACACAGGAGGAAACAAGAAACCAAGGAGCAGAATCCACAAAAGAAAAAACAAAAACTTGCAAAGAAAAGCACAAAGAGTGCAAACAAACACAATGTAACCGAGAACTACGAGAGCGCAAGCACGTAAGGTAACCGAGATCAGATTAGATGAATTCACTGAAAAAGATAGGGGGAAAGAAATAGGGTAAGAAAGTGAAATTTTTGAGAGCAAACCCCCCAGAGCCTGTTCTTCTATAGGGAATTGAATGCTGAAAATATAAATAAGCTAAACAGAAAAAAGGAGTATAGTCCTCGGCAGCGGCGCTAATTTGATGAACCGGAATTTGTCAGATTCAAATTAATCAAATAAATTTGTTTTTAGCCAAAGGCAATTCACAACTACAACGAAAACCGTAGTGTAGCAGTAAAATAACCTCGAGTGTCGATCTCTAAGGACTATAACTAGCTTTATCTAATCTAAGTTAAACTATAAAATCAACAGATGACTTAGCACAGGTTTTTCTTATCAAGATAATGGAAGTTAGTGATAGTATGATCATTCAAAGCATAGTAGGTTAATAATTATGCATGAAGTACCCGATCGTTTTTGCATAGAGATCTTTGATCATGAATTGTCCAATGTGTTCCGTTTTATTCAGCACTACGAAGATAGAGGGCTTAGATAGATCAAAGAAATAAAGCAATAACTCAAAGTCTGATTCGCTTTACCGCCATCAGCATAATTACTAACCCTTCGCTAAGAAATCACATACTATCACCAACGATAGATTTAGCTACTCATAGATGTCATGCAATCAACATAAATCATAGCAAGATTGATTGAAAACATGTTGAAAGATAAATAAATTTAAATAGAAAAAATCTGAGATACAATGTTACCGAAGGTTGTCAATCTCCGAAGAATAGCGATCTCACAAGCTCCAAATCGATAACAAAAAGTATCTCCTATGCTAAGAATTCCTAGAACAGGCTCTGGAGAATTCCTACCTAAATAATGAGAAAGGTATGAAAAAAGGTCTGAGAAAATATGAAAAATGGAGAAAACAGAGCAACTATATATAGGGGTTCGGCAGGTGTGGGGCGAGTCGCCCCACATACCGGGCGAATCGCCTGGTGTGGGGCGAACCGCCCCACGTCCCGGGCGAATCGCCCGGGAGTCCCAGTCGGCCAAGGACGTGTTTTCGACGCGTTTTTTGATTTCTTTTCCTTTTCGGACTCGGTTTTTGCCTTCTAGTGACCTTTTAGCCTTCAGACTCGACCCCCAGACTTCAAATCCCATCCGGAATCTTCTAGATACTCCAAAAATGTCTTCGGAACACCGATTCTTCGTTCTCTTCAATATAATTGCCCGGAAAACCACGTTCTTCACCTAAAACCTGTAAAATGCAAACTAAAGGGAAATGTGACACTATTCTAATAAAATGCACTAAAATATAGCTAAATTAACATAGAGGATAGCTAAATTGGTGAAAAAAGACTCAAATGAAAGTGTAAAATACACGTTCATCAGTAAATACTATTTCGACTCTGTTTTGGGTTGTTAATTCAAATCTCGATTGAGATTGTGTTTCGTTTTCTTAGTGCGGTAATCTCTGTCTGTTACAGTGCAGTCCTCCGATCTGTTCCGTTGCCTTGTTCCGTTTTGGCTCCGCTGTGTTTTTCTGAGTTTGACTCTGTTTATTCGGTTTGCAGTCCATCGAAGGTAAACTACTCAGTCTATTCTTTTCGTTTTCGTTATTCTCCTTTTTTGACCTTTTTGCCCCGCTGGCCTTGACCATGAAACTATATGAGAACCGGGACATATGATAGTTTGATGTTGTTTTTAGACTGTGGGCTTGACCTCGTATGTTGACCGTGTTTGAAATGTTTGACTTTGAAAAACAGAATTGGACCTTAATATAGTAATATGAACCTTGAGGACTAAATCGAATTAGACAAGAAACTGTGAGGACTGGCTTGAGTTTGCTGAAATTTGAAAGGATCAATTTTGCAATTTTCTTTGACTAGTGTTGAAGGTAAAAGGACTTTTCTGCAATTACTGTGTGAGGGTAATTTTGTAATTTCACTGTTCTGGACTAAACTGTTAAAACGAGTTTTCCTTGAGGACTGGTCTGGAGTATGTTGAAACTGTAAAACTGTTTTGCAGTTTACCTCTTAGGGCACTTTGGTAATTTCTAGAGAGTAAAAGAGTGTTTTCCGAAAACTGATTAACTTAAATAGTTTCTGTCTTGACTCTTTATAACTGTTTGACTTGCTACTTAGTTGGTTAGGTATTCTTTGACTAACCTAGGGGTCCCGAGTTCGAATCCTATCTTAACCACCTTTTCTCCGTTTATCCTCTTTATCGTTTCGTCTCCATTCTACTTTAGGTAGTAACCTTTGGCTTCTGTTTAGGTTCACCGTCGCCCGTTGCTCCGTTGTTCAAGTCTCGATTATGTGATTAGGTGCTAAAGTTATTGAGGTGAGTGTTCACCCCAAAGTTTGTTTGTTTTTAAAACCTGGAAGGCAATGTGCTATGCATGTATATATACATAACTGTATTGTATTCTGTATGCTATTGCTTTAAAAGTAAATATGCCCTATGCATGACCATTTTACTTTATTATGTACGGTGTTGCTTTGTTTGTACTGACTCTTCTGTAGGAATGTAACTCGGTTACCCAAGCACTTTATCTGTTATTGTTTATGTCTGTTTCTATGTGGCCGGTTGATTAGGTTGTAACTAGGTAGACTTGGGTAGTGTGGAATATCGTGTTTATTTGGTTATTTCCTAGTCTATTCCCTTTTAGATGCGAGGCAGAAGTCGCTGAGGTCAATTAGGGTCGTAGGTTCTATTTCTGTTTCTGTCTAGAGTTGTACCCTCTACAGGGAGCTATAAGGGCATACTGGGAGTAGGAGTAACAAGGCGGTCTGCACCAACGTACTTCACCTTATCTGTTTCTGTTTGTCTCTGTTATGTAATCGGTTTCTGTTATTGTTATTGCTTTGCTTGCTACAAATGTTTGTTTTCAAATCCGTTCAGTTTTCTGTCTATTAAACTTAGAACCTCACTGAGATCATTTATCTCACGCTCTTTCTGGTTTCAAAATTCCTTCCTTGTAGATTTTGTTGAAGAAGATCAAGTCTAGGCGTCCAACGACTGAGAGTTGGGTTTGGGAGCTCGTGGGATTTTATTTGCTAGAAATAGGAAGAAAAACTCTTTCAACTTCACTGTCTGTTCTTTCTTAAAATTGACACTGAGTTTAGTTACCGTTATCACTGTTCTACTTTAAATTTGTAAGCTCATTTGAGCGGCAAAACCCTTCTTTATTATTTATTGAAGACCGTTACTTTTGATTTTCAAGATTTACATTATTTTCGAAAGAATTATTTGATTTCAAAAATCAGTACCGTTACAGTATCTCTCGACATTTTCTGCTATGAAGTCCCAAAGGTACTAGTAGATACCGGAAGCTCAGCCAATCTCATTTTCACAAGCACTCTAAAAAAGATGAAAATTGACCCGAAGGAAGGATTGAAAGAAGTGGTAAGCGCCCTAGTAGGGTTCGGAGGACAACCAATAATGCCCCTCGGGAGTTTGGTCCTACCAGTGTCTATGGGCAAGGATCCTTTCAGAGTAACAAAGGCGGTTACATTCTTGGTAGTTGATATTCCTTTCGACTATTATGTGGTAATAGGGAGACCCGCATTGTCTCAATTCAATGCTGTTGTCTCAACCGTCCACAACCCTATGAAGTTTCCTTGTGACGACGGAGCCGTAGGGCAAGAAATTGGGAACATATGAGAGGCGTGGGAATGCTATACTCTTTCTGCAAGTGTGACCTCGAGCGCACGTTTTTCCCTAGGAGACAGGGATCCGGAAGCAGGAGCAAATACTTTTTACTCCATTCGAGCGAATCGGACTCGAAGAAAATCTAAAAAGCCTAGTCTGGCAGTAAGGCGAAGAAAAGCGGTCCAGAGGAAAGAACAAAGTTTAGAAGTGGCAGAGGTAAAAGAGCTCGAAGAGTACAAAGTAATTCCTCCCATCCCTCCGACCTCAAAGAAAAAAGCATTTTTTGAAGAAAACAAAATTGAAGCAAAAGAGGCCTTGGAAGAAATTCAAGTGGTAGAAGGGTCCTCCGACAAGGTCACAAGGATAGGGACAGAGATGACTGCTGAGGTACAAATGAAGGTCATCCAATGCCTCAGAGACAACAATGATGTCTTGGCATGGAGTACGTAGGATCTCAAGGGAATTGACCCTAGGGTCGCGGTTCACCATCTGAACTTAGATCCCAAGATCACCCATATTTGCGAGAAGCGAAGAGACTTTGGTCCGGAGGACAACGCCATTATTGAGGCTGAGGTCCAAAGGCTATTGAAGTCAGGGCACATGAAGGAAGTGAGATACTCTGATTGGGTTTGCAATGTTGTCCTAGTAGAAAAAGGTGAAGGGAAATGGAGAATGTGCAACAACTTCACTCGCCTTAACAAGTTTTGTCCGAAGGATCCTTATCTCCTTCCTAGGATTGATCAACTTGTGGACTCCACCACCGGATGTGCACTATTTAGCTTCATGGACGCCTACCAAGGCTTTTACCAAATCAAGAGGCGAGGGACGACGTGCCTAAGACAACATTCTTTGCCAATGGCAACATCTACTTCTTCAACGTTATGCCTTTCGGACTCAAGAACGCGGGATCAACATACCAACGCCTAGTGAACAAGATGTTCAAGGAAGAGATAGGCAAAACCATGGAAGTTTATGTTGATGACGTGCTAGTGAAGAGAAAGACGGAGGACCAACACGTCGAACACCTCAACAAGTGCTTCGCGGTCCTGAGGAAGTATGGTATGAAACTTAATCCGGCAAAGTGCACATTTGGTGTCAAGGGAGGCAAGTTCCTTGGTTACGTAGTGACCGAAAGGTGAATAGAAGCAAATCCAGAAAAGATCAAAGCCATCCTTGACCTTCCGCAACCATGGACACTCAATGAAGTACACCAATTGGTTGGAAAATCCATCTCCCTAAGCCGTTTCATCTCAATATCGGCCGAGAAGAACTTGCCCTTCTTCATGTTCCTGAGGAAGAATAATCAGTTCGAGTGGACAAAGGAATGTGAAGAGGCTTTTGAGAAACTAAAGCAATACTTGTTGCCGCCGCCTTTGTTATCCAAGTCGGTGGACGGAGAACCATTATACTTGTACCTTGCGACCACCTCGGAGGCAATAAGTTTCGCCCTAGTACGGATTCAAGGGAATGATCATATGCCGATTTACTATTTGAGAAAGGCGCTCACTGGTGCGGAGATAAGGTACATGGACATTGAGGGATTGTCATTTGCCTTGGTCTACACCGCAAGGAGGCTCAAACCATATTTTGGTGCACACAAGGTAGTTGTCTTAACAAGCCAACCTCTCAAGCAAGTCCTAGGGTGACCGGAAATGAGTGGAAGACTAGCAAGATGGGCAATCGAGCTTAGTGAGTTCGACATCCACTACCAAGATCCATTAGCCAAAAAAGCTCAAGTCCTAGCGGATTTCTTTGTTGAGTACCCCGCCAAGGACCCTATGGGCGTCGACCCAAAGGAAGCACGATCAGATTCCGCTATGACAATCGACTCCCAAGGACCATTAGTGAGCGAACCCTTCAAGGCTCTAGAAGCGGCGTTGAAAGGATTCAAGGAATTAGCCCAAGCTAGTAGGGAAATTGACATGTCCAACGCCGAAGACGCTATGCTTTATCGTCCTGAGACAAATGACCGAAAGGAAGTGTATACCGCCAGTCACGTGTTTCTTCTCAACGATGTGGCCGTGGAAGAAGCAAATTCTGAGATCATCATCCATGGACCAAAACTCGTCACGGAGGGTCCGGAGGAAACAACAAAAAGGCCGAAGGAAATAGCCAAGGGTCCAAGAAATCATGCTTCCCGAGTCAAAGGAACCAAAAGATCATGGCGATGTTTAGATTTTACAAGTAGATGGTTCGTCTTGCAGAAGGACCGAAGGAATCGGAATTTACCTCAGGAGCCCCGGAGGAGCCGAGTTAGAATATGTTGTGACCTTAGACTTCTCGGTCTCAAACAATGAAGCGGAATATGAAGCAATTTTAATTGGTCCCCGGATGGCCAACGCACTTCAAGTGAAGAAAATCAAACTTTTCACCGACTCTTAGTTGGCCGAGAGGCAACTGTCCGAAGCATTCAAAGCAAAGAAACGTTCCTTGTTGGAGTACAAGGATGCTATCAAAGGAGAAATGGCACACTTTGAAGAATTCCAAGTGGAAAATTTTTCTAGAGAATTCAATGGTAGGGCAAATGCCTTGTCAAAGTATGCATTTGCGTCCGGAGGCGTAGATACTCGAAATGTGATACTTCTGAAGATAGAGCTTTTGGCCATCACAAGTTCTCAAAAAAGCGCGCAAGGCATGTTCACTATTGATACAACTACAAGTTGGATGCAACCTATCGCCGCCTATCTAATGCATGGCATCCTCCCGAGGGACCGTGCGGAGGCAAGAAGGATCAAAGGAAGAGCAGTGAGATACTTCGTCCAAGGGACATATATTTACAAAAGATCCTTTAGAGGCACACACCGTAGGTGCGTTAGAAACAACGAAGTTCAAGAGATTCTAGAGGAAATGCACCAAGGGAGTTGTGTGGAAACCATTCGAGAGGAAGATCTCTAGCCTAGAAAATTATCCGCCAATGATTTTATTGGCCAACGGTGCGAGAGGACGCATCACAATTTGTGCCCAAGTGTGAAGAATTCCAATACTTTGTGACCCCCGATCATGCGCCCGCAAGACCACTCATTCCCTCCAAGATCACATGCCCCTTCGACACATGGGGAATCGACATAGTCGGACCATTGCCCAAAGGAACCGGACAATAGAAATTTATCATTATCGCCGTAGAGTATTTTAGCAAATGGGCAGAGGCGGAAGCGGTTTCAGTAATCAGCGAGAAGAAAGTCATGGACTTTGTCTGGAGGAATATTGTATGCATGTTTGTCCTACCAAGGGTCCTTGTGTCCGACAACGGTTCTCAGTTCTCCGGAGCTAAGTTCAACGCGTGGAGCGAGAGGATGAAGATCGAAAGGCGCTTTACTTCGGTGGGATATCCCCAAGCTACTGGCCAAACCGAGTCCACAAACGGGACGCTCATGAGAAGCTTGAAGAAAAGGTTTTCAGCGTACCAAGGAAGTTGGGTCGAACAACTCGATGGCGTCCTCTAGGCCTATCGCACTACTTCAAAGACAGCTACACGGGAAACTCCATTCTCCCTTGTCTATGGTTCGGAGGCAGTAATCCCGGTCGAGATTGTGCAAGAGATATTGAGAATTCAAGGCTACCAACCGGAGAACAACCATGAAGCAAGAATGTTCGACCTTGAAATGCTCGAAGAGTCAAGGACCACAGCATTGGCAAACATCTTGCGCTACCAAGCCATTGTCACAAAGGCCTACAACAAGCATGTCAAGGACAGAGATTTTCAAGTTGGGACTTGGCACTCCGCAAGGCGGACATCCTAGGAAACCCACACAAGATGGAACCCAAGTGGGAAGGCCCTTACAATATAGTGGAAGCCAATTCCAATGGAAGTTATCGGTTGGAGGATACCGAAGGAAATGAGTTGAAGAACACTTGGAACACCACCAATCTCCAGAGATTTTATGCCTAGAAGGCATTGGGGAATTATGCAAGGTTTTGATGAGCTCCTGTGGAAGGCCCCCTTTCGCTAGTTTATGATTTCGAGTTCAGTTTATGTTTCTCCCTTTGGCATGGCCTCGAAGCCCACCGTTGTAATTGAATTTCCGTCAAATCAATGCAACTCTTTCAGTTTGAAGTATTGTCTTGCTTGCGCGAAAGGAAGGTATAAGATCACGAAAGGCAGGTATAAGATCACGAAAGGTAACACAAAAATGCGAAACTAGACAAGGGGCTCCGAAGGAAAGAAATAATGTCGAAAGGGAAAAATTCTTGTCTTCTCAAATTTTAAAGACAAGAAAAAGACGTCTCGGAAAACTTTTCTGAGAAATTTCAAGTTGAAGGTCCCAGGACGTACAAATTGCTCGACTTCCGCTTCACGGCCAACTTGCAAGTGGTCCGACGACCACAATATGTTTTTTCCTCGGATTTTTTGAAGAAAAATTGAAGGGAGAAAAAGTGTGGTCGACGGTACACTTAATTACCTAAGAGCCGACTACAGTATCAATTACCCTTGCTCAACTAGCAGTCGTTGTAAAGCGTCCGAAGGCATCAGGGGATTGATGCGCACGACTAGCGCGACTTCATACTTGGTGAAATTTTCCGAAGTTCTCCGCAAACACATAGCGGCCGACCAGCAAGGGGGGCCGACCAACAAGGTGCCCGATTAGCAAATTTATATACTTAGGAAATTTTGCAAAAATGAAGAAGAGGCTACGACAAGCCTCTAAGCATCGTGAAGCACGATAAGCCTCCTAAGATAACCGGGCATACTCGGCCTTCAATGAGTCCTGCTTCCGTAGAGCGATCTTTGGGGAGAACCGAGGGGAGACCTTTGAGCGTCATGTTGGCTTGCCTCTGGACGAAGACCTTCCTCGGCATGAAAGCTTCCACTACCGGTAACCTGGCTAGACCCTCCTCCTGCTCGACTACCTCCAGAGCCGGCCTTCTTCCTCTCGGCTTCAAGAAACTCTTTGTACTTGATTATCTCTGGGAACTCTGAGTTGGGATCACGTCCGAGGATGGGTCCAGGAAGCTTCATCCAATGAGTGTTGCGAGTACCCGCCCTCTCAAAAGGTTCGACTATCCCTAGTCGGAGTACCTCCGGAACCCAGGCAGGAAGGAGACCAATCTTCTCGGGATAAGGCACCTCCGGATTAGCGACAATAGCTCCAAACTTGCAAGCCTTGTGCTCCTCGTCGGAAACATTTAGGTCAGGGCAGTCGTAGAAGTCGCCTCGCTTGTTGTCCATCAAACCAGTGGCATCAGATTCAAACTCCTCGGACAAAAGGCCTTTAGCCTTGAGTTGGTCGAGCGCAGAGTAGAAGCCATCCTCGCGAGACGCTTCTTTGGTCTCTTGAAGCTTCAGATGGTAGGAATGGGACTCACAGAAATCTTTGGCTCCTTCAAATCGAGTATCCTTTCGATACCCGAGGACGACATCCTTGAAGCGAGCGGCCTTGACTGACATATTGTTCTAGACATCCTTCCACCCCTTGTTCTGCCTCTGCACCTTAGTTACCTCGGCCGCATGGCTAGAAAATTTAGCCTTCTTGACCCGCAAGTCTTCTCCATTGCTCGAGCACGCTCATAGCTTCTTGCACTTGAAGATGGAGATTAGCGACTTCCTCTGGAGCACCCTTATCGGCAGCAAGGTTTCCATAGGCTCCGACGATAGCAGAAAGCTGCAAAAAATACAAACGGGTCGAGGAGAACTATAAGTGAAAATGTCCGAGAAGAAACACTTAGAAAATATTTTTATGAAAAGGAGCAAAATATTAAGAACTACCTTGCGCGAGACCTGCTTCAGTTCATGTGCCCGGTCGAACTCGTCGAGCGCCATGATTCGGTTGACCTCATCAGAAAGTTCCTCATCAGTGACTATCTCCTTGCCTTTGCTTTTGTCCCTCTTGGACCGCTTAGAGGCCCGACCACCTTCGTCCTCGGAGCTCCTCTTGTTCTTCTTGGACTTCTTGTCGTCCTTGGGCTCATCATCGGCCTTCTTGGTTTGTGGCAAGGCCATCTCAAGCTGAGGCTCCCCGTCTCTCTCCGGACGAGCCATATCGTCCTTATGGACAGCAGCATACCTCGGCGTCTAGCAAGGAATATGTGACAGAGTGCTCATCACCTTATCCAGCTTCTGCTGCTGGACAAGCTTGCATTGAGCGGCGTGTTGCTTCCTCTCGGCCTTGAGTGTCTCTGACATGATCCCCTTAAGCCAATAATCTACAAGAAAAGATTGCTTAGTGTCCGAGAAGCAAGAGTATAAGGTCCAAAGACCAACAAAAATGTAAAGGCGCGAGGAGCAAATCGTTACATAGGCGCGACAAGCAAGTAAAAGGAAAACTAGCTAAGTATGAAAACGGCTACTCGGAAGGAAAACAAAAATAGCTACTCGAGCAAACGATCGCTCATCGGACGAGAGAGCAGTCGAACAACAGTTGGCTAAAGTCCTCGGACAGTGAGTTACTAAAATCTTTTTGGAAACCACAGTATACCGGCTTGGTCAAGCTTGCCAAATACGGAAAAGGATGGAGATTCAATGCCCAATAAAAGTATCTTTTGGGGTCTGGAAGCAAGTTTTGTCTTTGGAAGCGAGCAGCCCAAGGGGCCATTTCCTTCGACTTCGCTTGTAGGCTTGCCTTGGGTTTCTAGGTCCCTCAGAAGAATTTCTTCGGAACACCCCAATCGAGATCAGTGTCTGACATATCTGGCTTCAGTACCTTGCGCACATAAAAGTAACGTGACCACCATCGACACCCGATGGAAGTCGGAGCCTCCTTAAGAAAGGCGAAGCCAGGCCGAGTAGAGAAGAAATAGAAGTGGGGGTTCCCCGGACTGAGTGATACTTGAAAAAGTTTTATAAAAGTTGAGAAGTTTACGGGAATCTTCTTTATATGGCAGAAGACCCCATAGCATACTAGCGTGCCGAGCGAGCTCGGAATGATTTGGGCTCGAGCGAGGCCAAGGTCGTTGAACAAGTCTCGGAAAGCGTCGCAAAATGGCATCCACCATCCTCGCTCCAAAGCAATGGTATGAACGGCTAAATACCCCGAAGGAGTGTTGTAAAAGGTTTGATCAGGTGTCGGGCAGAGAATTTCGACCTTCGTCGCGGGCAAACTATATATCCACCAGAGGTGTGGAATCTTTTCCTCGGTAATGGTGGTCACGACGGTTGGAATGTCACCACCCGCATTCATCTCGCCTTCCGGGTCCGGGTGGTGAACTTCAGAAACACCACGGGTGAACTTAGTGTCCGAGGATGCCGCTCCCCTCGGACGACCATCTTTTGCAAACTTAGGAGAAACTGGCTCTCCCTTCCGCCTTCTCTTACTCCTCGAGGTGGACCTAGAAGTCCCAACGTCCTCGGACGCGGATACTTGATTAGCAACTTCATCTTGCTCCACAAATTCTTTAGTTTGTTGAGGAATGTCTTCCTCCCCCCGACCACTCTCGGAACTTCCCTCGGACTCACTACCACCTTGCTCCTCGGACGCGTCAACAAAAGAATCACTTGTCTCATTTCGGGCATAAGGTGGAGGTTTACTCCTACTCGGACCAGCCCCAACGACATTTATAGGTGGCCGACGAATGTCTCCGTCCGGGGACACGGTCACAACTCTATTATAATAGCCCGGAGGTAAGTACCTCACAGGGTTTGGACTTTCAACTCGTCCGGAGGAAGAATGGTCCTCAATTTGAAGAACTTCAGGACCCTCTAAGGCGACCACCGCATCATCCTCAAAATTATGGACTCTTGGTTCAAAGGTGTCCGGTCGACCACCAGCTCTATAGAAGAATCCTCCGACCCCGACCGCGGCACTTATCATCTCGAGAGGAATGTTGTGCTCGGCACCCGCCTCAACCTCGTCATTAATAAAAGGAACCTCTCCGGGAGACTAGTCGATCCTCCAGAGGTGTACTCGCCACCTCCTCGGGAACCTCTCCCTCGGGAAATTCATCCTCAAGGAAGCCAGCAGACATCAGACTCCCGTCGTCCTCGTACCCTTGACCTTCGGACAAGTTTTTGCTATCGCTCCTCTCGGACATCCTTGATGACAGAGTTTTTTACACTAATATTCGGTTCTTTTTCACCAATTTAGCTATGCTCATGCATGCATTTTAGTGCATTTTGTTAGAATAGTGTGACGTTTCCATTTTCTTTGTTATTTTCAGGATTTAGGTGAAAATTGCACTTTTGGATATGAATCATGGTGAAACGTTGAAGTTTTGGTGCAACGAGATCACCCGTGGTGTGTCAAGGAGTATGGGGACGTGTTTCCAGGCCAAAAGACCAAGTTTCTGAGCTCAAAGTCGTGCCCAAGGCCAAGGAGAACATGAAAGATTCGGAAACGGTAGTGCATTCGGAGTTCGGATGAAGATTTTGGAGCCTTTGAAGTGAAATCCGGAAGTTCCATTTGCATAGTCTCGGTATTTCGGGCACCAGTATTTCATACTATATGTGATTGGGATGAGGTTACAACCTACACGTAGCTAACTCGAAGAGCTATCCAACGGTGGGTCTTACGTGCCAATCCGAGTTCGGACGCGCCCTGAATATCTGTTCGAACTTAGAGAAAAAACTGGCGAACTTGCTGCCAGCCACAGGCGGACCGCCTGGGACGGGGAGCGCACAGCCCCTCAGATTCCGGAATTTGGCGATATTTTATATATATAAGTCGAATTTTCAGATCTTAGATCATAATTTTGCAGACATAAACCCTAGAGCTTGTTCTGGGTTTTCTTTGACTTAGAACTACTTTTTCTTAGCAATTTGGAGCACCACGGTAGAGATTTGGACATCTTTTGATCTCACCCTGCTAGAAACTTGTGAGTTTAGCAATTCATCGAAGATTGATAATCCTCTGTGGTAACTTTGTATCTCGCCTTTTTCATACTCTATCTTTCAATTCAATTATGTTTTCATCTATGATTGCTATTGTTGATCTTGATTTTGATATGAGTAGCTAAATTTCTAGTTGGTGATAGTATGTAAATTCATAGCTAGGGTTCATATTGTGCATGATTGAGTTTCTGAGTCTTTTACTTGTATAATTGGTTTATTCGATTCTTTGATCCGACTAAGCCAAATATCTTTGTAGAAAAGTGTTAGAAACACTAGGACAATTCAAGATCATCGATTCAATATTTATAATTATCGAGTACTGCTTGAACTAAGCCTGAGAACCTTAGCCAAGTATTTGTATGGATAGGAAGCTTTCAAAATACACGTCACAACCTGTCTTTTGGTGTTTGTTAATTCGAATTACTTTTAAAGCAGTACGGGTTGCACTTTCATGCACAATTAGAACTCGATGCTTAGAATGAGCATTACTATCACCAGCTCTCGTCATATATCGTTAAGTTAAGCTAAGTTAGATTTGTTTACTGAATTCATAATAGTTATTGTAGTTAAAGCTACTTAAGTCCCTAGAGATCGACACTCGAGGTCATCTTACCTCTGCACTACGTGTTTTGTGTAGTTGTGAGTTGCCCTTTGGCTACAACAAATTTATTTGATTGTTCGAGGCTGACAATCTCGTTCATCAATCCTAAACAAAGGAAGACGAAAAGTATCAATCAACGTGGGTCACTTACAGTCCGAGAGGTCCATTTAGATATTTTTTAAGTCCAAATCTCATAATTGAGATGTACGATGACAAAAATACTAAATCACAAGTGTACGACTACGCGAGGAAACAAAAATCTACTGGGCACATATTATCTCATGTCGGCCGACTACCAACTCCGAAGGAAAGCTGGCCGACTACCAATTAGGGAGGAAAAGGGGGCGATGAGAAATTAAAGGGAGAGAGTACCATAAAGCCTAGAGTAGCGAGCACAGATGGAAAAAGCATAGCAAAGTCTCGAAAAAGCAAGGAAAAGAAAAACGAGCAATCAAACGTACTTGCTTCCGGATGATCCGCCGCTCGATTAAGATGCCTTGCTCGACTTCGCTCTGCTTCTCGACCAAGAATGCTGCTCGACAACCATCCTCAATCGACTACGGATACTGTTCGACCACTTCCTCTTCTCGACCAATTCAATTGCTACTCGGGCAGGTCAATTTGCTCTGAAGTGATTTTGGACGTAAATATTGCGAATGAATCTAAGTACCCCTATTTATAAGAGGGTAGCATGGGAAGTCGAACCATCGTATATGGGCCGACGGATCTGGGCCGCACTCGCAAGGAGACGGAAGGCCCGGATCAAGCCACGTCATCCAATGAAGATTTTTCCCTCGGAGCGCCGCGAATTAGGACAAGACAGCGGAAGCACGTACGTCCTAAGGGGAATCTTGCCAAACTTGCTCCTCGAGCGGCAAAAAAAAAAAAAAGGAAGAGTAATAAACAAAACTCAGAAAACTTTGGAACGTCTCCGGACACATGCTCCTAGGACGCTATATTGCTACTCGGATGCCAAAGTCACTGCTCGACCCCTATGCAGTTACATAAGCTTACCCGGATCAAATCTCTCTCATACAAATACCTCTTTTTATGCTCTGAGTACCGTCTACTCGGACCATAAGAAAAGGGGGAGGGAGAGATATGAGGAGGGAAAGATTATGAAAACCATACAGGTCGCAAGGAAAAACTTTTTTTCACCCATACATCGGACAATACTTCAAAATTTAAGAGAAGTCCGACTTGAACTTAATAGTTCCACAACTATCTTCTACTAATATACTTGGAAACTAGATGGACATATGTTGGTGTTGGAATATGTCCAACCCCTAAGGGAGCCTAAGAGCGTACTAGGGCATCATGGGCTGACCACGATAACAGGGTCCTACTACCCACCACCATAGTCCACCCGGCAAGAGATTAGGCAAAATAGCCTAAGTCCTGGTCCAGAGGAAAAGGTGGTCCTCGGACCGTAGCAGCTCTCCTTCCGACAAGGAAGAGCTAATAGCGTAAGTCCTGGTCCAGAGGAAAAGATGGTCCTCACACCGTAGCAGCACTCCTTCCAACAAGGAAGAGCTAACTGGTCCCAAAGAAAAGGGTGGTCCCCGGATCGCAGGAGCTTAAGGTGCGTCCTACTACCCCGTCCTATGACGGTACCAAGGCGACACACGCCCTACTAGCCTTCCGGCACCCGAAAGGACCACTTTACCCCTGCCAGCTCTAGCAATAGGTCTAGGCCAAAGCCCATATATATGGGCTACTCTTAATGGGCCGAAACCTAATGGAGGCTCAATCCGGACCGGACACTTGTCACGATCCGAGGAGCTCAGGCAATATTCTATTGCTAGTATAAATAGGGGCTCACCCATTCAAGGTACCAACTATTCAATCATTCAATCATTCAATCATCACCACATCCCATCACTCTACTTTCTCACTCTACATTTACTAGGGAAGCCTACCAACTACCTACATGTAAAGTCGTTCCTCCGGCTTGATCATTGACAAGTCGGGCTTGTGGCACTAACCCCCCCCCCCCTCTCTTGATAAGTTATATCTCAGGTCCTAGGAACAAGTATGGAAGGCACTTGAAGACTCACGCCTCAGACGCTCTAGAGGAAAGCACTACTGTCGCCTTGCAACGACGCTCTAGTGGAAAGCACTAATTACCTATCAACAGGTATAAAATGTCAATTCGAAAGGATCAAGTATGTGAATACCCAAAATTGTTTTTATTTTTAATGTTTCTGTGATGTGTGAAAATTATATTTTCTGTACATGGAGAAACTAAAATATTTTTGAGCTCACAGTTTTGCATAGAATTTTGTGCCCGTCTTTGACGGTGATTACGTCTGGCTTCTGAAGTACTTCATTCTGTATGTGTTCCTTTAGCGGGGAACTTTCTGTTCTGTTTCTGTTTTGTACCGACCTCTGTGCCACCGGAGCTACACTAGTGGCCATAGTGTGATTCTTTCTGAGCTCAACAAACTGTTATGTTATTGTTCTGCTACTGTTCTGATATAAGTACTCCATGAAATTGTTTCTGGTTATGTGTGCGTGTATATATACTGTATGTTTTCTGAAGCATGTGCTTGATCCGGTAAGAGTGTCAATATATCTTTCTTACGGGTTATTAGCTTCCCCATGAGTTAGTAGCTTACCCCCTTACTCCCCCAGTTTCAGTGTAAAAGTTATGTGGCATTGTGGAGGATTTTCTGTTGGAGTAAGCGAGCTAGAGTGACAAAGGAGATTCTGAAGGCTATGGAGTAAACTTGGTCTACAGGGATTTGTATTTTTTTGATGGATTAGTTTATTGAGAACTTACTTATGTTGTACTCAGATGGTTTTGTATTTTTGGGAATACTAGTTTCACTACAAGGAAAACTGACTTTAGCGACAGATGTCATCCGTCGCTATATGTTAGCGATCCGTCGCTAAAGGCGATTAGCCACGGATTGTCTGTCGCTAAATAGGACGTCGCGAAAAGTGGCGTCGCTAAAATAAAAAGCGACGGTTAAACCCAACCGTCGCAAAATAATAGCGCCGGATAAACCTATCCGTCTCCCTAGTGGTCGTTGACCATTATGGAGACGGAATAAATTTTCCGTCGCTATTATTTTGTGACGGATTGGTTTAACCGTCGCTAAATGGATGGGACATGTGTCCTTCCCTGGCCAAGTGCTCAGTGCGACGGATAGAGTCATCCGTCGCTATATTTTATATATATTTATATTTTTTTTTAATTTCTGTTATTGTTTTCAAATTATGTTTGTCATTCGAGTTAAAATTTAATGCGCCAGAGATTTATGTACGATGATTGACGGTACGAAACTATAAATTTCATTCAACAAACTAAAATTGTACGTACAGAAATGCTAAAATGTACGAACATAAACATAAAAAACGAGCATCTCAAAATGTACGGAGATGCAATCCTAAAATGTACGAACATAAACTAAAAATACTAAAACTACTAGCTACTCCTCTGCCTCTGCATTCTCCTCGGCCTCTGCGTTCTCCACCCCACCCAAAGCTCCAGCATGGTGGTGCGGCTGGATGAGGGGAGGATCCCGGTTCCAGTACGCTTCCCACAGCGGCCGAGAAGCCGTGTCAATCTATGGGCCATTTTCCCTCCTTGCTCCAGTCAGTTTTGACTCTCATCATCGTATGCATGTGGATGCTAGATCCTCGGACCAGGAACGCATTCCACAATTCCTCCATATGAGCAGGAGGCATATAGTCGGACTTCTGCAATATATATTCAATGTACATAAGTGAAATGACACACAATTTACCTAAATGTTACACTTAATTAGTGAGCGTCGCCTACTCAATAACCTAAGGTTGCGGTCTAACGTAATCATGGGCGCCGCCTACCCAACATCATGAATGCGGACGTAAAGTTATTAAATACAAATAAAGTACCTTCAATTCCTCAAAAACCTGCTCCTTTGCGGACATAGGAAGCGTACTCCACCTTTCACCCCCACTCCCTGGCTCTGGAAGCGTATGAAATCTTCTACGGATAATGTTGCCCAACTTTCTATTAGCTTCAGGCGGGTGAAACCTGTAACACATATTAAAAAAATAATTATGGATACCCACAACTATATATAAAAACAATTAAATACAAACTTTAAGTACAAAACTTACATGGAACCCTGCCCAACAGACAAGACAGGCAGCCCATTGTCGCCGCCCTGGGCAGTGCTTGACCATCGTTGCCGCCCTGGGGTTGTGCTTGACCATCGACGTTCATTGTCTTGATTGTTAGTTAACTTATTGTCAGTTAATAAGTTGTCACTTAATAAGTACAGACGAGGACTCGGAAAGCAATGAAAGTTTGTAATGTTTACTCTATGGATACCAGGAAATAAAGTCCATTTATTAGTAGGTCACTCGATGATCATATTATTAGTTTGGTCCTATGGTGTGTTCAGTTAAATACAATCAGTTCGCTTAAATGTCAGTAAGGCTTACCAATGGGTGCAAACCAATAAAACGCTTACTGATCGACAGTAAACATATAGTATTAGTTATCACCCAATGTAAGCCTAATCCAACACTTCCAAACTAATATATGTATATCATCATCACACTTTATAAAATGATTAAATATTAACCAAAATCGTAAAAGTCTACTTCCAGAATAGATTGATAGATTACATCTATTTCAATCTACTTTAATAAACCAAATATTACTCAAAATAAATATAAATAATTAAATTAACTAATTAACATAATTAACCAGATTTATTTAACTTAATTAATCTATATTATACTAATTACAGTTAATATAATCAATTAACAGCCTCTCATTAATTAAAACAAATTTATAAAATTAAATAAGAAATCGAAAAAATGGAAGAACAAACTGATTATTGCTATACAACATATATAATCTAACAATTTATAACTAGAAAAATCATAATTAAGCACAAAAATTAGAAAGCCCCAAAAAATAGGGTTAGGGTTCTAACCTTTTATTTGGGCAGAGAATCTGAGGTGGTGGCAGTGGTGGATTTGAGGCACCGTCGAATCCTCTACATCCACAAACAAGAAACACAAACAAACAAAGGGAAGAAGATAGAGTCAGATTCGAAACCAAATCAAATGAGAGAAGAAAATTTCGCAGATAAGAAAGGGTATGAAGATACAAAACATAAACACGAGACTTACCGTGGTGATGTGGTCGAGGTGGTGGTCGTGGTGGTGGAGCCGATCCGTGGTGGTGCTGGTGGTGGTGGTGGTGGATTTGAGATGGGAGGAGAAGAAGGAGTTAGTGTTTGAAGAGATTTGGAATGGACAAGTGAATGAATCTATACAGACGATGCCGTCTGTATAGTCGACACTTAGCGACGGATAGACTTATCCGTCGCTAGGTGTTCATTTATTTATTTATTTTCAATTTTCTTTATTCTGGTCAACAGAGTTAGCGACGCATAGACTTATTCGTCACTAATTTAGCGACGGATAAAAATTTATCCGTCGCTCGGTTGATGCCGGATTGACCCTTTCCAATGACGAACTGGGCTTAGAGCGCATATCGTCATTATCCGTCGCTAACCGTAGTGATCTGTCGCTAATTAGCGACGGATAGTATCCGTATCTACTAATACGTCGCTAAATGTCTGATTTCTTGTAGTGTTTTTTAATGATAATTGTATCGGGATTTTAGACGCTCTGATGTACCATCGGAGTTAATTCTTCTGTATTTGAGGACATTAAGGAGAGGCTTCGTGTTGGCGTGAGCCCATCTCACGATACACGGTCGAACGCGCCAGTTTCGATTTTGGGGCGTTACAAAGACAGTTGAAAGGATTTTGGATCCTAAAACTTGAAGATCTTCTAGCAAATAGTTACTTTCCCACAGCTGTGCTGAAACAAATGGATAAGTGGAATGTGCTGAAAGTTGCTAACAATTAGAGACAAGAATCTCCTCTTAACAACTTTGATGAAAGAAAGTTGTGGTTGGATGCTAAACTAAAAAACAGAGGAGTGGCTCTCATAAAGAAATTGAATGAATCTCCAGAGTACTTCAAACCTCTAGATGTCACAGAGTTTTATGATTCCACTGTACTGAAAATAACGAAGAAACTCCACCTAATTCCTTATGATTACTTCTATCTGACAGAGGAAGGAATGAAAGAAGATCTACGCTGGCTAAGAAAGATCTACAAAGGCAACATCAACTCTGATCTTCAGCTTGAACATGCTAGTTGTTGGGGTCTATACCTTTGGACTGAATACTGCAACATTGAGTGTCCCCAAGACAACTACATCATGAGTTGCAAACTCAGTAGAGAGAAACAACTGCAAGTCAGAAATCTTCTTGAAGATTATGAAGCTGACTGCTTTGAGTTTCCACAAATTGTTGAAGCCAGTGTGAATGAAATCCACTGATGAACCGAGATTTGTCGGGTCCCTATCAATCAAATAAATTTGTTATTTAGCCAAAGGCAATTTACGACTACAACGAAAACCATAGTGTAGCAGTAGAATGACCTCGAGTGTCGTTCTTTAAGGACTATAACTAGCTTTATCAAATCTAATTTAGAATATAAAACAGCAGGCTATATAGCAAAGGGTTTTCTAACAGATAATGGAGATTGGTGATAGTATGGTCCTTCAAAGCATAACGGGTTAATAATCATGCGTAAATTCTTCGGTCTTGCATGGAGATCTTTGATCAATCAATTGTCCTGTTGTAATTATTAAACACTACGAAGATATAGATATACATAGGTCGACGAGGGTCCAGTTGTGCCTAATAATTAATTAACATACGAAAATATAGGCTGAGCCTGATCAACGAAATAAAGCAATAACACGGAGTATAATGCGCGATATAGCAATTAGCATGATTATCAACCCTTCGCTAAGAATTCACATACTACCACCAACGATAAGTTTAGCTACTCATAGTTGTCATGCAATCAACAAAAATCATAGAAGAAAACATGTTGAAAGATATATAAAAATAAGTATAATAAACCGTAAGATACAATGTTACCGAAGGTTGTCAGTCTCCGAAGAATCGCGATCTTACAAGCTCCAATCTGCTATGAAAAAGTATCTCCTAAGCTACGAACCCCCAGAACAGGCTCTGGGAAGTTCCTACCTAAAACTACAGAGAGAGGTGAGAGAATAGGTCTGGAAAAGTATGAATTTCGGAGAAAAACTGAGTAACTATATATAGGCCTCGAATTTGTGTGGGGCGAAGGGCCCCACACACCGGGCGATTCGCCCGGTGTGGGGCGATTCGCCCCACGTCCCGGGCGATTCGCCCGGGAGTAAAATTCGCGGAATTCCGCATTTTCGACGCGGTTTTGGATTTCTTCCCCTTTTCGGACTCGGTTTCTGACTTCTAGTGGCCTTCTAACCTCCAGATTCGACCCCTAGACTTCAAATCCTATCCGGAAACCTTCAGATACTCCAAATAGGCTTCTGGAACACCAATTCCTTGTCAACTTCAATATAATTGCCCGGAAATCCTCGTTTTTCAACCAAAACCTGTAAAATAAAAACTAAAGGGAAACGTGACACTATTCTAATAAAATGCACTAAAATATAGCGAAATTATCATAGAGGATAGCTAAAATAGGTGAAAAAGACTCAAATGAAAGTGTAAAATACACATTCATCATCCTCCAGGAATATTCCAAGTCATGAACTTCAGATAGATTAGATTATTTCTTGTGTTTTGAACGTTGTTTGCTTCGTTATCTTTACTCTTTCTTGTAAACTTACATTGAAAGATAACTATCAGCAATAAATTTCTTTTGCTTACTCTTATTGCTTCTGATTATGCAATTTACTTATGCTTACTGTTTAATTACTTCAAGTACTTTTTCATTATTCTTCTGATTTATTCAACATGAGAAAATTATAAGGAGTTGTAATTAATTTAGCCATGGATTGCTAACATCGAAAAGGGGGAAATTTGTTAGGAAACGTGTAATTTTGATGAGAAATTAACCATGTTAAATTAAGTAAAGTCCAGTAACTAATAGTCTTAAGGACCATAGGAATTTAGAATTTAAAGACCATTGTAAAAGAGGAACGTTTGCTGAATGACTTAGTGTAGGTACTAGTTAGGTTTTTATGTTTGATGATGATGTACTTTGTTTGCAAAACCAAACTATTGAAGACCTAGAACCGCTAAGAAAGTTGAAGACTTGACGACCGAAGACTTAGAAGATTTCTGAGAAGGCTATCTACAAAGACGCATGCTATCCCATAAAGTGAGAAACTCAACAACCAGTCAGTTTAACTGAAACTGTATATGACAGAGCAGGTTGAACTTTCTGAACTGAGTATAAATGCTTACTGTTAACACAAGTGACCTACTTTCTTAATCACTTTGCATTTTGGCTCCAAAGTTCATATTTGAACTTCCAAGAGCATTAAATGCTAAGCACGCGTTCTGAAGACTCAAGACTAGAAGACAAGTGTTGATAGTCATCTTACAGCAATATAGTGACATCTTGAGGTACAAGCCCCTAAATTTTAAATTCAAACGGCTCCGTTGAGACACTATAAATACAAGGCCTTAGGCTGAGTAGAAGGGAGTATGAACAACATGATCAACATAGGATACAAAGTCAGGAAAACCAACTAGCCACTGAATTAAAGGCTCATGCAGTTGCTCCCACACTTGTGGATGAGTTTACACCAAGACTCATAGCACTTATGGTAGTTCATGCAAAGTGCAAAGCTGAAGATGAGCAGCTGCTTGCTGAAAAGCCCATGAATACTGAAAGGTCGTGACTGTCTTGCTGAGATGCACTACAAGTCTCACTTTAGCTCAAATTGATGTAAACCTTCATCATAAGAGCTATGATAAAGAAGCAAGACAAGCTATGAAGGTTGCACTTAATGCCCTGAAAAAGCCCCAGAAAGCACTTGATCAAAAAGATCTTGACTCCAAAAGAGCTTCTGAGGACATGAGAATCATAAGGGAAGAGTTGTCTAAGTACAACAAACTCCCACTTGTGCTTAAACTCTCAAACCTTTTGTACTCTTAAAACTGCATATTGATCCGATCCAAGACTTAAGCTTGAAACCAAAACTACCTGTGAAGCAGTAGAATACCAAAGGTGAGAAATTAGTTAAGTGTTCTTTCCTCTGAACAAGAACAAGTCTAGACACCAAGAAACAACATACTTGCTTACTGCAAAGTGTTGCTAAGTTGAGTTTCTCAGATTACTTGTGTTAAATGAAAAGTTAATCTCAGTAATCTCTTCCTAAACCTCTCTAACTGATATAAACCACCTCTAAGGCATGTTTGTCAAGGGGAACTAATCAAGCATAGTTTTGCTGATTAAAGTGTCCCAAGTTTGGTAGAGAACAAGGTTACAGTTCTCTAGTTAGGTTTGAAACAAAGCAAGGGTTCTTTAGTTTCAGGGAATTCTAGTGTTTAGGTGTTGTAAGGAAAATCATCATCTGCCCTAGTGAATTCAGTCCTAGAAAGGACAAAGTGGATTAGTTGAGGGATTCCGCCACCACTAGATACCACTATAAAAGTGTTTGTGTGATTTACTTTACTGCAATTTACTTTCAGCAAGTTATTTTGTTTACACTATTTTATTTGTTTACTTGCTGAAACTGATTTCTGACAAAACAGTTATTGTACAAGACTTCCGCACTCTAAATTTTAAGTATCAGCAAACTCATTACTTAAAAGTAATAAGTCTTTGTTGAGAAAGTTAAGTACCAGCAAACTAATTACTGAAAAGTAATAAGTACTTGTTGAGAATGTTTTTAGACACGAAAAAGTTTTAAAGACTATTCACCCCCCTCTAGTCTTTATTTGTTGTCTAAAGGGACCAACACTTAAATTGGGTATTTTTATCCCAGTTAGCTTGGAAGATACTAAAAAAATTGATGAAGTATATTTATAACAAAAACTACTCAATGAATATTCAATTCGCTTAAAACAAGTTTTTAGATTGCTGAAATTTCATTCCATTTTTCATAAGATAATAGACTTCTGGCAAGAACAAAAGAGTTAGGAGAGAGGGGAGAATGACATTGTATTTGAAGTGTATCTCAAGGTACAAGTTGAAACCCTATTTATAGGGATCTGTCCATAACTAAGTGAGTTTGTAACTCTCACTTTACATAATGATAACAATAAGTAAAATACATAAATGGAGTATAAGAAGATTCATGAACTCATGGCATTCATATTCATAACACTCCCCTTGAATGACATTAGTTTATTTGTCGGATACGCTTTGAAGTTACTGCCTCGTTAAAAACATTGCTAAGAAAAACCCAATGGGATAGAAACTTAGCGAAGGGAAAAAGAGTGCAGTGCGTATCCGTCTCCCCTGATTGAAACATCACTTCAAGTCTTTGAATCTTCTTCCAAACGAACTACTAAACTGATTGTTGGAATCACTTGGCGAACAAATATTCAATATCTTCAATTGAGCGAATCTGTTGTGCTCGGATGAACCCTTCTTGTAGACCATGGTTGAAAAGAACATAGATCATATATGCTTCAACTTCATGTGGAAGCCTATCGAACAATTGAAGATTTAGATCTCTCTTCAAATTCAATATATTAAGTTACTTGGACAATTCAAATGAATTATCTTGCCACAAAATGAGTTCAATGCTCATTATATCTTCATCGTAAAAGTAACCATTAAGGTCTATAACCTTATCTTTCGCCAATGTATCATCCATGCATTATTGAGAGTAGGAGATAGTTATATGTGCGCTTATAATGCTACCTCGTTAAAACCTTGCTAGGAAAACCTAATGGGATAAAAACCTAGACGAAGGGAAAAAGAGTGTAGCAACTTGTATGACACGCACAAACTCTCATTGTTGCTTATTATCTCCCCTTGTCTGCAAGATAAATTCTTTTGCATTCTTCAGGAACTTCAAAAAATCATATCTCATAATTCTCATGTTTCACTTATAGTGAATACATACATTATACTTATCATATGTGAAGCCATGCATGAATAGATAAGTATTGAGGTTCAACAATATATCAAAATCTAGTTCTTCAGGAACTTTTCTCATCAACTGATTCATGTTTGCAAACATGATATTTCTAGTCCATGAGGGACTGGTTACTGATAGAGAGTATTCATCTCATCTCTTTAACTTTCTCAAGTCATAGAAATTTCATTGTCAGTTTCAGGACAATTCATGTGCACCACATATAACCTTCAGGGTTATATTCAAGTGGTAATCTTCTGAGGGAATCATATGATAATATGTATGTATGCAATATGATACCTAAAACAACTACAATAAGCAAGAATATGTAAATGATATAGCAATATGAATAAATACTTAGTATCTAGATGCATATGAACTTTGACTCGATAATGCAATGGTACCGTACAAAACTTTGAATTTCATTGAAATGGACATGAGGTCCATGAGCTCATTTTTTATAATCACGTTCTCGACATTAAATGGATTTCCATGTAAGATCCCCTTTATATATCCATTAAATTCGGCATATGCTTTTTAATTTCTCGATTCCATGTATACCGGTATATTCAATGATCAAATCTCTTTCATGATTTGTTTGATTCAGTACTGATCATGGATATCTGAATATATATTATGCAGGTATCATTTCCATGTCTATAGGCCATCTGTTATTGTTTCAGATATCTCAACATATGGGCATCACTTGTATATGCCTATTTTACTCTAGAGAGTACCAATTGCATTTCTTGCCATTATTTTTGTAATGATGGAACCACATGATTTAAATGTTGCACTTCTAGTGCATGAATCACAACCGGCAAGATATTCAATACTTAACACATGTCATATCTATAATGATATGTAGCTCTATATGCCACAAATAGGGTCATAGTTGTCCACACTCAAATTATAGAATTTCATGTTTGAAATATTGAAATAGCAACATGAAGCTGAAAATTGCATTTTGTATTTTAGTTCAAGTTTGAACTCTCAGATATATGGCGATCAATCCACTCTATGAATTTGTTTTTGTCAGCTTATCATATACTTCCGCCCCTAAGCTGGGAAAAACTAATTCAAAGAATTAACATTATTGGGGGCACATAATATAAATGATCATGCCCCGCTTAGATACTTATATACTCATACTTTTGTTTAATTAGGCTTCATGTATGATTCTTTTCAAGAGAAAACTATACAACCATGGGAGTGTATAACTCTAGCAATTGGTTTTCTGTGTGCTGAAAATTAAATTTGCCCCAATAGGAGATCACTAATTTGAGCAATTACTGGACTTCTAGCCACATCTATAAAATTTTGGAGTGATGATCACTTTCAGCACATAACTATTTTACCCACAAGGAGGTTCCTTATAAAAAGGTAATTTCTTACATGGATGGCCATATGCGTGTCACATCATATGAACTTTGTTATCTGTTCACATACCAACCTCTTGTTGGTTAAATATAACAATTGCTAATAATTGAATCATGCCAGAATGATGTCAACAATGATAATCATTGTCAATTTTATATTGACAAGACTAGTAATCTCGAACTTCATGAGGAAGTGAGTCTAGTGTGTGTTCTTATTAGTATTAGCACAAATTTCATTGAAATAATTTCTTGTGCTCTTCACGGTGCTTACTTCCATGGAATTATAATTTGCACATTTCTTGGATAGAATGTTGGTTCTCAAATGCATGAGGTAACATGGTCCAAGTAACAATGTTAAGAACATCATTACCTTGTACATTTGATAATTTGTCAATGTGTTTGATCAATGATATTTATAGGTAACATAACTCATGACCAACATATGTATAATGATCAAATGTTCACACTCATTTATGGGAATTGAGATAGTTTCACACATTCACTTCAGGGAATGGATACATTATATAGCTTAAAATACTTAGTCTTGAGGGAATGAATATATATATATATATCTCAAAATGTTCACATTCCATAAGGCAATGGAGATAGATTTAGGTTTATCTCATCGAGTGTGGTTGCAATCAAATATATTATTTGCCCTCTTGATAATAAGATACTTGACTTCTAGGGGCTTACAAACATTTTCATAAAGCACCAAACAATATGTTCTCACATCTCATATCGAAAACAACTTCAGGTTGGCGAGATTTATCCATGCTTTGCATGATATCATAGTTCATGCTTTTATAATATACGTCTAGTGATGTGTGGAGCCAATTTTTAATTACTTTTGAGATCTAATAGTCATGGCTACTGGCATGAACTCTAAGTAGCAATTCAGATAGCTTGATTTTCAAAATACATCGTTGATGTACATGAGATACATACAAAATCGTTGATGTACATGATGTACATATTAGCCGACTAATCAATCATGGTTGGTGTTCTAGGCCTTCTTCAATGATCATAAGACACAACCATACATAAGTTATTTTCAACCACTTTAAGAATATGATTAGTCGAATGAACTTGGCATAAGCCGGGCTATTAGCTCTAGAGATACAAATCTTTACATCGATATACCGTACCATATAAACTTTTAGCTAGGTGTTGTATACAATATTTATAAAGTATCAATTGTATATTTTGCAACCCCTTTATGGTTTATGTATCCATCACTTCAGGGATGGGAGAAACATGATTTGTATCCATATGACATCTTTTTCACATTCATATGCCATAGCAAAATCAAGTGATATATTTCTTTGATGTCTCATTTCAAGGAATGGATCATATCTATAAAATGCCAATAGTGTACCTTTGTATCTTGTAAACAGCTAGATATCATGGAATTCATACCAAAAATTTAAACTGGTAGAAAATATAAAAAAATGTAACTTATCTCTGATATAACTTCTCCATGGATGATTTTGCTCATCCGTAAGAATTGGAGAACTAATCCTCCATATCTCTTAGATAAGCCTATATGATTGGATCCTCGATTGATTTGGCTTGAATTGTTTCATCTTACGCCTTCTCTTGGCTTTTCTGTATAGAGTGTCTCATCAATATCATTATTTGGCGAAGGAGCAATTTCATTAGGTTCTTCTTCTTCCTTATCATGATCTCCAGTAGGTGGCCTTAGATCTATACCCATTATTGGTGATAATACACTTATAGTGAGTTGTGTCTTTTGACTGCCACCAGAATGAAAACAAGAATATGAGCACCCATAGTACAGACACAGTAAATTAAACACAACATAAAAGTAGCATAACCATTATATTAGAAACTTGCAATGCTGTGAAGCATGTTCTGATTGACTCCGTAGTCTGTAGTTATTTAAAGTTCAACAAGATAGGATCAATTACGACCAATGTTAAGCATAGATGCCAAGAGGAAATAGGTTAAACAACGTCAGAAACACATCACTAAACCGATGTCATGTAAGATGAATCAAAACACCAGAACAGGCAAAACTACAAAACATAGAAGTTAGAACCTCAATAAAATAAACTCTGATCGTACACATATGAGTACTGGAGGTACTAAGTACTAAAACAAATCTGCAAATAAATCTAAAGTTCACCTCCATAAAATTTCCCATGTGTGTAATGTAACGGAGAAAACAGAAGTTATGCATTAAAAATAAGATGGCTGATGGTTGAGCAAGAGGCGAGTGCATAGAGTCATAAACTAGCAACAACAACAAAACGTGCATCCTTCAACCAAGAGCACGAGGACAAAATTTTTAGTTGTGCATTCAATCATCTTAAAGAATAGCTCCTATACAAAAGCAACTTTAATTCTAGTATCAAAGATCAATATATAACTTCAAATGTATAATATCAAGAATTTACTACTTCCAACAGAGAAACACCAAAAAAATGTCAACCCATAATTCCTCTGGCATGCGCAAGTCAGATTATAAATTTGCTAGTAATCTCCCCAATTATCAACAGAAACATTATGAATCATGACCATGACTTTAACAGTATACCCAACTTACAAATCTCAAAGGCCAATTCTTATCAAGAGCACAGTAGTACCAAAACATCTCATCCAACAAACATTGCATCAATAACACAGTAGCATCTAAACAATAGTAGAACTTGCATCGAAAACAACCGAAACCAACCAATAACGAAAAAAAATTGCATACGGCCAGAGAAGCATCTCATGACACACATAATTGACATCAGAGAGCAATAAACATATACCATCAAGTTATAAACACTTATATAATCAATTATCGAAAAAGATAAACGAGTGAATAACCAACTCAAAATCTAAACTTCGAATTCCTAATGTTAAGATTTTTTTTACTGTAAATAAATAAATAAAACTTATCTTGAATCAGCATATTGATCATTCAGCTGGTTACTGCTACTATTCACGAAGTCGGAACTCGATGAGTAATTCAGTGGCCCTCGTTGTTGAAACTTGACACTTAGGGGAGAATAATAAGGTCAGTAACTTTAGTTACATAGGATCTACATTTATCCAATTTGAATGTAGACTACTAGAATTTGTTTATCATGAACGGGTGAATTAGCCGGAGGAATTAATGGGATGAAGGAATTAACTCTCGGTAGAGTCTCGTGCTGATAACGTTTCATAAGATAATAGACTTCTGGCAAGAATAAAATAGTTAGGAGAGAGGGGAGAATGACATTGTATATTTGAAGTGTATCTCAAGGTACAAGTTGAAACCCTATTTATAGGGATCTCTCCATAACTAAGTGAGTTTGTAACTCTCACTTTAAATAATGATAACAATAATTAAAATACATAAATGGAGCATAAGAAGAGTCATGAACTCATGATATTCATCATATTCATAACACCATATATATTATCCAATCGAAACCTTAGAATCAAATTGTTTTGGGAGCAATACCAACGAAGAAAAAATTGTTTTGGGCTTAATCAATGGCGAATTCAAAAGGGCTCAAGTGGGGTCATTGGACCTCACCCCATCTCTAGGATTAACTTTATGCAACATTGAAATTAACTAAATGTAATGCGTTGCAGTGATTTAGTTGGTGTACGCCTCTTATCTATGTGTATTACCCATGCGTTTGAAGTTTGGCTTTACCATCCTCTCAGTCTTGTTTTAAGGGTCAATTTCCCAGAGTATTCTGAGTATGGTACCAATTTGATACGTCCATTAAATTATTTGTCTATTTTGGACACTCCTTTGTACTAGACGTTTAGTGATACACGTTGTATCATAATTGGGGTATACCCCTTTTATGTTGTACTTTACACTATTTTGGGTTTAATGATTTTTTTTTTTTTGCTAGAGATAATATCACATTACTACCCTGATAGACACCCTAATCTCACATTTTTTCCCATTAGATCAACAATTATATCCTAGTACCTGAAAATGGAATTTTGAGTTGACTTTGATGTAATTACAAAAGTGCCCTCACGCCTAAAGCCTTGATCCAAACACGGCCTTAGTAAAGAGAATTTGGTTTTACCCCTTGTCGTCGTCACCAACGCCATTAACCCCTTCTCTCTGTCCCCTTCTCCATTACTGCTCTGTTCGTCCATACTTCATCTCCGCTTATCCCGTTCAAATTTCGCACCAAAATCGCTCATTTGAAGTGCATTGAAACCGCCGTATCTCGATTACTGAGAATTTTGCGTCAGGAAGTCTAAAGGGGTCGTGGTTTCGTTTCGTCTGGAGTACATTGCTCCCCACTGAAAAAGGTACCGTTATTACTGATAAACCTCACATTGTTGATGTTTAATGTGGTTTGTGACCGGAATTCTGATACAAAAACATTATGTGTAATTTTACATAAACCCTAGTTCTAGGTTTTCTGCATTTCTGACATTTTTTTTTATGTTCAAGGATGGGTGACAAGTACTACATAAGGATTCACTACTGTCGTGATGAGTCGGAAACATTGACAAAAATCGACCCAAAAAGGTACAAATTCTCTGACCTTAAACGTGATGTGAAGAAGATAGTAGAAAAATATTACAGAGAACATGAGTTAGTTATTGATTTGAACATGGTTTATTTCTACACTACTATGGTTGGTAATGGTAGTATAGATATTCAGTGTGATGATGATATGCTGAAAATGTTTGAGGGGAATAAGGAGTTTAGGGAGGTTGAACTGTATGTGGAGATGGATGTAGCCATTCCCTTACAAGGGATTGATCCTAGTGGAAGGAGGTGTGATTTGGATGGTAGTGTGTTTGTAGGAGATGGTGATGACCCTGATGAAATTGATGGTTCATATGATCCCACACATCCCTCTGCCTATGCTCCACCTCAAAGAGAAAGAACCTTTAGGGACAGAAGGTGCAAAAAAACCAAGCCCCCATACAAGAAAGCCAAAATGGCACCTAAAGCACCCATATTTGTTGATCTGACTGGTGATGTTGATGATGAACAAATGACTGATGGTGATGTTGATGATGAAGAAATGACTGATGAACAAGAATGTGATCCTACTCCAGTCCATCACACAGAAGAACCACAATCTCCCATTCATGAAACACAAGAATCTCAACCTATAATACTTGACACACAAGAAACTCAACCTCCCATTACAGAGACACAAGAATCAAATCCTCCAGCAACACCAAAGTCACCGTACATTCCTCAGTCAGTCTTTGAAACTCCCACCTCAAAGATTCCAACCACAAACATTACCACTCCGCCTACTGTTGAAAAAAACAAGTTTGAAAACATTTTGAAAGACTAGTTTGGAAATGATTTCTTGAATGCTTCTCCTTCTATGAATCAATCTATTCATCAGGCAGGGGAGAATAATATTGATCAGGCTGATGTTGGTGAGGCCGGGGAGAAAGTTAGTGATGAGGCAGTGGAGAAGGATAGCAATAGTAAGGGTGATGGTGAGGCAGGGGAGAAAGTAAGAGAGAAGGAAGTGGAGAAGGATAGCAATAGTAAGGGTGATGGTGAGGCAGGGGAGAAAGTAAGAGAGAAGGAAGTGGAGAAGGATAGCAATAGTAAGGGTGATGGTGAGGCAAGGGATAAGGTAAGAGAGAAGGAAGATGTTGTTGTAGAGGATTGGGAAAGTGGTGATGAAATGGATGAGGAAGACAGTGCTGATGAAAATGATAAAGCATTTGATTGGGATGTAGATGAGCCATTCTCACAATATCAACATGAGAGTGAGGATGAAACCCTGAATTTCACTAGAGTACAACCAACTGGTGATGACAGTGAGAGTGAGTTGGAGAAGGATGGTACTGGTGATGGGAATGGTGATGGGTTAGGTGATGCAAGACTATCCTAGGATGAATGTAGTGAATGCAACCTAAAAAATCTAAGAAAGCGGTAAATGTACAAATGCAAATGCAGACGGATAAAGCATGCGAGGTACTATACTCATCCTACCAATACCAAGCTCCAAACTAACAACATCAGATCACTTAAATCCACTCCCCCCTCATGAAATTAACGCTAGTCCCTAGCAGTAAGAAAATGAGGAAATAAGATGTGATACTAGATGTTACCCCATGGTTTGGCCTCGGTCGGCTCAGTATGCTGTTTGTGAGTTATTGGGACTGCTCTGGAAGCCTTATATATGATCATCGGGACTTGTGGTAGTGGCGGTAGTTCCATCAATAGATCGGATAGGACCAATTCAACCATCTGTATCATCATTGTCCCTATTGTCTTCATTGTCACTACTGTCACGCACATCGTCACTAGTAGAGTTGCAGTGTCGAAGGGAATCTTCAAGATTGGCTGCCTCTATTATGGAATCCTTCATCCTGTATCCCTCCAACAGGTTGTGAACTGTTTAAGGGGAAAGGGCAGTGGTATCAGAGCCTCCCTCTCCAGCGTTTTATACCCCGTGGAGGTTACAATAGGCTGATCGGATATTCAGAGGTTGTCTGCCATTTTTTCCTATGTCGAACACATTCTCTACAGTTGATGCTCCTGATGTCTATATGATGCTCCCTTTAGAGGCAGTCAAGGGTTGCCCTAACGAGGGACTGGGCACCCATGTCATTATGTTTTGGAACCAAGCTAGCACTTCGGAACCTTCTAGCAACTGCGGACTCAAGATTGAATCCGTCGCGGCAAGACTGTCCCGGTGCCTTCCAGTTCACACGAACTTTGCAGCCCTTGTGATGGATTGCTGACGTAATAATGGTTTCTGTCCCTTCGGTGGTGCATGAATAGGCATAGGAGTTCTCACTCCAGGTGTACTCTAGCTCCTCCTCTTGGATAATCCACGACGTTGTTGCAAAGCCCCTTTGCTCGAACGCACATCTAACGAGGTCACTCTTCTTGACATGGTTGTAATCGATCCTCCTCCAATATTTCATAGAAATCATACGGGAATGCTCCTTTCCCATGGCATGGCTCCTGCAAACAACAGTTAGTACCTCACATGACATAAAACTGACTCATGCATATGCTAGTGTAAGAACGAAACACACAAGTGATAAAATCAACAATCGAGCTCCCCGAACCTTATATGTCTAGTGTTAGGAAACTTGTAATTTTGATGAGCAATTAACCATGCTAAATTAAGAACAGTCCAGTAACTAGTACTCTTAAGGTCCATAGGAATTTAGAATTCTAAGGACATTGTAAAAGAGGAACGTTTGCTGATGACTTAGAAAGGTGTTAGATAAGTTATTTATTTTGTGTATGACGTATTTTAATTTCTGAAAAGAAATTAATTTATTGACACATTTTGTGGATGACGTACTTTAATTTCTGTGAAGAAATTAATCTATTGACACATTTGCGTATGATATATTTTATTTTCTGAAAAGAAAATATCTTATTGATGCTTAGCTTTGATGTAACTTATTTTTCTGAAAAGAAAATGACCTATTGAAGCATTTGCTGAAGATGTATTTTGTTTATTACAAACAAATTATTGAAGCAAATAAGAAACCGGTCAGAATCTTGAAGGCTTTTGAAGATCTGAAGACTTGAAGACTTGAAGATTGCTGAAGACTGGTAAGGCACGTGTTGCTCAGAAAGTGAAATTTTCAGCAACAGCATTGCATAAGTGAAAATCTGAAAGACAGAGTAGGTTGTGCTTGCTGAAACTGAGAATGAACACTTGCTGATGAACATATGTGACCTCTTGCTGAATGTACGTGATTTTGCGCTCCATTGTTACTGTTTGAATTCTATTCAAAGGTGCATTTAATGCAAAGCTTACACATAAAGGACATGAAGACTAGAAGACAAACAAAGGTTGCTGCTGAAAGTACAAAAGCAAGATAGTGACATGTTAAGGAACAAAAGCCTTAGGATTTGAAATTCAAACGGCTCCTTACTTGCACTATAAATCGAGGTCATCCGGCAAAGAGTTGAAGTGTGTCAACAACGTGATCAAACTCTCACTTGTGCTTAAAATTCACAAACCCTCAAACACTCTTACCGCCATTGATCCGTTCCAAGACTTAAAGCTTGAAAAAGCTACTTGTGAAGAAGTAGAACAAACTCGGCTAAGAAATTAGTTAAGTGTTCTTTCTTTCGAACAAGAACAAGTCTTGACACCAGAAACAATCAAACTTGTTTACTGCAAAGTATTTCAAGTTGTGTTTCTTAGATTACTTGTTGTAACTGAATAAGTTATAATTAAGTTATCTCACCCCAAAACTCTCTAACTGAAAATACACCCTTTCAGGCGTGATATTCAGGGGGAACATAATCAAGCATAGTTTTGCTGATTAAAAGTACCAAGTTTGGTGGAGAACAAGGTTGAGTTCTCTAGTTTAGGTTGGAGACAAAGCAAGTGTGCTTTGGTTTCTGTTGAATTGGTTTAGATAGGAGATTGTAAGGAACCTCAATCATATCTTAGTGGATTCAGTCCTAGAAAGGACAAAGTGGATTAGTTGGGAGATTACGCCACTCTCAGATACCACTCTAAAAGCGTTTGTGTGATTTACTTACTGCATTTAGCTTTCAGCAAATTATATCTGTTTGTACACAGTCACTCACATCACTTGCTGAAACACTTTACTTGCTGAAAAAGCAGTTATCGTTTCAAAGACTTCCGCTCTCTGATTTTAAGTATCAGCAAACCAAGCTACTGTAAAGTAACTTACGCTTGCTGAGAAAGTTAAGTATCAGCAACCTCATTACTGAAAAGTAATAAGTACTTGCTGAGAAAGTTTTTAAACGACGAAAGTTTGAAAAGACTATTCACCCCCCCCCTTCTAGTCTTTTCTTGTTGTTTAAAGGGACCAACATTCTTACATCCAAAACGATGGCTCTAAATCTTTTCCCCTCAATGCGGGCTCTTCTGAAAAGTTCAATAATCCAATATCTCTTGGTTTCATTAATCAAAGTTTTTCCACGAGTTTCAGAATTTGCCTCAACAAGTACTTCTTCAACTTCAGCTTTTCCTAGAGTACTCCCACCCGTTATAGAAGCTACCACTTGATAGTGTACAAGAACATCTGTGTACCTTCGTATCGGAGATGTAAATTGAACATATCCTTTGTCTAAGCCTAAATCCAAACGCTCCAGAAAACGAGTAGAATAGGAGCTCCGACCCCACCTGTAAATCACATGTATACTGTGTTGATGCGCATATCTTGCAATAACATCTCCGCACAACAACATCATTTCTTCTACTAAGTTTTGAGATCTAGTCCTCTCATCAGTAGGTTGTTCAACTTTTATTATTGGCTCTTCATCATCGATTTTACTAAGCTGTTTGAAAAACAAAAAACAAAAAGGACATTAATGAGAAAAATCAAAGTGTTTAACAGAAAACATAAATTAACATTTTCTTTATATGTAATACTATATTATAAAAAATGTAAAATGATAAAAATAAAAAATAAGAAATAATAAAAGACATCAATTATTCAGACAAGTTAGATACTCACCTTGATTGCAATTTGGTCAAACTCTCCATTCGACAATATAGTATATTTCATCTTTTTCTTTCACCACTGTTGCCTTTTCTTTGCTGCATTACAGAAGTTCGATATGTCCTTCGCCAGCCACTAGCAACTGATAGAAGATGCATTACCCTATTAATAGATTCCTCAGTAACTGATGATGATAACAATGAATCAGCATGATCATATGATATTAACAATGGCTTGATGGTTGACAACTCAATAAAACAATCTTCAATGTTGAATGATCCATCTTTGTTTATGGTTACTGACACAGAAACAGATTGCATTCTTCATTCGCCTTGAAAGATATCATATCCATTGCAACTCTTCTTGGATACATGTAAGATGTACATGTAGGCAAATAGATTGTTTGGCCTATTTCCCTTGCAGCAGAATCTATCCTGCTACCAAACCTTATAAGACTAGTTGGGTCAGCAATATGAATCCACACTTTGATTCGCTCATCCTCCATCATTTTCACACTCAATGCATCATCAATTTCTTCTGAGTTATCAGGATCAATAGCAACTGATAATAGATGAGTTAAATTAACTCTCCTACTATAATTCAAGTCCCCAGATTGAGACAACTGATGAATGTCATCCAACAACTCTCCATCTTCATATGGTGAAAATCTAGACCTTAACAAGTCTAAATTTTCATGTTTACTGTAGTACCCAGTTATAACAAGTAGCCTGAAAAGTAATAAGTACTTGCTGAGAAAGTTTTAAACGACAAAAGTTTGAAAAGACTATTCACCCCCCCCCCTCTAGTCTTTTCTTGTTGTTTAACGGGACCAACAAGTGGTATCAGAGCGAGGTTCTTTAGCCTTCTGCACTAAACCTAGATCCCCTTAAGTACTTTCCGTAAATCTCTTTCACTTGATCAGTTTGGTAGTGCTTTGCTGACAGGATGTCTTTAGGAGATGCTCCCTTAATGAAGCTGGAAAATTACGAGAAATGGCGAAACAACATGATGTTACATCTTGAGTCCATTAGTGATGAGATGGTCACCGTCATTAATGATGACCTATCAAGATCACCAAGGTTGAAAGGAGTTTCCCTCATAGAACCACTGAAGCTGGAAAGGAAACCATCCAAGGCGAACCTTCAGATACTGTTGTGCCAAAACCAAGAGAGGAATGGACTTCTGACGAAGCTAAGAGATTCCGTCTTGATGGCCAAGCAAGAAACATCATCATCAGATCAACTCCGGATACCATACAGTGCAAACTGTGGGGTGCTAAGACTGCTAAGGAGGCTTGGAAAATGGTTCAAGATCTTTGTGCTGGATCTGACAAGACCAAGGAAAACAAACTTGAAGTACTTAAGCTGAAGTTTCAAAACTTTAAGCAAGGTGCTAACGAGTCACTGGAAGACTTGGACTTTAGATTCACAACTCTTGTTAGTGAAATGGCAGCGCTGGGTGTTGGAAATCTTTATTCAGATTCTGAGAAAGTGAAAACTATCATTAGAAGTTTGAATCAAGAATGGATCCATACTCAGAATTTCTATTATAATCAAGGAATGCCTGACATTACACCAACTGAGTTGTTCTCTCATCTTGCTACTGTCAATTATGAGACAAAGCAAAGAGAAAATGTGTTTGCTGAAAAATCGCAAAACATTGCTCTTGCTGCAAAGCCGTCATCTTCTGAAAAGAAGAATGATAAAGAGCCTGCTGATGAAAATGCTTTAGTTGTTAAAAACATGAAGAAATTCATCAGTAAGGAACTTGAAAGGCGAAAAGCAAAAGAGAAGCTGAAAAAGCATCTTGGTAATAACTACCATAAGTACAAGAATGATACTAGCTCGCTGAACAAGCAAGCTCAGCAAGCTACATCATCAGAAGAACCAGCAGCTGGAAATGATCTATGTTTTTACTTCAAAAAGCCTGGACACTTCAAAGCTAATTGTCCTTTGCTGAAAGGCAAATCTGCTGAAAAGAAGAAGAAGTTCAAAAGAGCTTTCATTGCTGAAGAAAAGAAGAAGCTTCAAGCAAAAATCGATGCATTGTGCATTGAGACAAGCTCCGAAGACAGTGAGGATGAAAGTTCAGACACCGACGATGATGAAGCCACTCTAGACATGGAGATTGGCAAAGAAGTGTGTGGGATAGCTATGGAAGCTTATCCAGATGTGTCGAACTACGAATTCTGCCTCATGGCCGGTCAGGTAAATAATTCTACCTCTGACTCTGATTCAGAAAGTGAAGACGAGATTGATCTTGACAAGATTCAAGGAGAAATCGAAAGATTTGAGAAAACTCTCAGCAAACAGCAAGAAAAACTTCAATTTGCTGAAACTCTGACCAAGCAAACTACTGAAAAGTACGCTTTGCTGAAGGAAGAGACAGAAGAAAAGGATGCTGAAATAAGGCGTCTTAAGAAGTTGATTGCTGAGGCTGCAGAGAAAAATTCTCAAATGGCATTAGAATTAGAAGAGTATCAGTCCTCAATTCTAAAGTTACTTGCTGAAATCCAAGAAATGAAAAAGATGAAAATCAATTTCAAATCTTATGTGGAAGCAAGTAATACGCTGACTGAACTAAACTCTTATTTGAGAGATCCATCTCAGAAAGAAGGTTTAGGAGCAACGTGTGAAGGTGATAACGTAGAAATCTTGAGAAAAGATAAATCACCTATCTCCTTTGTACGTGCTACTGATAGTAGTCCACCAGTGATCTATCAGTTTGGTCAAACTAAGGTTGCTGAAACATGCAATCAAGTACCTATGACCATAAAGCCCGCTGTTGCTGCTCAAAGTAACAAGACTTTAAAAGGAAAACAGGTTGTTGTGAAGCAAACTGGAAAGAAAAAGAATGCCGTGAAGCATTCCGCCAAACAAGTTGCTGAAAAGCAAGTTGTTAAGTCTAAAGGCAAGATTACCAAAAGTAATCAGAAGTCCCTTGCTGACAAACCTGAATCAAGTAAGGTTGCTGATGCTAAAGCTCAGCATTCTCCAAAGAGTGGACTCGGTTTCAAAACCAAGCAAAGTCAACTCTTTCATGAGTATAAGCAAAGTCAGCAAAGATACTTCAAAGAGATGAAGAAAACCAAGCCTAAGAGTTTTGAAAAGACTCCCAATGCTAGGACTAGAAGGAACCTTGCTAGAAAAGAACTTACTGAAAAGTATGTTCAGCAAAAAGGTCAACAGAGCAAGACACCACCTCAGAAAGTGGATTTGACCAGCACGAGTCAAAAGTCTTTCAGCTCAAAACCTCCTAGTTCCTCAGCAAGTAGAAAACAAGTCAAAGTTGAAAAACTTCAGACTTGGGTTTCCACTGGACGCATTCTTGAACATGTTAATGGACATCCATCATTGGATAATTAACTTGTTTGCTCTTGATTGTGCAGACTGCAGCCACGGAGACAAACGATGCAATCTGGCACTTTGATAGTGGTTGTGGAAAGCACATGACGGGCAACAAGAATAACCTTATAAACTATAGACGGTGGTCTAAAGGTCCAACAATAAGGTTTGCTGGTGGAGGCTCCGGATCTACAAAAGGCTATGGTGATGTGAAGTTGGGATGCATAACCATTTCTGGAGTTCTTTATGTCAAAAATCTTAAGTTTAACCTTTTCAGCATGAGTCAATTTGCTGACAAAGGATACTTCATCGAAATTAAAAGTGATGAATGTAAACTTGTAGATTTGAGACTAAAAGGTTATAATGATTGCAAGAAGATCAGGAGGCTTGTACACCGTTGATTGGTCTTCAGCAAACGTTGAAAAATGCCTTGTCTCAGATCATGATTGCCTTGCTGAAAAAGCATGGTTATGGCATGAACGAACAAGTCATCTAAACTTCAAGACGCTGAATAAGCTGTCTAAAAAGGCACTTGTAGTTGGATTACCTAGGGTTACTTTTAAGAAGGATGGTGTTTGCAATGCATGTCAGCAAGGAAAGCAAACCAAATCTTCTTTCAAGAACAAGGCAGTACCGTCAACTACAAAACCTTTACAACTCTTACACATGGACTTGTTTGAATCTTCTTCAACAAGCTATGCTGGTAAGAAGTATGGTCTAGTCGTGGTAGATGACTATTCAAGATTCACTTGGGTAGTATTCATCAAGCACAAATCTGAAACCAAGACTGAAATACCTAACTTGCTGAATAAGCTTGAAGTCATGAAAAATGACAAGGTAAGAGTCATAAGGACAGACCATGGTACTGAGTTTGTAAACCAGTACATAACTGAATATTGTACCTCCAAAGGTATTCAACATCAGTTATCCTCAGTAAGGACACCACAGCAAAATGGTGTTGCTGAACGAAGAATCGTACCCTGAAAGAAGCCGCAAGAACATTGCTTGCTGACACTGAGATAAGTGAGGCTTACTGGGTTGAAGCGATTAATACCGCCTGCTATACTCAGAATAGATGTTTGATAACTAAGGAATACAACAAAACTCCTTATGAATTGTTTGTTGGAAGACCTCCTAACATCACTCATCTAAGAGTATTTGGTTGCAAGTGTTTCGTTCTTAACAATGGTAGAGAATACCTAAGAACATTTCAACCAAAGGCAGACGAAGCGATATTTCTTGGATACTCCTTGCATAGTAAAGCTTACAGAGTTTACAACAAAAAGGCACAAAAGATTGAAGAATCTGTGCATGTTGTATTCTACGAAAAGACGCAAGGTGTGCCTGCTGAAGAAGAAATATCAGAATGTATGAAAAAGCTAATCATACATGAGCAAAGAACTGAATCTGATGCTAGGCAAATCAAGTCAATTGAACTAAATGATGATTCTGACAATGATTCTCCTCCCCCGAGTCATGACAAGATAATTTAGTTCACGACAAGGAATTTCCAGCAAAAGATGCGATTGCTCCGGAAGTTGCTGAAATTACGCAATCTCCAGTGCCTGCTGATGAAATATCTCAACCCAGCAATGCTGAGCAAGTAGTTGCTGACGATCAAATCTCAGCAGAGACACAAATTCCCAGTAGTACTGAACAAGTACATACTGAAGAGTCACATGCTGATAAGCAAACATATCCTGATCCATCAAACAGGAAACCTGTTAATAAATGGATTAGAGATCATCCCTCTACGGATATGATTGGCGATATTAATAACGCCAAGTGACTAGATCCAAAGCTACTCAAGGACTTGCTGAAGAAGCAACTGTCGTAGAAGTAGAATCTTTATTCTCTTGCTTTGTTTCAGAAATTGAACCTAAAACCATAGAAGAAGCTTTGAAGCATTCTGAATGGATAAAGGCAATGCAAGAAGAATTGGATCAATTTGAAAGAAACAAAGTCTGGAAACTTGTGCCACTTGCTGAAAATAAGAAAGCTATTGGTACAAAGTGGGTGTTCAGAAACAAGCTGAGCGAGTCTGGTGAAGTAACAAGAAACAAAGCACGCTTAGTTGCTCAAGGTTACTGTCAGACTGAAGGATTGGACTATGATGAGTCTTACGCTCCAGTTGCAAGATTGGATGCAATTAGACTTTTCCTGGCCTTTGCTGCTCACAATGACTTCATTGTTTACCAAATGGATGTTAAGAGTGCATTCTTAAATGGTGAACTTGCTGAAGAAGTCTACCTAGAACAACCCCCTGGCTTTGAACTTCCCTCAGAAACCAAGATGGTATATAAGCTTCAGAAAGCTGTATATGGTCTAAGCAAGCACCAAGAGCATGGTATGATACCTTAGCTAAGTTCTTGCTGGAAAATGGTTTCAAGAAAGGTGAAGTTGACAAAACTCTTTTTACCATGAACCATGATGGTAAATTAATCTTAGTCCAAATTTATGTGGATGACATAATTTTTGGATCTAAGGACAAGCAACTTTGTGATGATTTTGCCAAACTCATGACAAATAAGTTTGAAATGAGTATGATGGGAAAATTGAATTATTTCCTAGGGTTGCAAGTCAAGCAACTCAAAGATGGAATATTCATAAATCAAGCAAAGTATGCGAAAGAAATGCTCATAAAGTTTAGGATCAAAGAGGATGAAAAACCTGAAAAGATCCCTATGAGTGTTGGTACCAAATTGGGCTATACTAAAGAGGACAAAAGTGTTGAAGAACACAAGTATAGGAAGCTCATTGGTTCCTTGTTGTATTTAACAGCAAGTAGACCTGACATTCAGTATGCTGTTTGTGTGTGTGCAAGATTCCAATCGGATCCAAGAGAATCACACTACAAAAAGGCAATTAAAATACTGAAATATGTTAAAGGTACAGTCAATGTTGGATTATGGTATCCAAAAGATTCTGGACTTGAATTGGTTGGCTATTCTGATGCTGATCATGGTGGATCAACTCTTGATAGAAAAAGTACCTCTGGAACTTGTCAGTTTTTGGGTACTAGATTAATATCATGGTTCAGCAAGAAGCAAACGTGTGTCGCCAATTCATCTACAGAATCTGAATACATTGCAGCTGGTTGTTGCACAGCTCAAATCCTATGGATTCAGCAACAATTAAGAGATTATGGTATTTCTGCAAAAAAACACCAATCTTTGTGATAATACAAGTGCTATTGCAATTACGCAAAATCCTAGTTCACTCTAGGACCAAGCACATTGATATTAGACATCATTTCATTAGAGATCATGTGGAAAAAAGTGATATTGAGGTTGTGAAAGTAGGTTGAAGATCAGCTTGCTGACATCTTTACCAAGCCCTACCGGATATCGGTTCGCAATGCTAAGGTATAAACCTTGGATTGATTGAACTACCTCAATAAAGGATACACTGGCAGATGCTGAAACAGGTATTCAGCAAGCAAAAGTATTCATGTCCAAAGACCAAGTCACTTTTTTCTAAGAAATGATAAGTCACCACATGTGTGCTGAACAGGCATTCGGCAAGTAATTCCTTCAAAACAAGTATTGTTAGGAACTTGATCACTTGCTGAGACAGGAACTCAGTAAGTGAAAGAACTTAAGGATTCTGAGACGGGTACTCAGACAATCAAAAGATACTGAAACAGGTATTCAAGTATCAAAGGAATTTTCTGAAACGGGAATCAGAGAAAAAGAGCAAAAGCTCATCTCTAGATTTTTACAAAGGAGTCTCAAATTGCAACAAAGGGGAATTTACTGATACGGGACAGGAACTCGGAACTATCTTTTACACTTCGAGGAAATTATGATATATTAAGTAAGGGGGAACTTTCAGCAAGAAGAGATTGTT
>CM051457.1:78386689-78704377 GCA_028274465.1 Plantago ovata
CTTATTTGAGAGATCCATCTCAGAAAGAAGGTTTAGGAGCAACGTGTGAAGGTGATAACGTAGAAATCTTGAGAAAAGATAAATCACCTATCTCCTTTGTACGTGCTACTGATAGTAGTCCACCAGTGATCTATCAGTTTGGTCAAACTAAGTTGCTGAAACATGCAATCAAGTACCTATGACCATAAAGCCCGCTGTTGCTACTCAAAGTAACAAGACTTTAAAAGGAAAACAGGTTGCTGTGAAGCAAACTGGAAAGAAAAAGAATGCCGTGAAGCATTCCGCCAAACAAGTTGCTGAAAGCAGTTGTTAAGTCTAAAGCAAGATTACCAAAGTAATCAGAAGTCCTTTGCTGACAAACCTGAATCAAGTAAGGTCTGATGCTAAAGCTCAGCATTCTCCAAAGAGTGGACTCGGTTTCAAAACCAAGCAAAGTCAACTCTTTCATGAGTATAAGCAAGTCAGCAAAGATACTTCAAAGAGATGAAGAAAACCAAGCCTAAGAGTTTGAAAAGACTCCCAATGCTAGGACTAGAAGGAACCTTGCTAGAAAAGAACTTACGAAAAGTATGTTCAGCAAAAAGTCACAACAGACAACCACATCAGAAAGTGGATTTGACCAGCACGAGTCAAAAGTCTTTCAGCTCAAAACCTCCTAGTTCCTCAGCAAGTAGAAAACAAGTCAAAGTTGAAAAACTTCAGACTTGGGTTTCCACTGGACGCATTCTTGAACATGTTAATGGACATCCATCATTGGATAATTAACTTGTTTGCTCTTGATTGTGCAGACTGCAGCCACGGAGACAAACGATGCAATCTGGCACTTTGATAGTGGTTGTGGAAAGCACATGACGGGCAACAAGAATAACCTTATAAACTATAGACGGTGGTCTAAAGGTCCAACAATAAGGTTTGCTGGTGGAGGCTCCGGATCTACAAAAGGCTATGGTGATGTGAAGTTGGGATGCATAACCATTTCTGGAGTTCTTTATGTCAAAAATCTTAAGTTTAACCTTTTCAGCATGAGTCAATTTGCTGACAAAGGATACTTCATCGAAATTAAAAGTGATGAATGTAAACTTGTAGATTTTGAGACTAAAAAGGTTATAATGATTGCAAGAAGATCAGGAGGCTTGTACACCGTTGATTGGTCTTCAGCAAACGTTGAAAAATGCCTTGTCTCAGATCATGATTGCCTTGCTGAAAAAGCATGGTTATGGCATAAACGAACAAGTCATCTAAACTTCAAGACGCTGAATAAGCTGTCTAAAAAGGCACTTGTAGTTGGATTACCTAGGGTTACTTTTAAGAAGGATGGTGTTTGCAATGCATGTCAGCAAGGAAAGCAAACCAAATCTTCTTCAAGAACAAGGCAGTACCGTCAACTACAAAACCTTTACAACTCTTACACATGGACTTGTTTGAATCTTCTTCAACAAGCTATGCTGGTAAGAAGTATGGTCTAGTCGTGGTAGATGACTATTCAAGATTCACTTGGGTAGTATTCATCAAGCACAAATCTGAAACCAAGACTGAAATACCTAACTTGCTGAATAAGCTTGAAGTCATGAAAATGACAAGGTAAGAGTCATAGGACAGACCATGGTACTGAGTTTGTAACCAGTACATAACTGAATATTGTACCTCCAAAGGTATTCAACATCAGTTATCCTCAGTAAGGACACCACAGCAAAATGGTGTTGCTGAACGGAAGAATCGTACCCTGAAAGAAGCCGCAAGAACATTGCTTGCTGACACTGAGATAAGTGAGGCTTACTGGGTTGAAGCGATTAATACCGCCTGCTATACTCAGAATAGATGTTTGATAACTAAGGAATACAACAAAACTCCTATGAATTGTTTGTTGGAAGACCTCCTAACATCACTCATCTAAGAGTATTTGGTTGCAAGTGTTTCGTTCTTAACAATGTAGAGAATACCTAAGAACATTTCACCAAAGGCAGACGAAGCGATATTTCTGGATACTCCTTGCATAGTAAAGCTTACAGAGTTTACAACAAAAAGGCACAAAAGATTGAAGAATCTGTGCATGTTGTATTCTACGAAAAGACGCAAGGTGTGCCTGCTGAAGAAGAAATATCAGAATGTATGAAAAAGCTAATCATACATGAGCAAAGAACTGAATCTGATGCTAGGCAAATCAAGTCAATTGAACTAAATGATGATTCTGACAATGATTCTCCTCCCCGAGTCATGACAAGATAAATTTAGTTCACGACAAGGAATTTCCAGCAAAAGATGCGATTGCTCCGGAAGTTGCTGAAATTACGCAATCTCCAGTGCCTGCTGATGAAATATCTCAACCCAGCAATGCTGAGCAAGTAGTTGCTGACGATCAAATCTCAGCAGAGACACAAATTCCCAGTAGTACTGAACAAGTACATACTGAAGAGTCACATGCTGATAAGCAAACATATCCTGATCCATCAAACAGGAAACCTGTTAATAAATGGATTAGAGATCATCCCTCTACGGATATGATTGGCGATATTAATAAACGCCAAGTGACTAGATCCAAAGCTACTCAAGGACTTGCTGAAGAAGCAACTGTCGTAGAAGTAGAATCTTTATTCTCTTGCTTTGTTTCAGAAATTGAACCTAAAACCATAGAAGAAGCTTTGAAGCATTCTGAATGGATAAAGGCAATGCAAGAAGAATTGGATCAATTTGAAAGAAACAAAGTCTGGAAACTTGTGCCACTTGCTGAAAATAAGAAAGCTATTGGTACAAGTGGGTGTTCAGAAACAAGCTGAGCGAGTCTGGTGAAGTAACAAGAAACAAAGCACGCTTAGTTGCTCAAGGTTACTGTCAGACTGAAGGATTGGACTATGATGAGTCTTACGCTCCAGTTGCAAGATTGGATGCAATTAGACTTTTCCTGGCCTTTGCTGCTCACAATGACTTCATTGTTTACCAAATGGATGTTAAGAGTGCATTCTTAAATGGTGAACTTGCTGAAGAAGTCTACCTAGAACAACCCCCTGGCTTTGAACTTCCCTCAGAAACCAAGATGGTATATAAGCTTCAGAAAGCTGTATATGGTCTAAAGCAAGCACCAAGAGCATGGTATGATACCTTAGCTAAGTTCTTGCTGGAAAATGGTTTCAAGAAAGGTGAAGTTGACAAAACTCTTTTTACCATGAACCATGATGGTAAATTAATCTTAGTCCAAATTTATGTGGATGACATAATTTTTGGATCTAAGGACAAGCAACTTTGTGATGATTTTGCCAAACTCATGACAAATAAGTTTGAAATGAGTATGATGGGAAAATTGAATTATTTCCTAGGGTTGCAAGTCAAGCAACTCAAAGATGGAATATTCATAAATCAAGCAAAGTATGCGAAAGAAATGCTCATAAAGTTAGGATCAAAGAGGATGAAAAACCTGAAAAGATCCCTATGAGTGTTGGTACCAAATTGGGCTATACTAAAGAGGACAAAAGTGTTGAAGAACACAAGTATAGGAAGCTCATTGGTTCCTTGTTGTATTTAACAGCAAGTAGACCTGACATTCAGTATGCTGTTTGTGTGTGTGCAAGATTCCAATCGGATCCAAGAGAATCACACTACAAAAAGGCAATTAAAATACTGAAATATGTTAAAGGTACAGTCAATGTTGGATTATGGTATCCAAAAGATTCTGGACTTGAATTGGTTGGCTATTCTGATGCTGATCATGGTGGATCAACTCTTGATAGAAAAAGTACCTCTGGAACTTGTCAGTTTTTGGGTACTAGATTAATATCATGGTTCAGCAGAAGCAAACGTGTGTCGCCAATTCATCTACAGAATCTGAATACATTGCAGCTGGTTGTTGCACAGCTCAAATCCTATGGATTCAGCAACAATTAAGAGATTATGGTATTTCTGCAATGAAAACACCAATCTTTTGTGATAATACAAGTGTTATTGCAATTACGCAAAATCCTAAGTTTCACTCTAGGACCAAGCACATTGATATTAGACATCATTTCATTAGAGATCATGTGGAAAAATGTGATATTGAGGTTGTGAAAGTAGGTACTGAAGATCAGCTTGCTGACATCTTTACCAAGCCCCTACCGGATAATAGGTTCGCAATGCTAAGGTATAACCTTGGATTGATTGAACTACCTCAATAAAGGATACACTTGGCAGAATGCTGAAACAGGTATTCAGCAAGCCAAAGTATTCATGTCCAAAAGACCAAGTCACTGATTTCTTCTAAGAAATGATAAGTCACAACATGATTGCTGAAACAGGCATTCGGCAAGTAATTCCTTCAAAACAAGTATTTGTTAGGAAACTTGATCACTTGCTGAGACAGGAACTCAGTAAGTGAAAGAACTTAAGGATTGCTGAGACGGGTACTTAGACAATCAAAAGATACTGAAACAGGTATTCAAGTATCAAAGGAATTTTCTGAAACGGGAATTCAGAAAAAGAGCAAAATCTCATCTCTCAGATTTTACCAAAGGATGTCTCAAATTGCAAAAAGAATTTACTGATACGGGAAATCAGAAATATCTTTTAAACTTAGAAATTATGAGATATCTAAGTAAGGGGGAACTTTCAGCAAGAAGCTAGATTGTTAATTCAAACTCGCTGAAAAGATTATTGTCTATTGTCTTATTACTCGGTAAAATCAATTTGTGACGTTAAGCTGGCACAGATAAACTCGCAATAAATCATGACATGAAATTCAATCGTGGCCATTGATTAAAAGGAGTTATTAATCTAACAGCTAACAAAACAAAGAGAGAGAGTGCTCTGACGGTTTTAGTTAGTGGGCCACTACGCATTCAATGCAAAGGCTCCACTATCTCCAGTGTTTCTCTGTTTACCCTTGCTGAGAACTCAAATCGATTGAGCTTCTCACACACCAGAGACACTATATAAAGAAGGAGTTAGAGAAATGACAAAATTCTTTAACTCACATTTCCTTTCTCTGCAATTTCTAGCCTGAAACTACTGTACCTCCGGTCAAAAAGCAAACTATCTTTTTCGTACAATTTCTTGCTCTATATAAAGAAATGGCTCCCAAGAGACAGTCATCTAAGTCCTCAAAATCGTCAAAGGTTGACAGTGCTGAAACACGCATTGCTCCGGTGACTGCTCCGGTGACTTCTCTGACCCAAAACACAGCGAAAGTTGTGTTGAAAAACGACCGAATCACTGAAAAACCTATGCCTCCGTCATATCTTGACACTGCAAAGTGTGAGATGTTGATGCAATGGGGAGGATTTGCAAAAGAAAAGTACATTAGGTACTTTTATGAACAAGAACTTGATGACCAAAATGAAGAGGCGCTTGAGTTCATCAAGCAGCAAGGCCTCATGAACTTTATCTCTGCTCGCACTAAGCAAGTGAGCATGATTGATACTATGGAGTTCTACAACAATGCAGAAATCCAGTCCCTTACAGACAGTAATGGAGTCACTGAAAAAGTGATCCTTACTTATGTTCAGAACACGCAAATCGTCCTAAAATGGACTGATTTAGCGGAGATTTTTCAGATTCCAACCAATGGAACTGAAGACGACGTCACTGCCACTGACGAAGAAATTGAAGCTTTCTACAGTGACGTCAGAAATGCAAAAATGAAGAAAGGCGAGATAGCTCCCGTGACTTGGACAAAGCACGTTAAGAGAAAGCATCTCTGTCCTTCACTTGGTCTAGTAGCTCTGCTACTGATTAAAGTTCTTGACTCCCAAGTCGGAGGAATTGACCAAGTAGGCCTGAGAAGATGGCCATTGCTGATGCATATCCATGAGAATAAATCGGAACTTAACTGGGCTAAGTACATTTTCAACAGGCTTGTTGATTGTGTTACTAAGTTTAAAGTAAAGGTAGAAGACAACAAGGTCTCACCTTCCTTTCCAGTTATGTATGGAATGAAGATATGCTATATCCTTGAACATTTCAGGATTCAGCTAAGAAACCCATTGCCAATCAAGAAATCTGTGTGCAATGTGGGAAGATCTTTCTACAAGCAGAATGTACCTAAGATTGCTGGTAAGAAAACCAAGAAGGCAACAACTGCAAATGTTGTCAGCACAAGCCAGCAAGAAAGGTATACAACAGCTGCAGATGTTACCACTCAGCAACTTAGAGATGAAACTGTTGTTGGAGGTGGTAACACAAATGAAACTGTTGTAGAAAATCAACAAGGTACGTGTACAAGAGCCGTTGCTGAAAATGCAACAATAGATGACTCTGGGAAACTGGAGAAATCTAAAAAGAAAAAGAGGAAAGCTGATGATGACACTCAGACTGCAGCGTCATCAGCAAATCCCGTACCTAAGAGGAGACGGACAAGTAACAAAAGAAAGAAGACACTGGCTTCTCAGTCAGTCCGAAGTTCACCCAAGACTTCAATTGACAAAGTCCAGCTTGTACTGGAAGATTTAAGCAAACAAATGGAGTTGGAAATTGAAGAATCATCCAACAAGTCAATTGATCTCTTCATGACAAGCAGTGAGCTTAAAGGTCAAGTTGCTTCTGCTCAACTTGTCAATTCAGAGACAAGGGAGATTGCTGAAACCGCACAGCTTTCTCAGTTAGAGCAAACTCAGAAGTCTGCTGAAGAAACAGTCCAAGAAGCTGAAGAAACTGTTAATGCTGAAAGGACTGAGCCACAACCTGTCCTTCCTCAGCAGGTAGTTAATTCAACCATCAGTAAAACTTCAAATTCTGAAACTTATTCTTTTGCTAATATTATACTATCTCTACAGACTTCTCAAGATACAAGTCAGATGGTTGCTGAAGCCTCTGAACCAGAACCAACACTCCCTGCTCAGCAGGTAGTTAATAATTTTGGTATAAAAACTAAGTTTGACAGCTTAGTACTTGTGTCTAATTTTAATTTATTTCAGGATGAACAAATGGAGGATGCTACTCCAGCTCCTCATGGAATGGAAATTGTACTACATGAGCTTGCTGACTCTCAGCAGGTAAATCATGTTTCAGAATTAAACTCTAAAACAATTCTCCAAACCAATCCTGATCTAAATAAAATTATTTTTCAGGCTCAAAAGGAGACCACTGAAGTGGTACTCATCACTGAAGATCAGCGAGTAAGTTCTGAAGAACTTTACTTGAGCTTCAAGAGGACAACTTTGTCTAGAGTTGCTAAGTCCGTCAGCAACTGGCAAAGATATAGGAGAATGGACTTCTCAGATCTTCACCTTCATCTCTCAAATGAGAAAAAGAGATCTTCACTGCTGAAGCTCGAAACATTTGTCCACTCCATACTTCCTGACGAAATGACATATTCTCAGCAAATGAGTTCAAATCTGATTGCTCAAATCAGAGAGAATATGAAGGCCAAATTTAAGAGTGTCTCTCCAGCTGAACAAGCTGTGATGCTCAAAGGCTCCTTTGTTCCTGTGGTGGCTGATCCCCACAAACTAACTGAGGAAGAGGAAGTGACAAGTGTTGCTTTGTATAAGCACGTTGAGCTAGTCATCTTGACTGATGATGAAGAAGAAGAAGAAGATGAGAACATTCCCACTGATCCCAGTTATGATGAAGGGAAAGATTCTAAGGACAAAAAGGATGAAGATGATGACAATCAAGGTCCAAGTCCTGGTGCTGGTGGATTAAAGTTGACAGCTGCTGAAACTAATCCCTCTGACAATCAGCAAGCTGATCAACAACAATCTCAACAAGAATCTCAACCTCCTCCTGCTGCTGCTGAAAATCAAGCACCTGTACAAGGTGCTGATACTGAAGAAGAATACGCCAGAAAAAGGGCTGCCTTGAAAAATGGCAAGAGTCCAGTTTCTGATGCCAAGGTTACTGAAGAAAACCTTGAAGATGAGGATGAAGAAGATGAAGATTACCAACGAGCTTTACAAAATAGTCTCGTGATCCATGCAAGGCATACGCAGGATCTGGATATTGGTGAATCTTCAAGACCAAAATCGAAGGAAGTTCCATCCCTTCCACCTACTACTGGCGCAACTCCAGTTATTGAGTCTCAAACATTGCCTTCAGCAACTACTCAATTAAAACTAACTACTGGCGAAACTCCAGTAATTGAGCCCCAAACTCAATTGAAACAACTATCTACTGGTGAAACTCCAGTCGTTGAGTCTGAAGTGTTGCCATCAGCAACCACTCAACAAAAAGGAAGTGAAGCTACTGACAAAGGCTCCAAAGTCGCTCAACTTGATGAATCTGAGGATGATGACGACTTGTCAGAAAATGATGATGAACAATCCAAGCGAGACCCAAAAGTCGTTCAGATTCCTCCTCCTAATTATCTCACTTATGAAGGAGATTCATTAAGGGCCGAGTTGCTTTTACAAGATGATCAGTTTGCTACTGAACTTAAGGCTCACTCCTTGACACCTAATTTAGTGCCGTTCCCAAGAGTTGAGGAGTTTACTCCCAGAATTCTCGCACTAAAGAAAGTCCATGATGCCTACAAAGCTGAAGATGAGGCATTGCTTGCTGAGAGCCCACTTGACATTGGAAAAATATTGGCTACGGTGCTGAGACGCACTACAACTTTAACCATAGCTCAGAAAGACATCAGTCTTTATCACAAGAGTTATGAAGAAGATGTAAGTCAAGCTCTCTTGCTGGCAAAGAGTGCTCTTGTCAAAGCTCAGACTATTATGGATGAGAAGGCCGCAACAGAGAAAAGACATGAACAGAACATGATGAATATTCAAAAAGAGTTAGCAACAATGAACTCTGACCAACAAGAAATCATCATGAAGTATAACAGCCTCAACACTCTTGCTGAAAATTGCAATGAGTTTTATTCTCTGCACATCACTCCGATGTTGCAATCCATGTCTAAGGGGGAAAAGAAGACTAGAAAAAGCAATCAAACCCCTCCTACTCCTGCTGCTGATACGCCACTTCCACTAGAACCTCTTGCTGAAAGAGAGCAAAGTTCTAAAAGACAAGCAGAAACTGAGTTAAATTCAGCAAGTACCAAAAAGAGAAAAACCGCTGCTGAAACTCAAGATTTCTGTCACAATGAAAGTCATCACAATCTGAATGAAGATGATGAAGAAGATGATGACAATCAAACAATAGCTCAAGCCATAAGAGCTAGACCCTTAACAGCCATAACTTCGTCTGGCCACTCAAGGCATTTTTCGTCTGACTCTTCAGCAAGAGATCAAGACAATGCTAAAACAAGAAGAAGAAGGCAAAGACAGGAAGAGAAAAGGCTGGCCAGCATTGCTATTGGCTCCGGCATTGAATATACTAAGACCAGCAATGAGGAAACCACTCAGAATGTAATAAGAAACATTCATGGTTGCTGGATTTTAAAGCTGGAAGACTTGCTGGTAAATGAGTTCTTTCCTACAGCCATTTTGAATCAGATGTTCAAATGGATTGAACTCAAGGTCCAAAGAAAGCAAAGGGAAGAATCCCTCCCAAGAAATATTGCTGGGAAATGGTTGAATCTAGAGGTCTATGTAAGAAGAGTTGCCATTGGTAAGACATACAAGCAAGAACCAGATATAATCAAACCACCTGGCATCGCTTTCTATGCTGACCCGGTAACAAAGAAACCTAAGAAGAAACTTGGATTGATTCCTTATGAGTACTTCTATCTGACTGCTCAGGATCAAGAAGAAGATCTTCTCTGGTTAAGAAAGATTCATCCGAGAAACATTTCAGATACACAGCTTCTCCATGCCAGCAATTGGGGCATGCATTTGTGGGTAATTAACTACATGGAAATGAATGCTGAAAAGCATCATCATACTGCCTGCAAAAATGCAAGAATTCTTCAACTACAAGTCCGTAGGCTTCTGGAAAACTACGAGAAGGATTGTGTTGAATTCACTGCTCTTGCTGAGAAGAGTGTAAGAGAGATTCTGAAAAAATCCTCTGAAAGAGTTTAAGTCCCTGCAATAGTTTTTGTTAAAGTTTTTGTTTGCTGATTCATTGTTATCTATGATTTCTTGTAAACTTCTGAATGATAACTTTCAGCAATGAATTCTTTTTGACTCTTATTGGTTTTTGATTATGCAACTTACTTATGCTTACTGTTTATTATTTCAAGTATGCTTGCATTAATCATCTGATTTATTCAACATCAGAAACCTCTAAAAGGGTAACAATTAATTTAGCCATGGATTGCTAACATCAAAAAGGGGGAAATTTGTTAGGAAACTTGTAATTTTGATGAGCAATTAACCATGCTAAATTAAGAACAGTCCAGTAACTAGTACTCTTAAGGTCCATAGGAATTTAGAATTTTAAGGACATTGTAAAAGAGGAACGTTTGCTGATGACTTAGATAGGTGTTAGATAAGTTATTTATTTTGTGTATGACGTATTTTAATTTCTGAAAAGAAATTAATTTATTGACACATTTTGTGGATGACGTACTTTAATTTCTGTGAAGAAATTAATCTATTGACACATTTGCGTATGATATATTTTATTTTCTGAAAAGAAAATATCTTATTGATGCTTAGCTTTGATGTAACTTATTTTTCTGAAAAGAAAATGACCTATTGAAGCATTTGCTGAAGATGTATTTTGTTTATTACAAACAAATTATTGAAGCAAATAAGAAACCGGTCAGAATCTTGAAGGCTTTTGAAGATCTGAAGACTTGAAGACTTGAAGACTTGAAGATTGCTGAAGACTGGTAAGGCACGTGTTGCTCAGAAAGTGAAATTTTCAGCAACAGCATTGCATAAGTGAAAATCTGAAAGACAGAGTAGGTTGTGCTTGCTGAAACTGAGAATGAACACTTGCTGATGAACATATGTGACCTCTTGCTGAATGTACGTGATTTTGCGCTCCATTGTTACTGTTTGAATTCTATTCAAAGGTGCATTTAATGCAAAGCTTACACATAAAGGACATGAAGACTAGAAGACAAACAAAGGTTGCTGCTGAAAGTACAAAAGCAAGATAGTGACATGTTAAGGAACAAAAGCCTTAGGATTTGAAATTCAAACGGCTTCTTACTTGCACTATAAATAGAGGTCATCCGGCAAAGAGTTGAAGTGTGTCAACAACGTGATCAAACTCTCACTTGTGCCTAAAATTCACAAACCCTCAAACACTCTTACTGCCATTGATCCGTTCCAAGACTTAAAGCTTGAAAAAGCTACTTGTGAAGAAGTAGAACAAACTCGGCTAAGAAATTAGTTAAGTGTTCTTTCTTTCGAACAAGAACAAGTCTTGACACCAGAAACAATCAAACTTGTATACTGCAAAGTATTCCAAGTTGTGTTTCTTAGATTACTTGTTGTAACTGAATAAGTTTTATAATTAAGTTATCTCACCCCAAAACTCTCTAACTGAAAATACACCCTTTCAGGCGTGATATTCAGGGGGAACTTAATCAAGCATAGTTTTGCTGATTAAAAGTACCAAGTTTGGTGGAGAACAAGGTTGAGTTCTCTAGTTTAGGTTGGAGACAAAGCAAGTGTGCTTTGGTTTCTGTTGAATTGCTTTAGATAGGAGATTGTAAGGAACCTCAATCATATCTTAGTGGATTCAGTCCTAGAAAGGACAAAGTGGATTAGTTGGGAGATTACGCCACTCTCAGATACCACTCTAAAAGCGTTTGTGTGATTTACTTACTGCATTTAGCTTTCAGCAAATTATATCTGTTTGTACACAGTCACTCACATCACTTGCTGAAACACTTTACTTGCTGAAAAAGCAGTTATCGTTTCAAAGACTTCCGCTCTCTGATTTGAAGTATCAGCAAACCAAGCTACTGTAAAGTAACTTACGCTTGCTGAGAAAGTTAAGTATCAGCAACCTCATTACTGAAAAGTAATAAGTACTTGCTGAGAAAGTTTTAAACGACAAAAGTTTGAAAAGACTATTCACCCCCCCCCCTCTAGTCTTTTCTTGTTGTTTAAATGGACCAACATCTAGCCTAGCTTCCACAACATGCAACATACCAATGTATCTACTACATGCAATACATCACATTATGCTCTTGATAGACAACCAATAACCTAGATAACTAGGCTCAATTCATACAATAGTAGCTAAAAATTCTAGCATCATAAATCCTCATAAGCAACAATTAAGCATTCTAGCGTCAAAATCCACCAACATTACATCAATAAACACAATCATATGCAAGAAATCAAAGATAAAGTCATATTGCATAACAAGATATATCATCTACTAGCAAAATTCCCAATCAACAATTCAAGCATAATTGAGCATGCAATCGATAGTAAATAACACTTCTAATCGCACAAACAACATACCCATACATTAAATAAGCATAATTGAAGCTCAAATTAGAAAACCCCCAAATTCAAAAATTAGGGTTCTTAGAATGATACCTCAGATCTGAAAATCTAATGTATTAGGACGAAATCTGTTCACATGGAAAGATAGATCATGTAATAGGCTTCGATTTAAGCTAAAGAACACTAAATTTGGTCAAGAAATGAAGAAGTTATGAAGATTTGAAGTTGAAATCGCGATTTTCGGTTTATTTGGGAGGAGGAATGATGAAATATGAAGAAAATGAGGTAAAGGGGAAGAAATCCGCGTTTTTGAACTTCTGGAGCCGTGGGGCGATTCACCCCGCACGCGGGGCGGTTCGCCCCGTGCTCCCCGATGCGGGGAGACGACTTTCGTCGTCAGAAAATGCGGTTTTAATCCCCGAAACCAATTTTTTTCAAAAAACCACTCGAAAAATATCACTCAAACATAAGCATATATAGACACAGACATGAACAAATTCGCATACGAGAAGCAAATAGTTCAAGAATGAATGCATGCAAAAAAGCATTAAAGAAAGCGATAAAATCTCCGGGTTGCCTCCCGGATAGCGCCATTGTTTAAAGTCTTTGACTCGACTCCTGTCTGCGTCTATCTCTTCTTTCTGCGGGTACTAGACTTCCCCTTCATTGATCTCCTCTCCATGCCACGAACCTGTGAATAAGAAAGAATATAGGTTGCAAGACCACAGTAGTGAGTAGTGAAAGAAATATCAGGCGGATCAGGTGGATCAGATATGGCTTGCAACACGTGTTGCTTGCCATCCACTTCGATGGTGCAAGTTCTTTGGTAGATGTCCATCACGGAGCGTAGTTTAGTCAAGAATGTTTGCCCTAAGAGTATGACATCCCCCGTTCCAGGTGCAGACGCCGGCATAACTACAAAATTGGTGTATACGGAAGCTTCACCAATCTTGACCAACACATTTTTCACAACGCCTTCGGGTCTCATAAAGGATCCATCCGCCAGTTGCACAATAGCCCTATACTCAGATAGTTTTCCAAGGCCACTCTTTTCAAACACATTCAAAGGGATTATGTTTGAGTAGGATCCCGTGTCTAGCGTGGCACGGTCATCTTCAAGCTCACCAATCCCTAACTTAACATCGAAACTTTTAGGGAGTGGTTCAGGATCCTCTTGCTCCTCATCACTTACGTCAGAACCAAGGTCCTTCTCTTCTTCCTTAGCCTGTAGAAGTTCTTCCTTCTTGCAACACTCGCACTTAACAACCTTCTTGATGGTGATTTCGTCAGGTAGATCACCAGCCAATGTAATTGCATTCGACTTCACAGTGTTGCTAGGCAGTTTGCCTTGTTCCCTACTTGCTCCTCGGTCGATCAATTCTTTCATCTTTTGATGGGCAAGCCTAGTGCTCTCTTCCATCCTATCAAGCCTTGCCCTAGTCTTCTCAGAATCCTCTTCATAACGTTTGAGAAAACTTTGTGTGTGATCAACCATCTTTTGCAAGTTCTCCATCAGTTGAGCCGTCTTCGACTTCGGTGGCTCTTTCGGAGCGGGGTTTTCGCAGTGGTCATTAATATAGTTTAGCCTTCTACGGTCTTGGTAAGGGCCATAAGTTTGGTTAGCCGGTGCATATCCTTGATTGTTTCAGAATCCTCTTCTCCAAAATCCACCTCGAGGGTTCCTACCGTCTTGTCCGTAGCTAACTTCTTGAGTACCAAACTCCGTAGCAAAGGCTTCTTCTTCCCCTCCTCGAGCCCAGTTGCCATCATCATACGCAAGCTCCGATCCACACATATGAGCTCCATGTCCATAGTTCTTGCATATTCGGCATACTTCGTTCGAAACAGTTGTTCCGGTGGCGCTCTTGAGGACTTGCTTCAATTCGTTGGTAAAGCACTCGAATTGATCCCCATTCCCCCTATACATAGGGGCTTCTTGAGTCGGTGGAGCTTCAGGTCCACGTCTCCTAACCATTGCTCTTGGGTCCTTGAACTACGAACCCTTAGCAAGCCTTTCAAAAACTGCCCAGACGGCTTCTGCAGTTTCCTCCCAAATATTGCCTCGGCATTGGAAATCCACCATTGTTGGTTCTCGAAGATAGTCCATTGTAGAAGTGTTGGACTAGGTCAGAAAGTTCAAAACCATGGTGAGGGCACTTCTTCGTGAGATCTTGAAATCTCTCAAACCCGGTGTAGATGGTCTCATCATAGTCCTGCTTGAATCCAGTGATCTGCGCCTTTAGCGCGGTAGTCAAGGTGTGAGGGAAGTATTTCTCCATGAAAGCTGAAAAGACCTTCTCTCATGTGTTCAGCGAGCCTGCTGGTAGAGAACTCAACCATGACTTGGCTCTGTCGCCAAGTCCCATAGCAAAAACCTTCATCCTCAACTCATCCGTTGTTATGTCAGCTCCGGATCGTGGGAGTTGATTGACGAAATCATCGATATCGTGCAAGTACCCCATCACATCTTCCCTTGATAAGCCATAGAACCTCGGAAGTTGTTGGAATGCGTGGTTCTTGATTTCCAGATCTCGGGTTGCAGACGAAAGAACAATCGCCGGTCCCCTCATACGATCCTTGGTGGGTTGAACCCATGCTTTCAGTGGTCTAGCTTCTGCCATTCCGTCGATTTCCTTGAAAAGACTGGGTAGAGATTCAGAGAAATCGGTATCCTCTATTTCCTCTAGTGCGCGCCTTTCAAGTAGTCGCCTTCTTTGGTGGTAGACTTTGTCGATCTCAGCAATTGAATCAGCAAGCGGTGTTCCTGCAGAACGTGTATGCGGCATACAATATCTGTAACAGACTAGGAAAGCAGTATCAGAGAGAGATTAAAAAGGAAAACTAAAACTAATAGAATTAGGAATTGAAAGCTGAAAATATAAACGAATTAAACAGAAAAAAGGAGTATACTCCCCGGCAACGGCGCCAATTTGATGAACGCGGATGTCGTGCTCCGGATTCGATCAAATAAATTTGTTATTTAGCCAAAGGCAATCCACAACTACAACAAAAACCGTAGTGTAGTAGTAGAATGACTCGAGTGTCGTTCTCTCAGGACTATAACTAGCTTTATCTATTTAATAAGAGAATATAAAACAGCAGACGTAATAGCAAAGGGGTTTCTAACAGATAATGGAGATTGGTCATAGTATGATCCTTCAAAGCATAACGGGTCGATAATCATGCGTAAATTCCTCGGTCTTGCATGGAGATCTTTTAATCAATCTAATGTCCTGTTGCAATAACGATTCTGACAAATCAAGCACTATTGTCCTATTGTGTTCCGTAATTATTCAACACTACGAAGATAAACTCGCGAACAGGTCGACGAGGGTCCAATTGTGCATAATAATTAATACAACATACGAGAATTTTGGGCTTAAGCCTGATCAACGAAATAAAGCAATGACACGGAGTATAATGCGCGATATAGCCATTAGCATGATTATCTTCCCTTCGCTAAGAATTCACATACTACCACCAACGATAAGTTTAGCTACCATAATAGGCATGCAATCAACAGAAATCATAAAAGAAAACATGTTGAAAGATATAATAAAATAAGTAGAGTAAACTGTAAGATACAAAGTTACCGAAGGTTGTCAATCTCCGGAGAATTGCGATCCTACGAGCTCCAAACTGGTATGAAAAAGAGTCCCCTAAGCTACGGACTCCCAGAACAGGCTCTGGGAAGTCCCTACCTAAAACTACAGAGAAAGGTGAGAAAGTAGGCTTGGAAAAGTATATTTTCGGAGAAAACTGAGCAACTATATATAGGCTTCGAATTACTGTGGGGCGGTTCGCCCCGGAGAGTTTTTCGCGGAATTCTGCGTTTTCGACGCGTTTTTGGATTTCTTCCCCTTTTCGGACTCGGTTTCTGACTTCTAGTGGCCTTCTAACCTCCAAATTCGACCCCTAGACTCCAAATCCTATCCGGAAACCTTCAGATACTCCAAATACGCTTCTCGAACACCAATTCCTTGTCAACTTCTATATAATTGCCCGGAAATCCTCGATTTTCAACCAAAACCTGTAAAATAAAATCTAAAGCGAAACGTCACACTATTCTAATAAAATGCACTAAAATATAGCTAAATTAACATAGAGGATAGCTAAAATAGGTGAAAAAGACTCGAATGAAAGTGTAAAATACACATTCATCACTTCTCATATGTGAATTGTTCATCTCTGTGTCGTATGTGCTTATGTTATGTTTGAGTGAGATTTTTCGAGTGGTTTTATGAAAAAATTGGTTTCGGGGATTAAAAACCGCGTTTTTTGTCGAAATGACCGTCTCCCCACATCGAGGAGCGGGGGGCGAATTGCCCCCCATGGGGGGCGAATCGCCCCGTATGGGGCGACTCGCCCCACGGTCCCAGTAGGTTAAAAACGCGAGATTCTTCCCCTTCTCCTCATTTCTTCATATCTTCATCATTCTTCCTCCCCAAAAATCGAAAATTGCGATTTTTCCTTCAAAACCTCATAACTTCTTTATTTCTTCACCAAATTTAGTGTTCTATAGCTTCAATCGAAGCCTATTACATGATCTATCTTTTCATCCGAACAGATTTCACCCTAGTGCATTAGTTTTTCAGATCTGAGGTATCTTCTTATGAATCCTAATTTTTCAAATTTGGGGGTTTTCTAATTTGAGGTTCAATTATGATTATATAATGCATGGGTAGTTTCTTTGCATGATTAGAAGCGTTATTTATTATCAATTGCATGCTTAATTATACTTGGATTGTTGATTTGGGAATTTTGCTACTAGATAATATATCTTGTTATGCAATATGTCTTTTTCTTTGATTCCTTGCATATGATTATGTTTATTGATGTAATGATGATGGATTTGATGGTAGAATGCATAATTGGTGAGTATGAGGATTTATGTTGATAGAATTTTTCGCTTCTATGGTATGAATTGAGCCTTGTTATCTAGGTTATTGGTTGTCTAGCAAGAGCATAATGTGATGTATTTCATGTAGTAGTTGCATTGGTATGTTGCATGTTGAAGAAGCTAGGCTAGACATATAAGGAACCATGCCAAGGGAGAGGAGCATTCCCGTATGATTACTATGAAGTATTGGAGGGGGATCGATTACAACCATGTCAAGAAGAGTGACCTCACTAGATGTGCGTTCGAGCCACAGGCTCTTGCAACAACGTCGCGGATTATCCAAAAGGAGGAGCTAGAGTACACCTGGAGTAAGGACTCCTATGCCTATGCATGCACCACCGAAGGGATAGAAACCATTATTACGTCAGCAATCCATCACAAGGACTGCAAAGTTCGAGTGAACTGGAAGGCACCGGGACGATCTTGCCGCGACGGATTCAATCTTGAGTTCGCAGTTGCTAGAAGGTTCCGAAGCGCTAGCTTGGTTCCAAAACATAATGACATGGGTGCCCAGCCCCTCGTTGGGGTGCCCCTTGACTGCCTCTAAAGGGAGCATCATATAGACATCGGTCGCATCAACCGTAGAGAATGTGGTCGACATTGGAAAAAATGGTAGAAGACTTCTGAGTAGCCGAGCAGCTTACTGTAACCTCCTAGGGGTGTAAAACGCTGGAGAGGGAGGCTCTGATACCACTGCTCTTTCCCCTTCAACAGTTCACAGCCTATTGGAGGGCTATGATGAACGTGTCAGATTCAATCAAATAAATTTGTATTTAGCCAAAGGCAATCCACAACTACAACGAAAACCGTAGTGTAGTAGTAGAATGACTCGAGTGTCGTTCTCTCAGCACTATAACTAGCTTTATCTATTTAACAAGAGAATATAAAACAGCAGATAGAAAGCAATAGGTGTTTTCAAGCAGATAATGGAGATTGGTGATAGTGTGGTCCTTCTTAACATAATGGGTCGATAATCATGCATAAATTCCTCGGTCTTGCATAGAGATCTTTGAATCAATCTTGCGTCCTGTTGCAAGTATTAAGCACTACGAAGATAATTTGGTCTGACTAGTCAACACTGCTGTCCTAATGTGTTCCGTAATTATTCAACACTACGAAGATAATTGGTCTGATGGTTGACTAGTGTCCATGCGTGCATAATTATCAATACAACATACGAGAATTTTGGTTGCAACTGATCAACGAAATAAAGCAATGACACGGAGTATAATGCGCGATATAGCCATTAGCATGATTATCTTCCCTCGCTAAGAATTCACATACTACCACCAACGATAAATTTAGCTACTCATAATAGGCATGCAATCAATAGCAATCATAGAAGAAAACATATTGAAAGAAGAATAAAATAAGTAGATAAAAACTGTAAGATACAAAGTTAACGAAGGTTGTCAATCTCCGGATGATTGCGATCCTACGCGCTACAATCTCCTATGAAAAAGTATCCCCTAAGCTATGGAACTCCCAGGACAGGCCCCGGGAAGTTCCTCCCTAAAACTATAGAGAGAGGTGAGAAAGTAGGCTTGGAAAGATATGATTTTCGGAGAGAAAACTGAGCACTATATATAGGCCCGAAAATACTCTGGGGCGGTTTGCCCCATGATTCCGGCGGTTCGCCCCCCAATATTTCGCGGAATTTCCGCGTTTTTCGATGCGGATTTGGATTTCTTCACCTTTTCGGACTCGGTTTATGACTTCTAGTAGCCTTCTAACCTCCAGATTCGGCCCCTAGACTCCAAATCCTATCAGGAAACCTTCAAATACTCCAAATAGGCTTCTGGAACACCAATTCCTTGTAGACTTCAATATAATTGCCCCGAAATCTCCGAATTTCAACCAAAACCTGTAAAATAAAATCTAAAGGGAAACGTGACACTATTCTAATAAAATGTACTAAAATATAGCTAAATTAACATAGAGGATAGCTAAATTAGGTGAAAAAGACTCGAATGAAAGTGTAAAATACACATTCATCAGGCTACAGGATGGAGGATTCCATAACAGCGGCGGCTAATCTTGAGGATTCTATTTGACAATACAACTCTACTGGCGATGATGATGGTGACAGTAGCGACAATGAAGGCCATACGGCAATGATGATACTAATGGAGGAGTTGTTCCTATCCGGCCTATAAATGGAACTACCGCACCTACCAGAAGACCTGATGACCACCTATAAGGCTACCAGAGCAGTCCCAATAACTCACAAGCAGCATACTCAGCCGACCGAGGCCAAACCATGCGGTAACATCTAGTATCACATCTTATTTCCTCATTTTCTTACTGCTAGGGACTAGCGTTAATTTCATGAGGGGGGATGGGATTTAAGTGATCTAGTGTTGTTAGTTTGGAGCTTGGTATTGGTAAGATGAGTATAGTACCTTACATGTTTTATCCGTCTGCATTTGCATTTGCACGTTTACTGCTTTCTTAGTTTTTTAGGTTGCATTCACTGCATTCATCCTAGAATAGTCTTGCATGTTTTATATGGAGTTTATTGCCGAATTTTTTGAACTTTTTTATTGGGTAGATTAACTAACTATGCCATTAATCATATGCTTCATCTCTATGAATTTGTTTGAGGTTTTTCTCGCTTGGCATGTCGCATTTATGTATTGCACTTAGTTAAGCTTGGTAGTCTCGACATCACTTAGTGGTGTTTTCTCTACTGCGGTTCACGAAGGCCTTTATAATAGGATGATGCATGTTAGGGTCTTATGGTTGTTTTCCCCAGTAATTATGTACCTAAGAGGCAACAAGTCTTCACCATGCTTTGAGATTGCTAAATGCCTAGGAAGGAGGTAGTGTGAGGTTGTGTGATCCTTTGTTTATAACCTATTTTTCCGAATAGGTTTGGGGAGGGGGTTGCACCATCATTAGACTTGTTTTTCGTTTTTATTTCCGTATTGTGAGATTATTTTTCCTTTTTCGTAAATTTTGTACTCCAACCTATTCTTTCGAATAGGTATGGGGAAGTCGTTGTGAGTCATTTTGTTTCTCTTGTTGTTATGCTACTGGTGGCTAAAAAAAATCGAAAAAAAAAGAAAAAATCCGGGAAAAAAGAAAAAAGGAATGCAAAAGAAACTGGAAAGAAAAAAAGAAAAAAAGACCCGAAAAGAGCAAAGAAGGGTCCAAAAAAGAAAGCCAAATAGCAGTTTAGCAAAGTGTTGTGTCTCATTTTCCAATTCTTGTAATGTTCGTAATCGTGTCGTAATTTTCTATCTTTTCTTTTGTTTTTGAGTGTCATCTGTTCTAGACCACCCTCGTCCTGCCATTCAGGAAGTGGTGAATAGCTTAAGACTTTACTTGAGAGATGGGTAGAATAGGGGAGTGTTATCTTTTATAGGGAACCCTCCTTCATTTGATGAGAGCCAGTACTGGTTCGACCTCTTTGAGGGAAAGTCTTAAACTTGGTGAACTGTAGTAAGTCCTCAGTTTCATAGGCACGGGACAACCATTCGTATCTTAGCATGTTTCATTACGTCGTCACTGACTAGGTCCAGGTAGAGAATGTTACGAGAGACTATCTTGTCTAAATTGACATAAGTGCTTATGTGGATGTGTATGAGTCAATCGAGGTATTCTTCAACCTATTCATGTTTTGATTTGTATGGTTTTTGTTCATATGTTTTTTGATAGATTCAGTAGATTAGTTCATTTTATTTGGCATGAGACTCCATTTTATGTATTGCATTGTTTTTTGCATTAGAGTCTAGCTTAGTTGCTTGAGGACAAGCAAAGGTTCGGTTTGGGGAGTTTGATGAATGTGTATTTTACACTTTCCTTTGAGTCTTTTTCACCTATTTTAGCTATCCTCTATGTTAATTTAGCTATATTTTAGTGCATTTTATTAGAATAGTGTCACGTTTCCCTTTAGTTTTTATTTTACAGGTTTTGGTTGAAAAACGAGGGTTTCAGGGCAATTATATTGAAGTTGACAAGGAATTGGTGTTCCAGAAGCCTATTTGTAGTATCTGAAGGTTTCCGGATAGGATTTGGAGTCTAGGGGTCGAATCTGGAGGTTAGAAGGCCACTAGAAGTCAGAAACTGAGTCCGAAAAGGGGAGCGTCGAAAACGCGGAAATTCCGGAAAAATACTCCCGGACGAATCGCCCGGAATGTGGGGCGAATCGCCCCACACCAGGCGACTCGCCCGGTGTGCGGGGCCCTTCGCCCCACACAAATTCGAACACTATATATAGTTGCTCAGTTTTTCTCCGAAATTCATACTTTTTCAGACTTCTCTCTCACCTTTCTCTGTAGTTTTAGGTAGGAACTTCCCAGAGCCTGTTCTGGGGGTTCGTAGCTTAGGAGATAATTTTTCATAGCAGTTTGGAGCTTGTAAGATCGCGATTCTTGGGAGATTGACAACCTTCGGTAACATTGTATCTTACAGTTTTTCTACTTATTTTTATATATCTTTCAACATGTTTTCTTCTATGATTTCTGTTGATTGCATGACAACTATGAGTAGCTAAACTTATCGTTGGTGGTAGTATGTGAATTCTTAGCGAAGGGTTGATAATTTTGCTAATGGCTATATCGCGCATTATACTCCGTGTTATTGCTTTATTTCTTTGATCTTTCAGAATCTCTATCTTCGTATTGTTGATTAATTATTGCACACAACTGGACCGGTCTTCGACCTATGCATATCTATATCTTCGTAGTGTTAAATAATTACGGAACACAATTGGACAATTGTTTAGTCTTAGACCTATCAGAATCTATATCTTCGTAGTGTTTGATAATTGCAACAGGACAAGTTATTGATCAAAGATCTCCATGCAAAACCGAGGAATTTACGCATGATTATCAACCCGTTATGCTTTGAAGGACCATACTATCACCAATCTCCATTATCTGTTAGAAAAACCTTTGCTATACCGTCTGCTATTTTATATTCTAAATTAGATTTGATAAAGCAAGTTATAGTCCTTCGAGATCGACACTCGAGGTCATTCTACTGCTACACTACGGTTTTCGTTGTAGTTGTGAATTGCCTTTGGCTAAATAACAAATTTATTTGACTGATCCGGACCCGACAAATCCGCGTTCGTCAGCTATGGTAATGATCACTGCGAAAATCCCGCTCCCAAAGAGTAACCGAAGTCGAAGACGACTCTACTGATGGAAAACTTGCAGAAAATGGTTGATCACACCCCAAGTTTTCTTAAGCGTTATGAAGAAGATTCTGAGAAGACTAGGGCGAGGCTTGATCGTCTGGAAGAGAGCATTAGGCTTGCCCATCAAAAAAAGCAAGAGTTGATTGACCGTGGAGCGAGTAGGGAGAAAGGGAAGTTGCCTAGCAACACTGAGAAGTCGATGTCTATTACCTTGGTGGGTGATCTTCCTGTTGAAATCACCATCAAGAAGGTTGCTAAATGTGAGCGTTGCAAGGATGAAGAACCTCCACTAGCCAAGGAAGAAGAGAAGGACTTTGGTTCTGATGTGAGTGATGAGGAGCGAGAGGATCCCGAGCCAATTCCTGAGAGTTTTGATGTTAAAGGATGGGATTGGTGAACTTGAAGATATTCGTGCTACACTAGATACGCGATCTTACACTAATGTGCTCCCAATGAATGTGTTTGAGAAGAGTAGCCTTGGAAAACTATCTGAGCATAAGGCTATTGTGCAATTGGCGGATGGATCCTTTGTGAGACCCGAAGGCGTTGTGAAGAACGTATTGGTTAAGATTGGTGGAGCGTCTGTGTACACCAACTTTGTAGTTATGCCGGCATCTATACCTGGGATGGGGGATGTTGTTCTCTTGGGGCGAACATTCTTGACTAAGTTACACTCCGTGATAGACATCTACCGAAGAACTTGCACCATTGAGGTGGATGGCAGGCAACATGTGTTGCGAGCCATATCTGATCCAAATATTCACTTCAATGCTTCTCACACAATTAACTACTTTGGTCTTGCTGTCTATGTTCATTCTCATTCACAGGTTCGTGGCATGAGGAAAAGATCCATGAAGGGGAAGTCTAGTACCCTCAAGAAGAAGAACTAGGAGCAAGAAGAAGTCGAGTCAAAGACTATAAACAATGGCGCTATCCGGGAGGTAACCCGGAGTTTTTATCGCTTTTTTATCGCTTTATTGCATTGCATGCATTCGTACATTGAACAATTTGCCTTTCTTTATGTGAATTTGTTTGTTTATTTGTTGCTTTGTGCTTATGTTTATGTTTGAGTGAACTTTTTTGAGTGTTTTTTATGAGTAGAATGGTTTTCGGGGATCAAAAACTGAGTTTTTCGAGAAATTTCGTCTCCCCACCTCTGGAGGTGGGGGGAGAATCGCCCCACACACGGGGCGAATCGACCCCCGTTTTCTGAGAATATAAGTGCCGGATTTCTCCCCCAAACCCTAATTCTCTCATCTTCTTCACCTCTCTTTCTCCAAAACACCCAAAAACTCGAAAAATCATCTTTCTTCCATAATTTCTTCAATTCTCCATCAAATTTTGTGTTCTTTAGCTTCAATCGAAGCCCTTTACGTGCTCTTTAATTCTATCCGAACAACTTTCATCCTAGTTCATTTGTTTTTCAGATCTGAGGTATATTCACATGAACCCTAATTTTTCAAATTTGGGGGTTTTCTGATTTATGCTTCAATTGAGCTTATATAATGTATGGGTTGATTGTTTATGTGATTAGAATCAATTTTCATTACCAATTGCTTGCTCATCTTTGCTTGGTTTGATAAATTGGGAATTTTGCTTACTTGATGTCTATGTCTCGTCTTGCATTGGTTCTTTTCTTTCATTCCATGTTATATGATGAGATTATTGGTATGATAAAGGTAGACATGTTGATAGAACACTTGATTGATGGGGTTTGGGACTTTTTGGTGAAATTTTTTGAGTACTATGGTTTGAATGAATCTTGCGATTTGAAGTTACTAGTTATCCAGCATTAAGCTTGTTGAAATATGTTACATATTATGATAAGTTGATACGTTGCATTATGGTAGCTAGATTAGACTTTGTGTTTTGAAGATTAGGCGCGGTGATGAAGTTACTCGTTTGTTTCACTCTTGCATTTGCATATGCATGAAGCTTTTTGTTGTACGAGGTACTAATGGATGTTTGTAGGAACCATGCCACAAAGGGAGAGGAGCACTTCCGTTTGGGTACAATGAGGTATTGAAGGTGGTTCGATTCCAACCATGCCAAAGGTTTTGACAAGGACGTTCTCCATGAGTTCTGTGTTGGGTCTACTAATCTCCAAGAGAAGGAGAGTGATCTCGTTAGAGGTGCGTTCGAGCCATGGACTTTTGCAACAACTTCGCAGTTTATCCATAAGGAGGAACGAGAATCCACCGGGAGTGAGCACTCTTATGTCTATTCACGTACCACTAAAGGGATTAAAACCAATATTACAGCAAAAATCTGCCACAAGGACTGCAAGGTCCGAGAGACTAGGAAGCAACCGGGGCGGCCTCATCACAATAGATTCAGTCTTGAGTCGACAGTGGTGATGAAGTTCCGTATCACTAACTTGATTCAAAAACATAATGACATGGACACCCAACCCATCCTTGGGGTGCCCCTCGACTGCTTATTGAGGGAGCACCATATAGACATCGGGAGCATCAACCATAGAGAATGTGGGCGACATTGGGCAAAGAAGAAGAAAACCTCTGAGTTTCCGAGTTTCATCGCAGCTTACTGTAAGTTCCATGGGGTAGAGGACGTTGGTGAGGGAGACTCTAAGAGCACAACTCTTTCCCCTTCAACAGTTCACGGGCTATTAGAGAGATACCGGACGGAAAACCCCATAACTACAGCGGCTAATCTTGAGGATTCTCTTCGACAATGCAATTCTTCTAATGATGATGATGGTGACAATGAAGACAATAGGGACAATAAGGATGCTATGAATACTGATGGAGGAGTTGGCCCTATTCGATCTATTAGTGGAACCACCACCACCACCACGGGCTCCGATGATCACCAACAAGGGCCCTCGAGCAATCTCAACACCTTACATCTAGTGTACTCAGCCGACCGAGGCCAAACCACGCGGTAACATCTAGTATCACATCTTATTTCCTCATTCTCTTATTGCTAGGGACTAGCTTTAATTTCATGAGGGGGGATGGGATTTAAGTGAACTATTGTTGTTAGTTGGGAGCTTGGCATTGGTAGTTTGAGTATAGTACCTTGCATTTTGCCTTGCATTTTGTTAAAATTCGTTTGCATTAGCATTTGCACGTTTATCGCTTTCCTAGTAATTTAGTTGCATACACTACATACACTACATTCATCCTAGTATAGTCTTGCATGTTTTATGTGGAGTTTATTGCCAAATTGTTTGAACTTTTTTATTGGGTAGATTAACTAAATATGACCTTAATCATATGTTTCATCTATATGAATTTGTTTGAGGTTTTTCTCGATTGGCTTGTCACATTTATGTTTGCACTTAGTTAAGCTTGATAGTCTCGACATCACTTAGTGGTGTTTTCTCTACTGCGGTTCACGAAGGCCTTTATAATAGGATGATGCATGCTAGGATCTTATGGTTGTTTTCCCGAGTAATTATGTACCTAAGAGGCAACAAGTCTTCACCTTGCTTTGAGATTGCTAAATGCCTAGGAAGGAGGTAGTGTGAGATTGTGTGATCCTTTGTTTGCAACCTATTCATTCGAATAGGTTTGGGGAGGGGGTTACGCTATCATTAGACTTGTTTTTCGATTTTTGAGTGTTGTGAGTTTGTTCTCCTTTTTTCGTAAAGTTTGTGCTTCAACCTATTCTTTCGAATAGGTTTGGGGAGGTCGTTTGTGTGTCATTGTAAATTGTTTTTCGTTGTGCTACTGCTGGCTAAAAAAAGAAGGAAAAAATCGAAAAAAAGAAAAAAAAATTCCAGGAAAAAGAAAAAATCTGGAAAAGAAAAAAAAAGAAAAAAAAGAAAAGACCCCAAAAAAGCATGGAAGGGTCCAAAAAAAGAAAAGCCAAAAGGCAGTTTAGCAAAGTGTTTGTCTCGTTTTTCAATTCATGTAATGTTCGTAATCGAGTTGTAATTTTTTATCTTTTATTTGTTTGAGTGTCATCTGTTCTAGACCACCCTCGTCCTGCCATTCAGGAAGTGGTGAATAGTTTAAGGCTTTACTTGAGAGATGGGTAGAATAGGGGAGTGTGAACTTTTAGGGAACCCTCCTTCGTTTGATGAGAGCCAGTATTGGTTCGACCTCTTTGAGGAAAAGTCTTAGCTTGGTGAACAGCAGTAAGTCCTCAGTTTCATAGGCACGGGACAACCATTCGTATTTTAACATGTTTCATTACGTCGTCACTAACTAGGTCCAGGTAGAGAATGTTACGAGAGACTATCTTGTTTAACATAGTGCATATGTGAATGTGTATGAGTCAATCGAGGCACTCTTGAACCAATATCCATGTTATGATTTGTATGGGTTTTGTTCATAGGTTTTTGATAGATTCAATAGATTAGTTCATTTCATTTGGCATGAGACTCCATTTTTTGTGTTGCATTGTTTTCTGCATTAGAGTCTAGCTTAGTTGCTTGAGGACAAGCAAAGGTTCTGTAACGGTACCGGTGTTGAAAACAAAATAATTTCTTGAAAAGAAAATCAAAAATAACATTAATAGCAACGGTCAGCAATTAATGCCAAAATAATATTTGACGCGCACAGCGCTAACAGAAACAAGTAAATAACCAACAATAAACTTAGAATTCAAATGAAACAACGAGTGAAGACAGTAAAAAGTTCATCTCCTTATTTTGAAATAAAATCCCAAGACACCCCAGACCCTTCTCTCAGTCGCTGGCATCCTATCCGCGAACATCCTCAGCAGTATCTGGAAGGAAGGAATTTTGAAAACAAGAGAGTGTGAGATAAAGGATCTCAGTGAGGTTCTAAGTTTAAAAACAGATAGTAAACAGTTTTGAAATCAATATCCTTTTTAGAAAAACAAACAAACAGAACAGGTCACATAACAGAATAACAGAACAGATAAGTTGAAGACCGTTGGTGCAGCCCGCCTTATTGCTCCTACTCCAAGAATGCCCTTATAACTCCCTCCAGAGGGTGCACAACTCCGGACAAAAACAGAAACCCCCGTGTACTTTGGGGAAACAGATCCTACGACCCTAATAGACCTCAGCGACTTCTGCCTCGCGTCTAAAAGGGATTAGACTAGGAAATAACCAAGCAAACCCGATAGTCCTCTACTGCCCAAGTCTACCTAGTTACGACCTAATCGACCGGTCACACAGAAACAGAACAGAAACTGAACAAACAAATACAAATAGTCAAACACCGAGAAGTGTTCCTGCAGAAAAGTCAGTCCAGAACAGAACAGCAATAAACAGAAAAGTAAATAATCATACTTAGGACTTAAATACTTTTATGCGGAAGCATACAGTAAACAGTATAAGTAATAGTAGGTACAAGTTGTCACATATCGTTCAGGTTTTTCGCAAATAGATAAGTTTAGGGGTGAACACTCACCTTAACTTGCGAGCAAAAGATATCCAACGCGTGGCAAGCTTACGGGTTATCGAACAACAGAGAACCTAAAATGAAAGTACTAATTACACTTTAGAAGTCGAACGGACGGAAGGAAAAAGGTTGAAAAAGAAGTGTTAAAGACGGGGTTCGAACTCGGGACCTCTAGGTTAGTCAAGCAAGAACCTAACCAACTAGGCTAGCAAGTCAAGTCATCACTAAATTACAAAAACAGAAACTAACTTGAAACATTTCAGAAACTCTTTCGATTTTCAGACTCTGGAAATTACCAAAATACCCCTCAGCGGTAAATTGCAAAAAGAACTTTTTCAAAAATCAGAGAGTACAAACAAAACCAGAAGTTTTCCAAACAACCACAACAGTCCTCACAAAAAAACCTAGTTTACGAAAAAGTCCGCTGTCAGTCAACTACGGTCAAAGGTAAATTGCAAAAAGGTCCTTTAGGTTTTCAGATTTCCCAAATCAGTCCACAAGGTTCAAATCAATATCAACAAAGTCCAAAACAGTTCTTTTCGAAGTCAAAAGAAAATTACGGTCAACATACGAGGTCAAACTATCACAAGTCCAACAACGAGAAACAACAACTAACAAATCCTAAGTCCCGGTTCTCAGTTCGAATCAAAATAACACGGTCAGAATGAACAAGGGTAAAATGGTCCAGGGGCAAAAACATCCAAAACAGAATATGAATTTCGAATCGAAAGAACGGTAAAGGAATCGAGATTTACCTTCGAAAGGGAATAAAGTTAATCTGCAAATCGAAAGAATAATAAAAGAAAATCAAACGAGATTCAAATCGAACCGTAATCGAAATTGAATCTGAACGGAAGGGTCGAACCAGCTTACCGATCGGATCGGAACAAACGGACCGGACGGACGAATCGGCGGCGAATGGATCAAAGCGGACCGGATCGGACAGCAACGGGACGGATCGGTAGTGCGGCGGCGGCGACGAATCGGCCAATCTTGGAATCAGCGGAGCAGACGAACGGAATGGACGGACGGCGCGGTGCGAGCAACAACGGCGGCAGCGGACGCGCGAGTCGGAGCGACGAACAGAACAGCTCGATCGATCTCGGCGGCGCGAATCACGAACAGAAACGGCAAAGCAGCAACGGTCGGCGGCGGTGCAGCAATGGACCGAATCGATCGATCGGAACGACACGGTCACGACGCGGCGGCTCGGCACGGACGAGACGGCACAAAACGGCGCGGAACGGGGGAGGAAGGAGTCAGGCAGCAGCAGCAGTATCTCACTCTTCTTTCTCTCCCTCTCTTTCTTCTTTCTTTTCTTTTCTTTCTTTCTTTCTCTCTAAATCGATTTTGACGGCTAAGCAAGAATGAGAGAATGACAATCTGACTAGGGTTAGGGTTAAGTCATAGTGGGCCGGTCAAACAGGCCTTTGACTGGGCTAAGAATTGGGCCAAATGAATGGGCCAAATAGATCATAAAGTCCAGCTCGATCCAAACGAAACGAAACGAACTAGCTTACGCGAAAATAATTAAATAATTATCGAATCAATAATTTACTCTGATAATTAATTAACTAAAAAAAATAATTAAAAAAAACGGGGTGTTACACTCTACCCCCCTTAAAACAAGTTTCGTCCTCGAAACTTAACTAGCGTAGAACTAACAAACGTGGAACGGCGAAACAAATGTCTTCAAACTTCAACACCGGGTCAACGAACACGTTCGCAAGCTAAAGGTTAAAGAATTTGTAATTAACCTAAGGAAGTTAAGGCTTGTCTTTTCAACCAGATCGTCCAACTATTACTCCTCAACCAAAAAGTCGATAATTAAGCTTCAAGTGAATATATCCTAGCGAAAGAAAAACAACACGGTAACAGGAAAAGAAAAGACTTTAGAAGAAGTTTGTCCACGTGAGCGTACCTTTAGCCACACTTGTCGAGGGAGTCTCACGTCCAACCATGCTATAGACTCTTGGTTTGACCTTCGCACTACTTCCTTGATTCCTTGAAGCGGTGCCTCCAGATCTTCCTTCTTCCATCAGGGAGTTGCGTCGCGGACAATCATTGATCTTATGCTCCTTGCTTCCACATGACGAGGCATACACCTTGCTTCCTCCAACAGTTCTTCTCCTCATGAGTTGTGCCTCCGCAGAAATTGCAATTTCTTCGAGATGGTTGTTCAGCACTTTCGGCCACATGACGAGATCGACTTTTCTGCTCGATGCGAGAATACTTGGATGGAGAATGACGATCCTTGCTACTTCTGTGATCAGAACTCCTCTTTCGAGACCGTCGGGGTTCATAGTTCTCGAGTTCTCCCAGACCACTCTCTACCTCAGCAGCTAACTCCACTGCTTTACTGTAGGTGGGCATGTCAGTCCCGAACAGGATGTAACGGATCTCTAAGTTCAGACCCTTCACAAAATGGCGCACCTTCTCCCTCTCGTCGTTTTGAAAGTGTGGCACATACTTCAGCAGTCGAGTGAACTCGGAGTCATATTCGGCGACATTCATATTTCCTTGCACCAAGGCTTGGAACACATCTCTCCTGTTCTCTCGAACTAGGCGAGGCACGAACTTATCCATGAACTCCTTCTCGAAGTTCTCCCAAGTGCGGGCAACTGCTGCTTGTCTCCACCTTGCATCTACGGTCCTCCACCAATTTCTTGCTGCTCCTTCAAACTGGAAAGCCGCGAGCTCAATCCTCCTTTCATCAGGGTAGTGCAAGATCGAGAACAGATTCTCTACGCTCTCCAGCCAAAGCTCAGCTTTGCGGGCATTGGGTGCCCCATCGAACCTGTCGGGATGGAAACGAGCAAAACGTTCAGCAGCTTGATCGATCGTTTGAGTCGGTGGCGGTGGCGGCGGAGCTGGCTGAACAGGTGGTGCCCTAATGTGGCGAATGCTCTCACTGAAGTTGCCCAAAGCTGCAATGATCCGCTCCACTTGGTCCTGATTGTCAGCATTGTTTTTGTTGCCATTGTTGTTGTTGTTGTCGCTGTCATTGGTGTTGCCATTGCCATTGCCGTTGCGGGTGTTGTTCCTTGGAGCCATCCTATCCCAATTAGTCTAAGGTCAGTAACGTAATTAACCATCTTGAGTGAGTCTATCTTCAGGCGTAAACGTATTCTAAGGCACTATCTTAAGTCAACCTAGTGAACGAGCAAGAGACGCGAAAAAGATAACAAAAAGTGCTAAGGTCCAAATTAAATTAGGGAGTCAAACGAAGATAGCAACTAATCACTAAGTAAATCCTCGAGTGTGTCTAACCTAGCATACAAGGCAGACATAAATTGAAAAAAATAATGATAAGGCATAAATAACAAATTCATATGTTGCAGAAAAGGATCATAAATATTAAGCATGCAATAAAAGCGTTCTCTCATAAAGTGATCAGTCATTTGACCTCGGTTAACACGAATCACTCAAACAGTCGGCCGCCTGCCAGTGATTTATGTCGACTTTGGTTAAGCAATAGATCGCAATATGACAGAACCTAGCAAGAGCATATATCAACTTCAAGAAGTAAAACAAATGCATGCAACAAATGACATTATAGTAAATACATGCTTTTAAACCAATACTAACGCAATTAATAAAAATATATAATCGCCTTAAAGAAAATTAACAAAGTAACAATAGTAGCTTGTGAACTTAGAGAAGTTAAACAGAATGAACAAGGAAGTTTCGGAAGATGGAAGACAGAATAGTAGGACAGTTGATAGTCGAACATGACGGTTCAGAGTTAATGCGGAAGACCAAACTTTAAAAGAGACTGAACGAAACAACTCAATCTATATCCAGCGACTTGGACCCTCACACGCACCCCAAAGGCCAGAAGACCCTATCCTAGAAAGCTCGAGTTTGAACTCAAGCTCTGATACCAACTGTAACGGTACCGGTTTTGAAAACAAAATAATTTCTTGAAAAGAAAATCAAAAATAACTTTAATAGCAACGGTCGGAAATTAATGTCAAAATAATCTTTGACGCGCACAGCGCTAACAGAAACAAGTAAATAACCAACAATAAACTTAGAATTCAAATGAAACAACGAGTGAAGACAGTAAAAAGTTCATCTCCTTATTTTGAAATAAAATCCCAAGACAACCCAGACCCTTCTCTCAGTCGCTGGCATCCTATTCGCGAACATCCTCAGCAGTATCTGGAAGGAAGGAATTTTGAAAACAAGAGAGTGTGAGATAAAGGATCTCAGTGAGATTCTAAGTTTAAAAAAAGATAGTAAACAGTTTTGAAATCAAAATCCTTTTCAGGAAAACAAACAAACAGAACAGGTCACATAACAGAATAACAGAACAGATAAGTTGAAGACCGTTGGTGCAGCCCGCCTTATTGCTCCTACTCCATGCCCTTATAACTCCATCCAGATGGTGCACAACTCCGGACAGAAACAGAAACCCCCGTGTACTTTGGGGAAACAGATCATACGACCCTAATAGACCTCAGCGACTTCTGCCTCGCGTCTAAAAGGGATTAGACTAGGCAATAACCAAGCAAACCCGATAGTCCTCTACTACCCAAGTCTACCTAGTTACGACCTAATCGACCGGTCACACAGAAACAGAACAAAAACAGAACAAACAGATACAGATAGTCAAACACCGAGAAGTGTTCCTGTAGAAAAGTCAGTCCAGAACAGAGCAGCAATAAACAGAAAAGTAAATAGTCATACTTAGGACTTAAATACTTTTACGCGGAAGCATACAGTAAACAGTATAAGTAATAGTAGGTACAAGTTGTCACATATCCTTCAAGTTTTTCGCAAATAGATAAGTTTAGGGGTGAACACTCACCTTAACTTGCGAGTAAAAGATCTCCAACGCGTGGCAAGCTTACGGGTTATCGAACAACAGAGAACCTAAAATGAAAGTACTAATTACACTTTAGAAGTCGAACGGACGGAAGGAAAAAGGTTGAAAAAGAATTGGTAAAGACGGGGTTCGAACTCGGGACCTCTAGGTTAGTCAAGCAAGAACCTAACCAACTAGGCTAGCAAGTCAAGTCATCACTAAATTACAAAAACAGAAACTAACTTGAAACATTTCAGAAACTCTTTCGATTTTCAGACTCTGGAAATTACCAAAATACCCCTCGGCGGTAAATTGCAAAAAGAACATTTTCAAAAATCAGAGAGTACAAACAAAACCAGAAGTTTTCCAAACAACCACAACAGTCCTCACAGAAAAACCTAGTTTACAAAAAAGTCCTCTGTCAGTCAACTACGGTCAAAGGTAAATTGCAAAAAGGTCCTTTAGGTTTTCAGATTTCCCAAATCAGTCCACAAGGTTCAAATCAATATCAACAAAGTCCAAAACAGTCCTTTTCGAAGTCAACAGAAAATTACGGTCAACATACGAGGTCAAACTATCACAAGTCCAACAACGAGAAACAACAACTAACAAATCCTAAGTCCCGGTTCTCAGTTCGAATCAAAATAACACGGTCAGAATGAACAAGGGTAAAATGGTCCAGGGGCAAAAACGTCCGAAACAGAATACGAATTTTGAATCGAAAGAACAGTAAAGGAATCGAGATTTACCTTCGAAAGGGAATAAAGTTAATCTGCAAATCGAAAGAATAAGAAAAGAAAATCAAACGAGATTCAAATCGAACCGTAATCGAAATTGAATCTGAACGGAAGGGTCGAACCAGCTTACCGATCGGATCGGAACAAATGGACCGGATGAACGAATCGGCGGCAAATGGATCGAAGCGGACCGGATCGGACGGCAGCGGGACGGATCGGTATTGCGGCGGCGGCGACGAATCGACCGATCTTGGAATCGGCGGAGCAGATGAACGAAATGGACGGACGGCGCGGCGCGAGCAACAACGGCGGCGGCGGACGCGCGAGTCGGAGCGACGAACATAACAGCTCGATCGATATCGGCGGCGCGAATCACGAACAGAAACGGCGAAGCAGCAACAGACGGCGGCGGCGCAGTAATGGACCGAATCGATCGATCAGAACGACACGGTCACGATGCGGCGGCTCGGCACGGATGAGACGGCACAGAACGGCGCGGCACGGGGGAGGACGGAGTCAGGCAGCAGCAGTAGTATCTCACTCTTCTTTCTCTCCCTCTCTTTCTTCTTTCTTTTCTTTTCTTTCTTTCTTTCTCTCTAAATCGATTTTGACGGCTAAGCAAGAATGAGAGAATGACAATCTGACTAGGGTTAGGGTTAAGTCATAGTGGGCCGGTCAAACAGGCCTTTGACTGGGCTAAGAATTGGGCCAAATGAATGGGCCAAATAGATCAGAAAGTCCAGCTCGATCCAAACGAAACGAAACGAACTAGCTTACGCGAAAATAATTAAATAATTATCGAATAAATAATTTACTCTGATAATTAATTAACTAAAAAAATAATTAAAAAAACGGGGTGTTACAGGTTCGGTTTGGGGAGTTTGATGAACGTGTATTTTACACCTTCATTCGAGTCTTTTTTCACCTATTTAGCTATCCTCTATGATAATTTAGCTATATTACAGTGCATTTTATTAGAATAGTGTCACGTTTCCCTTTAGTTTGCATTTTTCAGGTTTTAGGTGAAAAACGTGATTTTCCGGGCAATTATATTGAAGAGAACGAAGATTCGGTGTTTCGTGGTAATCCGTGGTGTATCTAGAAGGTTTCGGGCGAGATTTGAGGTCTAGGGGTCGAGTTTCAAGGCTTAAACGTCACTAGAAGGCAAAATCTGAGTCCGAAAAGGAAAAGAAGACCAAAAACGCATTTTCCGCCGACTGGAGCTCCCGGGCGGTTTGCCCGGGATGTGGGGCGGTTCGCTCCACACCAGGCGGTTCGCCCAGTGTCTGGGGCGACTCGCCCCACGCGTTTCGAACTCCTATATATAGTTGCTTCTGTTTCTACGTTTTTCATACTTTCTCAGACCTTTTTTCATACCTTTTCACATAGTTTTAGATAGGAATTCTCCAGAGCCTGTTCTGGGAATTCTTAGCATAGGAGACTATTTTTCTTATCAATTTGGAGGATTATCTTGCTTGTGAGTTCGCAATTCTTCGGAGATTGACAACCTTCGTCGATAACATTGTATCTCACGATTTTTCTATTTATATTTATATCTTTCAATATGTTTTCATTCAATCTTGCTTTGATTTCCGTTGATTGCATGACATCTATGAGTAGCTAAATCTATCGTTGGTGATAGTATGTGATTTCTTAGCTAGGGTTCTTAATTATGCATGATGGCTGTAATGCGAATCAGACTTTGAGTTATTGCTTTATTTCATTGATCTATCTAAGCCCTCTATCTTCGTAGTGTTGAATTGAACGGAACACATTGGACAATTCATCATCTTAGATTTCTATGCAAAACGATCGGGTACTTCATGCATGATTATTAACCTGATGCTTTGAATGATCATACTATCACTAACTTCCATTATCTTTGATAAGAAAAATCTATGCTAAGTCGTTTATAGTTTAAGTTAAATTATATAAAGTTAGTTATAGTCCTTAGAGATCGACACTCGAGGTTATTTTACTGCTACACTACGGTTTTCGTTGTAGTTGTGAATTGCCTTTGGCTAAAAACAAATTTATTTGATTAATTGAGTCTGACAAACTTTCGGTTCATCACTTGTATCTTGAGAAGTCTGTAAAGAAATCATTATATTAGCAAAAGAATGAGTTTCAGATAGTGAAGTTTTGCTTATGGTTGAGTTAACTACCTGCTGAAGAAGGGAAAGTGGTGACTCAGTCCTTTCAGCAACGACAGTTCCTTCAGTATCTGGGACTTGTTCTTCAGCAGACTTCTTTTCTTGCTCTATTTGAGAAAGCTGTGCGGGTTCAGCAATCTCCCTTGTCTCTGAAATGACAAGTTGAGCAGAGACATCTTGACCTTTGAGTTCACTGCTTGTCATGAAAACATCTACTGATTTGTTGGAGGTTCTTCAATCTCCAATTCCATTTGCTGACTCAGTTCTGTCAGCACAAGCTGAACTTTGTCAATGGATGTTTTCGGTGAACTAGGTCCAGTATTCTCAGCATCACGTGATGCGTCGTCGAATAATGTCTCTTGTGGTGTTTTCTGGAACTTGAACCATTGCAGTCTCAGCAACTGGTTCTTCAGCAACTTGATGACTTGCTTGTTCAGCAACCATCTTTTCAGCAGCATCAGCAAGTGCCGCGGTTCTCAAATCAGTAGCAATATCACTTGCTGGTTCCAGAGTCTGATCATCTAGATTATCTACAATGTAGATATCTGGGATTGAGGCAGGATTTTCGTTTCCACTGCCTTGAGGTCTCATCTCAGCAGATGTATCAACATTAAGTTGATTGTTGAAGGCTTCCGCAAACACTTCAACATTGCTGAAGTAGGTTTCAGTAACCACTTCATCAACATCTACTGGAGCTTGTGCTTCAACAACTACGGGAGTATCATCCGAAAGATCATGGACAATTGGTACTGACTTGCGAGCCAGTGTTTTCTTTCTTGGGTTATTTGTCCGTTTTCTCTTAGGGACGGGGTTAGCTGATGACGCTGCAGTCTGAGTGTCATCATCAGCTTTCCTCTTTTTCTTCTTTGATTTTTCCAGTTTCTCTCCAGCAGTGGCGTCAGTAGTTGCATTTTCATCAACGGCTGTTTTACACTTATCTTGATCACCATCTACAGCAGTTTCATCAAAAACTTTTTCAGTTGTTGGAGCCTTGTCTTGCTGAGTAGTGGTGACAAAATCTGCAGCTGTTGTATACCTTTCTTGCTGACTTGTGCTGACAACATTTGCAGCTGTTGTCTTCTTTGATTTCTTATCAGCAAGCTTAGGTGCATTTTGCTTGTAGAAGGCTCTTCCCACATTGCATACTGATTTCTTAATCGACAATGGGTTTCTCAGCTGAATCCTGAAGCGTTCGATGATATAGCATATTTTTAGTCCATATATGACAGGGAAGGTAGGTGAGACCTTGTTGTCTTCAACCTTAACCTTGAATTTAGTAACGCAATCAACAAGTCTGTTTAAAATGTACTTTGCCCAGTTGAGCTCGGTTTTGTTCTCATGTATATGCATCAGCAGCGGCCACCTTCTCAAGCCTACATGGTCTATTCCTCCGACTTGGGAGTCTAAGACTTTGATTAGTAGCAGAGCTACTAGACCAAGTGAATGGCAGAGATGCTTTCTCTTAACGTGCTTTGTCCAAGTCACGGGAGCAATCTCTCCTTTCTTCATTTTCTCATTTCTGACATCACTGTAGAAGGCTTCGATTTCTTCGTTAGTGGCAGTGATGTCATCTTCAGTTCCAGTGGTCGGAATCTGAAAGATGTCGGCTAAATCAGTCCATTTGAGGACGATTTGCACACCTTGAACTGTGGTGGAAATACCTTTTTCAGTGACTCCTTGACCATCAGTCAGAGTCTGGATTTCTGCATTGTTGTAGAATTCCATTGTGTCTAACATACTAACTTTCTTAGGGCGAGCAGTTATGAAGAGAGTAAGGCCTTGTTGTTTTATCAAGTCAAGCGCCTCCTCATTTTCACCATCAAGTTCTTGTTCATAGAAGTATCGTATATACTTCTCTTTGGGAAATCCGCCACATTGCATCATCATCTCACACTTTGCAGTGTCTAGATATGCAGGCGGCATGGGTCTTTCTGTTACTCGGTCGTTTTTCAACACAATTTTCACTGTGTTGGTTGCCGGAGTTATCACTGGAGCAGTGCTTTTTCCAGCACTGTCAACCTTTGATGATTTTGAGGTCTTGGAGGACTGTCTCTTTGGGGCCATTTCTTATATAGGGTGAGAAATGTACGAAAAAGATTACTTTGCTTTTTCACCGGAGGTACAGTGAATTCAGGCCTAGGCTATAAAATTTGCAGAGGAAGGAAATGTGAGTTAAAGAATTTTGTCTTTCTCTAACTCCTTGTTTATATAGTATCTCTGATGTGCAAGAAGCTCAATCGATTTTGAGTTCTCAGCAAGGGTAAATCAGAGATTGAACAGCGTTAGTGGAGCCTTTGCATTAAATGCGTAGTGGCCCACTAACAAAAACCGTCAGAGCACTCTTTCTCTTTGCAATATTAACCGTCAGATAAAAAACTACTTTAAATCATTGGCCACGATTGTATTTCATGTCATGATTATTAGCGAGTTTATCTGTGCCCGATTAACGTCACAAATTGATTTTACCTAGATTTATGGGATTTGATTGCTTGTTGAAGTAAGCAAGAATCTTTTCAGCGAGTTTGTGTAACCAGCCTTGTTATTTGCTGAAAATTCCCCCTTAATCAGATATCTCATATTTCCTTTAAAAGACATTTCTGAGTTCCCGTCTCAGTAAATTCTTTTTGTCTTGAGATATCTTTTGGTAAAATCTAAGAAGTGAGTTTGCTCTTTTCTAAGTTCCCGTCTCAGATTTTTCCTTTGATACTTGAATACCTGTTTCAGTATCTTTGATTGTCTGAATGCCCGATTCAGCAATCTTTAAGGTTTTTCTCATACTGAGTGCCCGTCTCAGCAAGTGATCAAGTTTCCTAACAAATACCCGTTTTGAAGGAATTACTTGTTGAATGCCTGTTTCAGCAATCATGTAGTGACCTATCATTTCTTTTTAGAAGAAATCAGTGGAAGGAGCTTTTATTCAAGTAAGCATACTTTGGCTTGCTGAATGCCTGTTTCAGCAATCTGCCAATTGTATCCCTTATTGAGGTAATTCAATCAATCCAAGGTTATACCTTAGCATTGCGAATCTATTATCTGGTAGGGGCTTGGTAAAGATGTCAGCAAGTTGATCATCAGTTCCTACTTTTACAACCTCAATATCTCCTTTTTCCACATGATCTCTAATGAATTGATGTCTAATATCAATGTGCTTTGTCCTTGAGTGGAACTTATGATTTTGCGTGATAGCAATAGCACTTGTATTATCGCAAAAGATTGGTGTTTTCTTTGCAGAAATACCATAATCTCTTAATTGTTGCTGAATCCATAGGATTTGAGCTGTGCAACAACCATCCGCAATGTACTCAGATTCAGTAGATGAATTGGCAACACAGTTTTGCTTCTTGTTGAACCATGATATTAATCTAGTACCTAGAAAATGACAAGTTCCAGAGGTACTTTTTCTATCAAGAGTTGATCCTCCATGATCAGCATCAGAATAACCAATCAATTCAAGTCCAGAATCTTTAGGATACCATAATCCAACATTGATTGTACCCTTGACATATTTCAGTATCTTAAGTGCCTTTTTGTAGTGTGATTCTCTTGGATCAGGTTGGAATCTTGCACACACACAAACAACATACTGAATGTCAGGTCTACTTGTTGTTAAATACAACAAGGAAACAATGAGCTTCCTATACTTGTGTTCTTCAACACTTTTATCTTCTTTAGTATAGCCCAATTTGATACCAACACTCATAGGGATCTTTTCAGGTTTTTCTTCCTCTTTGATGCTAAACTTTATGAGCATTTCTTTCGCATACTTTGCTTGATTTATGAATATTCCATCTTTGAGTTGCTTGACTTGCAATCCTAGGAAATAATTCAATTTTCCCATCATACTCATTTAAAATTTGTTTGTCATGAGTTTGGCAAAATCATCACAAATTTGCTTGTCCTTAGATCCAAATATTATGTCATCCACATAAATCTGAACTAAGAGTATTTTACCATCATGGTTCATGGTAAACAAAGTTTTGTCAACTTCACCTTTCTTGAAACCATTATGCAGCAAGAACTTAGCTAAGGTATCATACCAAGCTCTAGGTGCTTGATTTAGACCATATACAGCTTTCTGAAGCTTGTATACCATCTTGGTTTCTAAGGGAAGTTCAAAGCCAGGGGGTTGTTCCAAGTAGACTTCTTCAGCAAGTTCACCATTCAATTAAGAATGCACTTTTAACATCCATTTGATAAACAATGAAGTCATTGTGAGCAGCAAAGGCCAAGAAAATTCTAATTGCATCCAATCTTGCAACAGGTGCATAAGACTCATCATAGTCCAATCCTTCAGTTTGACAGTAACCTTGAGCAACCAAACGTGCTTTGTTTCTTGTTACTTCACCAAACTCATTCAGCTTGTTTCTGAACACCCACTTTGTACCAATAGCTTTCTTGCCTTCATCAAGAGGTACAAGTTTCCAGACTTTTTGTTCCTTTCAAATTGATCCAGTTCTTCTTGCATTGCCTTGATCCATTCAGAATGCTTTAGAGCTTCTTCTATGGTATTGGGTTGAATTTCTGAAACAAAGCAAGAGAACAAAGCTTCTACATCTATGACATTTGCTTCTTCAGCAAGTCCATGAGTAGTAGATGCTTTGGATCTAGTCACTTGGCGTTTGTCAATATCACCAATCATATCCGTAGAGGGATGATCTCTAATCCATTTGTTAACAGGATTTCTGGTCTTTGGATCTGGATAAGCTTACTCATCAGCATATGACTCTTCAGCATGTACTTGTTCAGTACTACTGGTATTTTGTGTCTCTGCTGAGATCGGTTCATCAGCAACTGCTTGTTCAGCATTGCTAGATTGTGGTAACTCATCAGCAGGCACAGGAGGTTGCATAGTTTCAGTGACATCCGGAGCAACTGCGTCTTTTGCTGGAAATTCTTTGTCATGAACTTTATTTAACTTGTCATGACTTGGGGGAGGAGAGTCATTGTCAGAATCATCATTTAGTTCAATTGACTTGATTTGCCTAGCATCAGATTCAGTTCTTTGCTCATGTATGATTAGCTTCTTCCTACATTCTGATATTTCTTCTTCAGCAGGCACTCCTTGTGTCTTTTCGTAGAATACAACATGCACTGATTCTTCGATATTTTGTGCTTTTTGTTGTAAACTCTATAAGCTTTACTATGCAAGGAGTAACCAAGAAATATCGCTTCGTCTGCCTTTGGTTGAAATGTTCTTAGGTATTTCTACCGTTGTTAAGAATGAAACACTTACAACCAAATAATCTTAGATGAGTGATATTAGGACGTCTTCCAACAAATAACTCATAAGGAGTTTTATTGTATTCCTTAGTAATCAGACATCTGTTTTGAGTGTAACAGGCGGTATTAATCGCTTCAACCCAGTTAAGCCTCACTTATTTCAGTGTCAGCAAGCATTGTTCTTGCGGCTTCTTTTAGGGTGCGATTCTTCCTTTCAGCAACACCGTTTTGTTGTGGTGTCCTTACTGAGGATAACTGATGTTGTATGCCTTTTGAAGTGCAATACTCAATTATGTACTGGTTGACAAACTCAGTACCATGGTCTGTCCTTATGACTTTTACCTTGTCATTTTTCATGACTTCAAGCTTATTCAACAAATTAGGTATTTCAGTCCTTGTTTCAGATTTGTGTTTGATAAATACTACCCAGGTGAATCGTGAATAGTCATCTACCACCACTAGACCATACTTCTTATCAGCATAGCTTGTTGAAAAAGATTCAAACAAGTCCATGTGCAAGAGTTGTAAAGGTTTTGTAGTTGACGGTACTGCCTTGTTCTTAAAAGAAGATTTGGTTTGCTTTCCTTGCTGACATGCATTGCAAACACCATCCTTCTTGAAAGTAACCTTAGGTAATCCAACTACAAGTGCCTTTTTAGACAGCTTATTCAGCATCTTGAAGTTTAGGTGACTTGTTGATTTATGCCATAACCATGCTTTTTCAGCAAGGCAATCGTGATCTGAGACAAGGCATTTTTCAACGATTGCTGAAGACCAATCTACGGTGTACAAGCCTCCTGATCTTCTAGCAACCATAATACCCTTCTTTGTCTCAAAGTCTATAAGTTTACATTCATCACTTTTGATTTTGATGAAGTATCCTTTATCAGCAAATTGACTCATGCTGAAAAGGTTAAACTTAAGATTTTTGACATAAAGAACTCCCGTAATGGTAATGCATCCTAACTTCACGTCACCGTAGCCTTTTGTAGAACCAGAGCCTCCACCAGCAAAACTTATTGTTGGACCTTTAGACCACCGTCTATAGTTTATAAGGTTATTCTTGTTGCCCGTCATGTGCTTTCCACAACCACTGTCAAAGTGCCAGATTGCATCGTTTGTCTCCGTGGTTGAAGTCTGCACAATCAAGAGCAAACAAGTTAATTATCCAATATTGGATGTCCATTAACATGTTCAAGAATGCGTCCAAGGGAAACCCAAGTCTTAAGTTTTTCAACTTTGACTTGTTTTCTACTTGCTGAGGAACTAGGAGGTTTTGAGCCGAGAGACTTTTGATTCGTGCTGATCAAATCCACTTTCTGATGTGGTGTCTTGCTCGGTTGACCTTTTTGCTGAACATACTTTTCAGTAAGTTCTTTTCTAGCAAGGTTCCTTCTAGCCCTAGCGTTTTGAGTTTTGTCAAAACTCTTAGGCTTGGTTTTGTTCATCTCTTCGAAGTATCTTTGCTGACTTTGCTTATACTCATGAAAGAGTTGACTTTGCTTGGTTTTGAAACCGAGTCCACTTTTTGGAAAATGCTGAGCTTTTGTCTCAGCAACCTTACATGATTCAGGTTTCTCAGCAAAGGTCTTCTGATTACTTTTAGTAATCTTGCCTTTTGACTTAACAAATTGCTTTTCAGGAACATGTTTGGCGGAATGCTTTACAACATCCTGTTTCTTTACAATTTGCTTTTCAGCAGCCTGTTTTCCTTTTAAAGTCTTGTTACTTTGAGTAGCAACAGCGGGCTTTACGGTCGTAGGTACTTGATTGCATTTTTCAGCAACCTTAAATTGACCAAACTGATAGAGTTCTGGTTGACCACTATCAGTAGCATGTACAAAGGAGATTGGTGTTTTGTCTTTACTCAAGATTATTACATCATCACCTTCATATGTTGCACCTAAACCTTCTTTTTTAGATGGATCTCTCAGATAAGAGTTTAGTTCAGTCAGCGTATTACTTGCATCAACATAAGATTTGAAATTGATTTTCATCTTTTTCATTTCTTGGATTTCAGCAAGTAAATTTAGAATTGAGGACTGATATTCTTCCAATTCTATTGCCATCTGGGAATTATTCTGTGTAGCTTCAGCAATCAACTTCTTAAGATGCACTATTTCAACATCTTTCTTTTCTGTCTCTTCCTTCAGCAAGACATCTTTTCAGTAGTCCTCTTGGTCAGAGTCTTAATATTCTGTAGTTTCTCTTGCTGTTTGCCCAGAGTTTTCTCAAATCTTTCGATTTCTCCTTGAATCTTGTCAAGGTCAATCTCGTCTTCACTTTCTGAGTCAGAGTCAGAGGTAGGAATGTTTACCTGACCGGCCATGAGGCAAAATTCGTAGTTTGACACATCTGGATAAGCTTCCATGGCTATTCCACAAACTTCCTTGCCAATCTCTATGTCAAGAGTGGCTTCTTCATCGTCAGTGTCTGAGCTTTCTTCCTCACTGTCTTCGGAGCTAGTATCAATGCACAACGCATCGATTTTTGCTTGAAGCTTCTTCTTTTCTTCAGAAATAAAAGCTCTTTTGAACTTCTTATTCTTTTCAGAAGATTTGCCTTTCAGCAAAGGACAATTTGCTTTGAAGTGTCCAGGCTTTTTGCAGTAAAAACAGAGATCATTTCCAACTGCTGGTTCTTCTGATGAGTTTGCTTGCTGAGCTTGCTTGTTCAGCGAGCTAGTCTCATTCTTGTACTTATGATAGTTGTTACCAAGATGCTTTTTCAGCTTCTCTTTTGCTTTTCGCCTTTGAAGTTCCTTACAGATGAATTTCTTCATATTTTTAACAACTAAAGCATTTTCATCAGCAGGCTCTTTATCATTCTTCTTTTCAGAAGATGACGGCTTTGCAGCAAGAGCAATGTTTTGCGATTTTTCAGCAAACACATTTTCTCTTTGCATTGTCTCGTAGTTGACAATAGTAAGATGAGAGAACAACTTTGTAGGTGTGATGTCTGGCATTCCTTGATTGTAGTAGAAATTTTGAGTGTGGATCCATTCTTGATTCAGACTTCTGATGATGGTTTTCACCTTCTCAGAATCTGAGTAAAGATTTCCAACTCCCAAGGCGTCCATCTCACTAACTAGAGTTGTGAATCTGAAGTCCAAGTCTTCTAGTGACTCATTTGTACCTTGTTTAAAGTTCTGGAACTTTAACTTCAGCTCTTTTCGAGTTTGTTTTCCTTGGTTTTGTCAGATCCAGCACAAAGATCTTGAACCAGTTTCCAAGCTTCCTTAGCAGTTTTGGCACCCCACAGTTTGCACTGTATAGTATACGGAGTTGGTCGAATGATCATGTTTCTTGCTTGGCCATCAAGACGGAATCTCTTGGCTTCGTCGGAAGTCCATTCCTCTCTTGGTTTTGGAACGACAGTATCAACTGGTTCGCCTAAGATAGTTTCCTTTCCAGCTTCTGTGGTTTTGTGAGGAAAGCTTCTCTCAACCTTAGTGATCTTGATAGGTCCATCATTAATGACAGTGACCATTTCATCACTAATGGCCTCAAGATGTAGCATCATGTCGTTTCGCCATTTTTCGTAGTTTTCCAGCTTCAGCAAGGGAGCGTCTCCTAAAGACATCCCGTCAGCAAAAGACTACCAAACTGATCAAGTGAGAGTGATTTATGGAAAGCACCTAAGGGGATCTAGGTTCAGTGCTGAAGGTTAAAGAACCTCCAGCTCTGATACCACTTGTTGGTCCCTTTAAACAACAAGAAATGACTAGAGGGGAGGGTGAATAGTCTTTTCAAACTTTCGTCGTTTAAAAACTTTCTCAGCAAGGACTTATTACTTTTCAGTAATGAGTTTGCTGATACTTAACTTTCTCCGCAAGCGCAAGGTACTTTTCAGTAACGAGTTTTGCTGATACTTAAAATCAGAGAGCGGAAGTCTTTGATACAATAAGTGCTTCGTTAGTAAGTGATAGTTTCAGCAAGTGAACAGAGTGACTGTGTACAGATAGATATGTTTTGCTGAAAACTAAATGCAGTAAGTAAATCACACAAACACTTTTATAGTGGTATCTGAGAGTGGCGTAATCTCTCAACTAATCCACATTGTCCTTTCTAGGACTGAATCCACTAAGACAAGTTTGAGGTTCCTTACAACACCTATCTAGAGCGATTCAACAGAAACCAAAGCACACTTGCTTCGTTTCCAACCTAACTAGAGAACGAAACCTTGTTCTCCACCAAACTTGGGACTTTTAATCAGCAACACTATGCTCGATTAAGTTCCCCCTGAATTTCACGCCTGAAAGGGTGTATTTTCAGTTAGAGAGGTTTGGGATGAGATACGTTGATTATAACTTATTCAGCTACAACAAGAAATCTAAGAAACAAAACTTTGAATACTTTGCAGTAAACAAGTTTGAATGTTTCTGGTGTCAAGACTTGTTCTTATTCGAAAGAAAGAACACTTAACTAATTTTTTAGCCATGTATGCTCTACTTCTTCACAAGTAGCATTTTCAAGCTTTAAGTCTTGGAACGGATCAATGGCAGTAAAGAGTGTTTGAAGGGTATGTGAGTTTAAGCACAAGTGAGAGTTTGATCACGTTGTTGACACACTTCAACTCTTTGCCGGATGACCTCTATTTATAGTGAAACAAGGGAGCCGTTTGAATTTCAAATTCTAAGGCTTTGTTCCTTAAGATGTCACTATCTTGGTTTTGTACTTTCAGCAGCGTCCTTTATTTGTCTTATAGTCTTCATGTCCTTCGCGTGCATGCTTTGCATTTAATGTTCATTTGAATGAGATTCAAACATGAACGTTGGAGCGCAAATGCAAGTACTTTCAGCAAGGATGTCACATATGTTTTTCAGCAAGTGGTCAGTCTCAGTTTCAGCAAGCACAACCTACTCTGTCGTTTAGATTTTCACTTATGCAAGTTGTTGCTGAAGTTTCCACTTTCCGAGCAACATGTTGATAGTGTATATGTCCTAGAGACAGTCTTTATTAAAGGCATACATCCCTTATTAAAGGCATATATGTACTATTACACAGGTCAACGTAATATAATATATGTTTGTTTGTTTGACTATTGAGTATCGCTTTCATATTTATATTACACCAGGCATACAACATGTCATATCTCTATTCCTGTTTGTATTCATATCAAACATGTCCCCTCGGATAGATGATCGATCACACAGATAGTGGGAGCTATGTGAGTTATCAGCTATCCCAAACTCTCCCTAGTCGAGGTTCATCTCGGATGTAGGGGTCTGAATGAACAAGGTGAGACTAGTATGCGTGGAGGTTATACTTGTTAGAGCAAGTGTGAGCCGATCCCACGGCCACGGAACGGATTGTTGGACAATCAAGAAACGTTCCCATAACTCCGCATAGTTGTTCGAAGGGTGATTACCGAACAATGGAAGTACCCACCGGAAACTCCCATCGATGCATACTCTACACCGAAGTGTCTATGGGAACCGGAAAGTTGTCGAAGTGATGCTAGTCGTCCTTTGGAGTTACAGGACTTTATCATCACATTTGTTGCCCCATATCCTTGGTGGACCCATCGATGTCAGCTCTGAATAAGCAGCTGACCCAAGACACGATCCAGGATTATGGCTACATACAAATGGGGATGATAAGTGATTCTGTGAAGGATTCATCTCTCATGTGTAGCACAGGAGAGCACTGCTCATTGTCGTTCATAGTTGTGATTGGTCAAACCGCTGGCCAGCGTATCAATATTATTATGATAGTCATAATAGATATTGGATTCACCAAGCAACTCACTGAAGACGCCCGTGGATGTATTATTGGGATAGACACTTCATCGATCCTAGATGCATTCGAGTCAGTCAGATGAAGGGACGTTACCATTGCCGCGTTGAGCGCAACAGACTTCACAACGAAAGGGTTTGCTTTGAGAAACCTCTCAAACGTCCTCATGTATTAATATTGCAAATGGAACTGTCTAGGAATTCCATGTTGCCTAGTGTAGCACTTGCTTAATACAATGAGGCCCTATGGGTCACACTATGTGGTGATTCAGCTTATGTGAATATCCTTGAAGATGAAATCGCAATTAATTTAGAATTAATTGTGATTGATGAATTATAATTGATTTGGAATTAATTATAATTATTTGTGGCTCAATTAATAATTTGTAATTATTAATTGAATTGATTGATTAATTGAATTTTATGTAAATACAATTAAAGATTATATTTTAGAAATATAATAGAGGTTTGATTTGAAAGGATATGTTAATTTAGAATTAATATATGCACATGGGCAAAATCTACTTGGAGTTTGAATTGCCTCAGAATTATAAGTGGGTCCCGATAATCCCGTTGTATAGCCGCGAGACCAGTAGTAGTATGGGGAGGAGTTCGACTCCTTCCCATATTAGAAGTCAAGGGATAAGTTAGATTTTCCTGATTGAGTTTTAATTTGATTGGAAATGAATCTAGACTTAAATTGGTTTCCTTGTGCAATAAGAATTAGATTCTTATTCCTTTATGAAGTCTAATTTATTCTTCTTTAGGCTTCTATTGACTACTATATATAGTAGACTATTAGAGAGCTTTTGACATGGTTGATTGCAGATCATTCTGATTAACCAAATTCTTAGGGAATTATTCTACCAGATTTCTTAGAGAAAATAAAAGCTCTCCTCCCCTACACCTCTAGCCGCGCGCGCCACCTTCCAACCGGAGGAAAATTGCCGCCCCATCTTCTTGGCCACATAAAGAATATCCTAGCATTCTTTCCGATAAGTTGTTCATCCGTGGATACCAAGGTTGAGGTTCAAAGAGCTGGAAACTAACTTTTATTGTCTTGCAGATAGTCAAAGTATTGCAGATATCTTCGACTTCTAAGGAGAAGATTCACCGGACTATTACGAAAACTTCATCGATTGGCATATCAATTCAATACCTATTCTTGCTTTTGGAGTATTGTAAGTCTTCTGATTAATGTGTTTATTATATACGTTATATACATGATCAGTTAACCAGCATGTTAAGAAAAATTTTGAAATTCCGCTGCGTACCCTAGGGGTAACTCTGACCATATTTTCTTACAGTAGTATCAGAGCCAGGTTAATTGATTATGTATATACGTATATATGTTATGTGATTATGTAGTTTATGTGGATGCAATTGATTTTATGATTAATTCGATTTTTGAAAGTTTTGTTTTTATATAAATTTAGAATTTATATTTTTCAAAAAAAATAAATTATGTATATATATATATATATATGTATATATATCCCGCCTGCGTGACACAGGCGCCCTAGGGGACGGGATTCAATCCCGTCCCCGTATATTATATATATATATATATATATATATATATATATATATATATATATATATATATATATATATATATATATATATATATATATATATATATATATATATATATATATATATATATATATATATATATATATATATATATATATATATATATATATATATATTTAATTTTTCCGGGTTGGACCCAAAATCGAAATTTTGGAAATTTTGAATTTTATATTTGAAATATAAATATGATTTAATTGTAATTATTATTAACCAGATGGGTTAAATTTAATTAGTATTAAGTTAAGGGGCTTATTTGTGATTTATCAATTTATTGTTTATTACAAGTAAGTCTTTCTACTTTTGAATTTTAAATTTAACACCTCCAAGGTTTCGAAAATTTCAATTGAGTCCTTCGGGTTTTAAAAAATTGCTACCTAGTCAATAGAATTTTCGATTTTTCAATCTAGTCCAAATTTCAATTTTTCATAGAGATTATAAGTATGGGATTATAATTTTCATAATGAAATTATGAAGTCATTTGGCATCCACATAGGCTACTACTTGTTTGTTTGCTCGATATGCTATTGTTTGACAATGCATGTTTAAATACCATGTATTTTACTTTCCGTTCGACCACTATGCATGCGAGCGTAGGCGGCGCCCTCTTATTTGTCGGACCGCATATTTTTATTTATGGGTAGGCGGCGCCCATTATGTGCTTGACCGCGTTTAGAACTAGAATGGATAGGCGGCATCCATTACGTGTAGACCGCTCATGCATGATGGGTAGGCGGCGCCCTTATTTGTTTGTAGATGCTGATAACAACCCTCAAGCTACAAGCCCCAACCAATATAAGTGCAGAAATATGTATACGTATGTGTTTCTGAGATGCTTTCCATGGGGTGCTTTAATTCTGAACTTTCATTGCGTTTCCCTATATTGGCGACCTCGTCTTGCAGAATCGCAGTGATCGTCAGATTAGAGTAAGCCTATGGTTATAACTTACTGCATATTGTATCTAGCGACCTCGATAGGTACAATATGTAGAGCGTCTGGTTAAATTAGATTTAACACCCAAGAGTTGCGTGACGCAATTGGATAGTCCTACCGGTCATATTATGTTATGCGACCAGCCCCCGTTGGAGTATAGCATAGTATGGATTTGGATCTTGGCCACTACGGTAACTTGTTTGACATTACCCGTATGTTTGTTTTGGGGGCAACCATATGAGAAAATAGTGGAAGCTAAACAGCTAAAGGACCTTGTTGTTTAGCTATGTTGACTGTGTATTTAGAAATAGTATTTCAATAGTTGATTTATTATTTTCAGTCTATACTATTTCTCCTTTTGAAAATAGAAATGGCGAGTATCTCGCTCCGTGCTGTCTTAGAGAAGTAAATTTTGACCGGACCAAACTGTTAGGAATTGTAGGAAATTACCTCTAAGGTTAATGCAGCGGAATTCAAAATTTTCCTACATGGATCGTTGATTGAATGATCATTTAACATGCATCATATAAATGACTTACCCGTTATCCAGCTTCCAGCTTCCATTAATGAATGATCTAATCATGAATTTGTTCTTCAAAGAACAATTAATGATCTTCTAAAGATTCTGACTGAACTCAGAACAATTCTAAGCTGCCTACGTACCCTCAGGATCAAGTCAAACGTAGTTCAATTCTCCGTTGATGAATTCTCCATGGATGCTAGGAAATCCATATTCAAATCTACATTAAGCAAAACAAGAAATCTCAAAGATGATAATAAAAGAGAATTAATCAAAGAAGAAAAGAAAGAAGCTAGAACGAATACAACCGTGTAGAAACCCTAGAGAGAAGGAGAGCTCAAAACCACAAGCAGCAACAACAACAACACGTATCAAAATCCTATTGATCAATGTCAGCCGCATGGACTGAATATATCTGTATAAAACGCATAACCTACTTTACATGGGCCTGGCCCAGTCGGCTGGTATGCTAGTTAATGAGCTGGAGGTCTTGGGTTCGAAACCCACTACTATCAATCCTTTTCTTTTGGGCTTTTAACACTTTAACCTCATTCTAAATTGGTTCAAATGCACATTCTAACTTTAATTAATTAAATCCAATTTAATCTAATTATTCTTTTCTTCTTTTATTAATTAAATCTAATTTAATTAATTTACTTTCTAAAAATATAAATTAATTAAGTACATTGAATTCAATTCAACTTAATTAATTAATTCTATCAAATAGAACATTCTCAACAATATTAAATTAAATATTTATCAATCCAATTGATATTTTATTTAATATAGTAATTAAGTCATAAATTCAATTTTAACTTAATTAATGATTTCCACCAAATGAAATGTCATTGACAATAGTAAATCAATCTTATCAATCCAATTGACATTTAATTTACCCTAATGCTTAATCGGGAGAATTATCACCTAGTTGTATATGACCCATAGGCCCTCACATATTAGTCAATGATCAAACCAAGGTCTCAGTGAATATTCCTAGACAATCGTCACTAGACAATACTAATATGTAAGGAACGTTTGTTGAGGAGATACAAATTGCCTGTGATGTAGAGTACTTTGATGATACGGTCCTTTCATTCTCGAATACTCGAATGAGTCTAGAATATGGATTAGTGTCTATTCCAATAACTCATCTATTGTCTCTCAATCTTCTTAGTCGATCTAGATGATTATGTCCAAACACCATTTTGACATATATCTTTGCAGTGGCCACTGACTAATGATCGCGCTAAATATGAGATGTAGAGTATTCTCTCCTTGAATCTATTCGGAGGAATGAATCCTGATCTTGGTCCAATTACTCACACCATATGCTTCCTAATATACCCAACGCATGTCGTATCTACCCTACTTTAAGAGTGCAAGCATTGCACATGGTCAAAGTATATTATTCCACATATGATGCAGTATTGACCTCAAGTCTGAGGACTATTACATCACCCTACAATCCGATACTCCCATAGACACTTAAATAGAATTTACCAAATGGTTTCTCGGCTGGGTATGCCAACACTCTCCAAAGTGTCCATGTGTCCATCATGAATAACCAAGCTATTCGCAGCAGTGAGAACTACCACATCCTCGAAGGATCTGATGCAACACATGCTAGTCTCTATCGCATCATTGATATCCCATATCTCAATGACCATCGACTAGTGGCTAATTTTAGGACTTAAGTTCTGACACGCAAGCTCCCACTAACTTGGTGATTATCTTTAGTCCTTGGGAACATCTTACAGAATAATTCAAACAACCAAATAATCTATTCAGTAAATGTAATGCCAATTGTATTTATGTATGCTTAAATAAATGTAACATAAATAAATACCAATAAGCTGAATGCGGTAAAGTACATATCGTCCTTAATGTTGGTTGTCTCTAGGACATATATACTTTCACAAACTTTCTAGATTGGATCAGGAATATTCATTTGGTGCTGAGATACGAAAAGGTTGAGTGCGTCTTGGACGAGGCTATTCTGGTGTGTCCCGAGAATCAGACTGTCGATCAAGTTGCTGCTTGGAATCAGCCAACAAGGCAAAGGCTGATAGGCATCAAGAGGATGCTAGATCCGCGCAGTGTATTATGCTGGCGGCAATGAGCAATGAGCTGCAGAGACAACATGAAAGCATGTTGTCGTATGAGATGCTGAAGCATCTTGAGTCGCTCTTTAAGACGACACCTAGAAGTGTTGAATTTGATTTGATCAAAGAGATACACAGATGCAAGCTCAATGAAGGAGGGAACATGTCTGAACATGTTCTCAAGATGATTGGTCTCTTTGAGAAGCTTGCCGATGCCGGTGTCAAGCTGGAGAATAAGATCATGGTGATCTTTGTCCTTCAATCATTGCCGAGTTTGTATTCGCAGTTCATCATTAACTACACCATGAATGCGAAGGACGTTACACTGCCCGAGCTCCATAATCTGCTGAAGACATATGATCAAACTCTTCCTAAGAAGGAGAAATCGATCATGTATGTTGGGCAACCGTCTAACCCAAACCCGAGAAACAAAGGTGCTAAGGGTAAGGGAAAGTCGGGAGCCAAGGCTAACACTTCGAGTGATAGGCCTAAGCGTCTGAACCAGAAAAGGAAGTTCAAGAGGAGCGGAACGGTACGCACAGATGAATGTCTTTTCTGTAAGCAGAAAGGGCATTGGAAGAAAGATTGCCCTAAGCTAAGGGCAGATCAAGCTAAGAAGCCGCCGGCTTCTAGCTTAGGTATGTTTGTTATTGAAATGAACATGACTACTTCTGACTCCAATGGTTGGGTATTAGATACAGCTTGTGGCTCACACATTTGTAATAATGTGCAGGGGCTAATTGAACACAGGCTAGTCAAGCAAGGTGAAATCGACTTGCATGTTGGGAACGACAATCCAGTTGAAGCCAAACGCGTTGGACGCTGCAAGATAGATTTACCATCAGGACAATGTTTAGAACTTGATAACGTTTATTTTGTTCCATCCATTGTCAGAAATATTATTTCCATTCCATTGTTGGACAATTTGGGTTTTTCCTTTCGTTTTGCTAATAATACTTGTTACTTTTCGTTAAATGACCAGTATTATGGAAAAGCTCGCTTAGTGAATGGTTTATATATTTTGCAAAGTAGTCTACCTTTATTTCAAATACATAACAAACAACCGTCTTCAAATAGGAAGAATAATCCATCTTATCTATGGCATTGTCGGCTAGGCCATATCAATGAAACACGGATTCAAAGACTAAGGAAGTTGGACTACTTAGAACCATTTGATTTTGAATCATATGGTACATACGAATCATGTGTTAAGGGTAAGATGACGAACAAACCCTTTGTTGGACAAGGTGTTCATGCCACTCGCTGCTTAGAGCTCATACATACTGATGTATGTGGACCTTTTAAAGTCCAAGCACGTGGAGGTTATTCTTACTTCGTTACCTTTACTGACGATTTCTCAAGGTATGGATGTATTTATCTTATGAAGAATAAATCTGAGAACTTTGGGAAATTCAAGGAGTTTAGGAATGAGGTCGAGAATGAATTGAACCTAAGGATAGTCACTCTTCGATCAGATCGAGGAGGTGAATACCTTAGTGAAGAATTTATCGACTACTTGAAGGAGAATGGAATTCAATCGCAATGGACCCCTCCTGGAACACCACAATTAAATGGTGTGTCTGAGAGAAGGAATCGAATCCTGCTGGACATGGTGAGATCAATGATTGGATTCTCGACTCTTCCAAAATATCTATGGGGATATGTGCTACAAACTGCAATCTACATTCTGAACCGTGTACCATCTAAATCATTGGAGAAAACTCCTTATGAGTTATGGAAAGGAAAGAAGCCCTCACTGGGCTATCTTAGACCTTGGGGCTGTCCTGCGATAGTCAAATTGTTGCTCACTGATAAGTTAGATGCCAAGGGTGTCAAAGATTATTTCATAGGCTATCCTCGTCAGACGAGAGGCTATGAATTCTATCATGCTGAAGATCACAAGGTGATAGTATCTAGAAACGTCAAGTTTTTAGAAGCAGGATACCTCGAAGAAGAGAGGTTAGATGATATGATAGAACTTGAAGAAATTCAAGACTTTGACACGCGCGAACATGAGTTCTCCAAATCTTCTGATTTGGACTCAATTTCAGTGGGAGCTTTCGAAGCAGACAAGGGTAATGATATGACACTTGCTAGGCATGTCATAGTCAGTGGGAGTCCTGTGATTAGATCAACAGTTGAAACCACATCAATAGAACCCGTTGTCAATCAACCTGTGCAACAAGTTGCACAAGAGCAGCCTCCCGCTAGGGAACAGGGTCATAGCACATGACCGGCTGCATCAGTGCCCACTGATAATGTTCATGTTACACGAAACCGGAAAAGAAAAGCACCAGAAACGCCGACAGAAGCACCAGTCGAGCTCCGTAGGTCGAAGAGGATCCCAAAGGGACCTCAGAAGAAAAGCCTTATGATAGAAGACATCAGTGAACTTCATGTTGGCTTATCAGATCGGGAAGACCCCGAGACCTACAAAGAGGCAATAAATGATATTGACTCAGACAGATGGCAAGAGGCCATGGAATTGGAAATAGACTCCATGTACCTGAACCAAGTTTGGAGCTTGGTAGACTTGCCCCAAGGGGTTAGACCTATTGGGTGCAAATGGATCTTTAAACGAAAGACAGGTGCCGATGGCAAGGTACAAACGCACAAGGCTAGACTTGTGGCGAAGGGCTACACACAAAGGTATGGCATCCATTACGATGAAACCTTTTCACCGGTAGCAAAGTTGAAGTCTATTCGAATTCTACTTGCGATAGCTGCCTACTATGATTATGAGATCTGGCAGATGGATGTAAAGACTACCTTCCTCAATGGCAACCTTGAGGAAGAGGTCTATATGGTACAGCCGGAAGGTTTTATTAGTAAAACCAGGCCAACTGTTGTATGAAAATTACAGAGATCCATCTATGGGCTAAAGCAAGCGTCTAGGAGCTGGAATATCCGCTTTGACAAAGCTGTCAAATCGTTTGACTTCGTCAGAAGCGTAGAAGATCCCTGTGTCTACACTAGGCACAGCGACAAGGGAGTCGTTTTCATGATCATTTATGTTGATGACATTTTGATCATGGGAAAAAATGTCTCTATGCTAGAAGAGACTAAAGTTTGGTTATCAAGTACCTTCTCAATGAAGGACTTGGGTGAAGCGAACTACATCCTAGGGATAAAGATCTATAGAGATAGGTCCAAGAGGATGTTAGGATTGACACAGTCCACCTACATCGACAAAATACTGAAGCGTTATAAGATGGACGACTCAAAGAGAGGTTTTCTCCCAGCTAGGCATGGGATCGTGCTATTAGTTAAGGATAGTCCTAAAACTGATGAAGACAGAAAGGCAATGAGTCGTGTGCCCTATGCTTCGGCAGTAGGGTCTATTATGTATGCAATAAATTGTACAAGGCCAGATGTGGCATATGCGCTTAGTGTCACTTGTCGACACAAACAGAATCCAGGAGTACCTCACTGGATTGTTGTAAAGAACATTCTTAAGTACCTTCGACGGACTAAGGAAATGTTCTTGGTGTTTGGTGGAGAACCAGAATTAAAGATATCTGGTTATGTTGACGCCGGATTTGAATCAAATCCTGATGACTTTAAGTCACAGGCAGGATACGTATTCAAATTGAACGGAGGAGTTGTCGGTTGGAAGAGTTCTAAGCAAGCCACGATTGCTGACTCATCCACAGAAGCCGAGTACATTGCTGCATCAGAAGCATCGAAAGAAGCTGTCTGGATTTCAGAGTTCTTGAAGGAATTGAGGGTTGTTCCTGCTCTAAGTCCAATAACGATTTATTATGACAACACGGGCGCTGTCGCTCAAGCCAAGGAGCCTAGATCTACAAACATGTACTTAGAAAGTATCACATTATACGTGAGATTATTGATAAGGAGAAGTTAGTATAGAACGTGTCTCAACCACGGACAACGTGGCAGATCCTTTCACCAAGGACTTATCAGTGGATGCCCACGTAAGACATTATGTTAATCTAGGCATTAAACATAAAGGTGATTGGCTCTAGTCCAAGTGGGAGATTGATAGTGTATATGTCCTAGAGACAATCTTTATTAAAGGCATACAACCCTTATTAAGGGCATATATGTACTATTACACAGGTCAACATAATATGATATATGTTTGTTTGTTTGATTATTGAGTATCGCTTTCATATTTATATTAAACCAGGCATACAACATGTCATATCTCTATTCCTGTCTGTATTGATAACAAACATGTCCCCTCGGATAGATGACCGATCACACAGATAGTGGGAGTTATGTGAGTTATCAGCTATCCCAAACTCTCCCTAGTCGAGGTTCATCTCGGATGTAGGGGTCTGAATGAACCAGGTGAGACTAGTATGCGTGGAGGTTATACTTGTTAGAGCAAGTGTGAGTCGATCCCACGGCCACGGAACGGATTGTTGGACAATCAAGAAACATTCTCATAACTCTGCATAGTTGTTCGAAGGGTGATTACCGAACAATGGAACTACCCACCGGAAACTCCCATCGATGTATACTCTACACCGAAGTGTCTATGGGAACCGGAAAGTTGTCGAAGTGATGCCAGTCGTCCTTTGGACTTACAGGACTTTATCATCACATTTGTTGCCCCATATCCTTGGTGGACCCGTCGATGTCAGCTCTGAATAAGCAGTTGACCCAAGACACGATCCAGGATTATGGCTACATACAAATGGGGATGATAAGTCATTCTGTGAAGGATTCATCTCTTATGTGTAGCACAAGAGAGCACTGCTCATAGTCGTTCATAGTTGTGATTGGTCAAACCGCTGGCCAGCGTATCAATATTATTATGATAGTCATAATAGATATTGGATTCACCAAGCAACTCACTGAAGACGCCCGTGGATGTATTATTGGGATAGACACTTCATCGATCCTAGATGCATTCGAGTCAGTCAGATGAAGGGACGTTACCATCGCCGCGTTGAGCGCAACAGACTTCACAACGAAGAGTTTGCTTTGAGAAACCTCTCAAACGTTCTCATGTATTAATATTGCAAATGGAACTGTCTAGTGTAGCACTTGCTTAATACAATGAGGCCTTATGGGTCACACTATGTGGTGATTCAGCTTATCCGAATATCCTTGAAGATGTAATCGCAATTAATTTAGAATTAATTGTGATTGATGAATTATAATTGATTTGGAATTAATTATAATTATTTGTGGCTCAATTAATAATTTAGAATTATTAATTGAATTGACTGATTAATTGTATTTTATATAAGACAAGTAAAGATTATATTTTAGAAATATAATAAAGGTTTGATTTGAAAGGATATGTTAATTTAGAATTAATATATGCACATGGGAAAAATATACTTGGAGTTTGAATTGCCTTAGAATTATAAGTGGGTTCCGAAATTGGGACCCACCTAATTCCCTTGTATAGTCGCGCGACCAGTAGTAGTATGGGGAGGAGTTCGACTCCTTCCCAGATTAGAAGTCAAGCGATAAGTTAGATTTTCGTGATTGAGTTTTAATTTGATTGGGAATGAATCTAGACTTAAATTGGTTTCCTTGTTCAATAAGAATTAGATTCTTATTTCTTTATGAAGTCTAATTGATTCTTCTTTAGGCTTCTATTGACTACTATATATAGTAGACTATTAGAGAGCTTTTGACATGGTGATTGCAGATCATTATGATTAACCAAATTCTTAGAGAATTATTCTACCATTTTTCTTAGAGAAAATAAAAGCTCTCCTCCCCTACACCTCTAGCCGCGCGCGCCACCTTCCAACCGGAGGAAAATTGCCGCCCCATCTTCTTGGCCACATAAAGAATATCCTAGCATTCTTTCCGATAAGCTGTTCATCCGTGGATACCAAGGTTGAGGTTCAAAGAGCTGGAAACTAACTTTTATTGTCTTGCAGATAATGAAAGTATTGCAGATATCTTCGACTTCGACGAAGGAGAAGATTCACCGGACTATTACGAAGACTTCATCGATTGGCATATCGATTCAATACCTATTCTTGCTTTTGGAGTATTATAAGTCTTCTGATTAATTTGTTTATTATATACGTTATATACATGATCAATTAACCTGCATGTTAATAATTTTTTTGAAATTCCGCTGCGTACCCTAGGGGTAACTCTGACCATATTTTCTTACACATGTGCCTTTGTAGATACCAGTCTTCAGAAATCTTCTAGTCTTCAGTCTTCGAATTCTTCAAGTTTCTGAACGGTTCTAAATGCTTCAATAGTTTGTTTGTGTAAACAAAGTACATCATCAGCAAATGCTTCAATAGGTTGTTTTTCTTTTCAGAAAACAAGATACATCATAAGCGGTAAAAACACATATCTAGCACCTACTCTAAGTCTTCAGCAAACGTTCCTCTTTTACAATGTTCTCTAAAATTCTAAATTCCTATGGACCTTAAGAGTACTAGTTACTAGACTTTCCTTAATTTAGCATGGTTAATTGCTCATCAAAATTACAAGTTTCCTAACATATACTAAGTCTTCACCAAATGTTCCTCTTTTACAATGTCCTTAAAAATTATAATTTCGTATGGACCTTAAGATTACTAATCACTGGACTGTTCTTAATTTAGCATGGTAATTTGTTCATCAAAATTACAAGTTTCCTAACAAATTTCCCCCTTTTTGATGACAGCAATCCATGGCTATATTAATTGTTACCCTTTTGAAGGTTCCTGATGTTGAATAAATCAGTTGATTGATGCAAACATACTTGAATAATAAAACAGTAAGCATAAGTAATTTGCATAATCAAGAACCAATAAGAGTCAAAAAGTTGATTGCTGATAGTTATCTTTCAGTAGTATGTTTTACAATAAAGAGCATAGATAACTATTACAATCATTACACAAGGAAAGCTTTTAAAGAATCTCTAAGCTTGTCCAGCAGAGGATTCTCTGAGAATATCTTTCACACTTTTCATAGCAAGGGTAGTAAGTTCAATGCAGTCCTTCTCGTAATCTTCAAGAAGTTTGCGGACTTCAAGTTGAATTATTCTTGCATTCTTACAGGCAGTATAGTGATGAGTTTCCCCATTCAATTATTTGTAGCGTACTACCCATAATTGCATACCCCAATTGCTAGCATGAACTAGCTGAGTGTCTGAAATTCCCTTGTTGGCATGAATCTTCGTTAACCAACGGAGGTCTTCTTCTTGATCCTTTGCAGTAAGATAGAAATATTCATAAGGAATCAAGTGATATTTCTTTTTGGACTTGTTGGTTATAGGGTCATTGTAATAAGCAACATCCACCGATTTGATGAGTTCAGGTTCTTGCCTCATCTTCTTGCTGATGGAGCTTCTTCTCACTAAGATTTCAGTATTCAACCATTTTGAAGCAATTTTCCTTGGGTAGGGAGGAGGATCCCTTTATTTCTTTGTAACCTTAAGATCAATCCAAGTATAAAGCTGATTCAGCACAGCAGTTGGAAAGAAATCATTTGCTAGTAGGTCTTCCATCTTAAGAATCCAACAATTTTTGAGGTTTTTAACCACATTTTGAGTGGTTTCCTCGTTGCTAGTGTTAGTATATCCAATACCAGTACCTACTGGAATGTCAAGAAGCCTTCTTTCTTCTCCTCTTTGTTTTCTTCTTCTTGACATAGCATTTCCTTGATCCTATACTGAGGATCTGGAGTCAGACGAGAAGTGCTTAGACTGTCAAGAAGGAGTCAAAGCAGGGATAGGCTTGATATTAAGCGCTTTGGCAAAGGCAACTCATCATCATCATCATTGTGAGTTTCATACATGATGTGAGCTTATCCACAAGTTTCAGAAGTGTCAGCAGCAGTTCTCATCTTCTTTGCTGCAGGTCCTGAGCTTCTTTCAATTTCAGCCTCAGGTCTTTTCTGAGATCTGGTTGATACTTTTTCAGCATCACTTGGAGGATTTGTCAACTTCAGCACAGGGGGAGGAGGAGTAGGAGGTAAATCCTTTTTACACTTCTTTGATCTCTTCTGTTTTTCTCCCCCCTTAGACATGGATTGCTTGTCAGCAAAGACTTGGGTTGAAAAGTACTCATTACAAAAGTCGGTAAGAGTCTTTAGCCCATTAAAATGCAAGATCAGCTCTTGTTGACCTTTGTTAAGTGTAGACATCGTGTGTCTGACTTCATCCATATATCTAGTCAATCTTTCAATGATGGCATCTTTTTCTTCAAGGTACTTTTGTGCCTTTTTGAGTTTTTAGCAACTCTCATTGTTTGGACTGAAGATGCATCATGGGTTTTGTGCTGTGTATTGACATCAGCCTGAGCCAAAGTAAGACTTGTTGTCCTTGTCAGCAGGACCTTCAAAATCTTTTCAATGTTTAGAGGCTCTTCAGCAAGTAGTGTTGCATCCTCATCAGTGCACTATTTGTGAACTTGTAGTAGTGCATCAATTCTTGGTGTCACACTGTCCACATTTGGAAATGGTGCAAGTGAGGGAGCAACTAAATGAGACTTTAATTCAGTGGCAAACTGATCTTCAGCATGGGCAGTTTCATGCGTTTCATGGTCGTCGTATGAAGATTCAATATGATGAAGTGCATCAGGAGTTTCAGCATGATCCACTACATGAGTTTCAGTAGGGTCAGCTAGTTTGTCATCAATCTTATCTCCAACATTGTCTCCATCATAATCAGAGAAGCCAAAGGAACTGTCAGCATCATCCTCCATGCATGCTAGCTTTTCTCAGTCAGTCACTTCTTGTTGTTGGTCTGGATGAGTGGTTGCTGAATGCAACGCTGTGACTCATCAACTGGAGTTTCACCAGTAGTAGGAGGTGGAAGTGAAGTTTGTTCTGTATCTTTTATTCCAGAAGACTGATCAACATCAAAATGTTGAGTCTCTGGAAAATTTATCATAAGGCTGTTCTGAATAGCCTTTCTGAGATCTTCAACTTCCTCCTTATCAAGGTTTTCAGTAGTAACCTTGATCATAGCTTGTGCAACTAATTCATCATCAACAAACTTCTCTTTGCCTTTGGCAAATTCAGCAAGCTTCTGAGCAGTTTCAGCATCAACAACTTCTTCAGTTGTTGGCTTTTTAGTATTCTCTACAACTTGTTCAGCTGTAGGAATTTCAAGTGTCTCAACAGCAGTATCATCTGTTGGTTTCTCAGTCGCAGTGGGAGTGGATTCTTTAGGGTTGCTGGGAGGTGGTTGCTCAACATCATACTTTTCAGATGTGCTTGATCAGGCTTATCTTGAGTCTTAATTATCTCTCCACCAACACCTGGACTAGGACCTTGGGTATCATCATCGTCGTCCTTTGAGTCCTTAGAATCATCAGGATGATTCTCACCACTGGATTCCTCATCCTCTTCTTTTTCTTCATCATTTCGCTCATCATTAGTAAGGATGACTATAGGAATAGATTTGTACAAAGCTGTACTAGTCACTTCCTTTTCTTCATTGATTACTTCTGGATCATCTACTGCAGGAACAAAGTTGTTCTTCAGAAGTTCAGCTTGGTCAATGAGACTAGCTTCTTTGAACTTTTTCTTGAGCATCTTGCTGACGGTATCAAGTAGTTTGCTGTCCATTTGCTCAGCAAACGTAACATGATCCATTGCCATCACTGAATAAATAAAAGCTTCCAGATTAAGCAATAATTGCTTCTTTTTGTCATTGATGAGAAGAGGGTAAAGTTCAACAAAGTCCATTGATCTGTACTTTTTCCAGGTGCTGAAAGATTTCACAACCTTGGACAAAGTAATCTTTTTGAACTGTTTGTATATGTATCTGAACTTTCTTGAGGAGAAAGGATCTCTAGATCAAGTAGAGATGTTTCCAAATGAGCCTGTAAGAGATCATGTTTATATTAGTACAGGTTTGCAAATTGATTATAGAATTAGAGTCTTTTACTGATAAATGAGCTACCTGCTGAGAAGAAGCAGGCTCATTTTGCACAATTGGTTGTGCTGTTTCTATAATCATTTCTTCAGGACCTTGAGTATCATCCTGATTTGCAAGTTCCTATAATAATAACACATGAGATACAAGTACAAAGTTATGAAACTTAGTGAATTTATCAAAAATAAGTTCTACCTGCTGAACAGGAGGAATTGGTTCTGATACAAAAGCTTCAGCATGCTTCTTGCTTGTATCCGTTTCTTGAGAAGTCTGAAAAGAATTTGGGTTAGCTAAAGATAATAAATCAAAAGATAATGATAAAGACAGATTATTTGAATCAACTACCTGCTGAGGTTCAGCAGTAGTAGATTTGATCCTTGCTGAAGTATAAACTTCTTCGTCATTTCTTTGGATCTCTTCGTCAACAAACTTCTTAGTTTGCTCTAGTTGAGATGCTTGTTCTGCAATCTCCCTTGTTTCAGAGGAAACAAGTTGAGCAGAAGAACTTTGACCGTTTAGCTCTTTTTCGGCCATGAGCAATGGCACAAAGACATCTGATCTCTCTTGCACTTCTTGATCCATATCTACTTGTAGATATTTGAGTACATCTTGTACTTGTTGGTCAGGATCTATGAAGGCTGTCTTATTCATTTCATCCTCAGCAGCTTTGTGTGCTTCGTCGGATGGTCCTTCTAGATGAGTGTCAGCAAGCACACTCTCTTTCTCAGTTGATGTTTCAGCAACATCTTTTTCAAGACTGGTTGCTTTTTCAGCATCAGTCAACTTTTCTTTTGTTGCTGCTTCAGCAACCTTTAACAAGTCTGCTCCCACATCACTTTGTGGAGCCATTGTTGTCTCATAAAGAGGAGGGACTTGTAATTCCTGAGTGTTTGTTGACTCAGTATCATCTTTGTCTTCAGCAGGGTTCGCATTTCCACTGCTTGGAAGAGCTTTTTCAGTTGCATCGCCAGATTGCCTTTTTCTTGACCTTTTAGTGAGCTTTTGGTCCTCTGGTGTGTCATGAATTTCTTCAGAAGATGAGTGATTATCTACTGAAGGGACCGGGGCTACTTGCTTTCTAGTAGTTTTCTTGGTTCTCTTAGCCTTAGTCTTTCCCGTGTTTACAACTGTAGGTAAGACATCAGTTGTCTGATCAACAACACTTTCAGCTGTGACTGGTGCTGCATTTTCAGCACTCTTCCTTGTAACTCTGCGAGTAGTCGCAGTAGGGACTGAAGAAGAGGTATCAATCTCCTTCTTCTTCTCAGCAGCCTCATCTTGATGAGTTGGACTCTGTGCTGAAGAAGTTTCTTTCTCAGCAACCTTCTTTTTCTTGGAGGTTTTACTAACATCATCAGGGGGTGCTGTGTCAGCAAGAGGAGCCTTTGTAGAGGTTTTCCTCATTCTTGAGCCAACTGCTGAGTGTGCTGGTGCAAGAATAGCTTGAGCTTTCTTAGCTTTCTGTTCAGTGGTATGCTTTCCCAGCATCCACATGGATTCTATAGGGAGATTTTTCCTAAGGACGAAATCCATCTTCTGCAAGAGGTAGCACAGCTTCAGTTCGTAAGAGACATTCTCATTAGGGCTTACCAGATTATCCTCAACTGAAAACTTTAAAGTTTTCAGCACTTTCCACAAGTTTGTTAAAAATGAACTTAGCCCAATTCAACTCAGTTTTAACATTGTTGAAGATAATTCTCAGTAAGGGCCATCTTTTCAGCCCTATTTGGTCTATTCCACCAACTTGAGAGTATACTACTCTAATCAAAAAGAGGGACACTAATTTGAGTGATTCAATTATGTATTTTCTTTTGACATCCACTCTGCTGAACATTGGAGGTGCCTCTACCCCATTGATTGGTTCAGGATTTCTAACTTCAGCATAGAAGTTAGCAAGGGTCTCTGTATCGCCAGTCACCTCTTCAAATTCTCCAGTGACTGGAAGCTCAAAGTGGGCTGCAATGTTAGTCCATCTCAGGACGACTTGGTTTGACTGAACACTAGTGGTAATCACTTTTTCAGTGACACCATTTGTCGTGACAGTGTTTACAACTACATTTTTATAAACTCAAGCACATCAATGGTGCTCAAGCAAGTGGGTGTGGCATTGATGAATTTCATCAGTCCATTTCTTTCCAATAAATCCACCGCTTCTTGTACGGCGTTTCCTTCTTCCGAGAGAACATTCATATGCTCTCTTAGGGCGAAAGCACCCCATTGCATCTTACCTTTACACTTTTCAGTGTCTAGATAAGTTCCATGCATGGGCGATTGTGAAAGTCTGTTGTTCACAATTGTGGGTGCTTGTTGTGTTGTAACAGGTGCAGAAGAGGAGCTTTTCGATTTTTGGGACTTGGAAGATTTTGGATCTTTTGGGTCAGAGCTAGATGATCTTTTGGGATCCATCTTCACTTATATATATAGGGACAAGGAAATCGGAAAAGTAAACTTATGCAAAAGCAAGTTTTGACCGGAGAGTTGCAGAAGAACTCAGAGGTTTGTTTGTGCTTGAAATGGCAAAGTTTTTTGTCGGAGTCTATAAAAGTTTTTGTCTTATGAACAGACTCCTCTTTATATAGTACTCTGTTGTTTGAGATTCTTAATTTATTTAAGATCTCAGCAAGCTAAAAACCGATATACAGTTGTTTGGAATGTGCACGCGTAATAAATGCATAGTGGCCCACTACCGAGTAACTGTCAGATCGTGTCAATTCTTACAAAATGTATCGTTGGATAAGCATCTTGCTTAAAATCAACGAACCACATTAACTAATAAGCACTCAATGCCTTTTTAGTTTATCTGTGCCAAAAACATCACAATAATTACTTCTTTTTAATCAAGGGATCATAAAATCAATCAAACAATTTATCAAAATGTATCCAAAATGCTTTAGATCTTTGTGTTTGCTGAAATTCCCCACTAATTAATTATCTCTTTTATTTTGATAATCATTTGTATTTCTGAGTTCATGTCTCAGCAGATACTGATAGTATGTATGTCCTAGAGACAACCTTTATCAAGGACAAATGTACTATTACATAGTCAACGTAATATTATATGTTTGTTTATCCATGTTTATGTTTACATAACGTATTTATATATTACATCAGGCATACAACATGTCCTATCTTTATCTGGTTGGTCTGTGTAGATATCAAACATGTCCCCTGTGGATAGATGACTGATCACATAACTACTGGGAACTATGTGAATTATCATCTATCCCAAACTGTTGGAGCAAGTGTGTGTCGATCCCACGACCACGGAACAGATCGTTAGACGAATCCATGATGTTCCCATAACTGCGCATAGCTGTTCGAGGAGGATTCCGAACAATGGAAGAACCCACCGGATACTCCCATCGATGTGTATTCTACACTGAAGTGTCTATGGGAACCAGAGTTGTCGAAGTGATGCCATTCGTCCTTAGACTCACCCGGACTTTATCATCACACTTGTTGCCCCATGTCTTTGGGAGGGGATCCAACGCACGCTCTGAATAAGCAGCGTGATACGGCCCGTTCTGGGATCATGGTCATATTACAAATGTGGATGATAAGTGTTCTTGTGAGGATTCATCTCTCATATTTAGCATTGGGAGAGAACTGCTCAAGTCGTTCATAGTTGTGTTAGTAAAACCGCTGGCCAGCGTATGGATATATTTATGAATGGTCATAAGATATATCGCATTAACCAAGCAGCTCCCTGAAGGCACCATGAGTGTATTATTGGGATAGACACATCATCGATCCTAGATGCATCCGAGTCAGTCAGATTGAAGGACCTTACCATCGCCGCATTGAGTGCAATAGGCTTCTACAACGAAAGGATAGTTTTGAGAAACCTCTTAAAGGTCCTCATGTATTAATATTGCAAATGGGACCGTCTAGGAATCCCATGATGCCTAGTGATGTCACTAGCTTAATAAACTTAGGCCCTATGGGTCACACTATGTGGTGATTCAGCTTATCCGCATGACCATAGAGATCGGATTATAATTAATCGACATTAATTATAATTATATGTGGCACAATTAATATCTTGGGAATATTAATTGAATTAATTGTATTTATGACAATACAATTAAAGATTATATTTTGGAAATATAATAGAGGTTGGAATTAAAAGGATATGCTAATTAAAGATGTTAATTAAAGATTAATATATGCACATGGGTAAAATCTAATAGAGTTAGAATTGCCTTAGACTTGCATGTTGGTCCCAAAAGTGGGACCCACATACTCCCTCCATAGGCGCGGCCGAATGGGTGCAGGATGAAGTAGTTGGACTCCTTCCTCCATTCAAACTTAAGGGGTAAGTTTTCCTAATTGAGTTATGATTTAATTAGGGAATGAACCTAGACACAAAGGTTTACTTGTGCAATAAGAATTATAATTCGTATTCCTTTTAGGAGTCTTAAAGAATGTTCTTTAGGCTTCTATTGACTAGTATATAAGTAGATGGTTAGAGAGCTTTTCCTATATGCATTATTATTCACTCTTCTATTCTCTCAAGAAAAAGCTCTCTCCCTCCTACCTCTAGCCACTGTCGTCGCCGTCCCTCTCTCTGGTCAACGAGTTTGACTCGAGAATATCTTAGCATTCTCTCGATAAGCTGTTCATCCGTGGATACCAAGGTTGAGGTTCGCAGGACTAGAAACTAACCTTTATTGTCTTGCAGATATTCAGGAAAGTATATTTGATATCTTCGACTTCCACGAAGGAGAAGATACACCAGACTATTACGAAGATCATATCGATTGGGCTATCAAATATGTTTTAATTCTTGCTTTTGGAGCATTGTAAGTCTTCTAACTCATGTGTTTCAATATACGTTATATGCATGATCAATTAGTATGCATGTTAAGAAAATTTTGAAATTCCGTTGCACTACCCTAGGGGTAATTCTGACCGTATTTTCTTACAGTGGTATCAGAGCGCATGCTAATCGATTATGTATATACGTATATGTTGTATGATTGTTTAGTTTATGTGGATACAATTGATTCTATGTTAATTCGATTTTATAAAAGTATTGTTTTTATATAAATTTTGAATTTATTTTTTCAAAAAAAATTAAATTAAATATAAATATATATATATATATATATATATATATATATATATATATATATATATATATATATATATATATATATATATATATATATATATATATATATATATATATATATATATATATATATATATATATATATATATATATATATATATATATATATATATATATATATATATATAGGTGCGGCAGTGCCGCCACCCACCCGCCTGCGACTCGGGGGCAATCCATCTGCGAGCTGCAGGCGGACGGAACGCATGGGGCGGGATTTGATCCCGCCCCGTATGGATGGTTATGTATATATATTTAAAATTTGGGTTTGACCCAAAATCGAATTATTTTTTTGGAACGTAGTATACTTCTATTATCTAAAAACCAATACCGTACATAAGCCGATCCAATTGATCCAGGCTAATCAACGGGGAACACAAATCACCAAAGCAGGGACGCAGCCCTTTTAGCTAACTAGACAGCAAGCCTAATTCTACTGATTTTTCATACTGCAGTTTTACATGTTTAGGCTAAGTTCGCTCCTATCTCACATAACTTATCAAACATGGAGCAACGAGCTTTCACAATCTGCTTCACTCGATCCTCCACAAGGCATGGTGCATCACCATTGCCAAACACCAGTTGGTTTCTCCAATTCAAATCGCATAAATCGTCTCTACCATCGCCATTTTGAGCAGTTGTGCAGTCAGCCCTTTGGTAGACTGTCGTAGTACCCAAGCCAGCTCCACGTCCCATCTCCCAGGTTGGCGGTGTATATTGATCCACTGAAGGATGTTCTTCTAGATTTGCGACGTTACAGTGCATTCGAAGAAAAGGTGTTTCACTGATTCAATCCCCGAGCGGAAAACACAAAGACCATCATTCGGTATCCCAAAAGTTGTAAGGCGATCCTTTGTATATAGGCGTTCGTGTGCACATAACCAAGTCACAAATGAAGATCAAGGCCGAGCTCTATTAGTGTAGAATAGTTTACACCAAGACACTTTTTGTCGCTCCCCTCTCAGTTCATGGTAAACTAGTCGAGTTGGAAATTTTCCTGCTCCACGCATATTCCTCCATACTTGGGTGCTCACATTATAATCTCGCAGTTTCAGCATACTCCTATGCATCCAGGAGCAGGTCACACTCGGTTCATAGCTCATCAAAGGGGTTTGTTTAATATAGTATGCATGTACCCAACGGACCCATAGCTTGTCGGCTTTGTTACTTAAGTTCCACAGCATCTTCAACATGCTCGCCTTATTCCAAGTTTCTATATCAATCACATTGAGCCCCCAGAATTCTTGGTATTGCATACTGTGTCCCACGAAATCGGTGTTGTAACGGTACCGATTTTTGAAAATAGAAAAAAAAAATTCTCAGAAAATAAAGAAATTTTTGAATTTGAAAGTAATGGTAGTCAATAAATTCAATAACAGACTTTGGCGCCAAAACGCTTCCGTAATCAAAAGAATAACGGTTCAACGGTAACTAAAATAATTCAAAATAACCAAATCCAACGGATAGTGAAGAATTTAAATAGTTTTTCTTCTTATTTCGAAAGAACAAAAATTCCAATGTGAACACCCAATCCCAACTCTCAGTCGCTAGACGCCTAGTCTTGTTTGCCTTCAAAAGAATCTACAAGGAAGGGATTTTGAAAACAGAAAGTGTGAGATAAAGGATCTCAGTGAGGTTCAAATTTTTAATAGATAGAAAAGATAAACAGTTTTTAAAACAAAGAATTTGTAACACGTATGATAATAGAAAGAAACGGATAATAGAACAGATGAAACAAACAGACAACATAACAGAAAAGACAGACAGATAACAGAACAGATGAAACAAATAGACAACATAACATAAAAGACAGACAGATAACAGAACAGAGCAGATCTCGTTGGTGCAGCACGCCTTATTGCTCCTACTCCCAGATTGCCCTTGTAACTCCCTCCAGAGATGGCCTTCTCTAGACAGAAATAGAGCCCCGTGTACTTTGGAGAAACAGATCCTACGACCCTAATAGACCTCAGCGACTTCTGCCTCTAAAAGGGAATAGACTAGGAAATAATCAAATAAACTCGATAGTCCACACTACCCAAGTCTACCTAATTACAACCAAATTGACCGGCCGCACAGAAACAGACAGAGCAGATAACAGAGCATACAATCAATAACAAAATAGTACTCGAGATATCAAGAAATATTCTTGCAGAAGATTTAGTACAGAACAGAGTATACCAAACAGAATAAAGTAAAATAGTCATACTTAGGACATAATTACTTTAAAAACGGAAGCATACAGAATACAATACATGTAAGTATATATATACATGCATAACACATTGCCTTCCAGGTTTTGTAAATAGATAACTTCGGGGTGAACACTCACCTTGAAGTAGATTGAACTTAGCACGGATTAGAAAAACAGCTACGGAACAACGGATAACACGGACCCTAAACAGAAACTCCAAGTTACTACCTTAAGTAGGAACAAAAATGAAATGATAAAGAAGGTCATCAGAGAAAAAGGTGGAGAAGGTGGGGTTCGAACTCGGGACCTCTATGTTAAACCCTAACTCACAAAACCAACTAGGCTAGCAAGTCAACTCGTACCTTAAGTTCAAAACAAAAAGTATTCAATCGTGAATAGTTGTTTAAGAAAAGACTTTTAACTCTTGATTATGGAAATAACTCTCGGTAGTAAAAGTAAAACAAAACAACCTTTACCAGAAACCAGAACCAGCTTATATTTCGATTAAAAAACTGTTTAGAAATGAAAATACTATTTTGCCCTTCATAAAACGATTGCAAAAAAGTCCTTCAGGGTTTTAGACAACACACGAGTTCTACAAGTTTCAGAAATTATAAAAAGCACCCCCCAACTATCAGAGTCTTAACAAAACAGTCCACTGTCAGTCAACAAAGGTCAAACATATATTGCAAAAAGGTCATTCAAGTTTCCAGCAATCTCAAAAAGGTACTCCCAGGTTTTAGTTAACACCAATTCAGTCCTCAAGTTTCTTAACTAAATACATAAAGGTCCAGGTCTGTCAATACGAGGTCAAACTGTCTAGATTTGGTCAATATACGCATGGTCAAGGTCAACCTTCAAATGGTCAAGGTCAACATTCAAATGGTCAAGGTCACAATCAATTCAGTCAAGTCCTTACAGTTTCCAGAATTACAATTCAACCCCCACAAGTTCAAATACTTAACATCCCAACCCAAACAACAACAACAAGGTTCCGAAAGTATCCTAAGTCTCGGTCTCAGTTCAGTTTCGAGATCAGAGTACAGTAGGGGCAGAACGGGCATAAGAGAAAATAAACACAAACGAAAAGGAGAAGAAGATTTTACCTTTGAATGGAACGGGAAAGAACAAACTGCAAGCCAATTGAAACAAGGAGATTAAAATCAAAATTCTAATCGCGAATTGAATCTGAAACGAGAAAAACGGAGTGAGTCACTTCTCTTATCGGAAAACGGGGTGGGGAAGACGAACAGAAAGGAACCAGCGGGTCGGGTCAATGATGTACGAACAGAACAGAGCAGGAATGGCACTGATACGGATATAACCGACGAACCCTTAAGAAATCGAAATCAAAAAACTTAATCGAGATTTGAATTCAACAAACCAAACGGAGACTTATCGGAAAGAATGCGGGATCCAAACGAAGCAGCGAGCGCGCACACAAACGGAGCCGGAGAAGAGCTTCAACGGACCGATCGGAACAGGGCAGCAATCACGGCGATTGTAAATCTGGACGGAGACGGATGAAGATGATAATTTGGGTTTGATGTCGATGAGATGAAATAAGATGGAGATGATGAAGATGAGATGATGTGAAGATGATAATGGTGAAGAAAACCGAAAAATGAAGAGGGAGGAGAATAGGCCTGTAAACGGGTGCCACCCGACCCGCACCCGACCCGGTCGGGCACCCAACGGGTGGCAACCCGTTTACAACAAGTGGGTGCGGGTGTAAAGCCCCACCCGCACCCGGTACTTTATTAACGGGTTGGGTGACAACCCGATAAATCTAATTTCCTAATTAGAACCCGTAACACCCGTGAGTACTGATACCTAAAATTTCGCTTTCTTCTTCAACCCAGACCCTAGTCTCCACGCCGCCACTCACCGCCACCACGAGTACTGAAACTTCGTCGTTGGCTCCGACCTGATGACTCGTCGGCCTCGCCTCCACTCAACGCCACCACGACCACCACCACGTATCTCACCAACACCGTCCTCCCCTATTCTTCGACGGTCTCCTCGTTTAACATCGGTGGTACAATCCTCCACGTCTTCTGTCCGACGGTCTCCCCGTCTTAATAGTCTATCATCTGCTGGTAATAACTCTCTTTTATTTATTTTCTTTTATAGTAGATATGAGTTTTTCTTCTCTTCTCTGATTTGATATGGGTTTTATAACTTATGAGAGATGGATGGGTTTTTCTTCTCTGATTTGATATGGGTTTGTTCTAATATACAATTTTTAACTATTGATTGGGGCAGATTGAGTTTGGAAAGTTATGTGTAGTTTGGATTTTGGATTAATGAATTCGTGTTTTATTGTTCTATTTTGATGTAGCTTTGGGATCACGAACTCGCGCTGAATCGCACGATACACATCCTACAACTGAAGGAACGACTATTGCTGGTGAGTTTCTGCTTATGGGTTTTCTTGAGTTCTAATGGTTAATGCATATAAGCATATGGGCATATCAATTCTTTGTACTTATTGTCTGGTGTAATTAAATGATACTAGAAATCATATTTAGCTTAATTATTTAAGCACTCTCACGAGCTTAATTTAGCCTTAATCTATGTAAGAGAACTTAATGAGCTCTATTAACAGAGATTGATAAGCTATAGGCTCTGTTTATAGATCTTGAATAGATTAAACTATTTTTACCGTCACAAATTTCTTGGACAGTAGAGCTAGCTTGCAATAGCTTGTTCTAATACATGTTTGTTATGCAACAGATTTACCACCTACACGTCAAAGCAAAAGGAAAGGCTCTATTGTATGGGATCACTTTACCCGTGAAACCCCGAATGCTACTTCTGCAACATGCAATCATTGCAGTAAAAAGATAGTATGTGGCAATAGAATCGGCACAAAGACAATGCTCGGGCACATACATGATTATTGTAAAGTACATAGAGTTCCAAGAAAGGGAGCAACACTAAAGAGTCCAAGGTCCGAGCACAAGTTCAGCCAAGAGCAAAGTAACCGTGATTTTTCCATTGCCGTGGTGAAGCACAACTATCCCTTAAGCATGACCGAGCATATTTACTTCAAGCATTTCTTGAAAGGTATCAACCCTTACTATAAGCTTCCTTGTCGGCCCACACTTAGGAAAGAGATTCTTAAGATTTTTAAAGAGGAAAAAGTGAAGTTAGGCAAGACCTTAGCTGAACTTGATAGTCGAGTATCCTTGACCACTGATATGTGGACGTCAGAGCATACCAACACCCCTTATTGTTGCGTGACTGTCCACTATATCGATTCGGGTTGGAATTTGAACAAGAAGATAATTGCATTTAAAGAAGTTCCTTATCCGCATACGGGTATAGCTTTATTTGATGTGTTGAGGGGGGTCATTGATGAATGGAAAATAGGAGATAAGTTATTCTCGATAGTAGTTGACAATGCTGGATCAAATGATGTTATGTTGTTGAGATTGCAAGAATGGTATAGTGAATCTTTAGTGTTAGATGGTCAAATGTTACATGTTAGATGCTCAGCCCATATACTAAATTTGGTGGTTCAAGATGGAATCAAAGTAATTAAGAATCTGCTTGGTACAATTCGTGATGTAGTTCGGTTGTTGGACAAGTCTCCTAGTGCCAAACAGAAGTTTGACCAAGCTAAGAAAGAATGCAAAGTGGACCATTTAAAAGATATGCCAATGGATGTCTCCACAAGGTGGAATTCAACGTATTTGATGTTAGAGGCAGCACTCCCTCTTAAGGCTGCTTTTAATTTTTGGGCCAATGATACATTATACTCTCATTTGAATCCTACTGAATCGGAATGGGAAAAAGCTAAAGTTATTTTTGATTGCTTGAAACCCTTTTATCATGCTACACTTCGTCTAAGTGGAAGTAACTACTCCACTTCTAATTTGTTCTTTATTGATATTCATGACATTCATGTTCACATGTTAGAGTGGGAAAGTAGTGATCACTCATATGTTAGGGATATGGTTAGGAATATGAAAGAAAAGTTTTTGAAGTATTGGGAGGATTGTAATTGTACTATTGGATTAACTACAGCCACGGTGTTCGATCCTCGGTACAAGATGCAAACTATAGAGTATTACTACTCTAAGATCTATAAAAATGAGGAAGAACATGCGCTTCATACCAAGACAGTTCGGGACTCCATTGATAAGTTGTTTGTAGCATATGGAGGGAACATACATCACTCTTCGGGGACTAGAGCAGTTGATGCTAGTAGCTCAAATAGCGGATTGCCTTCTTCGTTGTATGATTTTGAGAAATGGTGTCTTGCTAGTGATTCATTTGCTGAAAAATCAGATCTGGAGAAATATTTATCGGAAGAAAAGTTCAATGGGTTGATTTCTCTCGATGTTTTGCTTTGGTGGAAACAAAACCACGAGAGATTAGGTAGTGTTATGGGTAAGATAGCTAGAGATATCTTAGCAGTCCCATCTACTACCGTTGCCTCTGAATCAGCATTTAGTATGGGTGGACAAGTTTTGTCCGAGTCATGTTGTACAATGTTATCGGATCTAGTTGAAGCTGTAGTTGTGTCTCGAGACTGGATTTCCTTTCTCACGGATGGTAAGTGCATTTACTTTATTAAATTATTTCATATATAGCCTATGTTTGGAGAAGTTACTTATTATTATATTTTATTTCTTGACAAAAAAATTAAAAAAAAAAGCTGATCGGGTCGGGTTCCGGGTGCTGAGCGGGTTGGGTCCGGGTGCTGAGCGGGTCGGGTGCTATACGGGTGCGGGTGCTGAGCGGGTCGGGTGTTGAGTGGGTGCGGGTGTTAACCCGTACCCGCACCCACACTTTAGTCATGTGAATGGGTGGAGCGGGTGAGGACCGGGTCGTTGCGGGTTGCCACCCATTCACAGGCCTAGAGGAGAATACTGTGTGTGTGTGTGGCTGCAAGAGAGAAGAGATAAAAGAAATGAAAATGAAAGAGGGGGAAAGAAGGAGGTAGTTTTAGGGCCAGGCCTGAAGATTGGGCCATGTGAAATGGGCCTAGTCTGTCTTGCAAGGCTGAATTACTATCTAGCCCAAGTCGAAAACACAAACGGTCCACTAACAATTCAAGCTTTCAAATACGAATTCGATGACGCAGGAAGAGAATTAATTAAATTACCCATATAAAATAAATTACTTAGGTAATTAATTAATTAAAAAAATAGGTAGAAAAATACGGGATGTTACATGTGCTTTTCTAGTTATTTCATCCTTCCCACTCCACAAGTAGCTTGGACAGAGCCGTTCAATATGTTTAAGAACCTTTTTTGGTATGGGAAACACTTGGAGCCAATAATTTGTGACGGAGAAGACAACGCTATTAATCAATTGAAGACGCCCAGCATAGCTGAAAAGCTTCGCTGTCCAATGTTTAATTCTAGCAACCACCTTCTCCACTAAAGGTTGGCAAAGATGGACTGCCAGTTTTCTAGTGACAAGGGGCACACCCAAATATTTGAAAGGAAGCGCACCCTTCTCATAGCCGGTCAGACTGAGGATATCAAGCTGCATTTCAGTATCAACACCCCCCATGTAAACTTTACACTTGGCATTGTTTGCTTGTAATCCCGTCGAGGCAGAGAACTCCAGAAACTCACGGACCAGCAGTCGTACTGATCCAAAATCACCTCTACAAAACAACAGTAGGTCATCGGCAAAGCAGATATTAATCAGATCCACTTTCTCAGTTTTGGGATGGTAATTAAAATCTGGCTTTCCTTTCAACAATTGCAATTTTATATGAAGGTATTCCATCACCAGGACAAAGAGAAGTGGTGATATTGGATCCCCTTGGTGAAGCCCCCGTTTTGCAGATAGGAGGCGACTTGGTTCACCATTAATGGAGTACCTATAAGAAACCGTACGCACGCATATCATTACCCACCGAATAAATTAGCAAGGAAAACTCATCTCAACTTCCAAAGCATCCCAGTCAACCGTGCCATAGGCTTTCTGGAGGTCCATTTGTATCATACATCATGGAGAAATACGTTTCCTCGTATAGCCCTTCACCAGCTCATGAGCAATTAGTATATTATCATGTATAACCTTACCGGGAAGGAAAGCAGACTGTCTATCATCCACGACATAACTAATCACCTTGCATAGGCGATTTGTGAGTATCTTGGAGATGATTTTGTACACAGTGGAACAGCAGTAGATAGGCCTCATAGCCTTCATGGTTTTTCCATCCTTAGTCTTTGGTATCAAGGTAACCAAAGTGCAATTTACATCCTTGTACATGCGTTCATTGTCAAAGAAATCTCGTATTGCTCGTAGGACATCCTGTTTCACAATAGGCCAGCAAGTCTTAAAGAACTTGGCACTATATCCATCAATTCCCGGGGCCCTGGAGTCGCCAATACCTTTCAGATCCTGCCAGATTTCATCATCCGATATCAGGGCAGTAAGTAAATTACCATGTTTCGCTGTGAGTTGCAGCCCCCCCCTCAATGCGGTTATATCCACTCAAATTCTATTCCGCATCTCAGTCCCTACTAATGCTGTATAAAATTGAAGGACTTCGTTTTCAATAGAATCATGAGAAGTGAGTATATGTCCACGATCATTCTCCAATTTATATATTCCCACCTGTGCTTGCTTTTCCCTTACCGTAGCATGGAAATATGCGTTATTTCCATCCCCTAGTTTGAGCTTAGTGACCTTCGCTCGCTGTTGTAATAACTTCTCTTCATTGGTTCGAAGTTTCAACAATCTGGCAGTAGATACTGTCTCCAATAAAATCAGTTGTGGGTTCAATCTGTCCAACGCCAATTGGTCCTGTACCTTCTCCAGTTCGCCGCGGGCTTGTGTAATTTTAGTGTCAATGCCCCGGAAATCAGCCCCCATCATTCGTAAAGGAGTTTGCAGTGATTGTAGTTGTTTCCATAAGGCATAAATTGGTTGGTCTCTCCCAGTTATATGCCAATGACTCCGCACCATATTCAAAAACTCCAAGTTCTCCGTCAGGCAGTTCATAAAGCGGAACCGTGCTTTAGCTCTTTGTACTTGATTTCTCGACAGTTGTAAGCATAGAGGGGCATGGTCAGAGATGCCTGGCTTGCCCCACTTGAATGCTTATAGTTGGATAGGTAAGAAACCATTCTAGGTTTCCAAGGCCCCGATCAATCTTGGAAAAGATTATTGTCCCATATGTGTGCTTATTAGATCAAGTAAAGTCACCACCGTTCATGGTAATTTTATTTAGTTCCATCTTGTCCATCATCTCCTGCATATCTCTATATCCACTCATATGCACCGGTTGGCATCCTTGGCGATCTTGTGAGATCAAAACATTATTAAAGTCGCCGAGGAGGATCCAGGGTCCCTGAATACTATTAGCCAAAAGTTCAATATCCTTCCATAGGTCCCTGCGCTCATGCAAATGGTTAAGAGCATAAATCACAGTAAGTGTAAATTGAAACTCACTGATGAACATGTATTTTACACCTTCATTCGAGTCTTTTTTCACCTATTTAGCTATCCTCTATGTTAATTTAGCTATATTATAGTGCATTTTAGTAGAATAGTGTCACGTTTCCCTTTAGTTTTCATTTTTCAGGTTTTAGGTGGAAAACGTGATTTTCCGGGCAATTATATTGAAGAGAACGAAGAATCGGTGTCCCGATGACATTTGTGAAGTATCCAGAAGGTTCCGGATGAGATTTGAGGTCTAGGGGCTGAGTTTCAAGGCTTAAAGGTCACTAGAAGGCAAAAACCGAGTCCGAAAAGGAAAAGAAGACCAAAAACGCGTCAACAACGCGTCTCCACCGACGGGAGCTCCCCGGCGGTTCGCCCGGGATGTGGAGCGGTTCGCCCCACATCAGGCGGTTCGCCCGGTGTCTATGGCGACTCGCCCCACGCGTTCCGAACTCCTATATATAGTTGCTTCTATTTCTACGTTTTTCATACTTTCTCAGACCTTTTTTCATACTTTTTCACATAGTTTTCAATAGGAATTCTCCAGAGCCTGTTCTAGGAATTCTTAGCATGGGAGACTATTTTTCTTATCAATTTGGAGGATTATCTTGCTTTTGAGTTCGCAATTCTTCGGAGATTGACAACCTTCGTCGGTAACATTGTATCTCACGATTTTTCTATTTATATTTATATCTTTCAACATGTTTTCATTCAATCTTGCTTTGATTTCGGTTGATTGCATGACATCGATGAGTAGCTAAATCTATCGTTGGTGATAGTATGTGATTTCTTAGCTAGGGTTCTTAATTATGCATGATGGCTGTAACGCGAATCAGACTTTGAGTTATTGCTTTATTTCTTTGATCTATCTAAGCCCTCTATCTTCGTAGTGTTGAATTGAACGGAACACATTGGACAATTCATGATCTTAGATTTCTATGCAAAACGATCGGGTACTTCATGCATGATTATTAAACTGATGCTTTGAATGATCATACTATCACTAACTTCCATTATCTTTGATAAGAAAAATCTGTGCTAAGTCGTTTGTTGAGTTTATAGTTTAAGTTAAATTAGATAAAGCTAGTTATAGTCCTTAGAGATCGACACTCGATGTTATTTTACTGCTACACTACGGTTTTCGTTGTAGTTGTGAATTGCCTTTGGCTAAAAACAAATTTATTTGATTAATTGAGTCTGACAAACTTTCGGTTCATCAAATTGGCGCCGTTGTCGGGGACTATACTCCTTTTTTCTATTTAGCTTATTTATATTTTCGGCATTCAATTCCTAGTTTTAGTAGTTTTATTTTATTTGATCTCTCTGATACTCCTTTCTTAGCTTGTTACAGATAGTGTATGCGAAGTACACGATCTAGGGGAACACCGCTTGCTGAACCAATCGCTGAAATTGACAGAGTCTACCACCAAAGAAGGCGACTACTTCGACAACGTGAACTAGAGGAAATAGAGGATACTGATTTCTCTGAATCTCTACACAGTCTTTTTAAGGAAATCGTCGTAATGGCAGAAGCTAGACCACTGAAATCATGGGTTCAACCCACCAAGGTTCGTATGAGGGGACCGTCGATTGTTCTTTCGCCTGCAACTCGAGATCTGGAAATAAAAAACCACGCGTTCCAACAACTTCCGAGGTTCTATGGCTTGGCAAGGGAAGATGTGATGGGGTACTTGCACGATATCGATGACTTCGTCAACCAACTCCCACGACCCGGAGCTGAAATAACAGCGGATGAGTTGAGAATGAAGGTTTTTGCTATGGGGCTTGGCGACAGGGCCAAGTCATGGTTGAGTTCTCTACCGGCGGGCTCGCTTGACACTTGGGAAAAGGTTTTTTCAGCATTCATGGAGATATACTTTCCTCACACCTTGACTACCGCGCTTAAGGCGCAAATCACTGGATTCAAACAAGACTATGATGAGACCATCTACACCTCGTTTGAGAGGTTCCAAGGCCTCATGAACAAGTGCCCTCACCTTGGCGGAGCAGCTATGTCAAACGAAGTTTGCCGAATATGCAAAAACTATGGGCATGGAGCTCATATGTGTAGATTGGAGCTTGCATATGATGATGGAAATTGGGTTCAAGGAAGTGAAGAGGAAGCTTTTGCTACGGAATTTGGTACTCAAGAAGCTAGCTACAGACAAGATGGTAGGAATCCTCGAGGTAGATTTTGGAGAAGAGGGTTCCGGAACAATCAAGGATACGCACCGGCTAGCCAAACTTATGGCCCTAACCAAGACCGTAGTAAGCTTAGCTACGGTAATGATCACTGCGAAAATCCCGCTCCCAAAGAGCAACCGATGTCGAAGACGGTTCTACTGATGGAAAACTTGCAGAAAATGGTTGATCACACCCAAAGTTTTCTTAAGCGTTATGAAGAAGATTCTGAGAAGACTAGGGCGAGGCTGGATCGTTTGGAAGAGAGCACTAGGCTTGCCCATCAAAAAATGCAAGAGTTGATTGACCGTGGAGCGAGTAGGGAGCAAGAGAAGTTGCCTAGCAACACTGAGAAGTCGATGTCTATTACCTTGGTGGGTGATCTTCCTGTTGATATCACCATCAAGAAGGTTGCTAAATGTGAGCATTGCAAGGATGAAGAACCCCCACTAGCCAAGGAAGAAGAGAAGGACCTTGGTTCTGATGTGAGTGATGAGGAGCAAGAGGATCCTGAGCCAATTCCTGAGAGTTTCGATGTTAAGGTTGGGATTGGTGAACTTGAAGATGTTCGTGCTACACTAGATACGAGATCTTACTCTAATGTTCTCCCAATGAATGTGTTTGAGAAGAGTAGCCTTCGAAAACTATCTGAGCATAAGGCTATTGTGCAATTGGCAGATGGATCCTTTGTGAGACCCGAAGGCGTTGTGAAGAACGTATTGGTTAAGATTGGTGAAGCTTCTATGTACACCAACTTTGTAGTTATGCCGGCGTCTACACCTGGGATGGGGGATGTTGTTCTCTTGGGGCGAACGTTTTTTACTAAGCTACGCTCCGTGATAGACATCTACCGAAGAACTTGCACCATTGAGGTGGATGGCAAGCAACATGTGTTGCATTCATACATTGAACATTTTCCCTTCCTTATGTAAATTTGTTCGTTTATGTGTTGCTTTGTGCTTATGTTTATGTTTGAGTGAATTTTTTTCGAGTGTTCTTCATGAGGGAAATGGTTTTCGGGGATAAAAAACCGAGTTTTTCGAAAAAATTTCGTCTCCCCACCTCTGGAGGTGGGGGGCGAATCGCCCCACACCGCGAGAGAGCGTAAAACTCTCTGGCGGCGTGGGGCGAATCGCCCCACACCATCAGACAAGAGAAAAATGGGAGTTCCTTCCTTTTTCCTCATTTTTCCATCCCCTTCACTCTCTTACTCCCAAAATACCCAAAAAATCAAAAATTCTTCAATCTTTCATAAAGTCTTCAATACTCCATCAAATTTTGTGTTCTTTAGTTTCAATCGAAGCCCATTACGTGCTCATTCTTTTCATCTGAACAAATTTCTTCCTTGTTCATTCATTCTCCGGATCTTAGGTAATTTCATATGAACCCTAATTTTTCAAATTTGGGGTTTTTTTGATTTATGCTTCAATTGAGCTTATATGATGTATGGGTTGATTGTTTGTGTGATCAGAAACGTTATTCACTATCAATTGCATGTTCAATTATGCTTGGTTTGTTGGTTTGAGAATTTTGCCTACTAGATGTCTATGTCTTAAGGTGCATTGTTTCTTTTCCTTTCATTCCATGTCTATGGTTGTGTTTATTGATGTGATAATGATCGACATGATGGTAGAATGCATGATTGATGAGTTTGAGGATTTGTGATGCTAGATTTTTTTCTACTATGGTATAATTTGAGCCTTATGATTTAAGGCTAATTGTTGTCTAGCAAGAGCTTAATGTGATATGTTACATGTCTAAGATATGTTGGTGTGTTGCATTTTAGTTCTAGAAGTGGCTAGATTAGACATGGAGGTTTTGAGGAGTGCGATTATTGTTGTTATCACTCGTGTGTTTCAGTCTTGCATTTGCATATGCATAAATCTGTTTTATGTCGGACAAGATACTAATTGCTGTTTGTAGGAACCATGCCTCCACGAGACAAGAAGAAAGTCGGCTCGTCTAAGAGCAAGAAGGGTAAGGGGGCAGCTTCGAGCTCCCAACCTTCCCATGAGTTATTTGAGTTGTCTCTTGCTGCGATTGATGTCCGTCAGAGGCTCCAAGCAGACCTTGCTCAAGGTGGGCGATCAACTATTCCGGATAGAAGGATCGAAATTCCAGACGGACTTGCTAACCAGCCAGGTTACAGGGTGCTCTCTCGTTTGGCAAGAAAGAAGAATTGGGGTTGGTTTACTTCCAACCGATTCAAGGGGTACGATACGAGCCTCCTCCATGAGTTTTATGCTGGGTACACAGATCTTGAATAAAAGGAGGGGGTACTCGTTAGAGGCGTAATTGTGCTATGGACTCCGGCCTCAATTTCTGCATTTATCCATTTTGGGGAACGGGAGTTCACCGGAAGTAACCATTCCTACGTGTATTCGAGGGCCACTAGGGGGATTGGAAATGACATCACATATGTGATTTGCAACAGGGAATATGTGTATCCAGATACCGGGGCACAACCTGGACGGATCCATCAGAGTGACCATAGTATTGAGGCTAAGGTGGTTCTGAAATTCTGTATTTTCAACTTGATCCCTAGGATGAATGACACATGGATACAACCGAATTATGCTGAGCTCCTCTACTGCTTGTTGGGGAAGCATCGTATAGACATCGGTCAGATCATGTATGCAGAATATGAGCGTCATTGGGAGAAGAAGAAGAAGCCCTTCATTTTTCCGAGCTTTATCACAGCATATTGCAAATATCACGGGGTCGAGGACATTGATGAGGGGGATTGTGAGGTCGCTGCCCTTTCCCCTTCAACTATCGATGTGCAACTGAGTAGGTATCGTATGAAGAACCCCACGGCTGCTGCTGCTGATGTTGAAGCTTCCCTCCAACAGACTGATTCTGATGATGATAATGATAATGAGGAGGATGAGGATGCTGTGGAAACTGACGATGGCCGAGTCCCTATTCCTGATATTCCTTCTGTCCGTAGAGCGCCGCATGCACCGCCTCGAGCACCACATGGCTCAAGAGGTATTGACTTCTCTGATTTTCGGGCCCACTTCGATGCTAGTGTTGCAGCCTTGACCACTTTTGTCCAAGGTTTGCAACATAACCTTGATGAACACATTGCCCAACGCAACCGCGATTGGGAAATAGTTGAGGAGCATCGCCGGAATGAGAGGGAGATAATGTGGGAGCAGCAACAGCTCATCCGTCAGCAACAGGAGGCTCTACAGCAGTCCAATGATCTCCTGTATGACATGTGGAGGGAATATTATGGGGATTACGATCCCGATAATTAGTCTTTTCACATGTCCGTTCTTGTATACTCTGCCGACCGAGGCCAAACCGTTCGGTAACATCTAGTATCACTTTTTATTTACTCATTCTCTTTTGCTAGGGACTAGCTTAAGTTTCATGAGGGGGATGGGATGTGAACCATGATGTTAAGTATTGTTTGGCTTTATGATGTTGAGTATGGTATCTTGTATTTTGTTTGCATTTGCACGTTTACCGCTTTCTTAGTATTTAGTTGCATACACTACATTCATTCTAGTCTAGTCTTGCATGTTTTATGTGGAGTTTATTGCCAAATTTTTTGAACTTTTTTATTGGGTAGATTAACTAGTTATGACCTTAATCATATGTTTCATCTCTATGAATTTGTTTGAGGTTTTTCTCGCTTGGCTTGTCACATTTATGTTTGCACTTAGTTAAGCTTGGTAGTCTCGACATCACTTAGTGGTGTTTTCTCTACTGCGGTTCACGAAGGCCTTTATAATAGGATGATGCATGTTAGGATCTTATGGTTGTTTTCCCGCGTAATTATGTACCTAAGAGGCAACAAGTCTTCACCTTGCTTTTAGATTGCTAAATGCCTAGGAAGGAGGTAGTGTGAGATTGTGTGATCCTTTGTTTGCAACCTATTCTTTCGAATAGGTTTGGGGAGGGGGTTACGCTATCATTAGACTTGTTTTTCGATTTTTGAGTGTTGTGAGTTTGTTTTCCTTTTTCGTAAAGTTTGTGCTTCAACCTATTCTTTCGAATAGGTTTGGGGAGGTCGTTTGTGAGTCATTGTAATTTCTTTTTCGTTATGCTACTACTGGCTATAAAAAATCGAAAAAAAAAAGAAAAAAAAATCTGAAAAAAAAAAAGAAAAGACCGCAAAAAAGCAAGGAAGGGTCCAAAAAAAGCCAAAAAGCAGTTTAGCAAAGTGTTTGTCTCGTTTTCCAATTCTTGTAATGTTCGTAATCAAGTTGTAATTTTTTGTCTTTTATTTGTTTGAGTGTCATCTGTTCTAGAGCACCCTCGTCCTGCCATTCAGGAAGTGGTAAATAGTTTAAGGCTTTGCTTGAGAGATGGGTAGAATAGGGGAGTGTGAACTTTTAGGGAACCCTCATTCGATTGATGAGGGCCCGTATTGGTTCGACCTCTTTGAGGAAAAGTCTTAACTTGTTGAACAGTAGTAAGTCCTCAGTTTCATAGGCACGGGACAACCATTCGTATTTTAACATGTTTCATTACGTCGTCACTGACTAGGTCCAGGTAGAGAATGTTACGAGAGACTATCTTGTTTGACATAAGTGCTTATGTGAATGTGTATGAATCAATCGAGGCATTCTTCAACCAATATCCATGTTATGATTTGTATGGTTTTTGTTCATAAGTTTTTGATATATTCAATAGATTAGTTCATTTCATTTGGCATGAGACTCCATTTTTTGTGTTGCATTGTTTTTTGCATTAGAGTCTAGCTTAGTTGCTTGAGGACAAGCAAATGTTCGGTTTGGGGAGTTTGATGAACGTGTATTTTACACCTTCATTCGAGTCTTTTTTCACCTATTTAGCTATCCTCTATGTTAATTTAGCTATATTATAGTGCATTTTATTAGAATAGTGTCACGTTTCCCTTTAGTTTGTATTTTTCAGGTTTTAGGTGGAAAACGTGATTTTCTGGGCAATTATATTGAAGAGAACGAAGAATCGATGTCCCGAGGACATTCGTGGAGTATCTAGAAGGTTCCGGATGAGATTTGAGGTCTAGGGGTTGAGTTTCAAGGCTTAAAGGTCACTAGAAGGCAAAATTTGAGCCCGAAAAGGAAAAGAACACCAAAAACGCGTCTCCACCGACTGGAGCTCCCGAGCGGTTCGCCCGGGATGTGGGGCGGTTCTCCCCACACCAGGCGTTCGCCCGGTGTCTGGGGAGACTCGCCCCACCCGTTCCGTACTCCTATATATAGTTGCTTCTGTTTCTACGTTTTTCATACTTTCTCAGACCTTTTTTCATACCTTTTCACATAGTTTTAGATAGGAATTCTCCAGAGCCTGTTCTGGGAATTCTTAGCATAGGAGACTATTTTTCTTATCAATTTGGAGAATTATCTTGCTTGTGAGTTCGCAATTCTTCGGACATTGACAACCTTCGTGGGTAACATTGTATCTCACGATTTTTCTATTTATATTTATATCTTTCAACTTGTTCTCATTCAATCTTGCTTTGATTTCTGTTGATTGCATGACATCTATGAGTAGCTAAATCTATCGTTGGTGATAGTATGTGATTTCTTAGCTAGGGTTCTTAATTATGCATGATGGCTGTAACGCGAATAAAACTTTGAGTTATTGCTTTATTTCTTTGATCTATCTAAGCCCTCTATCTTCGTAGTGTTGAATTGAACGGAACACATTGGACAATTCATGATCTTAGATTTCTATGCAAAACCATCGGGTACTTCATGCATGATTATTAACCTGATGCTTTGAATTATCATACTATCACTAACTTCCATTATCTTTGATAAGAAAAATCTGTGCTAAGTCGTTTGTTTAGTTTATAGTTTAAGTTAAATTAGATAAAGCTAGTTATAGTCCTTAGAGATCGACACTCGAGGTTATCTTACTGCTATACTACGGTTTTCGTTGTAGTTGTGAATTGCCTTTGGCTAAAAACAAATTTATTTGATTAATTGAGTCTGACAAACTTTCGGTTCATCACTCACCATTCCGACTTTCTACTTTGCAATGAAGATATTGATCAGAAGATCCAAGGAATTGCACATGAAGACGATTTACAACCCTTAATAACCATATTCTCCCATTTCTGTGTTTATCATAATTATCTAGAAACTGCCAATGCCTTCCAAATCGTTTGCGTATACGTGAAGCATTACATTCCTTTACTCTCGTCTCAAGCAAAGCAGCCATACTTATGTTTTTCTTTTTGAGGTAGGAGCCAACCTCCAGCTGTTTTGCTGCCTGCGTCATGCCCCTAACGTTCCATGAGAGAATCATGGATCCTTCGTTTTTACCCCTGCTTTGAGGGCAGCATCTCTCTCTTTTAACAACTCTCCTTGTTTAGCTTTTTCCTTGGCTTTCTTACGAGTAACCACTGTCTGCCACTCCGTGTTCACATTTTTTGGATTATGATCCGGCTTCCTCATATCTAGTTTCGCATTACCAGGCCCAGGTTTGGTAGACTTAGCTGTTTCAGTAACCTGAGTTGCGTGCTCCATAGCCTGCTGGGCGGGAGCAGCAGCCTGGGCACCATCCACAGTTTGTCGGTTAGCATAAGAAGAACCTCCTGCTTCTCCATTGGGCACTTGTTGTATAGGTTGTGGTACAGGCCATGCAACATTGAACTCCTGCGTTGCCTGTGGAGGATTAATTGCAACGCCAGCATCCACAGGTTTGGGGCGCCATCTCGGATGTGTTGGTGGTTGTTTTGCACGTTCTTGCCCTTTATTTGGCGGAAACCATTTATAAAACACCGGTTGATCATACACCTCATTCTTTAGATTGCGTACTTTGGTAGTCTTGGTAATTTTTTGGTAAAATCAAATTTTTTAGAAATTTTGAGGATTGAATTTTATATTTTGAATATAAATTAGACTTAATTATAATTAGTATTAACTAAAGGTGTTAAGAATAGTATTAAGTTGAAGGGATTATTTGTAATTTATCAATTTACTGTTTATTACAAATAGGTCCTTCTACTTTTGAAAATTAAACTTAACTCCTTCAAGTTTTGAAAATTACAATTAGGTCCTTTGGGTTTTTCAAAAATTGCTGCTTGGTCACTAGAATTGTCGAATTTTCAATCTAGTCCAAAATTTTCAAATTTTACATAGAGATTACAAGTATGGGATTATAATTTTCATGATGAAATTGGGAAGTTATTTCTAATCCACATAGACTACTATTTGTTCATATGCTCAATATGCTATTGTATGTCAATGAATGTCGAAATACCACGCATGTTGTATTTTACTTTACGTTCGACCGGATTTCATGTGAGGGTAGACGGCGCCCTCTTATTTGTCGAACCGCATTTATGTATGTATGGGTAGGCGGCGCCCATTATGTGCTTGACCGCGTCTTAGAACTAGAATGGATAGGTGTGTAGACCGCTCATGCATGTTGGGTAGGCGGCGCCCGTATTTGTAGATAACTGAGATAACAACCCTCAAAGCTTTAATCCCCAAATTATATAAGTCCTGGAATATGTATGTTTTAGAATATATATATATTTCTGCAATGCCTTCCATAAGGTACTCTAACACTGAACATTCGTTCACATTATGTATTTATCGCCCACAATTTGCTCTTGACGACGACTGACAGTATTAGAGTATGCTTATGGTTATGACTTACTAGCATTGGATTTGTCGCCCACGATGATGCAATGCGAAGGGCATCATGTTTAATTAAATTCAACAAAACGAAGAGTTGCATGTGCAATTGGATAGTCCTACCGAGTTTTACTATGTTATGCATCCAGCCCCCGCAGGGGCATGGCATAGTAGTAATTTGGATCTTGGCCACTAAAGTAATTGTTTGACTATTACTCGTATGTATTTGTTTTGGGGGAAATACATATGTGAAAATAGTGGGAGCTAAATATCTAAAGGACCTTGTTATTTAGTTAGTTGACTGTGTTTTAGAAATATTATTTCAATAGTTGATTTATTATTTTCGTTCTATATTATTTCTCCGTAGGAAAACAGAAATGGCTAGTATCTCACTCCGTGCAATCTTAGAGAAGCAAGTGTTGACTGGACCAAACTTCCTAGATTGGATCAGGAATATTCGTCTGGTGCTGAGGTACAAAAAGATTGAGTATGTCTTGGATGAAGCCATTCCCGTGTGTCCCGAGAATCAGAATGCCGAACAAATTGCTGCTTGGAATCAAGCAAACAAGGCAAAGGCTGATAAGCATCAAGAGGATGCAAAGTCCGCACAGTGTATCATGCTGGCGACAATGAGCAATGAGTTGCAAAGGCAACATGAGAGCATGTTGCCGTATGAGATTCTGAAGCATCTGGAGTCGCTCTTTAAGACGACTGCTAGGAGTGTCGAATTTGATTTGATCAAAGAGAGATTCAAGTGCAAGCTCAATGAAGGTGGAAACATGTCTGAACATGTACTCAAGATGATAGGTCTTTTCGAGAAGCTTGTCGTTGCTGGCATTAAGCTGGAAAACAAAGTTGTAGTCATCTTCATCCTTCAATCATTGCCGAGTTCATACTCGCAGTTCATTATTAACTATACCATGAATGCGAAAGATGCTACACTATCGGAGCTCCACAATCTGTTGAAGACTTATGACCAATCTCTTCCCAAGAGGGAGAAAACGGTCATGTTAGTTGGGCAATCTTCCAACCCAAACCCGAGAAACAAAGGAGCTAAGGGTAATGGAAAGATAAAATCCAAGGCCAATACTTCGAGTACTAAGCCTAAAAGTCTGAACCAGAAAGGAGCAAGTTTCAAAAGAAGTGGACGGGTACGCACAGATGAGTGCCTTTACTGTAAGAAGAAAGGGCATTGGAAGAAAGACTGCCCGAAGTTGAAGGCAGAGGGAGCTATGAAGCCGCCGACATCTAGCTCAGGTATGTTTGTTGTTGAAATAAACATGACTACTTTTGACTCCAATAGTTGGGTATTAGATACAACTTGAGGCTCACACATTTGTAATAATGTGCAGGGGCTAACTGAAGACAGGCTAGTCAAGCAAGGGGAAATCAATCTACGCGTTGGAAACGGCAAGGTTGTCATCGCCAAGCGTGTTGGAAGATACAAGATAGATTTGCCCTCTGGACAATGTTTAGAACTTGATAATGTTTATTATGTTCCTTCTATTCTCCGCAATATTATTTCCATTCCATTCTTAGACAATTTGGGTTTTTCCTTTCGTTTTGCTAATAATACTTGTTATGTTTCGCACAACGATTTGTTTTATGGAAAGGCGTGTTCGATGAATGGTTTATATATTTTGCAAAGTAGTAAAGCTCTAAATCAAATCGAAAACAAACAACAATCTTCAAGTAGGAAGAATAATCCATCTTACCTATGGAATTGTAGACTTGGTCATATCAATGAAACACGGATTCAAAGACTAAGAAAGTTTGGAGTACTTAGAACCTTTTGATTTTGAATCATATGGAACGTGTGAATGCTGTGTTAAGGGCAAGATGACGAACAAACCCTTTGTAGGAAAAGGTGTTCGAGCTACTCGCTGCTTAGAGCACATACATAGTGATGTATGTGGACCCTTTAAAATCCAAGCGTGTGGCGGTTATTCTTACTTCGTCACCTTTACAGATGATTTCTCAAGATACGGATATATTTATTTGATGAAGCATAAATCCGAAAACTTCGAGAAATTCAAGGAGTTTAGGAATGAAGTCGAAAAGGAATTAAACTTAAGCATTGTAAAACTTCACTCCGATCGAGGAGGCGAATACTTAAGTCAAGAATTCATCGACTACTTGAGGGAAAACGGAATTCAATCGTAGTGGACTCCTCCTGGAACGCCCCACTTGAATTGCGTATCTGACAGGAGAAATCGAACCTTGTTAGACATGGTTAGGTCAATGATTGCATTCTCAATTCTTCCAAAATATCTGTGGGGATATCCGCTACAAACTGCAATCCATATTCTGAATCGTGTACCATCTAAATCAGTTGAGAAAACTCCATATGAATTGTGGAAACGCAAGAAGCCTAATTTTGACTATCTTCGTGTGTGGGGTTGTCCCGCAATAGTCAAAAGAATGCTCACTGGTAAGTTAAATGAGAAAGGTGTCAAGGTCTATTTCATAGGTTACCCTCGTGAGATGAGAGGTTATGAATTCTGTCATACTGAAGATCATAAAGTGATCGTATCTAGAAACGTTAAGTTTCTAGAAGAAGAATACCTTCAAGAGGAAAACCTTGATGACATGATAGAACTTGAAGAAATTCAAGATGATGACACTAATGAACATGAGCCTATTGTTATGGACTCAAGTTCAGTGGGAGCTTTTGAAGCTAATGATGGCAATGAAATGACACTTGCTAGGCATGTCATAGCCAGTGGGAGTCCTGTGATCCGAACCACAGTTTAGACCACTCCGACGGAACCAACTGTCGATCAACCTGTGCAACAAGAAGCACAAGCACTGCCTGTGTAACGACCCGACCAATCCGACCGGCGTGGTTACTCATGGGCGCGCTCCGGGGTGATATGCTGGCCCCACAGACCAACACGGATTCTAATCCGCGCACTTTGTCCTCACTCGTGCGCGCACCGGGAACTTCCCAGTGGGTCACCCATCCTAGAATTGCTCCAGAGCAAGCACGCTTAACTCTGAAGTTCTTCTAGGTGGATTCCCGAAAAGAAAGGTGCACCTTGATGGTATGAGTAGCGTTCTCAATCCTTTTAAGCTTCTGAAATCTGGGGCGTTACAGCCTGCCACAAGGGAGGAAAGGCGCCGAGCACCTCCTGTTGTGCCTATACCCACTGATAATGTTCGTGTTACACGAAGTCAGAAAAGAAAAGCACCAGAGACCCCAACTGAGACTGATGTCGAGCTCGTAGGTCATGGAGGAATCTAAAACTTCCTCCAGTGACAAGCCTTATGATGGAAGACATCAGTGAACTTGATGTTGGCTTGTCAGAAAGGGAAGACCCTCTGACTTACGCTGAGGCAATGAATGACATTGACTCAGAGAGATGGCAAGAATCCATGTACCAGAATCAAGTTTGGAACTTGGTTGATTTGCCCCAAGGCGTGACGAACGCGCTGGATGTCGTGGTCCAACGCGAATCAAATAAATTTGTTATTTAGCCAAAGGCAATTCACAACTACAACGAAAACCGTAGTGTAGCAGTAGAATAACCTCGAGTGTCGATCTCTAAGGACTATAACTAGCTTTATCTAATCTAAATTAGAATATAAAAGCAGCAGACGGAATAGCAAAGGTTTTTCTAACAGATAATGGAGATTGGTGATAGTATGGTCCTTCAAAGCATAACAGGTTAATAATCATGCGTACATTCCTCGGTCTTGCATGGAGATCTTTGATCAATGGATTGTCCTGATGTAATTATCAAACACTACGAAGATAAAGATTTGGATGGGTCAAAGACCAAATAATTGTCCAATTGTGTTCCGTAATTATTCAACACTACGAAGATATAGATTGGGATAGGTCGAAGACCAATAAATTGTCCAATTGTGTGCAAAAATTAATCAACAATACGAAGATAGGGATTTGGATAGATCAAAGAAATAAAGCAATAACACGGAGTATAATGCGCGATTTAGCAATTAGCATAATTATCAACCCTTCACTAAGAATTCACATAATACCACCAACTATAAGTTTAGCTACTCATAGTTGTCATGCAATCAACAGAAATCATACAAGAAATCATGTTGAAAGATATATAAAAATAAGTAGAAAAACTGTAAGATACAATGTTACCGAAGGTTGTCAGTCTCCGAAGAATCGCGATCTTACAAGCTCCAAACTGCTATGAAAAAGTATCTCCTAAGCTATGAACCCCCAGAACAGGCTCTGGGAAGTTCCTACCTAAAACTATAGAGAAAGGTGAGAGAGAAGGTCTGGAAAAGTATGAAAATCGGAGAAAAACTGAGCAACAATATATAGGCCTCGAAATAGTGTGGGGCGAAGGGCCCCACGTCCGGGGCGACTAGCCCGGGAGCAAAATTCGGGATTTTGCGCGTTTTCGACGCGTTTTTGGATTTCTTCCCCTTTTCGGACTCGGTTTCTAACTTCTAGTGGCCTTCTAACCTCCAGATTCGACCCCTAGACTTCAAATCCTATCCAGAAACCTTCAGATACTCCAATTAGGCTTCTGGAACACCAATTCCTTGTCAACTTCAATATAATTGCCCGGAAAACCTCGTTTTTCAACAAAATCCTGTAAAATAAAAACTAAAGGGAAACGTGACACTATTCTAATAAAATGCACTAAAATATAGCTAAATTATCATATAGGATAGCTAAAATAGGTGAAAAAGACTCGAATGAAAGTGTAAAATACACATTCATCAAACTCCCCAAACCGAACCTTTGCTTGTCCTCAAGCAACTAAGCTAGACTCTAATGCAAAAAATAATGCAACGCATAAAATGGAGTCTCATGCCATATAAAATGATCTAATCTACCGAATCTATAAAAAAACGTATGAACAAAAACCATATAAATCAAAGCATGAGTATAGGTTGAAGAATGCCTCGATTGACTCATACACATCCACATAAGCACTTATGTCAAGACAAGATAGTCTATCGTAACATTCTCTACCTGGACCTAGTCAGTGACGACGTAATGGAACATGTTAAGATACGAATGGTTGTCCCGTGCCTATGAAACTGAGGACTTACTGCTGTTCACCAAGTTTAAGACTTTTCCTCGAAGAGGTCGAACCAGTACTGGCGCTCATCAAACGAAGGAGGGTTCCCTATGAAAGATAACACTCCCCTATTCTACCCATCTATCAATTAAAGTATTAAGCTATTCACCACTTCCTGAATGGCAGGACGAGGGTGGTCTAGAACAGATGACATCAAAAGCAAAAGACAAAAAATAGAAAATTACAACACGATTACGAACATTACAAGAATTGAAAAAATGAGACACAACACTTTGCTAAACTGCTATTTGGCTTTCTTTTTTTGGACCCTTCTTTGCTTTTTTGGGGTATTTTCCTTTTTTTCTTTTTTCTTCTTTCCAGTTTCTTTTTTTTTCTTTTTTTCTTTTTTCCTGGAATTTTTCTTTCTTTTTTTTTCGATTTTTTTTTAGACAGCAGTAGCATAACAAAAAATAAACAAAATGACTCACAAACGACTTCCCCAAACCTATTCGAAAGAATAGGTTGGAGTACAAAATTTACGGAAAAGGAAAAATAAACTCACAATACGGAATGAAAAACGAAAAACAAGTCTAATGATAGTGTAACCCCCTCCCCAAACCTATTCGGAAGAATAGGTTATAAACAAAGGATCACACAACCTCACACTACCTCCTTCCTAGGCATTTAGCAATCTCAAAGCATGGCGAAGACTTGTTGCCTCTTAGGTACATAATTACTCGGGAAAACATCCATAAGACCCTAACATGCATCATCCTATTATAAAGGCCTTCGTGAACCGTAGTAGAGAAAACACCACTAAGTGATGTCGAGACTACCAAGCTTAACTAAGTGCAATACATAAATGTGACAAGCCAAGCGAGAAAAACCTTAAGCAAATTCATAGAGATGAAGCATATGATTAATGGCATAGTTAGTTAATCTACCCAATGAAAAAAGTTCAAAAATTCGGCAATAAACTCCATGTAAAACATGCAAGACTATCCTAGGATGAATGTAGTGAATGCAGCCTAAAAAACTAAGAAAGCAGTAAACGTGGAGATGCAAATGCAAACAAAAATAAAGATACCATACTCAACATCACAAAGCCAAACAATACTTAACATCATGGTTCACATCCCATCCCCCTCATAAAACTTAAGCTAGTCCCTAGCAAAAGAGAATGAGTAAATAAAAAGTGATACTAGATGTTACCGAACGGTTTGGCCTCGGTCGGCTGAGAGCGGACATGTGAAAAGACTAATTATCGGGATTGAAATCCCCATAATAGTCTCTCCACATGTCGGACAGGAGATCATTACCACTAATGTTATCCATTATCAAATGGAAACGAATCTTGTGAATCCGTTCCATTATTCCTCGCATCTTGGGAACCATCCTTGGCTCCTCTTCGTATCTGCTCAAGCAAGTCCACGATTCCTTGAAAACTAAAATTAACAAAACCAAGAAAAACAAAATCTAAAAAATAACTAAGGGAATCAGATGGAAAATAAAAAGAGTAAAGAGGATCAAAACTCCCTTGGAACTCATAGGTGGGCGCATGGACCAGAACGTAGGAGTCAAGATCAAGAGTATCTGCAGCAATTGATTCAGAGACACCAAAATCTTCAGAGATTGGCTCCTCGACCTCAACACAACTGACGCCTTCACTCTCTGACTCAAGTGAAGCAATGGATTCAGTTATCACCTCCTCCACGACTTCCTTTTGACCAACAACCCCGACATCCGCAAGTAAGGACGTGGAATCTGATGAACGGGAATTTGTCGGATTCCAATTGATCAAATTAATTTGTTATATAGCCAAAGGCAATCCACAATTACAATGAAAACCGTAGTGTAGCAGTAGAATGACTCGAGTGTCGTTCTCTCAGGACTATAACTAGCTTTATCAAATCTAATTTAGAATATAAAAACAGCAAACAGATAGCAGAGGGGTTTCTAGCAGATAATGGAGATTGGTGATAGTATGGTCCTTCTTAACATAACGGGTCGATAATCATGCATAAATTCCTCGGTCTTGCATAGAGATCTTTGAATCAATCTAGTGTCCTGTTGCAAGTATTAAGCACTACGTAGATAATTTGGTCTGACTAGTCAATCACGATTGTCCTAATGTGTTCCGTAATTATTCAACACTACGAAGATAATTGGTCTGATGGTCGACTAGTGTCCAATTGTGCATAATAATCAATACAACATACGAGAATTTTGGTTACAACTGATCAACGAAATAAAGCAATGACACGGAGTATAATGCGCGATATAGCCATTAGCATGATTATCTTCCCTTCGCTAAGAATTCACATACTACCACCAACGATAAGTTTAGCTACACATAATAGGCATGCAATCAACAGAAATCATAGAAGAAAACATGTTGAAAGAATATAGTAAAATAAGTAGAATAAAACTGTAAGATACAAAGTTACCGGAGGTTGTCAATCTCCGGATGATTGCGGTCCTACGAGCTCCAAACTGCTATGAAAAAGTATCCCCTAAGCTACGGAACTCCCAGGACAGGCCCCGGGAAGTTCCTACCTAAAACTATAAAGAGAGGTGAGAGAGAAGGTCTGGAAAGATATGATTTTCGGAGAGAAAACTGAGCACTATATATAGGCCCCGAATAAACTCTGGGGTGGTTCGCCCCCCGTCTTTTTCACGGAATTCCGCGTTTTTCGACGCGGATTTGGATTTCTTCACCTTTTCGAACTCGGTTTCTGACTTCTAGTGGCCTTCTAACCTCCAGATTCGACCCCTAGACTCCAAATCCTATCCGGAAACCTTCAGATACTCCAAATAGGCTTCTGGAACACCAATTCCTTGTCAACTTCAATATAATTGCCCAGAAATCCCCGAATTTCGACCAAAACCTGTAAAATAAAATCTAAAAGGAAACGTGACACTATTCTAATAAAATGTACTAAAATATAGCTAAATTAACATAGAGGATAGCTAAAATAGGTGAAAAAGACTCGAATGAAAGTGTAAAATACACATTCATCAAACTCCCCAAACCGAACCTTTGCTTGTCCTCAAGCAACTAAGCTAGACTCTAATACAAAAAACATGCAAGACACAAAATGGAGTTTCATGCCAAATAAAATGAACTAATCTACTGAATCTACCAAAAAAACATATGAACAAAAACCATACGAATCAAAGCATGAATATAGGTTGAAGAATACCTCGATTGACTTATACACATCCACATAAGCACTTATGTCAAGACAAGATAGTCTCTCGTAACATTCTCTACCTGGACCTAGTCAGTGACGACGTAATGAAGCATGCTAAGATACGAATGGTTGCCCCGTGCCTATGAAACTGAGGACTTACTACTGTTCCACCATGTTAAGACTTTCCCTCAAAAGAGGTCGAACCAGTACTGGCTCTCATCAAACGAAGGAGGGTTCCCTATAAAAGATAACTCTCCCCTATTCTACCCATCTCTCAAGTAAAGTCTTAAGCTATTCACCACTTCCTGAATGGCAGGACGAGGGTGGTCTAGACCAGATGACACTCAAGACAAAAAAGATAAAAGATAAAAACACGATTACGAACATTACAAAAAATGGAAAAGACTCAACACTTTGCTAAACTGCTATTTGGCTTTCCTTTTTTGGACCCTTCTTTGCTTTTTTGGGTTCTTTTCTTTTTTTCTTTTTTTCTCTCCAGATTCTTTTCTCTTTTTTTCTTTTCCTTTTTTCCTGGAAATTTTCTTTCTTTTTTTTTCGATTTTTCTAGCCAGCAGTAGCATAACAAAAACAGAAACAAAATGACTCACACGACTTCCCCAAACCTATTCGAAAGAATAGGTTGGAGTACAAAATTTACGGAAAAGGAAAATAAACTCACGATACGAAAATTAAAAACAGAAACAAGTCTATGATGGTGTAACCCCCTCCCCAAACCTATTCGGAAGAATAGGTTATAAACAAAGGATCACACAACCTCACACTACCTCCTTCCTAGGCATTTAGCAATCTCAAAGCATGGTGAAGGCTTGTTGCCTCTTAGGTACATAATTACTCGGGAAACAACCATAAGACCCTAACATGCATCATCCTATTATAAAGGCCTTCGTGAACCGCAGTAGAGAAAACACCACTAAGTGATGTCGAGACTACCTAGCTCAACTAAGTGCAATACATAAATGTGACAAGCCATGCGAGAAAACCCTCAAACAAATTCGTAGAGATGAAGCATACGATTAATGGCATAGCTAGTTGATCTACCAAATAAAAAAGTTCAAAAAATTCGGCAATAAACTCCATATAAAACATGCAAGACTATCCTAGGATGAATGTAGTGAAATGCAACCTAAAAAATCTAAGAAAGCGGTAAACGTGCAAATGAAAATGCAGACGGATAAAGCATGCGAGGTACTATACTCATCCTACCAATTCCAAGCTCCAAACTAACAACATCAGATCACTTAAATCCCACCCCCCTCATGAAATTTACGCTAGTCCCTAGCAGTAAGAAAATGAGGAATTAAGATGTGATACTAGATGTTACCCCATGGTTTGGCCTCGGTCGGCTGAGTATGCTGCTTGTGGGTTATTGGGCCTCCTCTGTGAGCTTTATAGGGTGTCATCAGGTCTTCAGGTAGGTACGGTAGTTCCATTTATAGGCTGGACAGGAACAACTCCTCTATCAGAATCATCATTGCCCGTATGGCCTTCATTGTCACTACTGTCACGCACATCCTCACTAGTAGAGTTGTAGTGGCAGGTAGAATTCTCAAGAGTAGCCGCCGCTGTTATGGAATCCTCCGTCCTGGAGCCCTCCAATAGGATGTGAACTGTTGAAGGGGAAAGGGCAGTGGTATCAGGACCTCCCCCTCCAATGTTTTACACCTCGAGAAGGTTTCAGTAAGCTGCTTGGATACTCAGAAGTCTTCTACCTTTTTCTCCAATTATGTCCACATTCTCTACCGTGAATTCGACCGATGTCTATATGATGCTCACTTTAGAGGCAGGCAAGGGGCACCCCAACAAGGTGCTGAGTACCCATGTCGTTACGTTTTGGAACCAAGCTAGCGCTTTGGAACCTTCGAGCAACTTCGGACTCAAGATCGAATCCGTTGCGGCAAGACTGTCCCGGTGCCTTCCTGTTCACTCGAACTCTGCAGTCCTCGTGATGGAGTGCTGACGTAATAGTGGTTTATGTCCCTTCGGTGGTGCATGAATAGGCATAGGAGTCCTTACTCCAGGTATACTCTAGCTCCTCCTCGTGGATAATCCACGACGTTGTTGCAAAACCCCTTGGCTCGAACGCACATCTAGCGAGGTCACCTTCCTTGACATGGTCCTTCACAACAATCATACAGGAATGCTCCTTTCCCTTGGTATGGTACCTACAAATAGTTGTTAGCACCTCGTACGACAGAAAACTGACTCAAATACATACTAGAGTAAAAGCGAAACACACAAGTGATAAAATCGACAATCGAACTCCCCAAACCGCAATGTCTAGCCTAGCTTCTTCATCATGCAACATACCAACGAAACTACTTCATGCAATACATCACATCATGCTCTTACTAGACAACCAATATCCTTGATAACAAGGCTCAATTCATACCATAGCAGCGAAAAAAAATCCAATCATCATAAATCTTCATACTTAACAATTAAGCATTCTATCGTCAAATCAACCCACATTACATCAATAAACACATCCATATGCTAGAAATCAAAGATAAAGACATAATGCATAACAAGATATATATCATCTAATAGCAAAATACCCAAATCAACAATTCAAGCAAAATTGAGCATGCAATTGATAGTAAATAACATGTCTAATCACACAAACAACATACCCATGCATCAAACAAGCATAATTGAAGCTCAAATTAGAAAACCCCCAAATTCGAAAATTAGGGTTCTAAGGATGATACCTCAGATCTGTAAATCTAACGCATAAGGATGAAATCTGATCGGATAGGATGATAGATCATGTAATAGGCTTCGAATTAAGCTAAAGAACACTCAATTTGGTCAAGAAATGAAGAAGTTATGAAGATTTAAAGATGAAATCGCGTTTTTCAGGTTTTTTTGGGAGGATGAATGAAGAAGAATGAAGAAAATGAGGTTTTGGGGAAGAAATCCGCGTTTTTGAAGTTCTGGGACCGTGGGGCGGTTCGCCCCCCAAGCGGGGCGGTTCGCCCCGTGCTCCCCAATGCGGGGAGACGGTTCCCGACGTCAGAAAATGCAGTTTAACCCCCGAAATCAATTTTTTCAAAAAACCACTCGAAAAATCTCACTCAAACAAAAGCACATACGACACACATAAGAACAAATTCGCATACGAGAAGCAAATAGTTCAAGAATGAATGCATGCAGAAAAACAATAAAGAAAGCGATAAAAATTCCGGGTTGCCTCCCGGATAGCGTCATTGTTTAAAGTCTTTGACTCGACTCCTGTCTGCGCCTATCTCCTCTTTTTGCGGGTACTAGGCTTCCCCTTCATTGATCTCCTCTCCATGCCACGAACCTGTGAATAAGAAAGAATATAGGCTGCAAGACCACAGTAGTGAGTAGTAATATCAGGCGGTTCTGGTGGATCTGGTATGGCTTGCAATACGTGTCGCTTGCCATCTATTTCGATGGTGCAAGTTCTTTGGTAGATGTCCATCACGGAGCGTATCTTGGTCAGGAATATTTGCCCTAAGAGTATGACATCCCCTGTCCCAGGTGCAGATGCCGACATTACTACGAAATTGGTGTATATAGATGCTTCACCAATCTTGACCAACACATTTTTCACAACGCCCTCGGGTCTCATAAAGGAGCCATCCGCCAGTAGTACAATAGCCCTTTGCTCAGATAGTTTCCCAATGTTGCTCTTTTCAAACACATTCAAAGGAATTATGTTTGAGTAGGATCCCGTATCTAGTGTGGCACGGACATCTTCAAGCTCACCAATCCCTACCTTTACATCAAAACTTTTAGGGAGTGGTTCGGGATCCTCTTGTTCCTCATCACTTGTGTCAGAACCAAGGCCCTTCTCTTCTTCCTCAGCCTGTAGAAGTTCTTCCTTCATGCAACACTCGCACCTAACAACCTTCTTGATTGTGATTCCGTCAGGTACATCACCAGCCAATGTAATGGCATTCGTCTTCACAGTGTTGCTAGGCAGTTCGCCTTGCTCCCTACTTGTTCCTCGGTCGATCAACTCTTGCATCTTTTGATGGGCAAGCCTGGTGCTCTCTTCCAACCTATCAAGCCTTGCCTAGTCTTCTCAGAATCTTCTACATAACGTTTGAGAAAACATTGTGTGTGATCGACCATCTTCTGCAAGTTCTCCATCAGTTGAGCCGTCTTCGACTTCGGTGGCTCTTTTGGAGCGGGGTTTTCGCAGTGATCATTACCATAGTTTAGCCTACTACGGTCTTGGTTAGGTCCATAAGTTTGGTTAGCTGGTGCATATCCTTGATTGTTACGGTATCCTCTTCTCCAGAATCCACCTCGAGGATTCCTACCGTCTTGTCCGTAGCTAACTTCTTGAGTACCAAACTCCGTAGCAAAGGCTTCTTCTTCGCCTCCTCGAGCCCAGTTGCTATCATCGTATGCCAGCTCCGATCTACACATATGAGCCCCATGCCCATAGTTCTTGCATATTCGGCTTACTTCGTTCGAAACAGTCGTTCCGGTGGCGCTCTTGAGGACTTGCTTCAATTCGTTGGTAAAGCACTCGAATTGATCCCCATTCCCCCTGTACATAGGGGCTTCTTGAGTCGGTGGAGCTTCAGGTCCACGTCTCCTAACCATTGCTCTTGGGTCCTTGAAATGCGAACCCTTAGCAAGCCTTTCGAAAACAGCCCAGACGGCTTCTGCGGTTTCCTCCCAAATATTGCCTCGGCATTGGAAATCCACCAATTGTTGGTTCTCGAAGGTTAGTCCGTTGTAGTAGTGTTGGACTAGGTCAAGAAATTTCAATACCATGGTGAGGGCACTTGTTCGTGAGATCTTGGAACCTCTCGAACGCGGTGTAGATGGTCTCATCATAGTCCTGCTTGAATCCAGTGATTTGCGCCTTTAGCGCAGTAGTCAAGGTGTGAGGGAAGTATTTCTCCATGAAAGCTGAAAAAACCTTTTCCCAAGTGTCCAGCGAGCCAGCTGGTAGAGAACTCAGCCATGACTTGGCTCTGTCGCCAAGTCCCATAGAAAAAACCTTCATCCTCAACTCATCCGTTGTTATGTCAGCTCCGGGTCGTGGGAGTTGGTTGACGAAATCATCGATGTCGTGCAAGTACCCCATCACATCTTCCCTTGATAAGCCATAGAACCTCGGAAGTTGTTGGAATGCGTGGTTCTTGATCTCCAGATCTCGGGTTGCAGACGAAAGAACAATCTCCGGTCCCCTCATACGATCCTTGGTGGGTTGTACCCATGCCTTCAGTGGTCTAGCTTCTGCCATTCCGTCGATTTCCTTGAAGAGACTAAGTAGAGATTCAGAGAAATCGGTTTCCTCTCTTTCCTCTAGTGCGCGCCTTTCAAGTAGTCGCCTTCTTTGGTGGTAGACTCTATCGATCTCAGCAATTGAATCAGCAAGCGGTGTTCCTGCAGAACGTGTATGCGGCATACACAATCTGTAACAGACTAGGAAAGGTGATTAGAAACAAACTAGGAAAGCAGTATTAGAGAGAGATTAAAAAGGAAAACTAAAACTAATAGAATTAGGAATCTAAAGCTGTAATTATAAACAAATTAAAAAGAAAAAAGGAGTATAGTCCCCGGCAACGGCGCCAATTTGATGAACGGGAATTTGTCGGATTCCAATTGATCAAATTAATTTGTTATTTAGCCAAAGGTAATCCACAACTACAACGAAAACCGTAGTGTAGCAGTAGAATGACTCGAGTGTCGTTCTCTCAGGACTATAACTAGCTTTATCAAATCTAATTTAGAATATAAAAACAGCAAACAGATAGCAGAGGTGTTTCTAGCAGATAATGGAGATTGGTGATAGTATGGTCCTTCTTAACATAACGGGTCGATAATCATGCATAAATTCCTCGGTCTTGCATAGAGATCTTTGAATCAATCTAGTGTCCTATTGCAATTATTAAGCACTACGAAGATAATTTGGTCTGACTAGTCAATCACGATTGTCTTAATGTGTTCCGTAATTATTCAACACTACGAAGATAATTGGTCTGATGGTCGACTAGTGTCCAATTGTGCATAATAATCAATACAACATACGAGAATTTTGGTTACAACTGATCAACGAAATAAAGCAATGACACGGAGTATAATGCGCGATATAGCCATTAGCATGATTATCTTCCCTTCGCAAAGAATTCACATACTACCACCAACGATAAGTTTAGCTACTCATAATAGGCATGCAATCAACAGAAATCATAGAAGAAAACATGTTGAAAGAATATAGTAAAATAAGTAGAATAAAACTGTAAGATACAAAGTTACCGAAGGTTGTCAATCTCCGGATGATTGCGGTCCTACGAGCTCCAAACTGCTATGAAAAAGTATCCCCTAAGCTACGGAACTCCCAGGACAGGCCCCGGGAAGTTCCTACCTAAAACTATAGAGAGAGGTGAGAGAGAAGGTCTGGAAAGATATGATTTTCGGAGAGAAAACTGAGCACTATATATAGGCCCCAAATAAACTCTGGGGCGGTTCGCCCCCCGTCTTTTTTGCGGAATTTCGCGTTTTTCGATGCGGATTTGGATTTCTTCACCTTTTCGGACTCGGTTTCAGACTTCTAGTGGCCTTCTAACCTCCAGATTCGACCCCTAGACTCCAAATCCTATCCGTAAACCTTCAGATACTCCAAATAGGCTTCTGGAACACCAATTCCTTGTCAACTTCAATATAATTGCCCAGAAATCCCCGAATTTCAACCAAAACCTGTAAAATAAAATCTAAAGGGAAACGTGACACTATTCTAATAAAATGTACTAAAATATAGCTAAATTAACATAGAGGATAGCTAAAATAGGTGAAAAAGACTCGAATGAAAGTGTAAAATACACATTCATCAGAATCCAAGCTAAGCACAATGGATTCTTCTCCACATTCCTCTTCATCGGCAATGTCGATTTCTGGTGGCTGACTACTGAAGCGAGACGTCCATGCCCCTAACCCGGGAGGTGAGTCCCTATCCCAATGTTCCAGAAACTTGCTGGTTACTTCATCCCAAGTGCGCAACGATTTTTCCGGTGGGATTCTGAGCCATCTTCGAGCGTACCCTTCCAAGGCTCCTATAAATCCTCTCATACAAAGTTGCTCATGTGATAAAATAACCCCCTCCTCATTCTCACGAGGTATCCTCAACACACCTTCCTCGTATGTGTCTAAGAACCCCCTTGGATCATCACCCCCTGAAAACGTGGAGAGAATGGAGTAGTACGTAGGATCAAAGTCATAATTCCTGCAATCGTCATCCAATGTTATGCAAGGCCCTCGAGGCATCACATACCGGGGCAACGGTGGTTGACTCATCCTTCATATAACTAGTTTCTGCACAGGAGGAAACAAGAAACCAAGGAGCAGAATTCACAAAAGAAAAACAAAAACTTGCAAACAAACACAATGTAACCGAGAACTACGAGAGCGCAAGCACGTAAGGTAACCGAGAGCAGATTAGATGAATTTTCTGAAAAAGATAGGGGGGAAGAAATAGGGTAAGAAAGTGAGATTTCCTGAGAGCAAACCCCCAGAGCCTGTTCTTCTGTAGGGAACCGAATGCTGAAAATATAAACAAATTAAATAGAAAAAAGGAGTATAGTCCCAGGCAACGGCGCCAATTTGACGAACGCGCTGGATGTCTTGGTCCAACGCGAATCAAATAAATTTGTTATTTAGCCAAAGGCAATTCACAACTATAACGAAAACCGTAGTGTAGCAGTAGAATAACCTCGAGTGTCGATCTCTAAGGACTATAACTAGCTTTATCTAATCTAAATTAGAATATAAAAGCAGCAGACGGAATAGCAAAGGTTTTTCTAACAGATAATGGAGATTGGTGATAGTATGGTCCTTCAAAGCATAACGGGTTAATAATCATGCGTAAATTCCTCGGTCTTGCATGGAGATCTTTGATCAATGGATTATCCTGATGTAATTATCAAACACTACGAAGATAAAGATTTGGATGGGTCAAAGACCAAATAATTGTCCAATTGTGTTCCGTAATTATTCAACACTACGAAGATATAGATTGGGATAGGTCGAAGACCAATAAATTGTCCAATTGTGTGCAATAATTAATCAACAATACGAAGATAGGGATTTGGATAGATCAAAGAAATAAAGCAATAACACGGAGTATAATGCGCGATATAGCAATTAGCATAATTATCAACCCTTCGCTAAGAATTCACATAATACCACCAACTATAAGTTTAGCTACTCATAGTTGTCATGCAATCAACAGAAATCATAGAAGAAAAAATGTTGAAAGATATATAAAAATAAGTAGAAAAACTGTAAGATACAATGTTACCGAAGGTTGTCAGTCTCCGAAGAATCGCGATCTTACAAGCTCCAAACTGCTATAAAAAAGTATCTCCTAAGCTATGAACCCCCAGAACAGGCTCTGGGAAGTTCCTACCTAAAACTATAGAGAAAGGTGAGAGAGAAGGTCTGGAAAAGTATGAAAATCGGAGAAAAACTGAGCAACAATATATAGGCCTCGAAATAGTGTGGGGCGAAGGACCCCACGTCCGGGGCGACTAGCCCGGGAGCAAAATTCGGGATTTTGCGCGTTTTCGACGCGTTTTTGGATTTCTTCCCCTTTTCGGACTCGGTTTCTAACTTCTAGTGGCCTTCTAACCTCCAGATTCGACCCCTAGACTTCAAATCCTATCCAGAAACCTTCAGATACTCCAATTAGGCTTATGGAACACCAATTCCTTGTCAACTTCAATATAATTGCCCGGAAAACCTCGTTTTTCAACAAAATCCTGTAAAATAAAAACTAAAGGGAAACGTGACACTATTCTAATAAAATGCACTAAAATATAGCTAAATTATCATAGAGGATAGCTAAAATAGGTGAAAAAGACTCGAATGAAAGTGTAAAATACACATTCATCAAGGCGTTAACCCAATTGGATGCAAATGGGTCTTTAAGAGAAAGACCGATGTTGAAGGCAAGGTACAAATGCACAAGGCAAGACTTGTGGCTAAGGGTTGACATCGATTACGATGATACCTTTTCGCCAGTGGAGAAACTGAAGTCTATTCGAATTCTGCTTGCAATAGCTGCATATTATGATTATGAAATCTGGCAGATGGATGTCAAGACTGATTTCCTTCATGGCAATCTTGAGGAAGAAGTCTATATGGCACAACCAGAAGGTTTTAAGAGTAAAACCAAACCATATGTTGTTTGCAAGCTACAGAGATCCATTTATGGATTGAAGCAAGCCTCAAGGAGCTGGAATATCCGTTTTTATGAAGCCGTAAAATCGTTTGACTTCATCAGAAGTGCGGAAGATCCCTATGTCTATAGTAGAAACAACGACACTGGGGTAGTTTTCATGATTATCTATGTTGATGACATTTTGATCATGGGAAAGAATGTCTCTATGTTAGAAGAGACAAAAGTTTGGTTATCGAGTTCTTTTTCCATGAAGGACTTGGGTGAAGCTAATTACATCCTTGGTATTAAGATCTATAGAGATAGATCGCAAAGGATGTTAGGATTGACACAATCCACCTATATCGACAAAGTGCTTAAGCGATTTGCGATGGTTGGTTCTAAGAGAGGTTTTCTCCCAGCTAGACACAGTGTGTCGCTGTCAGTTAAGGATTCTCCTAAAACTAAGGAAGAAAGAAAGACCATGAGCCGAATACCCTATGCCTCCGCGGTAGGATCTATCATGTATGCAATGAATTGCACAAGGCCAGATGTGGCGTATGCGCTTAGTGTCACTTGTCGACACCAACAGAATCCAGGTATGCCTCACTGGAAAGCTGTAAAGAACATACTCAAGTACCTACGAAGGACAAAAGATATGTTCTTGGTGTTTGGTGGAAAACCAGAATTGAGAATGGCTGGTTATGTCGATGCCGGCTTCGAATCAGATCCTGATGACTTCAAGTCACAAACAGGATATGTATTTACACTCAACGGAGGAGCTGTCTGCTGGAAGAGTTCAAAGCAAGCCACGATTGCTGACTCAGCCGCAGAACCCGAGTACAATGATGCGTCAGAAGCATCGAAAGAAGCTGTCTGGATTTCAGAGTTCTTGAAGGAATTGAGCGTAGGAATTGAGGGTTGTTCCTGCTCCTAGTCCAATAACCATTTATTGTGACAATACGGGCACCGTCGCGCAAGCCAAGGAGCCTAGATCTACAAACAAGAACAAACATGTACTTAGAAAATATCACGTTATTCATGAAATTATTGATAGAGAAGAAGTTAGTATAGAACGTGTCCCTACCACGGACAACGTGGCAGATCCTTTCACCAAAGTCTTACCCGTGGAGGTTCATTTAAGACACTATGCTAATTTAGGGATTAAGCATAAAGGTGGATGACTCTAGTCCAAGTGGGAGATTGATAGTATGTATGTCCTAGAGACAACCTTTATTAAGGGCAAATGTACTATTACACAGTCAACGTAATATATTATATGTTTGTTTATCCATGTTTATGTTTACATAAGGTATTTATATATTACATCAGGCATACAACATGTCATATCTTTATCTGGTTGGTCTGTATAGATGTCAAACATGTCCCCTGTGGATAGATGACTGATCACATAACTAGTGGAAACTATGTGAATTATCATCTATCCCAAACACTCCCTAGTCGAAGCTCATCTAAGATGTAGGGGTCTGAATGAGGCAATCGAGACTAGTATGCGTGGAGGTTATAATTGTTGGAGCAAGTGTGTGTCGATCCCACGACCACGGAACGGATCGTTAGACGAATCCATGATGTTCCCATAACTGCGCATAGTTGTTCGAGGAGGATTCCGAACAATGGAAGAACCCACCAGATACTCCCATCGATGTGTATTCTACATTAAAGTGTCTATGGGAACTGGAGTTGTCGAAGTGATGCCATTCGTCCTTAGACTCACCGGGACTTTATCGTCACATTTGTTGCCCCATGTCTTTGGGAGGGGATCCAACGCACGCTCTGAATAAGCATCGTTATACGGCCCTTTCTGGGATCATGGCCATATTACAAATGTGGATGATAAGTGTTCTTGTGAGGATTCATCTCTCATGTGTAGCATTGGAGAGAACTGCTCCAGTCGTTCATAGTTGTGTTAGTAAAACCACTGGCCAGCGTATGGATATATTTATGAATGGTCATAAGATATATCGCATTAACCAAGCAGCTCACTGAAGGCACCATGAGTGTATTATTCGGATAGACACATCATCGATCCTAGATGCATTCGAGTCAGTCAGATGAAATGACCTTACCATCACCGCATTGAGTGCAAAAGGCTTCTACAACGAAAGGGTAGCTTTGAGAAACCTCTCAAACGTCCTCATGTATTAATATTGCAAATGAGACCGTCTAGGAATCTCATGATGTCTAGTGATATCACTAGCTTAATACACTGAGGCCCTATGGGTCACACTATGTGGTGATGCAGCTTATCCGCATGACCATAGAGATGGAATTATAATTAATCGACATTAATTATAATTATATGTGGCACAATTAATATCTTGGGAATATTAATTGAATTAATTGTATTTATGAAAATACAATTAAAGATTATATTTTGAAAATATAATAGAGGTTGGAATTAAAAGGATATATTAATTAAAGATTAATATATGCACATGGGAAAAATCTAATAGAGTTAGAATTGCCTTAGACTTGCATGTGGATCCGAAAAGTGGGACCCACATACTTCCTCCATAGGCACGGCCGAATGGGTGAAGGAGGAAGGAGTTTGACTCCTTCCTCCATTCAAACTTAAGGGGCAAGTTTTCCTAATAAAGTTATGATTTAATTAGGGAATGAACCTAGACACAAAGGTTTCCTTGTGCAATAGGAATTAAAATTCTTATTCCTTTTAGAAGTCTTAAAGAATGTTGTTTAGGCTTCAATTGACTACTATATAAGTAGATGGTTAGAGAGTTTTTCCTATATGCATTATTATTCACTCTTCTATTCTCTCAAGAAAAAGCTCTATCACTCCTACCTCTATCCACTGCCGCCGCCGCCCCTCTCTCTCGTTAACCGAGTTTGTCTCGAGAATATCCTAGCATTCTCTCGATAAGCTGTTCATCCGTGGATACCAAGGTTGAGGTTCGCAGGAGCTGGGAACTAACCTTTATTGTCTTGCAGATATTCAGGAAAGCATATTAGATATCTTCGACTTCAACGAAGTAGAAGATACACCGGACTATTGCGAAGATCATATCGATTGGACTATCGATTCTGTTTTAATTCTTGCTTTTGGAGTATTGTAAGTCTTCTAACTGATGTATTTCAATATAGGTTATATGCATAATCAATTAGTATGCATGTTAAGGAAATTTTGAAATTCCGCTGCACTACCCTAGGGGTAATTCTGACCATATTTTCTTACAGATACATCTTATGATTGAGATAATATAGTGTAATTATGCGAGTATGCATTTACTTTGCTGAGTTCCCGTCTCAGTTCCTTCCAAGATTGCCTGAATGCCTGTTTCAGGAATCTTTGATTCCTTTTTAATACTGAGTTCCCGTTTCAGTATTTAAGCAAACAAGTTTCCTTAACAAATATTAGTTTGCAAAATTCCTTTTGTTTGCTGAATGCCTGTTTCAGCAAACTTTAGTAATCAGGTGAATTTTTTAATAAAATCAAGGATTATATCTCGTGCTGAATTACTATTTATAGGGGGTATACTACAAGTTTTATATCATGCAGATTTAATCCTTGCTGAATGCCCGTTTCAGCAACCTTGTAGTATGTTTCCAAGATATATTAGGCAACCTTAGGATTGAGAACCTATTATCAGGCAGTGGTTTGGTAAAGACGTAAGCAAGCTGATCATCAGTACCTACCTGAATTACCTTAATATCTCCTTTCTCAACATGGTCTCTTATGAAGTGATGTCTAATATCAATGTGCTTAGTTCTTGAATGGAACTTTGGATTTTGCGTGATAGAAATAACACTTGTATTATCACAGAAGATTGGAGTCTTCTTTTCAAAGATACCATAATCCTTTAATTGTTGCTGAATCCATAGGATTTGGGCAGTGCAACAACCAGCTGCAATATATTCAGATTCTGTGGAGGAATTTGCCACACAAGTTTGCTTCTTGGTGAACCATGAAATTAGTCTTGTTCCTAGGAACTGACATGTTCTAGAGGTACTCTTTCTGTCAAGTGTAGAGCCTCCATGATCAGCATTTGAATAGCCAACTAGTGACAAACCAGAATCTTTTGGATACCACAATCCAATATTGACAGTACCTTTGACATATTTAGTATTTTATTAGCTTTCTTGTAGTGTGATTCTCTAGGATGAAATTGAAATCTTGCACACACACAAACCGCATACTGAATGTCATGTCTACTTGCTGTTAAATACATCAAGTTGCCAATGAGCTTCCTATACTTGTGTTCATCAACACATTTGTCTGTTTTAGTATAGCCCATTTTGGTACCAACACTCATAGGGATCTTTTCAGGTTTTTCATCTTTTTTGATCCTGAATTTTATGAGCATTTCCTTTGCATACTTTGCTTGATTTATGAATATTCCATCTTTGAGTTGCTTGACTTGCAATCCTAGGAAATAATTCAATTTTCCCATCATACTCATTTCAAACTTGTTTGTCATGAGTTTGGCAAAATCATCACAAAGTTGCTTGTCTTTAGAACCAAATATTATGCCATCCACATAAATCTGGACTAAAAGTAATTTACCATCATGATTTATGGTAAACAAGGTTTTATCAACCTCACCCTTCTTGAAACCATTGTCCAGCAAGAACATATCTAAGGTGTCATACCAAGCTCTTGGTGCTTGCTTTAGACCATATACAGCTTTCTGAAGCTTGTATACCATCTTGGTTTCTGAAGAAAGTTCAAAGCCAGGGGGTTGTTCTAGATAGACTTCTTCAGCAAGTTCGCCATTTAAAAATGCACTTTTAACATCCATTTGGTAAACTATAAAGTCGTTATGAGCAGCAAAGGCCAAGAAAAGTCTAATTGCATCCAATCTTGCAACTGGTGCATAAGACTCATCATAGTCCAATCCTTCAGTCTGACAGTAACCTTGAGCAACTAAACGTGCTTTATTGCTTGTTACTTCACCAGACTCACTCAGCTTGTTTATGAACACCCACTTAGTACCAATTGCTTTCTTTCCTTCAGCAAGGGGTACAAGTTTCCGGACTTTGTTGCTTTCAAATTGATCCAATTCTTCTTGCATTGCCTTGATCCATTCAGAATGCTTTAAAGCTTCTTCTATGGTTTTAGGTTAAATTTCAGATACAAAACAAGAGAATAGTGTTCTACTTCAACTACCATTGCTTCTTTAGCAACGTGTTTATTAGTAGAATCATTGGATCTAGTCACTCGGAGTTTGTCAATATCACCAATCATATCCTTAGAGGGATGATCTCTAATCCAAATATTAACGCGTTTGTTCTTTGGATCTGGACATGTATGCATTTCAGCATGTGACTCTTCAGCACGTGCTTGTTCAGCACGACTGGTTTCAGGTTGTGTCTCCAGTGATATAGGTTCATCAGCAACTACTTGTTCACTATTGCTTGTTTGTGGTAACTCTTCAGTAGACACAGGAAGTTGCATTGTTTCAGCAACATCTGGAGCAACTGCATCTTTAGCCGGGCATTCCTTATCATGAACTATATTTATCTTGACTTGACTTGGTGATTGCATTTCATTGTCAGAATCATCATTAAGTTCAGTGATCTTGACATTTCCATCTTTAGGTTCAGTTCTTTGCTCGTGCATGAGTAGCTTTTTCATACATTCAGATATGTCTTCTTCAGCAGGAACTCCTTGTTTCTTTTCATAGAATACAACAAGCACAGATTCTTCAATCTTTTGTGCCTTTTTGTTGTAAACTCTATAAGCTTTGCTATGCAAGAAGTAACCAAGAAATATCGCTTCATCTGCCTTTGGTTGAAACGTTCTTAGATATTCTCTACCATTGTTAAGAACAAAACATTTGCAGCCAAATACTCTTAGATGAGTAATGTTAGGAGGTCTTCCAACAAATAGCTCATAGGGAGTTTTGTTGTACTTCTTAGTTACCAGGCATCTATTTTGAGTATAGCAAGCAGTGTTAATCGCTTCAACCCAATAAGCTTCACTTATTTCAGCGTTGGCAAGTATTGTTCTAGCTGCTTCCTTAAGGGTACGATTCTTCCTTTCAGGAACACCATTTTGTTGAGGTGTCCTTAGTGAGATAACTAATGTTGTATGTCTTTAGAAGTGCAATACTAAGTTATGTACTCGTTTACAAACTCAGTACCATGGTCTGTTCTGATGATTTTTACCTTGTCATTTTTCATAACTTCAATCTTGTTCAGCAAGTTAGGTATTTCAATCCTTGTTTCAGACTTTTGTTTGATGAAAATTACCCAAGTGAATCTTGAATAATCATCCACCACTACCAGACCATACTTTTTGCCAGCATAGCTTGTTGAAGATGATTCGAACAAGTCCATGTGCAAGAGTTGTAAAGGTTTTGTAGTTGACGGTACAACCTTGTTCTTAAAAGAGGACTTAGTTTGCTTACCCTGCTGACATGCAGTGCACGCACCATCCTTCTTAAAAGTGACCTTAGGTAATCCAACTACAACTGCCTTTTTAGACAGCTTATCCAGCGTCTTGAAGTTTAGGTGACTAGTTCTTTTATGCCATAACCATGCACTTTTAGCAAGGCCTTCGTGATCAAAGATCAGGCATTTTTCGATGATTGTTGAGGACCAATCTACAGTGTATAGACCTCCTGATCTTCTAGCAACCATGATTACCTTCTTTGTCTCAAAGTCAATAAGTTTGCATTCATCACTTTTGATTTTGATGAAGTAACCTTTGTCAGCAAACTGACTCAATGCAAAGCCTCCACCTGCAAGTCTTATTGTTGGACCTCCACACCACCGTCTGTAGTTTATAAGATTTGTTTTGTCGCCCGTCATGTGCTTCCCGCAGCCACTATCAAAGTGCCAAATAGGATTGGTTGTCTCGGTGGCTGAAGTCTACACAATCAAGAGTAAACAAGTCAATTATCCAGAATAGGATATTCATTAACATATTTAAAGAAACGACCAGTGGAAACCCAAGCCTCAGATTTTCAATCTTGACTTGTTTTCTTCTTTGTGAGGAACTAGATGTCTTAGGGCCAAAAGACTTTTGAGTTTTATTAGTCAAGTCAACTTTCAAATGTGGTGTCTTGTTTGGTTTTCCCTTTTGCTGAACATACTTTTCAGTAAGTTCTTTTCTAGCAAGATTTCTTCTAGTGCTAGCATTTTGAGTATTGTTATTACTCTTAGGCTTTGATTTTTTCATATCCTTGAAGTATTTTTGCTGACTTTGCTTATACTCATGGAAAAGTTGGTTTTGCTTGTTCTTGTAACCAAGTCCACTTCTCGGAGTATGTTGTGTTTTTGTCTCAACAACCTTACTTGATTCAGGTTTGTCAGCAAAGATCTTTTGATTACTTTTGTTAGTAATCTTACCTTTAGACTTAACAAATTGCTTTTCAGCAATTTGTTTGGCGAAATTCTTTTCAACATCCTTTTTCTGATCAGATTGCTTTTCAGCAACCTGTTTACCTTTTGAAGTCTTATTACTTTGAGTAGCAACTGAGGGCTTCTTGGTCATAGGTACTTGATTGAATGTTTCAGCAACCTCAGATTGACCAATTTGATAGAGTTCTGGTTGAACACTATCAGTAGCACGAACAAAGGTTATTGGTGATTTGTCTTTCATCATTTTCAGCTCTTGTATTTCAGCAAGTAACTTCAGAATTGAAGATTGATATTCTTTCAATTCTTTTGACATTTGAGTGTCTTTCTTTGTAGCTTCAGCAAGTAGTTTCTTAAGATACAATATTTCAGCATCTTTTCGTTCTAATTCATCTTTCAGCAATACATACTTTTCAGTAGTTTGCTTGGTCAGAAATTCAGCATTATGTAGTTTCTCTTGCTGTTTTCTCAGAGTTTTCTCAAATCTTTCAATTTCTCCTTGTATCTTTTCAAGATCAATTTCATTTTCATCATCTGATCCTGAGTCAGTTGATGACAGTGTTTTTTACACTATCATTCGAGTCTCTTTTCACCAATTTAGCTATCCTCTTGCATGCATTTTAGTGCATTTTGTTAGAATAGTGTTACGTTTCCATTTCTTTTCTTATTTTCATGCTTTAGGTGAAAATCGCGTATTTGGACATAAATCATGGTGAAACAATGATGTTTTGGTGCAACAAGATCACCCGTGGTGTGTCAAGGAGTGTCGGGACGAGTTTCAAGGCCAAAAGACCAAGTTTCTGAGCTCAAAACCGTGCAAGGGGCCGAAATCGAAGATCTGGAGGAGGAATTTGGCACGGAGCTGCCCGTGCGAGGCGCACCGCCGCGTGCGCGGCGGACCGCCGGGTGCCTTCCGACAGCAACTATATATATTTCCAAAATCTGCGAATTTTCATATATTTCATCATTATTTTACAGACTTAAACCCTAGAGCTTGTTCTGGGTATATTTTCTCTTAGAACCTTTGTATCTTAGCGAATTTGGAGCTAGAGGAGAGATTTGGACACCGATTTATCTCACCTTGCTAGATCTTTGTGAGTTTAGCAATTCACCGGAGATTGACAACCTTTGGTGGTAACTTTGTATCTCACAATTCTGCTATTTATCTTTCAATTCAACATGTTTTCATTCATTATTGCTTTAATTATGATTGTTGATTGTGTTACTGATATGAGTAGCTAAGTATCTAGTTGGTGATAGTATGTGAATACGTAACTAGGGTTCGTATTATGCATGATTTAGTTTCTGAGTCTTTTACTTGTTTAATTATCTTAATTTGATTCTTTGATCCGACTAAGCCATATATCATCGTAGAAAAGTGTTAGAAACACTAGGACAATTCAAGATCATCGATTCAATTATATATAATTTGCAAGTACTGCTTGAACTAAGACTGACAACCTTAGCCAAGTATTAGTATAGATAGGAAGCTTTCAAAATACACGTCTACAAATCTGTGTTTGGTGTTTGTTAATTCGAATTACTTTTAAGGCAGTACGAGTTGCACTTTCATGCACAATTAGAACTTGATGCTTAGAACGAGCATACTATCACCAGCTTTCTCCATATATTGTTAAGTCGAGTTAATATAAATTTGTTTTCTGAAATTATATTTAGTTAATTAGTTAAAGCTAGTTTAGTCCCTAGAGATCGACACTCGAGGTCATCTTACCTCTGCACTACGTGTTTTGTGTAGTTGTGAGTTGCTCTTTGGCTTTCAAACAAATTTATTTGATTGTTCGAGTGTGACAATCTCGTTCATCATCAGTGTTAGGAGAAATTACCTGATCCACCATAAGACAGAATTCCATGTTTGACACGTCTGGAAATGCTTCCATAGCGATTCCACAAACTTCTTTTCCAAATTGAACATCCATGGTTGATTCTTCTTCAATGTCTGAATCTTCTTCCTCACTTTCTTCAGTGCTAGTATCTATGCATAAATCATCAATCTTAGCTTGAAGCTTATTCTTTTCTTCAGCAATCATGGTCTTTTTGAACTTCTTTCTTTTGTCAGTACTCTTGCCTTTCAGCAAGGGACACTTGGCCTTGAAATGACCAGGTTTCTTGCAGTAGAAACAAAGATCATTTCCTATTGCTGGTTCCTCAGAGGAAGAGGTGGGTTGAGCTTACTTATGTGGCGAGCTAGCATCTGTCTTGTATTTGTAGTAGTTACTGCCAAGATGCTTTTTCAGCTTCTCCTTTGCTTTTCTTCTTTCAAGCTCTTTGCTGATAAATTTTCTCATATTTTTAACAGCCAAGGCACTTTCATCAGCATCCTCTTTTTCATCCTTCTTTTCCTTAGTAGCAAGAGCAATGTTCTATGATTTTTCAGCAGACACATTTTCTCTTTGCTTTGTCTCATAGTTTACAGCAACAAGGTGAGAGAACAACTCTGTTGGAGTGATATTAGGCATTCCTTGATTTTAATAGAAGTTTTGAGTGTGGATCCATTCTTGATTCAAACTTGTAATGATGGTTTTCACCTTCTCAGAATCTGAATAGAAGTTTCCAGCACCTAAGGCAACCATTTCACTCACACGAGTTGTGAACCTGAAATCCAAGTCTTCTAGTGACTCAGCAGTACCTTGTTTAATGTTTTGAAACTTTAACTTCAGGACTTCGAGTTTGTTTTCCTTGGTTTTGTCAGATCCAACACACAGATCTTGGATCATCTTCCTAACAGTCTTTGCACCCCACAGTTTGCACTATATGGTGTCAAGAGTAGACCGGATAATGATGTTTCTTGCTTGGCCATTGTAGAGGCTCTGAATCTACAATCACGGATTTGAATGGATTGAGGGGCACCAGCGACTTGAAAGCAGTACAAAAGCGACCTAGAGCGGTGAGATTCAAAGGTTACACCGGTGTGGTGTCGACCGAAGGCACTCCGATGCTCAAGTTAGTACGTTTGTGTTAGACGATTTAAAAGTAAATTCGAATAATTAATGAAATAAACTTATCCTTGTTATTTTAGAGAAATAGAGAGTCAGCCGTGGAACTGGATATGCGAGGTTGCCTCGGATTTGATATCACCGGAGTCTGATTGAGTTAATGACCTTGAGCAGAGTGATTGGTTGATCGTTTTGGAACGGAGAGTGCCTGACAACTAGGGTTTTAGGGTTGTGAGATTATATGTTTTAGAGAAGGTATTTTCGTCGAAGGCGGACTGGTGAATTATCGTAGAGATTAGGTTTAAGCTTGACGTGAGAATGCTATTGTTTCAAGTATGATGTAGTGAATGTTGGATGCCGTTTCGTTCCAATCGCCCTCTCTTATATAGAGGGAATTTCCGAAGGAGTCTGAACGTGATCCCGAGATTTGAGGGTCGTTCCCCTTATCTCGAGTTGTGGACGACTGACTCTCCCAAGTAAATCAGTTGGAGGCTGACTTGTAACTGAATGACTGCGTCGGACGGCATGTGGTTGTGACCCTAGTTTTACCCTAGTTTTAGTTGGTCGAGTTTGTTATAGAGGGACTGATGTTCAATTTGGACTTGTACGTCTATTTGGTCCAAGAATGTAATGGGCTTACTGGCCCTTTCTATAATTGGAGTACTCAGAATGAGACTGGACCGCAATTACGGACTTAATCTCGAGAGACCCTGAACGGCCATGTTCACTTAGTGGCCTTCTTGACCAAATTCTACTAGTCAAATATAGAGGCAAATTATTACCATTACAGTTTGTCCCCCACTCTTCAAGTCGAGAGTTTCGAGTTGAAGAGTAGAAATAGATTAACTTTATTTGAGGGTCCCCTAGGATAATACAAAATATCTCTAGTAATCCTCAACACTCCCAGTTGACCTGTACATGGAAATGTCCAAATGTCATTGTTCGATTTTTGGAAATATGCCAGTCGACCTGTAAATATCTATTGTTTCTGAAGTCCCTTAATAGAGTTCAAGGGTCTATTGATATGTACAATCTTAGGCCTAATAGTTTTTAGGATGCCTCGTGGGAAAAGGAAATTGACATAAGGGCTCTTTTTTATCAAGGGCACCTCGTGGTCATAGACAATGGTCATACAATCTTTAGTTTGAGAGAGCCTCACAAGCACATAACAATAGAGATGCCCCATGAGCACATAAGATGAATTTGTATTTGAGGGTGCCTCATAGGCGCGCAAAACGAATAGACAAATTTTAAAGTTCGAAGGTGCCTCATAGGGACACGAAATGTACATATAAGTTGTTATAAACTTGAGGGTGCCTCATGGGCACGTGAAGTGAGCAAATAAGCTTTTAAATTTTAGGGTGTCTCATAGGCACATAAATTGAGCAAACAAGCTTTTAAGCCTGAGGGTGTCTCACGGGCACACAAAGTGAACAAATAAGTTTTTAGGTTAAAGGGTGTCTCATAGACCCATAAGATATATATTATATTTGAGGGTGCCTCGTAAGTACACGAAAATAAAGGAGTGAGTTTTTGCGCTTGATGGCACCTCATGTGGGTATAAAGTGGATACAGAAACCGGCATTCCAGGGTGCCTGATACGAAATCGTGGTCATGAGGGTGCCTCCATAGTCGAAAAAATATCTCAGTACCATTTCACACTTTGAGGCTCACACAAAAAAAAAAAAAAAAAGACCAAGACTTGCCAGGGGCGCTTGGGTCAATATACAAAAAATAATAATGTAGTATGAGTATATAAGATTAATATTAATATGACATACATGAGTATATATGTACGTTGCAAAATATATTGGGCTTACTTGAGATGGTAAATCAAGTCCACGGCCCATCAAGACAAAGGAGTGAATATTTTAACCTAACCTCACTTGCTTCCTTTCTTCATCACATTTACGCCTCACGCCTGCTACTCCATAGCTGACAAACTTTTCAAAAATGAAATTAGCTTATCATTAGTTTTTCCCTTTTTTTTTTTGTTTCTCTTGTGGCTGAATTTAGTACTCGAAAGTTCAGTACGTGTGTCGGGTTGAATGTGTCCGCAAAAGGAGGACCCTGCGAGCCGTCTTTTGCGTGTGGTGTGGCTTTAGGAGCTCGAATGTTTCTGTTGGTAAGCCACTTTTTTCCTTGTTTCTTGGGCCTTCTTTCGAATTATAGTTGATTTTACCCGATCTGCTGCAGTCGAAAGAGTTTTGTAATGTCCCTACTTTCTATGGGTTCGATTTATGTTGTTTGCACTACAAGAAAAACTGGATTTAGTGACGCTCCCATGCGTCGCTAAACAACTCCCCATGCGTCGCTAAACCCATTTGCGACCCATAGAAATTGCGTCTCTAAATGGCTGGTCGCTAAATGGCGAGGCGACGCATGGGCCATGCGTCGCTATATTAGCGACCCATTCTATGGGTCGCTAAATTAGCGACCCATGAACTATGGGTCGCTAAATTAGCGACCCATTCTATGCGTCGCTAATTTCTGGAAAATTGTATTAAAAATAAATTCTCCTCTCTACTCCACCTTGTGTTTCCTAGGTTTTGAACCTAGGACATCCTTACCCAACACCTTACTAACCCAACACCCTAACCACTCGGCTACTAATACTTGTGATAATTCATGTATAAGTTCTAGATAATATATAGTTATTGCTCTTCATAGTCACTTCCATATGTTTATATTTATAAACCGTTTATATCTTCATACGGTTCGAGATATCTCAATTACTAAGTGGACTATCTAAGGAATATGTCACTAAATTTTAATTTTTTTTATTTATTTCTTAACGGTTGAGTTACTTAGACACTAATAGTTTATTTTTGAACGGTTGGGGTTACTTAGTTACGGACTTCAGTTTTGGTGTTATTTTATATTCTTTGTGCAATCCTAATTTCTTAAGTGTTTTTTTCTTTTCATTTTGTAGAATAGTGTCACGTTTTGATGTTTTTCATGTTTCAAGCACTTAGGTACGAAACTGTGATTTTGAGCTTAAAACGCTGCAAAGTGATCTTGTTGAAGTTTCTCGATCTCCATTGATATGTTCGTGAGTGACTGTAGTTCGATTTAAGCCAGTAATTTCATTTGGGAAAAACTTAGACTTACCTTAGAAGCACATATTCAGAAGTTCGGATAAAGATTTTGGAGTCGTTCAAGTGTGCAAGATTAGTGCAGTCTAGCCGTTTTATCCATAACTCCTTCATACGATATTGAATCAACCTCAAATCAACGTCCACGCGTAGATAGCTCAACGAGGTATCCAACGGTAGGTTATGTGCACCAATCCGATAAAAGATGAGTCCTATAGCTCCAGTTGAATGTGAGGAGACCCACCTGAAAATTATGCAGTTTTTGCGACCCATAGCCCATGCATCGCTAATTAGCGACCCTTGAGCTTTGGTCCCTAAATTAGCGACGCATGGTTATGGTCGCTAAAATTAGCGACCTATAACCATGCGTCGCTAATTAGCGACCTTAGCGACCCTTCTCAAGGGTCGCTAATTAGCGACGCATGGGCTATGGGTAGCTAAAATTAGCGACGCATGGTTATGCGTCGTTAATTTGCGTCACTAATCTCAGTTTTTCTAGTAGTGTTGGAAAAGGGAACTTCACTTTCCCAAAGGCTTTAGAGTTATATGGGAAATGTGTAAAGCAACCATGTTTGAACTCGAATCTTGTTCTTTTTGTTGGCTGTTTTTTAGAATTTTAGGAAAAACAGCCAGTTTTCTTCTCTGCTCTATGTGAATCTTGAGTTAATAAGCTGGGTGTAACTCGTTTTCTCAGTTCCAAAGCAGTATGTTTGCTTCGACTAGTTGTCTCACTGTTTTCTGGGTTTCAGAAACACGTTTGAGAATATATATCTGTGCCTTAGTATGGATCTGTCATATCGAACTGCCTATTTTGCTGTTTTGGAGAAGTAGTATGTTTGCTTTAGCATTTAGATTTTTCTTTTCATTCAATTATGATTGAGTATAGGGCCTTAGTAAATTTCAAAGCTTTGTAACTTTCTGGGCCGTAAAAGTAGAAACATTTTTTGTTTCAGGATTGGTGTTTTACCAATATGTCATGATGAATTTTGCAGGCTCTGTTCTCTGCAGTTTTCGGTTTTGCAATCGGCTCAAACTTTCCAACAACCTGCAGTTCTTGTGATTTTGATCAGGTGTGTGTCTTCTCTTCCAGCAGTTCGATTGCGCTGTTTTTACAAAAGCGTTCTTATACAAGCTCTAGTTTGCTATTTTTTATTAACATGTCGAATGTTGAGTTTTTATTGTGTGATGGTGCTGCAATGAGACTTGCGCAGTGATTGTTTGGAGCATTGTTTATTTGCATGATGTGTCGTAGGATGTATTTTAACCCTTAGGGACTATGGAGGGTGACCAAGGTGACGTTGTTAATTGTGTGAACTGGAATTCGGACGACGACAATGAGGGATTCACACCTAGATCTTTACCGTCGGGCTGGAATCCGGGCAAGTGATGAACGTGTCAGATTCAATCAAATAAATTTGTATTTAGCCAAAGGCAATCCACAACTACAACGAAAACCGTAGTGTAGCAGTAGAATGACTCGAGTGTCGTTCTCTCAGGACTATAACTAGCTTTATCTATTTAATTGATAGAATATAAAACAGCAGATAGAAAGCAATAGGGGGGTTTTCAAGCAGATAATGGAGGTTGGTGATAGTATGGTCCTTCTTAACATAATGGGTCGATAATCATGCATAAATTCCTCGGTCTTGCATAGAGATCTTTGAATGAATCTAGGGTCCTGTTGTAAGTATTGTGCACTACGAAGATAATATGGGTCTGACCTGTCAACAACTAACGTCCTATTGTGTTCCGTAATCATTCAACACTACGAAGATAATTTAGTCTGATTGGCCGACAAGTGTCCTAGTGTGCATAATGATCAATACAACATACGAGAATTTTGGTGTTCAACTCATCAACGAAATAAAGCAATGACACGGAGTATAATGCGCGATATAGCCATTAGCATGATTATCTTCCCTCGCTAAGAATTCACATACTACCACCAACGATAAATTTAGCTACTCATAATGTGCATGCAATCAATAGCAATCAAAGAAGAAAACATATTGAAAGAATATATAAAATAAGTAGATAAAAGTTGTAAGATACAAAGTTACCGAAGGTTGTCAATCTCCGGATGATTGCAATCCTACGCACTCCAATCTGCTATGAAAAAGTATCCCCTAAGCTATGGAACTCCCAGGACAGGCCCCGGGAAGTTCCTACCTAAAACTATAGAGAGAGGTGAGAAAGTAGGCTTGGAAAGATATGATTTTCAGAGAGAAAACTCGCAACTATATATAGGCCCGAAATATCTCTGGGGCGGTTCGCCCCCCAGTTTTTCGCGGAATTTCCGTGTTTTTCGACGCGGATTTGGATTTCTTCACATTTTCGGACTCGGTTTCAGACTTCTAATGGCCTTCTAACCTCCAGATTCGACCTCTAGACTCCAATTCCTATCCGGAAACCTTCAGATACTCCAAATAGGCTTCTGGAACACCAATTCCTTGTAAACTTTAATATAATTGCCCGTAAATATCCGAATTTCAACCAAAACCTGTAAAATAAAATCTAAAGGGAAACGTGACACTATTCTAATAAAATGTACTAAAATATAGCTAAATTAACATAGAGGATAGCTAAATTAGGTGAAAAAGACTCGAATGAAACTGTAAAATACACATTCATCAAACTCCCCAAACCGAACCTTTGCTTGTCCTCAAGCAACTAAGCTAGACTCTAATACAAAAAACATGCAAGACACAAAAATAGAGTTCATGCCAAATAAAATGAACTAAATTACTGAATCTACCAAATAACATATGAACAAAAACCATATAAATCAAAGCATGAATATAGGTTGAAGAATACATCGATTGATTCATACACATCCACATAAGCACTTATGTCAAGACAAGATAGTCTCTCGTAACATTCTCTACCTGGACCTAGTCAGTGACGACGTAATGATGCATGCTAAGATACGAATGGTTGTCCCGTGCCTATGAAACTGAGGACTTACTGCTGTTCCACCATGTTAAGACTTTCCCTCAAAAGAGGTCGAACCAGTACTGGCTCTCATCAAACGAAGGAGGGTTCCCTATAAAAGATAACACTCCCCTATTCTACCCATCTCTCAAGGAAGTCTTAAGTTATTCACCACTTCCTGAATAGCAGGACGAGGGTGGTCTAGAATAGATGACACTCAAGACAAAAAAGATAAAAAATAGAAAAACACGATTGGGAACAATACGAAAAATGGAAAAGACTCAAAACTTTGCTAAACTGCTATTTGGCTTTATTTTTTGGACCCTTCTTTGCTTTTTTGGGGTCTTTTTTTCTTTCCAGATTCTTTTTTTCCTTTTTCTCTTTTTTTCTTCTGGAATTTTTCTTTCTTTCTTTTTTTTCGATTTTTTTCTAGCCAGCAGTAGCATAACAAAAAGAGAAACAAAAATGACTCACACGACTTCCCCAAACCTATTCGAAAGAATAGGTTGGAGTACAAAATTACGGAAAAGGAAAATAAACTCAAGATACGAAAATAAAAAACAGAAACAAGTCTAATGATGGTGTAACCCCCTCTCCAAACCTATTCGGAAGAATAGGTTATAAACAAAGGATCACACAACCTCACACTACCTCCTTCCTAGGCATTTAGAAATCTCAAAGCAAGGTGAAGACTTGTTGCCTCTTAGGTACATAATTACTCGGGAAAACAACAATAAGACCCTAACATGCATCATCCTATAATAAAGGCCTTCGTGAACCGCAGTAGAGAAAACACCACTAAGTGATGTCGAGACTACCTAGCTCAACTAAGTGCAATACATAAATGTGACAAGCCAAGCAAGAAAAACCTCAAACAAATTCATAGAGATGAAGCATACGATTAATGGCATAGCTAGTTGATCTACCCAATAAAAAAGTTCAAGAAATTCAGCAATAAACTCCATATAAAAACATGCAAAATTATCCTAGGATGAATGCAACCTAAAAAATCTAAGAAAGCAGTAAACGTGCAAATGCAAACAAAGAACAAGATACTAATCGACACAAAACCAAACAAAACTTAACATCATGGTTCACATCCCATCCCCCTTACGATTCTTAAGCTAGCCCCCTAGCAAAAGAGAATGAGTAATAAGAAGTGATACTAGATGTTACCGAAGGGTTTGGCCTCGGTCGGCTGAGAGTGGACAAGTGGAAGGACTAGTCATCGGGATAGTAGTCCCCATAAAAGTCACTCCACATGTCATTCATGAGCTCATTGGACTGTCGTAGAGCTTCCTGCTGTTGCTGGATCAGCTGTTGCTGCTCCCACATGTGCTGCCTATCCTCTCGGCGGTGCTCCTCGAATATCTCCCAATCGCGGTTGTGCTGGACAATGTGCCTGTCAATGTCCTGTCGCATGGCCGCGTTGTTGGCATCAATCCTGTCGAAACGGCTGTCGAGGTAGGTACGGAATTCGGAGAAGTCAAATCCTCCAGACCCCTGTGGTGCTCCAGCTGGTGCATGCGGTGCATGATGGACAAATGGAATATCTGGAATCGGGGCTTCACCAACATCGGCCTCCATATCATCCTCATGATCGGAATCATTTGGCTGGACTGGCCCTCCTACATCAGCAGCAGCTGCAGTGGGGTTCCTCAACTGATACCTGTTGAGCTGTACCTCAATGGTCGAGGGTGAAAGGGCAGCGACCTCGCAATCCCCCTCATCAATATCGTCTACCCCATGATATTTGCAGTAAGCTGTGATGAAGCTCGGGAAGATGAAAGGCTTCCTCTTCTTCACCCAGTGGCGCTCATACTCCTCATACATAATGTGCCCTATGTCGACCTGATGTCCGTCAATGAGGCAGTAGAGGAGCTCGGCGTAGTATGGCTGAATCCAAGTGTCATTCTTCCTTGGGATCAAGTCGGAGATGCAAAATTTCATCATCATCTTAGCTTCGATGCTAAGGTCGCCATAACCGATCCGTCCAGGTGCTCCCCCAACTCCCGGATATCTGTACCCCCTGTTGCAGATCACTTCGGTGACGTCTCTTCCTATCCCCGTAGCGGTCCTCGAATATAAGTAGGCGTGTGCGCTCTTTGTGAATTCAAAGTTCCCGAAGTGGATGAAGTAAGAAATATGCTCTGGGCTCCACGGTATAATTAGGCCTCGGACTAACACCCCATTCTTCTCGTCCAAATCCGTATAACCGGTGTAGAAATCTCGAAGGAGGCTCTCGTCGTAGCCTTTGAACCTGTCGGAACTGTACCATGCCCAATTCCTCTGTGACCCCAAACTTGAAAGTGTCCTATACCCCGCTCTATTCGCTGCAGACTCAGGAATGTCAATCCTCCTGTCGGGAATGATAGACCTTCCTCCGTCGGCCATCTCCTCCTCTAACCGTTGTCGCACCCCTATCGCAGCGGCAGACAACTCGTACAAATCGTGAGATGGTTGGGAGCTTGATGCCACTCCCTTCCCCTTTTTGCTAGAGCCGGCTCTCCTTGTCCTTGGTGCCATGATTCCTACAAACAGCAATTAGTATCTTGTACGACGCAAAACAGACCTATGCTTATGTAATCAAACGAGCGAACAAACGAGTAAAAATTTCAAAAATCGAACTCCTCAAGAACCCAAAGCCTAGTCTAGCTAATTCATTACGTAACATATCAATGTACCTACTACAATAACATATCACATTATGCTTTTGCTAACAACATATGCCTTCAATCACAAGGTTCAATCCATATCATAAAAATCAATTTCTAGCATAAATCCTCAATCTCAACCATCATGCATTCTATCAATACATTCATCAATTTCATGTCATTAAATACATGTTTAAACAAGGAATGGAAGCAAGAGAGACAATTCCTAACAAGACATATTTCATCCAATTAGCAAAATCTCAAATCATCAAACCAAGCCTAATTGAACATGTAATTGACAATGAATAATGAATCTAAACACATAAATCATCAACCCATACATCATACAAGTCTAATTGAAGCATAAATCAAAAAATCCCCAAATTGTAAAAATTAGGGTTCATGTGATAATACCTCAAATCCGGAAATTGAATGAGCTAGGAAGAAATTTGTTCGGAGAGAATGATAGAGCACGTTACGGGCTTCGAATGAAGCTAAAGAACACACAAAATGATGGAGAGATGAAGAAGTTATGAAGATTTGAAGATATTTTGAATATGGAGGAAATTTTGGAGTTTGAAGGATGAAAATGGAGAAAAATGGGGGTTTGGGGAAGAAACCCCCGATTTTGGTCTCTGGAGGTGTGGGGCGGTTCGCCCTACACCTGGGGCGGACCGCCCCGCGCGCCCAGAGAGCGCGCGCGCGCTCTGGTCGTGGGGCTATTCGCCCCCCACTTTTTAGGTGGGAGACGAACGTTTTTTGAAATAAAAATGCGGTTTTTAGTCCCCGAAAAATAAGTTTTCTCGAAAATCACTCGAAAAATCGCACTTGAATCAAAACATAAGCACATACGACACAGAACTGAACAAATTCACATACGAGAAGCAAATAGTTCAAGTATGAATGCATGCAAAAAAGCGGTAAAGAAAGCGATAAAAACCCCGGGTTGCCTCCCGGATAGCGCCATTGTTTAAGGTCTCTGACTCGACCCCTGTCTTCGCCTATCTTTTCCTTCTGTGGGTACTAGACTTCCCCGTCATGACTCTCCTTCCCGTGCTTTGATCCTGTGAATAAGAGTGAACATAGACGTTAAGACCACTGTAATCAATAGTGATAGAAGTATCGGGTGGATCTGGTGGATCAGTTATGGCTTGCAACACGTGTTGCTTGCCATCCACTTCGATAGTGCAAGTCCTTCGGTAGATGTCCATCACTGAGCGTATTTTGGTCAAGAATGTTCGTCCTAAGAGTATGACATCCCCCGTTCCTGGTGCTGATGCTGGCATAATTACAAAATCGGTGTGGACAGAAGCTTCACCAATTTTGACTAATACATTCTTCACAACGCCTTCGGGTTTCACAAGGGATCCATCCGCCAGTTGCACAATAGCCTTATGCACAGTTAGTTCTCCAAGGTTACTCTTCTCGAAAACGTTCAAAGGGAGCACATTAGAGTAGGATCCAGTGTCTAGTGTGGCTTGGACATCTTCAAGCTCCCCAATCCCGACTTTAATATCGAAACTTTGAGGGAGTGGCTCGGAATCCTCTTGCTCCTCTTCACTCTTGTTGGTACCAAGGTACTTTCCTTCTTCTTCGGCTTGTGGAGGTAGGTCCCTCTTGCAACTCTCGCACTTAGTAACCTTCTTGATGGTGATTTCAACAGGTAGATCACCCACTAAGTTAATGGACAATGACTTCTCAGTGTTGCTAGGCAGTTTGCCTTGTTCCCTACTTGCTCCTCGGTCGATCAACTCTTGCATCTTTTGATGGGTAAGTCTAGTGCTCTCTTCCAACCTATCGAGCCTTGCCCTAGTCTTCTCAGAATCTTCTTCATACCGTTTGAGAAAACTTTGTGTGTGATCAACCATCTTCTGCAAGTTCTCCATCAGTAGAGCCGTCTTCGACTTCGGTGGCTCTTTCGGAGCGGGATTTTCGCAGTGATCATTACCATAGTTCAGCCTACTACGGTCTTGGTTAGGTCCATAGGTTTGGTTAGCCGGTGCATATCCTTGATTGTTGTGGTATCCTCTTCTCCAGAATCCACCTCGAGGATTCCTACCGTCTTGTTCGTAGCTAACTTCTTGAGTACCAAACTCCGTAGCAAAGGCTTCTTCTTCGCCTCCTCGAGCCCAGTTGCCATCATCGTATGCCAACTCCGATCTACACATATGAGCTCCATGCCCATAGTTCTTGCATATTCGGCATACTTCGTTCGTAACAGTTGTTCCGGTGGCGCTCTTGAGGACTTGCTTCAATTCGTTGGTAAAGCACTCGAATTGATCCCCATTCCCCCTGTACATAGGGGCTTCTTGAGTCGGTGGAGCTTCAGGTCCACGTCTCCTAACCATTGCTCTTGGGTCCTTGAACTGTGAACCCTTAGCAAGCCTTTTGAAAACTGCCCAGACGGCTTCTGCGGTTTCCTCCCAAATATTGCCTCGGCATTGGAAATCCACCACTTGTTGGTTCTCGAAGGTTAGTCCATTGTAGAAGTGTTGGACTAGGTCGGAGAGTTCAAAACCATGGCGAGGGCACTTGTTCGTGAGATCTTGGAACCTCTCGAACGCGGTGTAGATGGTGTCATCATAGTCCTGCTTGAATCCAGTGATTTGCGCCTTAAGCGCGGTAGTCAGAGTGTGTGGGAAGTATTTCTCCATGAAAGCTGAAAAAACCTTTTCCCAAGTGTTCAGCGAGCCTGCTGGAAGAGAGCTCAGCCATGACTTGGCTCTGTCGCCAAGTCCCATAGAAAAAACCTTCATCCTCAACTCATCCGTTGTTATGTCAGCTCCGGGTCGTGGGAGTTGGTTGACGAAATCATCGATATCGTTCAAGTACCCCATCACATCTTCCCTTGATAAGCCATAGAACCTCGGAAGTTGTTGGAATGCGTGGTTCTTGATTTCCAGATCTCGGGTTGCAGGCGAAAGAACAATCGTCGGTCCCCTCATACGATCCTTGGTGGGTTGTACCCATGCCTTCAGTGGTCTAGCTTCTGCCATTCCGTCGATTTCCTTGAAAAGGAGTCGCCTTCTTTGGTGGTAGACTCTATCGATCTCAGCAATTGAATCAGCAAGCGGTATTCCTGCAGAACGTGTATGCGGCATACACAATCTGTGACAGACTTGGTAAAGTAATTAGAAACAAATAGGAAAAGCAGAGAGAGATTAAAAAGGAAAACTAAAACGAAAAGAAATAGGAATCTAAAGTTGTAAATAAAAACAAATTAAATAGAAAAAAGGAGTATAGTCCCCGGCAGCGGCGCCAATTTGATGAACGTGTCAGATTCAATCAAATAAATTTGTATTTAGCCAAAGGCAATCCACAACTACAACGAAAACCGTAGTGTAGCAGTAGAATGACTCGAGTGTCGTTCTCTCAGGACTATAACTAGCTTTATCTATTTAATTGAGAGAATATAAAACAGCAGATAGAAAGCAATAGGGGGGTTTTCAAGCAGATAATGGAGGTTGGTGATAGTATGGTCCTTCTTAACATAATGGGTCGATAATCATGCATAAATTCCTCGGTCTTGCATAGAGATCTTTGAATGAATCTAGGGTCCTGTTGTAAGTATTGTGCACTACGAAGATAATATGGGTCTGACCTATCAACAACTAACGTCCTATTGTGTTCTGTAATCATTCAACACTACGAAGATAATTTAGTCTGATTGGCCGACAAGTGTCCTAGTGTGCATAATGATCAATACAACATACGAGAATTTTGGTGTTCAACTCATCAACGAAATAAAGCAATGACACGGAGTATAATGCGCGATATAGCCATTAGCATGATTATCTTACCTCGCTAAGAATTCACATACTACCACCAACGATAAATTTAGCTACTCATAATGTGCATGCAATCAATAGCAATCATAGAAGAAAACATATTGAAAGAATATATAAAATAAGTAGATAAAAGTTGTAAGATACAAAGTTACCGAAGGTTGTCAATCTCCGGATGATTGCGATCCTACGCGCTCCAATCTGCTATGAAAAAGTATCCCCTAAGCTATGGAACTCCCAGGACAGGCCCCGGGAAGTTCCTACCTAAAACTATAGAGAGAGGTGAGAAAGTAGGCTTGGAAAGATATGATTTTCGTAGAAAACTCGCAACTATATATAGGCCCGAAATATCTCTGGGGCGGTTCGCCCGAGACACGGGGCGGTTCGCCCCCCAGTTTTTCGCGGAATTTCCGCGTTTTTCGACGCGGATTTGGATTTCTTCACCTTTTCGGACTCGGTTTCAGACTTCTAATGGCCTTCTAACCTCCAGATTCGACCTCTAGACTCCAATTCCTATTCGGAAACCTTCAGATACTCCAAATAGGCTTCTGGAACACCAATTCCTTGTAAACTTTAATATAATTGCCCGTAAATCTCCGAATTTCAACCAAAACCTGTAAAATAAAATCTAAAGGGAAACGTGACACTATTCTAATAAAATGTACTAAAATATAGCTAAATTAACATAGAGGATAGCTAAATTTGGTGAAAAAGACTCGAATGAAAGTGTAAAATACACATTCATCAGCAAGCCTCCTCCGCCACCTCGGTTTACTAATGGGCTCAGTTCGAAAAACCTTCCTGCCGATTAGAATTTTACTTCTACTATTCACGATGAGCATGTTCCGTGGCTTAGGTATGCTTATGGGATCCGAGAGAGTGTTAAGCTCTGTCCTCCTAACCGTTTTCAGCTAGTGGACTTGAATTTTCCGAGGTCGAAGGCAGTGGCCTTTTACAAACTTTGGTTCGATATTGGGTTACGACTCCCCTTGCCTTGGTTTTTGATTGAGGTGCTCACTTATCTTCGCGTTGCCCCTAGTCAGCTTATGCCGAATTTTAAGACTGATCCTTGGGTTACAAACGATTAGCAAAACGAGGGGGATTAAAATAGGCATTGATACTTTGTTGCACCCTTACTTTTCTAAGGAAATGCCTAAGGAGAAAGGCAGGATTATGCTTTCTTTGAAATCTGGTTATGAACAGCTGGTTATCACCCTTACGAATAGTGATAATAGCTCGTGGAAAAAGGAGTATTTCTTCGTGAAAACTAATTATGTGTTTGGGTATGATAGGAGTTTGAGGGTCCCTGTTCATTGGCGGCCCTTTGGTGAGCTATATGGACTTTTGTGCAGATTTGGATTTTTTTATTTTCTTTTAATGTAGTTGATTCATTTTGCTTTTGTCTTGGAGAGGGCATTAAAAAGTACAAGTCAGACCTTGATTTTGGCAAACAAAGTGCTGAAGAAATTTTGAAGTTGCCTTTCCAACATAGGAAATCTTGTGTGCTTTTAACCTTGAGAGTACTTGAGACTACTAGTATTTGGTGGACATCTATCATGGAAACTGGAGGTAAAATCTGTTTTTACTTGATTCTAATTCATATTCTTCATGTTTTACACTATGTCCATGACATGTGGTATGTTTTCGTCCCATGTTGCCTTGAGTCATTTTCTGAGAGGGTTGATGAATCCTCCAGCATTCATAGCTCTCATGATATGATTCTGGAGTTCAGACGGGAGAAAAGAAAGAGGCTTGCAGACGCTCAGAAGCAGATTATGAGTCCTGAAACTATCCTCAAAGAAGAACCCTTGCGCATGAAGAGAAGGAAGAGAGGCTATTCCGCAAATGGGTCTGAAAGTTTTGCCACGACAGTCGAGCTGGACGTTGATGCGAGTGTGAGCGTGAATGACTCTTCTTATTTTGAGGGTAAGTGATGAATGTGTATTTTACACTTTCATTCGAGTCTTTTTCACCTATTTTAGCTATCCTCTATGATAATTTAGCTATATTTTAGTACATTTTATTAGAATAGTGTCACGTTTCCCTTTAGATTTTATTTTACAGGTTTTGGTTGAAATTCGGAGATTTCGGGGCAATTATATTGAAGTCTACAAGGAATTGGTGTTCCAGAAGCCTATTTGGAGTATCTGAAGGTTTCCGGATAGGATTTGAAGTCTAGGGGCCGAATCTGGAGATTAGAAGGCTACTAGAAGTCACAAATCCGCGTCGAAAAACGCAGAAATTCCGCGAAATACTGGGGGGCGAACCGCCCCGTGATATTTCGGGGCCTATATATAGTGCTCAGTTTTCTCTCCGAAAATCATATCTTTCCAAGCCTACTTTCTCACCTCTCTCTATAGTTTTAGGTAGGAACTTCCCGGGGCCTGTCCTGGGAGTTCCATAGCTTAGGGGATACTTTTTCATAGCATATTGGAGCGCGTAGGATCGCAATCATCCGGAGATTGACAACCTTCGGTAACTTTGTATCTTACAACTTTTATCTACTTATTTTATATATTCTTTCAATATGTTTTCTTCTATGATTGCTATTGATTGCATGCACATTATGAGTAGCTAAATTTATCGTTGGTGGTAGTATGTGAATTCTTAGCGAGGGAAGATAATCATGCTAATGGCTATATCGCGCATTATACTCCGTGTCATTGCTTTATTTCGTTGATAAGTTGAACACCAAAATTCTCGTATGTTGTATTGATCATTATGCACACTAGGACACTTGTCGGCCAATCAGAGTAAATTATCTTCGTAGTGTTGAATGATTACAGAACACAATAGGACGTTAGTTGTTGACAGGTCAGACCCATATTATCTTCGTAGTGCACAATACTTACAACAGGACCCTAGATTCATTCAAAGATCTCTATGCAAGACCGAGGAATTTATGCATGATTATCGACCCATTATGTTAAGAAGGACCATACTATCACCAACCTCCATTATCTGCTTGAAAACCCCCCTATTGCTTTCTATCTGCTGTTTTATATTCTCTCAATTAAATAGATAAAGCTAGTTATAGTCCTGAGAGAACGACACTCGAGTCATTCTACTGCTACACTACGGTTTTCATTGTAGTTGTGGATTGCCTTTGGCTAAATATAAATTTATTTGATTGAATCTGACACGTTCATCAAATTGGCGCCGCTGCCGGGGACTATACTCCTTTTTTCTATTTAATTTGTTTGTTAGGAAACTTGTAATTTTGATGAGCAATTAACCATGCTAAATTAAGAACAGTCCAGTAACTAGTACTCTTGAGGTCCATAGGATTTTAGAATTTTTAAAGGACATTGTACAAGAGGAACGTTTGCTGATGACTTAGATAGGTGTTAGATAAGTTTTTATCCTTGTGGATGACGTACTTTAATTTCTGTGAAGAAATTAATTTATTGACACTTTAGCGTATGATGTATTTTATTTTCTGAAAAGAAAATATCTTATTGATGCTTAGCTTTGATGTAACTTATTTTCTGAAAAGAAAATGACCTATTGAAGCATTTGCTGAAGACGTATCTTGTTTATTATAAACAAATTATTGAAGCAAATAAGAAACCGGTCAGAATCTTGAAGACTTTTGAAGATCTGAAGACTTGAAGACTTGAAGACTTGAAGATTGCTGAAGACTGGTAAGGCACGTGTTGCTCAGAAAGTGAAATTTTCAGCAACAGCATTGCATAAGTGAAAATCTGAAAGACAGAGTAGGTTGTGCTTGCTGAAACTGAGAATAAACACTTGCTGATGAACATATGTGACCTCTTGCTGAATGTACGTGATTTTGCGCTCCATTGTTACTGTTTGAATTCTATTCAAAGGTGCATTTAATGCAAAGCTTACACGCGAAGGACATAAAGACTAGAAGACAAACAAAGGTTGCTGCTGAAAGTACAAAAGCAAGATAGTGACATGTTAAGGAACAAAAGCCTTAGGATTTGAAATTCAAACGTCTCCTTACTTGCACTATAAATAGAGGTCATCCGGCAAAGAGTTGAAGTGTGTCAACAACGTGATCAAACTCTCACTTGTGCTTAAAATTCACAAACCTTCAAACACTCTTACTGCCATTGATCCGTTCCAAGACTTAAAGCTTGAAAAAGCTACTTGTGAAGAAGTAGAACAAACTCGGCTAAGAAATTAGTTAAGTGTTCTTTCTTTCGAACAAGAACAAGTCTTGACACCAGAAACAATCAAACTTGTTTACTGCAAAGTATTCCAAGTTGTGTTTCTTAGATTACTTGTTGTAACTGAAGAAGTTATAATTAAGTTATCTCACCCCAAAACTCTCTAACTGAAAATACACCCTTTCAGGCGTGATATTCAGGGGGAACTTAATCAAGCATAGTTTTGCTGATTAAAAGTACCAAGTTTGGTGGAGAACAAGGTTGAGTTCTCTAGTTTAGGTTGGAGACAAAGCAAGTGTGCTTTGGTTTCTGTTGAATCGCTTTAGATAGGAGATTGTAAGGAACCTCAATCATATCTTAGTGGATTCAGTCATAGAAAGGACAAAGTGGATTAGTTGGGAGATTATGCCACTCTCAGATACCACTCTAAAAAGCGTTTGTGTGATTTACTTACTGCATTTAGCTTTCAGCAAATTTTATCTGTTTGTACACAGTCACTCACATCACTTGCTGAAACACTTTACTTGCTGAAAAAGCACTTATTGTTTCAAAGACTTCCGCTCTCTGATTTTAAGTATCAGCAAACCAAGCTACTGTAAAGTAACTTACGCCTGCTGAGAAAGTTAAGTATCAGCAATCTCATTACTGAAAAGTAATAAGTACTTGCTGAGAAAGTTTTAAACGACAAAAGTTTGAAAAGACTATTCACCCCCCCCCCTCTAGTCTTTTCTTGTTGTTTAAAGGGACCAACATTGTTTTTATTTACAACTTTAGATTCCTATTTCTTTTAGTTTTAGTTTTCCTTTTTAATCTCTCTCTGCTTTTCCTATTTATTTCTAATTACTTTACCAAGTTTTAGTTTTTATCTACTTATTTTATTCTTCTTTTAATATGTTTTCTTCTATGATTGCTATTGATTGCATGCCTATTATGAGTAGCTAAACTTATCGTTGGTGGTAGTATGTGAATTCTTAGCGAGGGAAGATAATCATGCTAATGGCTATATCGCGCATTATACTCCGTGTCATTGCTTTATTTCGTTGATCAGTTGCAACCAAAATTCTCGTATGTTGTATTGATTATTATGCACGCATGGAGACTAGTCGACCATCAGACCAATTATCTTCGTAGTGTTGAATAATTACGGAACACATTAGGACAATCGTTGTTGACTAGTCAGACCAAATTATCTTCGTAGTGCTTAATACTTGCAACAGGACACAAGATTGATTCAAAGATCTCTATGCAAGACCGAGGAATTTATGCATGATTATCGACCCATTATGTTAAGAAGGATCATACTATCACCAATCTCCATTATCTGCTTGAAAACCCCTATTACTTTCTATCTGCTGTTTTATATTCTTAATTAGATTTGATAAAGCTAGTATAGTCTTGAGAGAACGACACTCGAGTCATTCTACTACTACACTACGGTTTTCGTTGTAGTTGTGGATTGCCTTTGGCTAAATAACAAATATTATTTGCTGAATCGAGACCTGACAAATCTCCGTTCATCAATTGGCGCCGCTGCCGGGGACTATACTCCTTTTTTCTGTTTAATTTGTTTATATTTACAGCTTTAGATTCCTAATTCTTTTAGTTTTAGTTTTCCTTTTTAATCACTCTCTGCTTTCCTAGTTTGTTTCTAATCACCTTTCCTAGTCTGTCACAGATAGTGTATGCCGCATACACGTTCTGCAGGAACACCGCTTGCTGATTCAATTGCTGAGATCGATAGAGTCTACCACCAGAGAAGGCGACTACTTGAAAAACGCGCACTAGAGGAAATAGAGGAAACCGATTTCTCTGAATCTCTAATTAGTCTATTCAAGCAAATCGACGGAATGGCAGAAGCTAGACCACTGAAGGCATGGGTACAACCTACCAAAGATCGTATGAGGGGACCGGCGATAGTTCTTTCGCCTGCAACCCGAGATCTGGAGATCAAGAACCACGCATTCCAACAACTTCCGAGGTTCTATGGCTTATCAAGGGAAGATGTGATGGGGTACTTGAACGATATCGATGATTTCGTCAACCAACTCCCACGACCCGGAGCTAACATAACAACGGATGAGTTGAGGATGAAGGTTTTTGCTATGGGACTTGGCGACAGAGCCAAGTCATGGCTGAGCTCTCTTCCAGCAGGCTCGCTGGACACTTGGGAAAAGGTTTTTCCAGCTTTCATGGAGAAATACTTCCCGCACACTCTGACTACTGCGCTTAAGGCGCAGATCACTGGATTCAAGCAAGACTATGATGAGACCATCTACACCGCATTCGAGAGGTTCCAAGATCTCACGAACAAGTGCCCTCACCATGGTTTTGAACTTTCTGACTTAGTCCAACACTTCTACAATGGACTAACCTTCGAGAACCAACAAGTGGTGGATTTCCAATGCCGAGGCAATATTTGGGAGGAAACCGCAGAAGCCGTCTGGGCTGTTTTCGAAAGGCTTGCTAAGGATTCACAGTTCAAGGACCCGAGAGCAATGGTTAGGAGACGTGGACCTGAAGCTCCACCGACTCAAGAAGCCCCTATGTACAGGGGGAATGGGGATCAATTCGAGTGCTTTACCAACGAATTGAAGCAAGTCCTCAAGAGCGCCACCGGAACAACTGTTTCGAACGCAGTATGCCGAATATGCAAGAACTATGGGCATGGGGCTCATATGTGTAGATCGGAGCTGGCATACGATGATGGCAACTAGGCTCGAGGAGGCGAAGAAGAAGCCTTTGCTACGGAGTTTGGCACTCAAGAAGTTAGCTACGGACAAGACGGTAGGAATCCTCAAGGTGGATTTAGGAGAAGAGGATACCGTAACAATCAAGGATATGCACCGGCTAACCAAACTTATGGCCCTAACCAAGACCGTAGTAGGCTAAACTATGGTAATGATCACTGCGAAAACCCCGCTCCGAAAGAGCCACCGAAGTCGATGACGGTTCAACTGATGGAGAACTTGCAGAAGATGGTTGATCACACACAAAGTTTTCTCAAACGTTATGAAGAAGATTCTGAGAAGCCTAGGGCAAGGCTCGATAGGTTGGAAGAGAGCACTAGGCTTGCCCATCAAAAGATGCAAGAGTTGATCGACCGAATAGCAAGTAGGGAACAAGGCAAACTGCCTAGCAACACTGAGAAATCGAAATTGGCTGGTGATGTACCTGACGAAATCACCATCAGAAAGGTCTTTAGGTGCGAGTGTTGCATGAAGGAAGAACTTCTACAGGCTGAGGAAGAAGAGGAGGACCTTGGTTCTGACGCAAGTGATGAGTAGCAAGAGGATCCCGAACCACTCCCTAAAAGTTTCGATGTTAAGGTAGGGATTGGTGAGTTTGAAGATGTCCGTGCCACACTAGACACGGGATCCTACTCAAACATAATTCCTTTGAATGTGTTTGAAAAGAGTAACCTTGGAAAACTATCTGAGGAAAGGGCTATTTTGCGACTGGCGGATGGATCATTTATGAGACCCGAAGGAGTTGTGAAAAATGTGTTGGTCAAGATTGGTGAAGCATCTGTTTACACCAATTTTGTAGTTATGCCGGCGTCTGCACCTGGAACGGGGGATGTCATACTCTTAGGGCAACCATTCTTGACTAAACTACGCTCCGTGATGGACATCTACCAAAGAACTTGCACCATCGAAGTGGACGGAAAGCAACACGTGTTGCACGCCATTCCTGATCCACCTGATCCGCCCGATATTTCTTTCCCTACTCACTACTGTGGTCTTGCAGCCTATATTCTTTCTTATTCACAAGTTCGTGGCATGGAGAGGAGATCAATGAAGGGGAAGCCTAGTACCCGCAAAAAGAAGAGATAGGCGGAGACAGGAGTCGAGTCAAAGACTTTAAACAATGGCGCTATCCGGGAGGCAACCCGGAGATTTTATCGCTTTCTTTACCGCTTTAATTTTTATCTCACGAGTTTGATTGGGTATTTTAGGTCACTTATACAAGAATTAGCTCTCACCTTGGATCCACTTTCGACGTTCGGGACAAGCGACGACGTTCAGGTTTGGGGAGGAGGTTATCGCTGGTTATCTTTATACTTATCTTGCTTATGAAAAACTCGTGAAATTTTTGCATTTGCATGTTTACTGCTTTCCTAGGATAGTCTTGCATGTTTTATATGGAGTTTATTGCCGAATTTTTGAACTTTTTTATTGGGTAGATCAATTAACTATGCCATTAATCGTATGCTTCATCTCTATGAATTTATTTGAGGTTTTTCTCGCTTGGCTTGTCACATTTATGTATTGCACTTAGTTAAGCATGGTAGTCTCGACATCACTTAGTGGTGTTTTCTCTACTGCGGTTCACGAAGGCCTTTATAATAGGATGATGCATGTTAGGGTCTTATGGTTGTTTCCCGAGTAATTATGTACCTAAGAGGCAACAAGTCTTCACCATGCTTTGAGATTGCTAAATGCCTAGGAAGGAGGTAGTGTGAGGTTGTGTGATCCTTTGTTTATAACCTATTCTTCCGAATAGGTTTAGGGAGGGGGTTACACCATCGTTAGACTTGTTTCTGTTTTTCATTCTCGTATCGTGAGTTTATTTTCCTTTTTCCGTAAATTTTGTACTCCAACCTATTCTTTTGAATAGGTTTGGGGAAGTCGTGTGAGTCTTTTTATTTCTCTCTTTGTTATACTACTGCTGGCTAGAAAAAATCAGAAAAAAAAGAAAGAAAAATTCCAGGAAAAAGAGAAAAGAAAATGAAAAAAGAATCTGGAAAGAAAAAAAAAAGAAAAAAAAGAAGACCCCAGAAAAAAAAGCAAAGAAGGGTAAAAAAAAAAGCCAAATAGCAGTTTAGCAAAGTTTGAGTCTTTTCCATTTTTCGTATTGTTCGTAATCGTGTTTTTCTATTTTTTATCTTTTTTTTCTTGAGTGTCATCTGTTCTAGACCACCCTCGTCCTGCCATTCAGGAAGTGGTGAATAGCTTAAGACTTTACTTAAGAGATGGGTAGAATAGGGGAGAGTTATCTTTTATAGGGAACCCTCCTTCGTTTGATGAGAGCCAGTACTGGTTCGACCTCTTTTGAGGGAAAGTCTTAACATGGTGGAACAACAGTAAGTCCTCAGTTTCATAGGCACGGGCAACCATTCGTATCATAGCATGCATCATTACGTCGTCACTGACTAGGTCCAGGTAGAGAATGTTACGAGAGACTATCTTGTCTTAACATAAGTGCTTATGTGGATGTGTATAAGTTAATCGAGGTATTCTTCAACCTATATTCATGCTTTGATTTATATGGTTTTTGTTCATATGTTATTTGGTAGATTCAGTAGATTAGTTCATTTTATTTGGCATGAAACTCCATTTTTGAGTCTTGCATGTTTTTTGTATTAGAGTCTAGCTTAGTTGCTTGAGGACAAGCAAAGGTTCGGTTTGGGGAGTTTGATGAATGTGTATTTTACACTTTCATTCGAGTCTTTTTCACCTATTTTAGCTATCCTCTATGATAATTAGCTATATTTTAGTACATTTTATTAGAATAGTGTCACGTTTCCCTTTAGATTTTATTTTACAGGTTTTGGTTGAAATTCGGAGATTTCGGGGCAATTATATTGAAGTCTACAAGGAATTGGTGTTCCAGAAACCTATTTGGAGTATCTGAAGGTTTTCGGATAGGATTTGGAGTCTAGGGGCCGAATCTGGAGGTTAGAAGGCTACTAGAAGTCATAAACCGAGTCCGAAAAGGTGAAGAAATCCAAATCCGCGTCGAAAAACGTGGAAATTCCGCGAAATACTGGGGGGCGAACCGCCCCGTGATATTTCGGGGCCTATATATAGTGCTCAGTTTTCTCTCCGAAAATCATATCTTTCCAAGCCTACTTTCTCACCTCTCTCTATAGTTTTAGGTAGGAACTTCCCGGGGCCTGTCCTGGGAGTTCCATAGCTTAGGGGATACTTTTTCATAGCAAATTGGAGCGCGTAGGATCGCAATCATCCGGAGATTGACAACCTTCGGTAACTTTGTATCTTACAGTTTTTATCTACTTATTTTATTCTTCTTTCAATATGTTTACTTCTATGATTGCTATTGATTGCATGCCTATTATGAGTAGCTAAACTTATCGTTGGTGGTAGTATGTGAATTTTTAGCGAGGGAAGATAATCATGCTAATGGCTATATCGCGCATTATACTCCGTGTCATTGCTTTATTTCGTTGATCAGTTGCAACCAAAATTCTCGTATGTTGTATTGATTATTATGCACGCATGGACACTAGTCGACCATCAGACCAATTATCTTTGTAGTGTTGAATAATTACGGAAGACATTAGGACAATCTTTGTTGACTAGTCAGAACAAATTATCTTCGTAGTGCTTAATACTTGCAACAGGACACAAGATTGATTCAAAGATCTCTATGCAAGACCGAGGAATTTATGCATGATTATCGATCCATTATGTTAAGAAGGATCATACTATCACCAATCTCCATTATCTGCTTGAAAACCCCTATTGCTTTCTATCTGCTGTTTTATATTCTTAATTAGATTTGTTAAAGCTAGTATAGTCCTGAGAGAACGACACTCGAGTCATTCTACTACTACACTACGGTTTTCGTTGTAGTTGTGGATTGCCTTTAGCTAAATAACAAATATTATTTGCTGAATCGAGACCTGACAAATCTCCGTTCATCAGTAAGCGATTTGCCTTGGATTGAATTAGCTGCATAAGTCGTGGAGGAGTAAGGGGAGCTGCCTCCTATGTTCTAGGAGAAAATATTAAGGTGGCTGAATATTTTATCTTTCTTGAGTATAACTGTTTGTCTATCAGCATTCTTTTAGTGTTTGATGATGTTTGTATTAGGCGCTCCATGGTTCCATTTTCTTGGCTGAGCAAGTGGAGTCATTAGAGGATGAGTGTGACAGCTTGAAGAAGGAGAATGATGAGCTGAAGAAGCTGGTTTCTGCTGCTGAGGAGAGAGTGACTGATGCTTTGTCAAAAGGGAGAAGGCTGAGGGCTTGATGAGGCAGACTATACGCAAGAGTGAAAAGTTTGTTATTGAGACAAGGTGCGATATTTTCAAACAACTGCTGGAAGGAGTAGAATTCAACTATGCTGAGGAGGTTCATGACTGTGATGAGTTGCTTATCGGTTTGCAAGCTAGGGCTGCCCAGTCTTGATTGTGTCCGAGTAGTCATGTTTTGGTGCTTCTGAGTTTCATATTTTATGTAAGTTTTGTGTATGTGTAACTCTGACTCATTTCTTTTGTCAGACTTAGAGTTATTATGTCGTTGTTGAACCGAGTTTGGAGCTTTCTTCATATTTTGTTGCTATTTGAAATGAGCAAGTCAGAAGCTGTTTTGATATTGAAATACTGAAAATGTAAGGACCTTGAACTTGTCAAGGTGCCTTGTGCTTTGTGTTTGACCCTTGCGAGGCTTTTAACACGGTTGTTTTCGTGCGATCTTGTAGTTGTAGTCAGACTGTAATGTTTTATGCTTTTGGTCTGACTCTTGCGAGAATATGTTGTGGTTCTTGCGGCTTTGTAATTGCAGTCAGACTGAACTAATATTTATATGGCTAATGTAGGTAGAGAGGTTCAATTTGTACCTTTGATAAAAGTAATAATGTAACATGCAAAATGTAGTAATGAATTAGTTTCATAATGTACTAACCGGGTCTGTTTGGTGTGTGCCTGGCGGCATCGGGTACACGGTTGCCTACCTCTTCTGTCTCCCAGTTCAAGTACGAGATCGTAGATATTGTTCTTGGACTCTGTTCCTAATTCCCTGCTTCCATGCTTTTCGGTCTGTGTGGCGTTCTTGACTTTTCAGTTCGGGGGTAGTATATCTATTTGTGTATGGTGAAGTGATCATCAATTCGTGATGGCTTCGTCTTGTTTAAACTAAGGGAGCGTGTCTGAGCACAACAGTGATGAACGAGATTGTCAGACTCAATTAATCAAATAAATTTGTTTTTAGCCAAAGGCAATTCACAACTACAACGAAAACCAAGGCACGTAGTGTAGAAGTAAAATAACCTCGAGTGTCGATCTCTAAGGACTATAACTAGCTTTATCTAATTTAACTTAAACTATAAATCAGAAATCAAGCAAAGCACAAATTTTTCTTATCAATATGATGGAAGTTAGTGATAGTATGATCATTCAAAGCAACGGGTAATAATCATGCATGAAGTTCTTGAAGTTTGTATAGAGATCTGTGATCATGAATTGTCCTATGTGTTCCTTTCAATTCAACACTACGACGATAGATGGCTTAGATAGATCAAAGAAATAAAACAATAAATCAAGTCTTAAACGCGCGAAGCCACTCATGCATAATTAAGAACCCTAGCTAAGAAATCACATACTATCACCAACGATAGATTTAGCTACTCATAGATAAATTGCAATCAACAAGAATCAAATCAAGATTGAATGAAAACATGTTGAATGAAATAAATAAAAGTAGAAAAATTGTGAGATACAAGTTACCAACGAAGGTTGTCAATCTCCGATGAATTGCTAACTCACAAGCAAGAATCGAAAATCAAAGATGTCCAATCTCTATGCTAAAGCTTCCAAATCAATAAGAAAAAGAGTCTTCTATGCTAATAATTCCCAGAACAGGCTCTAGAGAATTTGTCTTTCAAAATAAGGTGAAAAGGTATGAAAAACGTAGAAAATAGGCAAAGATATATATAGCTACGGAAACTTCCCGGGCGAACCGCCCCAGGTGCCAGGCGATTCGCCTGGTGTGGGGCGAATCGCCCCACGTCCCAGGTGGTTCGCCTGGGACATCCAGTCGGTGGAAGCGTGATTTTGGTCTTCTTTTCCTTTTCGGACTCGGATTTTTCCTTCTAGTGACCTTTAAGCCTTGAAACTCGTCCCCTAGGCCTCAAATCTCATCCGGAACCTTCTAGATACACCACGAATGTCCTGGAAGCCCCAAAACTTCGTCCTCTTCATCAATATTGCCCATAAAAATACGTTTTTTTTACCTAAAACCTGAAACATGCAAAGAAAAGAGAAACGTGACACTATTATAATAAAATGCACTAAAATGTAAGCTAAATTAACCTAGAGGATAGCTAAATTGGTGAAAAAGACTCGAATGAAAGTGTAAAATACACGTTCATCAAACAGTTATAATTTAAGCAAGCCGAAGCCAACAAGAGTAGATGTAATATCCGCGTAAGAGCATATTTATTGGTGATGCTTCGCTTTTCTTTTTGTTTTTGGCAAACAGGAGCTGGGTGGATTTGAGTTTGTGTATGTGTTTTTGTCGCTTGATGGTGTCAGGGTGCCTATTTGCTTTGGGGGCCTCCTTGGGATGAAATAACCTGTGGAGTGCAAAAGTGGAATGGACCCCCCTGAGGGGGGGGGGGGGGGCAATAAACCGACCTACTACCGGGTTAGTTGCTGGCATGCCCCTTATCTGATCGTTGTGATTTTAACGAGAAATCAATCTCATGAGACAAAGTTGGATTGTACCTCCAATGTCGGTGGTAGCTGCATGTCTGGATTTGATGCCTTACGGTGGCAGGCATCTTAAAAATGACTCTTTTGCGGGAGTCAGTGACTTTTCATGGTGCCTTTTGGCGGAAAGGTCCCTTAGAGGTGGTTCGCTAGGCACCCAGACAGCTTGGTTAGGTAGTTGAGCTGTAAAAGGATCAGTGGACCCCCTGGAGGGGGCGGGGCAATAAACCGACCTGCTACCGGGTTAGTTGATCGGCATGCCCCTTGTCAGATCGGTGGGATTTTAATGAGAAATCAACCTCGGAAATAAACATGTTTGATGAATGTGTATTTTACACTTTCATTCGAGTCTTTTTCACCTATTTTAGCTATCCTCTATGTTAATTTAGCTATATTTTAATGCATTTTATTAGAATAGTGTCACGTTTCCCTTTAGATTTTATTTTACAGGTTTTGGTTGAAATTCGAAGATTTCCGGGCAAATATATTGAAGTTAACAAGGAATTAGTGTTCCAGAAGCCTATTTGGAGTATCTGAAGGTTTCCGGATAAGATTTGGAGTCTAGGGGCAGAATCTGGAGGTTAGAAGGCTACTAGAAGACAGAAACCGAGTCCGAAAAGGGGAAGAAATCCAAAAACGCGTCGAAAACGCGAAATTCCGCGAAAAAGTCTCCGGGCGAACCGCCGCAGAGGTGGGGCGAACCGCCCCACACCGGGCGAACCGCCGGGCGTGTGGGGCGAACCGCCCCACAATAATTCGAGGCCTATATATAGTTGCTCAGTTTTCTCCGAAAATCATATCTTTCCAGACCTACTTTCTCACCTCTCTCTGTAGTTTTAGGTAGGGACTTCCCAGAGCCTGTTCTGGGGGTCCGTAGCTTAGGGGACTCTTTTTCATAGCAGTTTGGAGCTCGTAGGATCGCTATCATCCGGAGATTGACAACCTTCGGTAACTTTGTATCTTACAGTTTTATTCTACTTATTTTATTATATTCTTTCAACATGTTTTCTTCTATGATTTCTGTTGATTGCATGCCTATTATGAGTAGCTAAACTTATCGTTGGTGGTAGTATGTGAATTCTTAGCGAAAGGAAGATAATCATGCTAATGGCTATATCGCGCATTATACTCCGTGTCATTGCTTTATTTCGTTGATCAAGCACAGCCTAAATTCTCGTATGTTGTATTAATTATTATGCACAATTGGACTCTCGTCGACCTGATCGCGAGTTTATCTTCGTAGTGTTGAATAATTACGGAACACATTAGGACAATAGTGATTGACTTGTCAGACCAATTATCTTCGTAGTGCTTAATAATTGCAACAGGACACTAGATTGATTCAAAGATCTCTATGTTAAGAAGGATCATACTATCACCAATCTCCATTATCTGCTAGAAACCCCTTTTGCTATCTGTCTGCTGTTTTATATTCTCTTGTTAAATAGATAAAGCTAGTTATAGTCCTGAGAGAACGACACTCGAGTCATTCTACTGCTACACTACGGTTTTCGTTGTAGTTGTGGATTGCCTTTGGTTAAATTACAAATTTATTTACTTGAACTCGGAGCACGACATCCGCGTTCATCAAATTGACGCCGTTTCCGGGGACTATACTCCTTTTTTCTGTTTAATTTGTTTATATTTTCAGCTTTCAATTCCTAATTCTTGTAGTTTTAGTTTTCCTTTTTAATCTCTCTCTGATACTCCTTTCCTAGCTTGTCACAGATATTCAGGTCTTGTGATGGCTCGCCCACTTTTGAAATCATGGGTTCAACCCAACAAAGCACTGATGAGAGGTCCGGCTATTGTTCTTTCTGCTGCAACTCGAGATTTGGAAATCAAAAGTTGCATGTTCCAGCAACTCCCGAGGTTCTATGGGTTGGCTAGGGAAGATGTTATGGGATACCTGAATGATATTGACGATTTTATCAACAATCTTCCAAGGCCCGGAGCAGGGATAACGGACGATGAGCTGAGGATGAAGGTTTTTGCTATGGGGCTTGGCGATAAAGCCAAGGCATGGTTAGGCTCTCTGGAAGCCGGATCACTAGACACCTGGGACAAGGTGTATTCTGCTTTTATGAAGAAATACTTTCCTCACACATTGACTACCGCGCTTAAGGCGCAAATCACTGGATTCAAACAGTACTATGATGAGACCATCTACACCGCTTTCGAGAGGTTCAAGGACCTCATGCGCAAGTGTCCACAGCATGGCTTTGAGCTTCCTCATCTTGTCCAGCACTTCTACAATGGACTCACATATGAGAGTCAATAGGTGGTGGATTTCCAATGCCGTGGTACTATCATGGAAGAGACCGCCGAGGATGTGTGGGCGTGTTTCGAAAGGCTTGCTAAAGGATCTCAATCCAAGGATCCAAGAGCAATGGTTAGAAGGCGTGGACCTGAGGTCCACCAAACCAGGAGATCCCAATGCATGAAGTGAATGGTGTGAGTGGCGATAGGTTCGAAGGTTTCGCCAATCAGATGAGGCAAGCTCTAAGTGGCCTAATCGGAACTTCTCTCTCCAACGAGGTATGTAGGGTGTGCAAGAATTATGGGCATGGGGCTCATATGTGTAGATCAGATCTAGCACGAGAAGATGTTCACTTGGGAAACCGTAGTAATCGTACTCCTAAGGACGAAGCATCTACATCCAAGTCAGCAACTCTCTTGGATAATTTACAGAAATTGGTGGATTTCACCCAAGTGTTTTTGAAGAGATACGAGGAGGATTCGGCAAAGATCAATGCTCGTCTGGATCAATTGGAAGCTAGAGCTAGTAGAGAGCAAGGGAAGTTACATAGCAGCACTGAGGGGTCCATGTCGATCAACTTGGTGGGAGATCAACCAGTGGAAATCACCATTAAGCAAGTTGCTAAGTGTGAGTGTTACAAGGATGAAGAGCCTCCACTAGCCAAGGAAGAAGAGAAGGACCTTGGTACTGATGAGAGTGGAAAGAAGCAAGAGAATCCCGAGCCACTCCCTCAAAGTTTCGATGTTCAGGTCGGAATTGGCGAACTTGAAGATGTCCGTGCCACACTAGACACGGGATCTTACTCCAACGTGCTTCCTTTGAATGTGTTTGAGAAGAGTAACCTTGGAGAATTATCTGACCATAGGGCTATTGTGAAACTGGCGGATGGATCCTTTGTGAGACCCGAAGGCGTTGTGAAAAATGTGTTGTTCAAGATTGGTGAAGCATCTTTATACACCAATTTTGTATTTATGCCGGCGTCTGCACCTGGGACGGGGGATGTCATTCTCTTGGGACGAACGTTCTTAACTAAGCTACGCTCCGAGATGGACATCTGCCAAAGAACTTGCACTATTGAAGTGGATGGCAAGCAACATGTGTTGCAAGCCATATCTGATCCACCTGATAATTCTTTCACTACTCACTACTGTGGTCTTGCAGCCTATATTCTTTCTTATTCACAGGTTCGTGGCATGGAGAGGAGATCGATGAAGGGGAAGTCTAGTACCCGCAGAAAGAAGAGATAGGCGCGGACAGGAGTCGAGTCAAAGACTTTAAACAATGGAGCTATCCGGGAGGCAACCCGGAGATTTAATCGCTTTCTTTACCGCTTTAGATTTTATCTCACGAGTTTGATTGAGTATTATAGGTCACTTATACAAGCATTAGCTCTCACCTTGGATCCACTTTCGACGTTCGGGACGAGCGACGACGTTCAGGTTTGGGGAGGAGGCTATCGCTGGTTATCTCTATACTTATCTTGCTTATGATAAACTCGTGAAATTTTTTGCATTTGCACGTTTACTGCTTTCCTAGGATAGTCTTGCATGTTTTATATGGAGTTTATTGCCGAATTTTTTAAACTTTTTTATTGGGTAGATCAACCAACTATGTCATTAATCGTATGCTTCATCTCTATGAATTGGTTTGAGGTTTTTCTCGCTTGGCTTGTCACATTTATGTATTGCACTTAGTTAGGCTTGGTAGTCTCGACATCACTTAGTGGTGTTTTCTCTACTGCGGTTCACGAAGGCCTTTGTAATAGGATGATGCATGTTAGGGTCTTATGGTTGTTTTCCCGAGTAATTATGTACCTAAGAGGCAACAAGTCTTCACCATGCTTTGAGATTGCTAAATGCCTAGGAAGGAGGTAGTGTGAGGATGTGTGATCCTTTGTTTATAACCTATTCTTCCGAATAGGTTTGGGGAGGGGGTTACACCATCATAGACTTGTTTCTGGTTTTCATTTTCGTATCGTGAGTTTGTTTTTCTTTTTTCGTAAATTTTGTACTCCAACCTATTCTTTCGAATAGGTTTGGGGAAGTCGTGTGAGTCATTTTGTTTCTCTTTCTGTATGCTACTGCTGGCTAGAAAAAAAAATCGAAAAAAAAAGGAAAAAATTTCAGGAAAAGAAAAAGGAGGAAAAAGAATCTGGAAAGGAAAAAAAGAAAAAAAAAAAGAAAAGACCCCAAAAAAGCAAAAAAGGGGTCCAAAAAGAAAGCCAAATTGCAGTTAGCAAAGTGTTGAGTCTTTTCCATTCCTGTAATGTTCGTAATCGTATTATTCTATTTTTTATCTTTTTTGTCTTGAGTGTCATCTGTTCTAGACCACCCTCGTCCTGCCATTCGGGAAGTGGTGAATAGCTTAAGACTTTACTTTGGAGATGGGTAGAATAGGGGAGTGTTATCTTTTATAGGGAACCCTCCTTCGTTTGATGAGAGCCAATACTGGTTCGACCTCTTTGAGGGAAAGTCTTAACATGGTGGAACAACAGTAAGTCCTCAGTTTCATAGGCACGGGGCAACCATTCGTATCTTAGCATGCTTCATTACGTCGTCACTGACTAGGTCCAGGTAGAGAATGTTACGAGAGACTATCTTGTCTTGACATAAGTGCTTATGTGGATGTGTGTAAGTCAATCGAGGTATTCTTCAACCTATATTCATGCTTTGATTTATATGGTTCTTGTTCATATGTTTTTTGGTATATTCAGTAGCTTAGTTCATTTTATTTAACATGAGACCCCATTTTGTGTCTTGCATGTTTTTTGTATTAGAGTCTAGCTTAGTTGCTTGAGGAAAAGCAAAGGCTCGGTTTGGGGAGTTTGATGAATGTGTATTTTACACTTTCATTCGAGTCTTTTTCACCTATTTTAGCTATCCTCTATGTTAATTTAGCTATATTTTAATGCATTTTATTAGAATAGTGTCACGTTTCCCTTTAGATTTTATTTTACAGGTTTTGGTTGAAATTCGAAGATTTGCGGGCAAATATATTGAAGTTAACAAGGAATTGGTGTTCCAGAAGCCTATTTGGAGTATCTGAAGGTTTACGGATAGGATTTGGAGTCTAGGGGCCGAATCTGGTGGTTATAAGGCTACTAGAAGACAGAAACCGAGTCCGAAAAGGGGAAGAAATCCAAAAATGCGTCGAAAACGTGGAATTCCGCGAAAAGGTCTCCGGGCGAACCGCTGCAGAGGTGGGGCGAACCGCCCCACACCGGGCGAACCGCCGGGCGGGTGGGGCGAACCGCCCCACAATAATTCGAGACCTATATATAGTTTCTCAGGTTTCTTCGAAAATCATATCTTTCCAGACCTACTTTCTCACCTCTCTCTGTAGTTTTAGGTAGGGACTTCCCAGAGCCTGTTCTGGGGGTCCGTAGCTTAGGGGACTCTTTTTCATAGTAGTTTGGAGCTCGTATGATTGCTATCATCTGGAGATTGACAACCTTCGGTAACTTTGTATCTTACAGTTTGATTCTACTTATTTTATTATATTCTTTCAACATGTTTTCTTCTATGATTTCTGTTGATTGCATGCCTATTATGAGTAGCTAAACTTATCGTTGGTGGTAGTATGTGAATTCTTAGCGAAGGGAAGATAATCATGCTAATGGTTATATCGCGCATTATACTCCGTGTCATTGCTTTATTTCGTTGATCAGGCACAACCTAAATTCTCGTATGTTGTATTAATTATTATGCACAATTGGACCCTCGTCGACCTGATCGCGAGTTTATCTTCGTAGTGTTGAATAATGACGGAACACATTAGGATAATAGTGATTGACTTGTCAGACCAATTATCTTCGTAGTGCTTAATAATTGAAACATGACACTAGATTGATTCAAAGATCTCTATGCAAGACCGAGGAATTTATGCATGATTATCGACCCGTTATGTTAAGAAGGATCAGACTATCACCAATCTCCATTATTTGCTAGAAACCCCTTTTGCTATCTGTCTGTTGTTTTATATTCTCTTGTTAAATAGATAAAGCTAGTTATAGTCCTGAGAGAACGACACTCGAGTCATTCTACTACTACACTACGGTTTTCGTTGTAGTTGTGGATTGCCTTTGGCTAAATTACAAATTTATTTGCTTGAACTCGGAGCACGACATCCGCGTTCATGAATGTTTAAAAGTGATACCTCTTCCAGTGGATGGCGTTCCAGCTGTTATGAATTGGGCATCCATCGTCTGCCTGTAGTTTGTAGGCACCATTTCCTACTACTTTGATGATCTTGTAGGGGTCGTACCAATTCGGCCCTAACTTTCCAGCTCCTACTTCCTTGGTATTCTGGAATACGCGTCGTAGCACCCAGTCGCCCTCCTTAAATTTACGGATTCGTATGTGTTTGTTGAAGTATTCTGCTGCCTTATGTTGATATGCCGCATTTCTGATCATCGCTTTTTCACGAAGTTCATCGATCGTGTCGAGTTCATGTTCTAACTCAGTGCCATTGTGTTGTTCGTTGGCCATTTCATACATCGCGGAAGGGAGTCCGGCTTCTACTGGAATGACTGCCTCAGTGCCATAAGTCTGGCTGAATGGAGTTTCTCCTGTTGGGGTCCTTGATGTGGTGCGGAAGGACCATAGAACAGCTGGTAGTTCGTCTGCCCAGGCTGCCTTAGCATGTGTAAGCCTTTTCTTCAAGAAGCTCATGATAGTTTTATTGGTTGCTTCGGCTTGGCCATTCGCTTGCGGGTATCTTGGTGTGGAGAATGTAAGCATGTCGATTGTTGTGGATAGTGAAGCGTGCTGCTTTGGCTCTTATCCTTCGTGCTTCAGTTTTATCTGTTGGGAGAGATCCACTTTCTAGTTATGAAATTATTGGTGTCGTCCAGTTTGGCTCTATAGTGATCTCAGCTATAGTCTGGTCGGGTGACTCTTCTTTCCATGTTGCTGGCCATTGAATGTATGCTACTGGGATCGATGTAGATGTTGTGGTTTGGATAGATGCGCCTAAGTTGTCTAGGGCGTCTGCTTGGCTGTTTTCTATTCTGGGTACCTGCAAAATAGAGAATTCTTCGAAGGCAGCCTTCGATTCTTTGGCGACTTTGAGGTATGCATCCATCTTTGGGTCGACTGTCCGGTAGGATCCTTGCAATTGGTTAACTATTAACTGTGAGTCTGAGTATACCTGAATGTTCTTTATTCCCATGTCTCGAGCCAAGTTCATGCCGGCTATTAATGCTTCATACTCAGCTTCGTTGTTGGTCGCTTTGAATCCACATCGAATAGATCGTTGAATTATGTCTCCTTCTGCTGATGTAAGCACCATACCAAGTCCACTGCCTTTGATATTGCTTGAGCCGTCAACTGAGAGTTTCCACTGACAGTTGTCTTTTTCCTGCAAACAAAGAAGTTCTTTTTCGACTTCACTACATTCACTTGGTGCGAAGTCAGCGATGAAGTCTGCGAGGGCTTGTGACTTGATAGCAGTGCGAGGCTGGAATGAGATTTCGTGCTCGTTGAGCTCTACTGCCCATTTTGCTAGTCTGCCTGAAAGCTTTGGTTTATGTAAGACGTTACGAAGTGGGAAGCTAGTAAGAACAGTGGTAGGGTGACACTGAAATTAGGGGCGCAACTTTCTTGCGGCTGTGACTAACGTGAGGGCTAGCTTCTCCAGTTGGCTATATCTGGTCTCTGTATCTAGTAACGACCTGCTTACGTAATAAACTGGTAATTGGTTCCCATCTTGCTCCCTTACCAATACTGCACTCAATGCTGCGTCTGAAATTGCCAAGTACAAGAACAAGGTTTCTTCGTCATTGGGCTTGGAGAGAACTGGTGCTGTAGTAAGGTAGCGCTTGATCTATTGTAAGGCGCCCTCACATTCTTCTGTCCACTGAAAATCCTTGCTTTTCCGCAGGGTATCAAAAAATGGTTTGCATCTTTCTGATGATTTCGGAATAAATCGGCTCAGAGCGCCTAGTCTTCCATTACGTTTCTGCACGTCCTTAACACTTTTCGGGGAGGGGATGTTAGAAATGGATCGGATTTGATCGGGGTTTTCCTCGATACCTCTCTGTGTGACTAAGTATCTGAGGAATTTTCCAGAAGAAACTCCAAAAGAACATTTGGTCGGGTTCAGCTTCATGTTGTATTTGCGGAGGACTGAGAATGCCTGCTGGAGGTGGTCGAGGTGTTGATCCGCAATGAGGGATTTGACGAGCATGTCATCAATATATACTTCCATAGTGTCCCCCAACATGCTTGAGAACATTCGGCTAGCCAGTCTGTGATAGGTGGCTCCGGCATTTTTAAGTTCGAAGGGCATGACCTTGTAGCAGAAGGTACCCCGCTCCGTGACAAATGAGGTTTTCTCTTGATCTTCTGGATGCATCAACATATGATTGTAACCTGAGAAGGCATCCATAAAGCGTAGGAGCTCATGCCCAGCCGTAGCATCTACCAACATGTCGATGTGTGGTAGGGGGAATGAATCTTTCGGGCATGCCTTGTTCAAGTCTATAAAATCGATGCACACCCGCCACTTACCATTCTTCTTCTTTACCACGACCACGTTTGCTATCCAGTCTGGGTAGTGGACCTCTCGGATAGATCCAATATCGAGTAACTTTTGGATCTCCTCGTTGATGATTTTGTTGCGCTCTGTGGCAAATTTCCTTCGTTTCTGTCTGACTGGCGGGAAGTCTGGGTCGACTTGAAGTTTGTGAGTGATTATTTCCGGATCAATTCCGGTCATGTCCGTGTGCGACCAGGCAAAACAGTCGTGATTTCATGCAAGAAAAGATATTAGTTTACCTCTGAGTTCTGGTGTCAGCCTTGTCCCAATCTGAACCTTGTGATCCGGGTGGTCTAGATGAATATGTACTTAGTCAAGCTCCTCCATTCCGGGGTGATCTGGGTCAGATGGGGGGTTGACTTGCTGTAATTTCTATAATTCAGTGGCCGTTAATCTCCTTGACTCCCCATTTGGTCGGGAAGCGAATAACTTGGTGGTAAGTGGATGGTACTGCTTTCATCTCCTGAATCCATGGTCTGCCTAGGATAGCATTGTAACTCGATGGGCTGTCGACAATCAGAAATTTTGTAGGCAAGTTGACGCCTTCGGCATAAACATGGAGGGTGAAACTTCCGACCGTGTATTTTCGTTCTCCACTGAATCCATATAGCTTCGTAGGCTCTCTAAGGATGGATGTCTCCTCTATTCCCATTTCTGAATGAGCATCTAAGAAAATGACATTAGCAGAGCTCTCATTATCAATGAGAACTCTTTTAGTGAGACAATTTGCAATGTGAATTTTGATAACTAGAGCATCATTATGCAGACTGATTAATTGCTTAGACTCAGAATCTGAAAAACTAATAGTTGTATCTGAAAAGGAGGAATCTTGTATTCTGCTAACATTGAGCTCAGGTTTTACCGCTTGCCTGCTGTGGCGCTTTGCAGCAGAATACGAGATGCCACTGACCTCCGACCCCCTTGAGATTACATTGATTACCTTATTGGTCTTAGGGGGCTCAGGCGGATCAGTGCCCTACCGATTGGCTAGGGTCTTTTTACCTTTGTTAGAGAGGAACTCCGTCAAGTGCCCTCTCTTTATTAACTCAGAAACCTCCAGTCTCTGCGAAATGCATTCGGATGTTTTGTGCCCATGATCTCCGTGAAATTCACACCATTTGTTAGAGTCTTTGTGTTCTGCAGGGGTCCTTAGCTTTCCAGGCCATCGGACTCTGTCGCCCATGCCTTTCATCACTACTACACATTCATCGGGTTCTATGCTGAGGGAGTATTCTGGTGAAGCCCGGCTTTCTGATCTTCTCGGTGGGCCTATGTGGCGATTTGAATCTGCAGAGGGCGCCTACCTTCTTTCTGTCGTGTATGGTTTGGAGCGATGGTCAGAGACTCTGCGTTCCACACGTCTGTCACTTTTTGGCTCCCTGCAGTCACTCTGTTTTGGATGGGACACTCTGTTCGCATCATCTTCCTCCCACTTTATTTGCGCCGAAGCTTTGGCGAGCACATCTTCCATTGTTCGGCAAGGGTACATAGTCAGCTCCTTGTACAGTCCAGAGTCTGCTGGGGGAGCCTTTTCCGGAAGGCGTTCACCGCTGTGTCCTTGTTGCAATTAGGGATTGAGACTTTCTGTTTATTTAATCTGCCTACATAGTCTCTCAAAGATTCGTTAGGACGCTGTCGGACGCTATATAAGTCGTCCGACATTTTCAATAATTTACGACTACTAGCGTACTGTTCTACAAAACAATCAATTAATTGTGTGAAAGAGCTAATGCAGTTGTTAGGGAGATTGGTATACCACTGTAGCGCTGGACCTACCAGATTGGATCCAAATCCTTTGCACATGCATGCTTCGCGGAGGTCTCGAGGGATGGCAATGGTGAACATTCGCTGCTTGTATTGCGAGACGTGGTCGTCTGGATCCGTTGTCCCATCGTAGAGCTTCATTGATGGGAAGCTAAATTTTGTGGGCATCTCAACCATTGCAATGGCATCCACGAAAGGTGAGTCTGCAAAATTATTTGGCACGCTTTTCTTGATAGGGGCTGGCACACCAGGAATCCTCTGGATCATTTCTTCCAAACCTTTGAGTTTGGAGGCGAAGTCGTCGGTCTGACTACCTGCAAGAGATGTTAGCAAAGGATTTATTGAGTTTGGGTTGCTTACGCTTATCTGATTCTGCCTTGAGGTCTCGGTGCGCCTCTGTGCATTGGCATCTTCGAAGGAGACTCTTCTGTCTGCCTCAGGGTGAGCGGTCTGCACAGCGGCTCCATATGGGTTGCTCGATACTTGTGTGACAGGAGTGATGGGAGTTGCTCCATCCTGGTCCTCGAAGGTCAGACGGTGTGCCTCAACTTGGTCACGCAATGGAGTTGCAATGATCGGATCTTGATGATTTGAGTGAGACGAGCTTGCTTCTAGCATCTGGGCAGCGTTTTCTACCTGGAGGCTGGTGGATGGGTTCTGCTGGACCAGAGCATCCACTTTTTCCTTCAAGGTAGAGTTTTCTTCTAGGACAACACGATTCTCAGGTTTGAGTTGCTGAAATCTGTCTGGCGTTGTTTTCCTTCATCTGGGCGGCCAGGGCTTGGAGTTGAGCGTTGACAGTGTTGGTGTCGAGCTCGTCGCTTACGTGTCCATCTTCCCAATGAGACATGGTGCTCGCTAGTGAATTGCTCGTTTTGATAGCCAGGGCCCCACGGTGGGCGCCAAATTGTAGAGGCTCTGAATCTACAATCACGAATTTGAACGGATTGAGGGGCACCAGCGACTTGAAAGCAATACAAAAGGGACCTATAGCGGTGAGAATCAAAGGTGACACCGGTGTGATGTCGACCGAAGGCACTCCGACGCTCAAGTTAGTACGTTTGTGATAGACGATTTAAAATTAAATTCGAATAATGAATGAAATAAAATTATCCTTGTTATTTTAGTGAAATAGAGAGTTAGCCGTGGAACTGGATATGCGAGGTTGCCTCGAATTTGATATCACCGGAGTTTGATTGAGTTAATGACCTTGAGCAAAGTGATTGGTTGATCGTTTTGGAACGGAGAGTGCCTGACAACTAGGGTTTTAGGGTTGTGAGATTATATGTTCTAGAGAAGGTATTTTCGTCGGAGGCGGACTGGTGAAGTATCGTAGAGATTAGGTTTAAGATTGACGTGAGAATGCTATTGTTTCTAGTATGATGTAGTGAATGTTGGATGTCGTTTCGTTCCAGTCGCCCTCTCTTATATAGAGGGAATTTCCACAGGAGTCTGAACGTGATCCCGAGATTGAGGGTCGTTCCCCTTATCTCGTGTTGTGGACGACAGACTCTCCCAAGTAAATCAGTTGGAGGCTGACTTGTAATTGAATGACTACGTCTGACGGAATGTGGTTGTTACCCTAGTTTTACCCTAGTATTAGTCAGTCGAGTTTGTGATAGAGGGACTGATGTTCAATTTGGACTTGTACGTCTATTTGGTCCAAGAATGTAATGGGCTTAGTGGCCCTTTTTGTAATTGTACTACTCAGAATGAGACTGGACCGCAATTACGGACTTAATCTCGAGAGACCCTGAACGGTCATGTTCACTTAGTGGCCTTCTTGACCAAATTCTACTAGTCAAATATAGACCCTGAACGGCCATGTTCACTTGGTATTACCATTACAGCCATCAAGACGGAATCTTTTGGCTTCATCAGTAGTCCATTCCTCTCTAGGTTTTGGTACGACTGTGTCGACCGATTCACCTAAAATGGTTTCCTTTCCACCGACATTTGTGGTTTTATGAGAAAAGCTTCTTTCCAGTTTAGTGATCTTGATTGGGCCATCATTTATGACAGTCACCATCTCATCACTAATGGCCTCAAGATGTAATATCATGTTGTTTCGCCATTTTTCATAGTTTTCCGGCTTCAGCAATGGAGCGTCTCCTAAAGACATCCTGCAAAAGGCAACAAACTACCAACCTTGATCAAGTAAGAGTGATTTCCGGAAAGCACTTTAAAAGGGGATCTAGGTTCAGTACAGAAGGAATGAACCTCCTGCTCTGATACCACTTGTTGGTCCCTTTAGACAACAAGTAGAGACTAGAGGGGGGGGGGGGGTGAATAGTATCTAAAACTTTTTCGTCGTCTAAGACTTTCTCAACAAGGAGCTTTTACTTTACAGTAAAGAGCTTATGCTGATACTTAATTCAAATTTCTCAGCAAGGTACTTAATACTTGTTCAGTAGTAAGTTTTGCTAATACTTAAATAGTCAGAGAGCGGAAGTCTTTGAAATTAAGTGCTTTTGATAAAACAACAACTCAGCAGGTTAAGCAAAACAAATTTAAATCAAGTCTGCTGAGTAAAGGCTTTTTGAGAGAAACTGCATTAACTAAAATAGAGCTTTCCTAAAATGTAAATGCAGTAAGTAAATCACACAAACACTTTATAGTGGTATCTGAGGGTGGCGTAATCCCTCAACTAGTCCAATTTGTCCTTGCTAGGACTGAATTCACTAAGATAGATGATGAGGTTCCTTACAACACCTAATCTACTAGAATTCCAGAAACCAAAGCACCCTTGCTTTGTTTCCAACCTATCCAGAGAACTAAAACCTTGTTCTCCACCAAACTTGGGACACTTATCAGCAAATCCTTGCTTTATTAGTTCCCCCAGAATTTCACGCCTGTAAAAGGGTGTTTTATCAGTTAGAGAGGTTTTGGGTGAAGATTACTATGAGATTCAGTTTTCAGCTAATACCAAGTAATCTTAAGAAACTCAACTGAATTAACTTTTCAGTTATAAGTATATTGTTTCTGGGTGTCAAGACTATTTCTTGTTTAGGAGAAAGAACACTTAACCAATTTCTTAGTTAAAGTTCTACTTCTTCACAAGTAGCTTTAGTTTCAAACATAAGTCTTGGGTCGGATCTTTAGACATTAGTGAGCTTAAGAAAGATGTGAGTTTGAAAGCACAAGTGAGTGTAAGATCATGTTGTTGACAAACCTTCTTTCACTGCCTAAGGGTCTCTATTTATAGTGAATTCTTGGTACTGTTTGAATTTTAAAATTCTAAGCCGGAGCCAAAAAATATCATTATCTTGCTACGTACGAAGGTACTGTTAGCAGCGTGTACAACTCTTTCAGAACGGCATGCTTTTCATTTAATGCTCTTTGACCTTTTTCAATGTTTGAAACTTGGAGCACAAATGTAAGTACTACTTCAAGTAAGGTCACATGTAGTTACTTTAGTACGTTGTATCAGCTCAACAGATTCAATGTTTACACTTGTGTTTTCTGCTTTGCTGAAATCTGTACTTTAGTTTACTTTAATATGTGCCTTATAAAGATACCAAATCTCAGCAAACTTCAAGTCCTCTTGTCTTCAAATCTTCAAGTCTTCAAGTCTTCAAGTTTTCTGAGTGGTTCTTATACTTCAACAGATTGTTTCAGCAAACAACGTACATCATCAGCAAACAAAAGAACCTATCTAGTACCTATACTAAGTCTTCAGCAAATGTTCCTCTTTTACAATGTCCTTAAAAATTTTAATTTCCTATGGATCTTAAGAGTACTAACCACTGGACTGTTCTTAATTTAGCATGGTAATCTGTTCATCAAAATTACACGTTTCCTAACAGGTTGTGTATTGAGGCTAGCGATATTGCGGTAAGTTCAACAATACATGTGCTTATTAAATACGAATGATTTCATAACTAATTAACCACATAACTAACACCTTGCAGTCTTGATTTATCATTTTACGCGGCCTACGAGGCCAGGATTCGTGATCAGGATCTCACTGTTGAGGAAATGAATGTCATTTTCCTCTAGGCGAATCCTCCAAACGAGAAGGGACGTCGCTTGGGGATGGGGAGTGCGGCATCTACCGCTGGGGTGGGCACGAGGCCGGCGCGTGCCCGTGGTACCGGTACCTCTTCATCACGTACCACGTCATCTAGATCTTTCGACTGAGAGAAGGCCCTCTTACTTCAGTTGCAGCAGAAAGATGAGGAGATGAGGAGGCTAGCCGCGGTGCAGGCTCAACAACAAGCTATGCTCGCTGAGGTGTATGCAAAGCTGGGGATGCCACCACCGCCACCACCCTCTCCATGACCCCCTAGCCTTTTCATTCGCTTTATTTCTATTTTCTGCATGAATACTATATACGATATGATTTTTACTATGGATTAGTATTGTACGTATGATTATTATTATATTTATGGAGGGTTTCGTTACATTTATTATTATTTTTTAAATTATTTTTGGTTTATTTGGTCTATATTAATTTGTGTAACGGATTGCTTAATTGAACAGGTTGAAATTGATTTTTGGAGACATTATTTTAATATAAAATAATTAAAAAAAATAAAAAAATCAGCGTCGCTAAGTGTCACAGGGGCTCAGCGACCGATGGTCGCTGAGCCCCTGGCCAGACCACCACGCGGCAAGGAGCTTAGAGATGGATGGATCATCCATTGCAATAGGGTCAACATTTTAGCCGTCGCTAATTCGCGACGGATCATTGATTCGTTGATAATTCACTACCGACCAACGATTTAGCGACGGATTTCTCATCCGTTGCTAGAAATCCCTATCCGTAGGTGTCTTAATTTAACGACAGATCGGGATCCTATCGCTGTATGAATTCGAGTCAGTGAGATTAAAGGACCTTACCATCGTCGCATTGAGTGCTACAGGCTTCACAACGAGAGGTAGTTTTGAGGTTCCTCTCAAACGTCCTCATGTGTTAATATTGCCAGTGGAATTGTCGAGGAATTCCATGATGCCTAGTGTCTTGGCTAGCTTAATACATTGAGGTCCTATGGGTCACACTATGTGGTGAATCGGCTTATCTGCATAACTATAGGAAATGAATTATAATTAACTGAGTTAATTAGTATTAGTTATGGCGCAATTAATATTATAAGAATATTAATTGAATTAATTGTATTTATGAAAAAACAATTATGTGTTAATTATATTTTTGAAATATAATTGTGGATTAAATAAAATGATATATTAATTGAATTAGTATCACTACAAAAAAACTAGTTTTTAGTCACGGATCTATCCGTGGCTAAAAAGGACGATTCGTGGCTAAAAAGCCTTAGCCATGGATAGATCCGTTACTAATAAGAATGTGGCTATTTTTGGCATAGCAGCTATTTATCCACGAATACTATCCGTTGCTAAATTTAGCGACTGTTCGGTGACGATTTTGTGACGGATAAAGGGTTCATCGGGTTGGACCCGGGCTTTGGGCTTAGCCACGGTTAGATTTTATCTGTGGCTAAATTTAGCCACGGATAAATTTTATCCGTGGTTAAATTCAGTCACGGATAAAATCTAACCGTGGCTAAATGTCGATTTATAAGAAAAATTATTTCTTTTAATTTCTTAATATGCACCTCGAATATAATAAATATTTAAATATAATTTCATTTCATTCAGTAAGGGGTGCTGCGAGAATCGAACTCGCGATCGCGCGCATTTAGCGAGAATCATATCACTAGACCAAATACCCATTTGCCTAGCTATTGATAAACAATGCCGCAATCTAGTAATACATATGAAATGTTTCGTACAATAGGCATTGTGTTAGGAAACTTGTAATTTTGAGGAACAATTAACCATGCTAAATTAAGGAAAGTCCAGTAACTAGTACTCTTATGGTCCGAAATTTAGAATTTTAAGGACATTTGTAAAAGAGGAACGTTTGCTGAAAGACTTAGTGTAGGTACTAGTTAGGTTCTTTCGTTTGCTGATGATGTACTTTGTTTTTACAAACAAAATATTGAAGACCTAGAACCACTCAGAAAGTTGAAGATTCGAAGATTGAAGACTTAGAAGAATTCTGAGAGAGGTATCTACAAAGGCACATGTTGCTCAGAAAGTGAGAATTTCAGCAACAGCTCGCATAACTTAAAATCTATATGACAGAGTAGGTTGTGCTTGCTGAAACTGAGACTGACCACTTGCTGACAACATATGTGACCTCCTTGCTGAAGAGTACTTGCATTTTGACTCCAACGTTCACATTTGAATTCGATTCAAATGAACATTAAATGCAAAGTAGGCACGCGAAGAACATGAAGACAAGAAGACAAATAAAGGACGCTGCTGAAAGTACAAAAGCAAGATAGTGACATCTTAAGGTGCAAAGCCTTAGAATTTGAAATTCAAACGGCTCCCTTGAGACACTATAAATAGAGGTCATCAGGCAAAGAGTAGAAGTGTGTCAACAACGTGATCAAACTCTCACTTGTGCTTTAACCACTCAAAACCTTCTATACTCTTTACTGCCTATTAATCCTTTCCAAGACTTAAGCTTGAAACAAAAGCTACTTGTGAAGAAGTAGAACATTCACGGATAAGAAATTAGTTACAATAGGTTCGTAATGCTAAGGTATAACCTTGGATTGATTGAACTACCTCAATAAAAAGGGATACATTTGGTGGATTGCTGAAACACGCATTCTGCTAGCCAATGATTGCTGAAACACGCATTCTGACTTCTCTAAAAGAGATGGTTGTACACTAAATGTTTGCTGAAACATGCATTCAACAAGTAATTCCTTCAAACTAGGCATTTGTTAGGAAACTTGATCACTTGCTGAGACGGGTACTCAGTAAGAAAATTTCAAAGATTGCTGAAACTGGTATTCAAACAATCAAGGATACTGAAACAGGTATTCAAGTATCAAAAGAAAAATCTGAGACGGTAACTCAACAAAGAGCAAAAATGCTTCTCAAAACATACCTTGAAATATCTCAATATAAAAAGAATTTGCTGAGACGGGAACTCAGAAATATCTTTGACCCTAAGAAAAATGAGATATTTGATTAAGGGGGAACTTGCAGCAACTACAAGGCTTGTTACTTGAAAAGTAATTTCTAAAGTCAGAATGGTTAAAATTGCTGAAAAGATTCTTGTATACTTCAGCAAGCAATTAGCATTGAAGTAAAAGAGATCAAATCCCGTGAATCAAGGTAAAATCAATTGTGACGTTAATCGTGGCAGAGATAAACTCGCTGTAAATCATGACATGAAATACAATCATGGCCATTGATTTTAAAGCAGTTGATGATCTAACGGTTAATATTACAAAGAGAAAGCATGCTCTGACGGTGTCGTATTAGTGGTCCACTACGCATTTAATGCAAAGGCTCCACTAACTCAATGAATCTCTGTTTGACCCTTGTTGAGAACTCAAAACCATTGAGATTCTCACATAACAGATATACTATATAAATGATGAGTTAGAGAAAGACAAAATTTTTTAACCATTGAGCTTCTCACATAACAGAGATACTATATAAATTCCGTAAGCCTGTGCTCTGAATTACTGTACCTCCGGTCAAAAAGAAACGTCTCTTTTTCGTACACTCTCAACCCTTCACACTATATAAGATATGGCTCCCAAGAGACAATCATCTAAGAACACCAAATCATCAAAGGAAGACAGTGCTGGAAAAAGCACTGCTCCTACTCCGGTGACTACTCCGGTGAAGAACACAGTGAAAATTGTGCTGAAAAATGACCGAATAACAGAGAGACCCATGCCTCATGCATATCTCGACACTGCAAAGTGTGAGAAGATGATGCAATAGGAAGGATTTGGCAAAGCGAAGTATATCAGATACTTCTATGAACAAGAACTGGATGAAGAAAATCTTGAGGCGTTGAATTACATAAATCAACAAGGCCTACTTTTCTTCATCACTGCTCGCACTAAGAAAGTGAGCATGCTGGACACAATGGAATTCTACAACAATGCAGAAATCCAAACCCTTACTGATGGACAAGGAATCACTGAAAAAGTGATTTCTACCACAGTTCAAGGAATGCAAATCATCCTGAAATGGATTGATTTAGCTAACATCTTTCAGATTCCAACTACTGGAACTGAAGATGACATCACTGCCACTGATGAAGAGATATAAGCTTTCTACAGTGATGTCAGAAACGAAAGGATGAAGAAAGGCGAGATTTCTCCAGTGACTTGGAATAAACATGTAAAAAGGAAGAATCTCTGCCATTCACTTGGTCTAGTAGCTCTGCTACTAATCAAACTTCTTGACTCCCAATTTGGAGGAATAGACCAAGTAGGTCTTAGAAGATGGCCTCTGCTGATGCATTTCTATGAATCTAAAACCGACATTAACTGGGCTAAGTACATTTTCAACAGACTTGTTGATTGTGTTACAAAGTTCAAGGTCATGGTTTAAGACAACACAGTCTCACCTTCCCTTCCAGTGATGTATGGATTGAAAATATGCTACATCCTTGAACATTATAGGATTCAGCTGAGAAACCCATTGCCAATTAAGAAATCAGTATGCAATGTGGGAAGAGCTTTCTACAAGCTGAATGGACCTAAGGTTGCTGACAAGAAGTCAAGGAAAGCAACAACTTCAAATGTTGTTGAGACTGATAACCAGTCTAGGAATACAACAACTGCAAATGTTGCTGAGACTGACAAGCAGTCTAGGAATACAACAACTGCAAATGTTGTTGAGAATGCAACAGCTGCAAATGTTGCTGCTGATACTGCTGCGGTTGCTGACACTACTGCACCCAGTAAAATATCCAAGAAAAAGAGGAAAGTTGATGATGACACTCAGACTGCAGCCTCATCAGCTGATCCTATTCCGCAAAAGGCAAGGACAAAGACCACTTTCCCAAGAAAGAAAACAACGACAAGAAAGTACATTCCGATTGTCCATGTCATTCAAGATGATGACATTCCAGTGGTTGTTGAAAAGCAAACCACTATAGTAGATGTTTCTCAAGTGCTTGCAGAAGCCTTCACAAATCCAATTAACTTGGATCCATCTACTGAAGCAAGACCACAAGGCAGTGGAAATGAAAATCCTGCCTTAGAAAGATTAGAAGATGTCTACATAGTAGATAATCTTGATGACAATACTCTGGAACCAGCAAGTGACATTGCTGCAGACTTAAGAAAAGCTGCACTTGCTGAAAATGTTGCCAGCAAAGCAACATAAGAGACAGTTGCTGAAATAATAGCTAGTCAAGTCCGAGATATTGCTAAAGCTGCAATTGCTGAAGAACCAGTTGCTGAGACTGCAACAGTTCAAGTCCCAGAGTTTGCTGAAACTCAACAAGAGACATCATTCGACGACACATCTCATGATGCTGAGAATGTTAGACCAAGTTCACCAATAACTTCTATTGACAAAGTCCAACTTGTGCTGACTGACCTAAGCCAGCAAATGGACATGGAGATTGATGACAACTCCAATAAGTCAGTAGACCTGTTCATGACAAGTAGTGAACTTAAAGGTCTAGATGTCTCTGCTCAACTTGTCAATTTAGAGACAAGGGAGATTGATGAATCTGCACAGCCTTCTCAAATCGAGCAACAGAAGAAGTCTGCTGAAGAACAAATCCCAGATAATGAAGATGTTATAATGCTGAAAGGACTGAGTCACCACCTGCCCTTCTTTAGCAGGTAGTTAACTCAGATATAAGCAACACTTCACTATTTGAAACTTTATCTTTAGCTAATATGATCATTTCTTTACAGACTTCTCAAGATACAAGTCAGAAGATTGCTGAAACTTCTGCACCAGAATCCACAACTCTTGTTCAGCAGGTAGATGAAAATTTTGGTAAACTTACTAAGTTTAAAAACTTAGTACTTGTATCTAAAAATGAGTTATTTCAGGATGAACAATTCAAGGATGCTGCTACAGCTCCTGAATCAATGGAAATAGTTCCCGCACAACTTAGTGTGCAACATGAGCTTGCTGAAAGTCAGCAGGTAATTCATGTTACAGTTTTAGACTCTAAAACTATTTTCCAAAACCTTCATGACAATAACAATACTCTTATTCAGGCTCAAAAGGAGAATGATGAAGTGGTTCACATCACAGAAGCTCTTGAAGTTAGTTCCGAAGAACTATATTCAAACTTCAAAAGAAACACTTTGACCAGAGTTGCTAAGTCTGTCAGCAGCTGGCAAAGATACAAAAGGATGGACTTTTCAGATCTTCACATTGATGAACGGGGATTTGTAAGATTCTAATTAATCAAATAAATTTGTATTTAGCCAAAGGCAATTCACAACTACAACAAAAACCGTAGTGTAGCAGCAGAATAACCTCGAGTGTCGATCTCTAAGGACTATAACTAGCTTTATCTAATCTAACTTAAGAATATAAATCAACAGAAGACTCAGCAAAGGTTTTTCTTAACAGATAATGGAGATTGGTGATAGTATGGTCATTCAAAGCATAGCAGGTTAATAATCATGTATGAAGTCCCCGGTTTTTCATAGAGATCTTGGATCAATGAATTGTCCAATTGTGTTCCGTAATTATTCAACACTACGAAGATAGATGTTTTAGATAGATCAAATAAATAAAGCAATAACTCAAAGTATAATGCGCGATATAGCCATTAGCATAATTATTAACCCTCCGCTAAGAAATCACATACTATCACCAACAAGAAGTTTAGCTACTCATAGATGTCATGCAATCAACAGAAATCATAGCAAGATTGAATGAAAACATGTTGAAAGATAAATAAATATAAATATAAAAACTGTAAGATACAATGTTACCGAAGGTTGTCAATCTCCGAAGAATCGCGATCTTACAAGCTCCAAAACGCTAAGAAAAAGTATCTCCTAAGCTAAGAATCCCCAGAACAGGCTCTGGAGAATTCCTACCTAAAACTAATGAGAAAGGTGAGAGAAAAGGTCTGAGAAAGTATGAAAAACGGAGAAAACTGAGCAACTATATATAGTGATCCGGAAGGTGTGGGGCGAGTCGCCCCACACACCGGGCGATTCGCCTGGTGTGGGGCGATTCGCCCCACGTCCCGGGCGACTCGCCCGAGAGGTTTTTCCGGCCATATACGCGTTTTCGACGCGTTTTTTGATTTCTTCTCCTTTTTGGACTCAGTTTTTGCCTTCTAGTGACCTTTTAGCCTTCAGACTCGACCTCTAGACTTGAAATTCTATCCGAAATCTTCTGGATACTCCAAATAGGCCTTCGGAACACCAATTCCTTGTCTACTTCAATATAATTGCACGGAAAACATGATTTTTCACTCAAAACCTGTAAAATACAAACTAAAGGGAAACGTGACACTATTCTAATAAAAATGCACTAAAATATAGCTAAATTAACATAGAGGATAGCTAAATTTGTAAAAAAAGACTCAAATGAAAGTGTAAAATACACATTCATCAAATTCCCCAAACCGAACCTTTGCTTGTCCTCAAGCAACTAAGCTAGACTCTAATGCAAAAAACAATGCAACACAAAAAATGGAGTCTCATGCCAAATGAAATGAACTAATCTATTGAATCTATCAAAAACCATATGAACAAAAACCATACAAATCATAAAATGAATATAGGTTGAAGAATGCCTCGATTGACTCATACACATTCACATAAGCACTTATGTCAAGACAAGATAGTCTCTCGTAACATTCTCTACCTGGACCTAGTCAGTGACGACGTAATGAAACATGTTAAAATACGAATGGTTGTCCCGCGTCTATGAAACTGAGGACTTACTACTGTTCACCAAGTTAAGACTTTTCCTCAAAGAGGGCGAACCAATACTAGCTCTCATCAAACGAAGGAGGGTTCCCTAAAAAAGATAACACTCCCCTATTCTACCCATCTCTCAAGAAAAGCCTTAAGTTATTCACCACTTCCTGAATGGCAGGACGAGGTGGTCTAGAACAGATGACACTCAAACAAAAAGAAAAGATAGAAAATTACAACACGATTACGAACATTACAAGAATTGAAAAATGAGACACAACACTTTGCTAAACTGCTTTTGGCTCTTTTTTTGGACCCTTCTTCGCTTTTTTGGGGTCTTTTATTTTTTTTTCCTTCTTTCTTCTTTTTCAATTTTTTTCTTTTCTAGTTTTTTTTTCTTTCTTTCTGGATTTTTTCTTTTTCTCTTTTTTTTTTTCGATTTTTTTTAGCCAGCAGTAGCACAACGAAAAAGAAACAAAAATGACTCACGAACGACTTCCCCAAACCTATTCGAAAGAATAGGTTGGAGTACAAAGTTTACGAAAAAAGAAAAATAAACTCACAACACAAAATTGAAAAACAAAAAACAAGTCTAACGATAGCGTAACCCCCTCCCAAAACCTATTCGGAAGAATAGGTTGCAAACAAAGGATCACACAATCTCACACTACCTCCTTCCTAGGCATTTAGCAATCTCAAAGCAAGGTGAAGACTTGTTGCCTCTTAGGTACATAATTACTCGGGAAAACAACCATAAGACCCTAACATGCATCATCCTATTATAAAGGCCTTCGTGAACCGCAGTAGAGAAAACACCACTAAGTGATGTCGAGACTACCAAGCTTAACTAAGTGCAATACATAAATGTGACAAGCCAAGCAAGAAAAACCTCAAACAAATTCATAGAGATGAAGCATATGATTGATGTCATAATTAGTTAATCTACCCAATAAAAAAAAAGTTCAAAAAATTCGGCAATAAACTCCACATAAAATATGCAAGACTATCCTAGGATGAATGTAGTGTATGCAACTAAAAACTAAGAAAGCAGTAAAAGTGCAAATGCAAATAAAAACAAGATACCATACTCAACATCACAAAGCCAAACAATACTTAACATCATGGTTCACATCCCATCCCCCTCATGAAACTTAAACTAGTCCCTAGAAAAAGAGAATGAGTAAATAAAAAGTGATACTAGATGTTACCGAACGGTTTGGCCTCGGTCGGCTGAGAGCGGACATGTGAAAAGACTAATTATCGGGATTGAAATCCCCATAATAGTCCCTCCACATGTCAGACAGGAGATCATTACCACTAATGTTATCCATTATCAAATGGAAACGAATCTTGTGCATCCGTTCCATTACTCCTCACATCTTGGGAACCATCCTTGGCTCCTCTCCGTATCTGCTCAAGCAATTCCACGATTCCCTGAAAACTAAAATTAACAAAACAAAGAAAAACAAAATCTAAAAAATAACTAAGGGAATCAAATGGAAAATAAAAAGAGTAAAGAGGATCAAAACTCCTTTGGGACTCATAGGTGGGTGCATGGACCAGAACGTAAGAGTCAAGATCAAGAGTATCTGCCGCAATTGATTCAAAGACACCAAAATCTTCCGAGATTGGCTCCTCGATCTCAACACAACTCACGCCATCACCTTCTGACTCAAAGTGAAGCAATGGATTCAGTTATTACTTCCTCCACGACTTCCTCTTGACCATCAAATTCGACATCCGCAAGTAAGGACGTGGAATCCAATCTAAGCACTGAGGAGACATCATCAATGGATTCTTCTCCACATTCCTCGTCATCGGCAATGTCGATTTCTGGTGGCTGACTACTGAAGCGAGACGTTCATGCCCTTGTCCCGGGAGGTGAGTCCCTATCCCAATGTTCCAGAAATTTGCTGGTTACTTCACCCCAAGTGCGCAACGATTCTTCCGGCGGGATTCTGAGCCATCTTCGAGCGTACCCTTTCAAGGCTCCCATAAATCCTCTCATACAAAGTTGCTCATGTGATAAGATAACCCCCTCCTCATTCTCATGAGGTATCCTCAACACACCTTCCTCGTACGTGTCTAAGAACCCTCTTCGATCATCACCCATTGAAAACGTGGAGAGAATGGAGTAGTACGAAGGATCAAGGTCATAATTCCTGCAATCGTCATCCAATGTTATGCAAGGCCCTCGAGGCATCACATACCTGGGCAACGGTGGTTGACTCGTCCTTCATATAACTAGTTTCTGCACAGGAGGAAAGAAGAAACCAAGGAGCAGAATCCACAAAAGAAAAACAAAAACTTGCAAAGAAAAGCACAAAGAGTGCAAATAAACAAAATGTAACCGAGAACTACGAGAGCGAAAGCACGTAAGGTAACCGAGATCAGATTAGATGAATTTTCTGAAAAAAAGATAGGGGGGAAGAAATATGGTAAGAAAGTGAGATTTCTTGAGAGCAAAGCCCGAGAGCCTGTTCTTCTGTTGGGAACTGAATGCTGAAAATATAAATAAGCTAAACAGAAAAAAGGATTATAGTCCCCGGCAACGGCGCCAATTTGATGAACGGGAATTTTACAGATTCTAAAATAAATTTGTATTTAGCCAAAGGCAATTCAAAACTACAACGAAAACCGTAGTGTAGCAGTAGAATAACCTCGAGTGTTGATCTCTAAGGACAATAACTAGCTTTATCTAATCTAACTTAAGAATATAAATCAATAGACGAGTTAGCAAAGGTTTTTCTTAACAGATCATGGAGATTGGTGATAGTATGGTCATTCAAAGCATAGCAGGTTAATAATCATGCATGAAGTCCCCGGTTTTGCATAGAGATCTTTGATCAATGAATTGTCCAATTGTGTTCCGTAATTATTCAACACTACGAAGATAGAGGTTTTAGATAGATCAAAGAAATAAAGCAATAACTCAAAGTATAATGCGCGATATAGCCATTAGCATAATTTTTAACCCTTCGCTAAGAAATCACATACTATCACCAACGAGAAGTTTAGCTACTCATAGATGTCATGCAATCAACAGAAATCATAGCAAGATTGAATGAAAACATGTTGAAAGATAAATAAATATAAATATAAAAACTATAAGATACAATGTTACCGAAGGTTGTCAATCTCCGAAGAATCGTGATCTTACAAGCTCCAAAACGCTAAGAAAAAGTATCTCCTAAGCTAAGAATCCCCAGAACAGGCTCTGGAGAATTCCTAACTAAAACTAATGAGAAAGGTGAGAGAAAAGGTCTGAGAAAGTATGAAAAATGGAGAAAACTGAGCAACTATATATAGTGATTCGGCAGGTGTGGGGCGAGCAGAGGGTGTTGGTCCCTTTAAACAACAAGAAAAGACTAGAGGGGGGGGGGGTGAATAGTCTTTTCAAACTTTTGTCGTTTAAAAACTTTCTCAGCAAGTACTTATTACTTTTCAGTAATGATGCTGATACTTAACTTTCTCAGCAAGCGTAAGTTACTTTCCAGTGACTTGGTTTGCTGATACTTAAATCAGAGAGCGGAAGTCTTTGAAACAATAAGTGCTTTTTCAGCAAGTGAAGTGAGTGACTGTGTACACACAGATATAATTTGCTGAAAGCTAAATGCAGTAAGTAAATCACACAAACGCTTTTATAGTGGTATCTGAGAGTGGCGTAATCTCTCAACTAATCCACTTTGTCCTTTCTAGGACTGAATCCACTAAGATATGATTGAGGTTCCTTACAATCTCCTATCTAAAGCGATTCAACAGAAACCAAAGCACACTTGCTTTGTCTCCAACCTAAACTAGAGAACTTCAACCTTGTTCTCCACCAAACTTGGTACTTTTAATCAGCAAAACTTTGCTCGATTAAGTTCCCCCTGAATATCACGCCTGAAAGGGTGTATTTTCAGTTAGAGAGTTTTGGGGTGAGATGACTTAATTATAACTTATTCAGTTACAACAAGTAATCTAAGAAACACAACTTGGAATACTTTGCAGTAAACAAGTTTGATTGTTTCTGGTGTCAAGACTTGTTCTTGTTCGAAAGATCGAACACTTAACTAATTTCTTAGCCGAGTTTGTTCTACTTCTTCACAAGTAGCTTTTTCAAGCTTTAAGTCTTGGAACGGATCAATGGCAGTAAGAGTGTTTGAAGGTTTGTGAGTTTTTAAGCACAAGTGAGAGTTTGATCACGTTGTTGACACACTTCAACTCTTTGCCGAATGACCTCTATTTATAGTGCAAGTAAGGAGCCGTTTGAATTTCAAATCCTAAGGCTTTTGTTCCTTAACATGTCACTATCTTGCTTTTGTACTTTCAGCAGCAACCTTTGTTTGTCTTCTAGTCTTCATGTCCTTCGCGTGTAAGCTTTGCATTAAATGCACATTTGAATAGAATTCAAACAGTAACATTGGAGCGCAAAATCACGTACATTCAGCAAGAGGTCACATATGTTCATCAGCAAGTGTTCATTCTCAGTTTCAGCAAGCACAACCTACTCTGTCTTTCAGATTTTCACTTATGCAATGCTGTTGCTGAAAATTTCACTTTCTGAGCAACATGTGCCTTACCAGTCTTCAACAATCTTCAAGTCTTCAAGTCTTCAAGTCTTCAGATCTTCAAAAGTCTTCAAGATTCTGACCGGTTTCTTATTTGCTTCAATAATTTGTTTGTAATAAACAAAATACATCTTCAGCAAATGCTTCAATAGGTCATTTTCTTTTCAGAAAATAAGATTAATTAAAGCTAAGCATCAATAAGATATTTTCTTTTCAGAAAATAAAATACATCATACGCAAATGTGTCAATAAGATATTTTCTTTTCAGAAAATAAAATACGTCATACACTAATGTGTCAATAAGATATTTTCTTCTCAGAAAATAAAATACGTCATACACAAAGAAATAACTTATCTAACACCTATCTAAGTCATCAGCAAACGTTCCTCTTTTACAATGTCCTTAAAATTCTAAAATCCTATGGACCTTAAGAGTACTAGTTACTGGACTGTTCTTAATTTAGCATGGTTAATTGCTCATCAAAATTACAAGTTTCCTAACAAATTTCCCCCTTTTTGATGTTAGCAATCCATGGCTAAATTAATTGATACCCTTTTAGAGGTTTCTGATGTTGAGTAAATCAGATGATTAATGCAAGCATACTTGAATTAATAAACAGTAAGCATAAGTAAGTTGCATAATCAAAACCAATAAGAGTCAATAAGAATTCATTTCTGAAAGTTATCATTCAGAAGATTACAAGAAAGCATAGATAACAATGAATCAGCAAACAAAAACTTTAACAAAAAAACTATTGCAGGGACTTAAACTCTTTCAGAGGATTTTCTCAAAATCTCTCTTACACTCTTCTCAGCAAGAGCAGTGAATTCAACACAATCCTTCTCGTAGTTTTCCAGAAGCCTACGGACTTGTAGTTGAAGAATTCTTGCATTTTTGCAGGCAGTATGATGATGCTTTTCAGCATTCATTTCCATGTAGTTAATTACCCACAAATGCATGCCCCAATTGCTAGCATGGAGAAGCTGTGTATCTGAAATGTTTCTCGGATGAATCTTTCTTAACCAGAGAAGATCTTCTTCTTGATACTTAGCAGTGAGATAGAAGTACTCATAAGGAATCAATCCAAGTTTCTTCTTAGGTTTCTTTGTTACCGGGTCAGCATAGTAAGCGATGCCAGGTGATTTTATCAAATTTGGTTCTTGTCTATATGTCTTACCAATGGCAACTCTTCTTATATGGACCTCAAGATTCAACCATCTCCCAGCAATATTTCTTGGGAGGGATTCTTCCCTTTGCTTTCTTTGGACCTTGAGTTCAATCCATTTGAACATCTGATTCAAAATGGTTGTAGGAAAGAAACCATTAACCAGCAAGTCTTCCAGCTTTAGGATCCAGCAATCATGAATGTTTCTGATCACATTCTGAGTGGTTTCATCATTGCTGGTCTTTGTATATTCAATGCCGGAGCCAATAGCAATGCTGGCCAGCCTTTTCTCTTCCTGTCTTTGCCTTCTTCTTCTTGTTTTAGCATTGTCTTGATCTCTTGCTGAAGAGTCAGACGAAAAATGCCTTGAGTGGCCAGACGGAGTTATGGCTGTTAAGGGTCTAGCTCTTATGGCTTGAGCTATTGTTTGATTGTCATCATCTTCTTCATCATCTTCATTCAGATTGTGATGACTTTCATTGTGACAGAAATCTTGAGTTTCAGCAGCGGTTTTTCTCAGTTTCTGCTTGTCTTTTAGAACTTTGCTCTCTTTCAGCAAGAGGTTCTAGTGGAAGTGGCACATCAACAGCAGGAGTAGGAGGGGTTTGATTTCTCTTTCTAGTGTTCTTCTTTTCCCCCTTAGACATGGATTGCAACATCGGAGTGATGTGCAGAGAATAAAACTCATTGCAATTTTCAGCAAGAGTGTTGAGACTATTATACTTCATGATGATATCTTGTTGGTCAGAGTTCATTGTTGCTAACTCTTTTTGAATGTTCATCATGTTCTCTTCATGTCTTTTCTCTGTTGCGGCCTTCTCATCCATAATATTCTGAGCCTTGACGAGAGCATTCTTTGCAAGCAAGAGAGCTTGACTTACATCTTCTTCATAGCTCTTGTGATAAAGACTGATGTCTTTCTGAGCTATGGTTAAAGTTGTAGTGCGTCTCAGCACTGTAGCCAATATATTTCCAATGTCAAGTGGGCTCTCAGCAAGCAATGCCTCATCTTCAGCTTTGCAGGCATCATGGACTTGCTTTAGTGCTAGAATTCTGGGAGTAAACTCCTCAACTCTTGGGAACGGCACTAAATTAGGTGTCAAGGAGTGAGCCTTAAGTTCAGTGGCAAACTGATCATCTCGTAAAAGCAACTCGGCCCTTAATGAATCTCCTTCATAAGTGAGATAATTAGGAGGAGGAATCTGAACGACGTTTGGGTCTTTCTTGGATTGTTCATCTTCATTTTCTGACAAGTCGTCATCATCCTCAGATTCATCAAGTTGAGCGACTTTTGAGCCTTTGTCAGTAGCTTCACTTCCTTTTTGTTGAGTGGTTGCTGATGGCAACGCTTCAGACTCAACGACTGGAGTTTCACCAGTAGATAGTTGTTTCAATTGAGTTTGGGGCTCAATTACTGGAGTTTCGCCAGTAGTTAGTTTTAATTGAGTAGTTGCTGAAGGCAACGTTTGAGACTCAATAACTGGAGTTGCGCCAGTAGTAAGTGGAAGGGATGGAACTTCCTTCGATTTTGGTCTTGAAGATTCACCAATTTCCAGATCCTGCGTATGCCTTGCATGGATCACGAGACTATTTTGTAGAGCTCGTTGGTAATCTTCATCTTCTTCATCCTCATCTTCAAGGTTTTCTTCAATAACCTTGGCATCAGAAACTGGACTCTTGCCATTTTTCAAGGCAGCCCTTTTTCTGGCGTATTCTTCTTCAGTATCAGCACCTTGTACAGGTGCTTGATTTTCAGCATCAGCAGGAGGAGGTTGAGATTCTTGCTGAGATTGTTGTTGTTCAGCTTGCTGATTGTCAGATTGAGTATTTTCAGCAACTGTTAACTTCAATCCACCAGCACCAGGACTTGGACCTTGATTGTCATCATCGTCATCCTTCTTGTCCTTAGAATCTTTCCCTTCATCATCATTGGGATCAGTGGGAATGTTCTCATCTTCTTCTTCTTCTTCATCATCTGTCAGAATGACTAACTCAACATGCTTGTATAAAGCAACACTTGTCACTTCCTCTTCCTCAGTTAATTTGTGGGGATCAGCCACCAGAGGAACAAAAAGACCTTTGAGCATCACAGCTTGTTCAGCTGGATAGGCACTCTTGAATTTGGCCTTCATATTCTCTCTGATTTGAGCAATCAGATTTGAACTCATTTGCTGAGAATATGTCATTTCTTCAGGAAGGATGGAGTGGACAAATGTTTCGAGCTTTAGTAGTGAAGATCTCTTTTTCTCATTTGAGAAATGAAGGTGAAGATCTGAGAAGTCCATTCTCCTATATCTTTGCCAGTTGCTGACGGACTTAGCAACTCTTGACAAAGTTGTCCTCTTGAAGCTCAAGTAAAGTTCTTCAGAACTTACTTGCTGATCTTCAGTGATGAGTACCACTTCAGTGGTCTCCTTTTGAGCCTGAAAAAGAATTTTATTTAGATCCGGATTGGTTTGGAGAATTGTTTTAGAGTTTAAATCTGAAACATGATTTACCTGCTGAGAGTCAGCAAGCTCATGTAGTACAATTTCCATTCCATGAGATACAGTTTGCTTTTTTTTTTGACCGGAGGTACAGTAGTTTCAGGCTAGAAATTGCAGAGAAAGGAAATGTGAGTTAAAGAATTTTGTCATTTCTCTAACTCCTTCTTTATATAGTGTCTCTGGTGTGTGAGAAACTCAATCGATTTGAGCTCTCAGCAAGGGTAAAACAGAGAAACACTGGAGATAGTGGAGCCTTTGCATTGAATGCGTAGTGGCCCACTAACTAAAACCGTCAGAGCACTCTCTCTCTTTGTTTTGTTAGCCGTTAGATTAATAACTCCTTTTAATCAATGGCCACGATTGAATTTCATGTCATGATTTATTGCGAGTTTATCTGTGCCAGCTTAACGTCACAAATTGATTTTACCGAGTAATAAGGGATAGATTGCTTGCTGAAATAGACAAGAATCTTTTCAGCGAGTTTGAATTAACAGTCTAGATACTTGCTGAAAGTTCCCCTTTACTTAGATATCTCATATTTTCTAAGTTTAAAAGATATTTCTGATTTCCCGTATCAGTAAATTCTTTTTGCACTTTGAGACATCCTTTGGTAAAATCTGAGAGATGAGATTTTGCTCTTTTTCTGAATTCCCGTTTCAGAAAATTCCTTTGATACTTGAATACTTGTTTCAGTATCTTTTGATTGTCTAAGTACCTGTCTCAGCAAGTGATCAAGTTTCCTAACAAATACCTATTTTGAAGGAATTACTTGCTGAATGCCTGTTTCAGCAATCATGTTGTGACTTATCATTTCTTAGAAGAAATCAGTGACTTGGTCTTTTGGACAAGAATACTTTGGCTTGCTGAATACCTGTTTCAGCATTCTGCCAAGTGTATCCTTTATTGAGGTAGTTCAATCAATCCAAGGTTATACCTTAGCATTGCGAACCTATTATCCGGTAGGGGCTTGGTAAAGATGTCAGCAAGCTGATCTTCAGTACCTACTTTCACAACCTCAATATCACCTTTTTCCACATGATCTCTAATGAAATGATGTCTAATATCAATGTGCTTGGTCCTAGAGTGAAACTTAGGATTTTGCATAATTGCAATAGCACTTGTATTATCACAAAAGATTGGTGTTTTCTTTGCAGAAATACCATAATCTCTTAATTGTTGGTGAATCCATAGGATTTGAGCTGTGCAACAACCAGTTGCAATGTATTCAGATTCAGTAGATGAATTGGCGACACACGTTTGCTTCTTTCTGAACCATGATATTAATCTAGTACCCAAAAACTGACAAGTTCCAGAGGTACTTTTTCTATCAAGAGTTGATCCACCATGATCAGCATCAGAATAGCCAACCAGTTCAAGTCCAGAATCTTTTGGATACCATAATCCAACATTGACTATACCTTTAACATATTTCAGTATTTTAATTGCCTTTTTGTAGTGTAATTCTTTTGGATCTGATTGGAATCTTGCACACACACAAACACCATACTGAATGTCAGGTCTACTTGCTGTTAAATACAACAAGGAACCAATGAGCTTCCTATACTTGTGTTCTTCAACACTTTTGTCCTCTTTAGTATAGCCCAATTTGGTACCAACACTCATAGGGATCTTTTCAGGTTTTTCATCCTCTTTGATCCTAAACTTTATGAGCATTTCTTTCGCATACTTTGCTTGATTTATGAATATTCCATCTTTGAGTTGCTTGACTTGCAACCCTAGGAAATAATTCAATTTTCCCATCATACTCATTTCAACTTATTTGTCATGAGTTTGGCAAAATCATAACAAAGTTGCTTGTCCTTAGATCCAAAAATTATGTCATCCACATAAATTTGAACTAAGATTAATTTACCATCATGGTTCATGGTAAAAAGAGTTTTGTCAACTTCACCTTTCTTGAAACCATTTTCCAGCAAGAACTTAGCTAAGGTATCATACCATGCTCTTGGTGCTTGCTTTAGACCATATACAGCTTTCTGAAGCTTATATACCATCTTGGTTTCTGAGGGAAGTTCACAGCCAGGGGGTTGTTCTAGGTAGACTTCTTCAGCAAGTTCACCATTTAAGAATGCACTCTTAACATCCATTTGGTAAACAATGAAGTCATTGTGAGCAGCAAAGGCCAAGAAAAGCCTAAATGCATCCAATCTTGCAACTGGAGCGTAAGACTCATCATAGTCCAATCCTTCAGTCTGACAGTAACCTTGAGCAACTAAGCGTGCTTTGTTTCTTGTTACTTCACCAGACTCACTCAGCTTGTTTCTGAACACCCACTTTGTACCAATAGCTTTCTTATTTTCAGCAAGTGGCACAAGTTTCCAGACTTTGTTTCTTTCAAATTGATCCAATTCTTCTTGCATTGCCTTTATTCATTCAGAATGCTTCAAAGCTTCTTCTATGGTTTTAGGTTCAATTTCTGAAACAAAATAAGAGAATAAAGATTCTACTTCTACGACAGTTGCTTCTTCAGCAAGTCCTTGAGTAGCTTTGGATCTAGTCACTTGGCGTTTATTAATATCGCCAATCATATCCGTAGAGGGATGATCTCTAATCCATTTATTAACAGGTTTCCTGTTTGTTGGATCAGGATACGTTTGCTCATCAGCATGTGACTCTTCAGTATGTACTTGTTCAGTACTACTGGGAATTTGTGTCTCTGCTGAGATTTGATCGTCAACAACTGCTTGCTCAGCATTGCTGGGTTGAGGTACTTCATCAGCAGGCACTGGAGATTGCGTAATTTCAGCAACTTCCGGAGAAACCGCATCTTTTGCTGGAAATTCTTTGTCGTGAACTATATTTATCTTGTCATGACTCGGGGGAGGAGAATCATTGTCAGAATCATCATTTAGTTCAATTGACTTGATTTGCCTAGCATCAGATTCAGTTCTTTGCTCATGTATGATTAGCTTTTTCATACATTCTGATATTTCTTCTTCAGCAGGCACACCTTGTGTCTTTTCGTAGAATACAACATGCACAGATTCTTCAATCTTTTGTGCCTTTTTGTTGTAAACTCTGTAAGCTTTACTATGCAAGGAGTAGCCAAGAAATATCGCTTCGTCTGCCTTTGGTTGAAATGTTCTTAGGTATTCTCTACCATTGTTAAGAACGAAACACTTGCAACCAAATACTCTTAGATGAGTGAAGTTAGGAGGTCTTCCAACAAACAATTCATAAGGAGTTTTGTTGTATTCCTTAGTAATCAAACATCTATTCTGAGTATAGCAGGCGGTATTAATCGCTTCAACCCAGTAAGCCTCACTTATCTCAGTGTCAGCAAGCATTGTTCTTGTGGCTTCTTTCAGGGTACGATTCTTCCGTTCAGCAACACCATTTTGCTGTGTTGTCCTTACTGAGGATAACTGATGTTGAATACCTTTGGAGGTACAATATTCAGTTATGTACTGGTTTACAAACTCAGTACCATGGTCTGTCCTTATGACTCTTACCTTGTCATTTTTCATGACTTCAAGCTTATTCTGCAAGTTAGGTATTTCAGTCTTGGTTTCAGATTTGTGCTTGATGAATACTACCCAAGTGAATCTTGAATAGTCATCTACCACGACTAGACCATACTTCTTACCAGCATAGCTTGTTGAAGAAGATTCAAACAAGTCCATGTGTAAGAGTTGTAAAGGTTTTGTAGTTGACGGTACTGCCTTGTTCTTGAAAGAAGATTTGGTTTGCTTTCCTTGCTGACATGCATTGCAAACACCATCCTTCTTAAAAGTAACCCTAGGTAATCCAACTACAAGTGCCTTTTTAGACAGCTTATTCAGCGTCTTGAAGTTTAGATGACTTGTTCGTTTATGCCATAACCATGCTTTTTCAGCAAGGCAATCATGATCTGAGACAAGGCATTTTTCAACGTTTGCTGAAGACCAATCAACGGTGTACAAGCCTCCTGATCTTCTTGCAATCATTATAACCTTTTTAGTCTCAAAATGTACAAGTTTAAATTCATCACTTTTAATTTCGATGAAGTATCCTTTGTCAGCAAATTGACTCATGCTGAAAAGGTTAAACTTAAGATTTTTGACATAAAGAACTCCAGAAATGGTTATGCATCCCAACTTCACATCACCATAGCCTTTTGTAGATCCGGAGCCTCCACCAGCAAACCTTATTGTTGGACCTTTAGACCACCGTCTATAGTTTATAAGGTTATTCTTGTTGCCCGTCATGTGCTTTCCACAACCACTATCAAAGTGCCAGATTGCATCGTTTGTCTCCGTGGCTACAGTCTGCACAACCAAGAGCAAACAAGTTAATTATCCATTGATGGATGTCCATTAACATGTTCAAGAATGCGTCCAGTGGAAACCCAAGTCTGAAGTTTTTCAACTTTGACTTGTTTTCTACTTGCTGAGGAACTAGGTGGTTTTGAGCTGAAAGACTTTTGACTCGTGCTGGTCAAATCCACTTTCTGATGTGGTGTCTTGCTCTGTTGACCTTTTTGCTGAACATACTTTTCAGTAAGTTCTTTTCTAGCAAGGTTCCTTCTAGTCCTAGCATTGGGAGTCTTTTCAGAACTCTTAGGCATGGTTTTCTTCATCTCTTTGAAGTATCTTTGCTGACTTTGCTTGGTTTTGAAACCGAGTCCGCTCTTTGGAGAATGCTGAGCTTTAGCTTCAGAAACCTTACTTGATTCAGGTTTGTCAGCAAAGGACTTCTGATTACTTTTGGTAATCTTGCCTTTAGACTTAACAACTTGCTTTTCAGCAATTTGTTTGGCGGAATGCTTCACGGCATTCTTTTTTCTTTCCAGTTTGCTTCTCAGCAACCTGTTTTCCTTTTAAAGTCTTGTTACTTTGAGTAGCAACAGCGGGCTTTATGGTCATAGGTACTTGATTGCATGTTTCAGCAACCTTAGTTTGACCAAACTGATAGATTTCTGGTGAACTACTATCAGTAGCACGTACAAAGGAGATAGGTGATTTATCTTTTCTCAAGATTTCTACGTTATCACCATCACACGTTGCTCCTAAACCTTCTTTATGAGATGGATCTCTCAAATAAGAGTTTAGTTCAGTCAGCGTATTACTTGCTTCCACATAGGATTTGAAATTGATTTTCATCTTTTTCATTTCTTGGATTTCAGCAATTAACTTTAGAATTGAGGACTGATACTCTTCTAATTCTAATGCCATTTGAGAATTTTTCTCAGCAGCCTCAGCAATCAACTTCTTAAGACGCCTTATTTCAGCATCCTTTCTTCTGTTTCTTCTTTCAGCAAAACATACTTTTCAGTAGTTTGCTTAGTCAGAGTTTCAGCAAGTTGAAGTTTTTCTTGCTGTTTGCTGAGGGTTTTCTCAAATCTTTCGATTTCTCCTTGAATCTTGTCAAGGTCAATCTCGTCTTCACTTTCTGAATCTGAGTCAGAGGTAGAATTATTTACCTGACCAGCCATGAGGCAGAATTCGTAGTTCGACACATCTGGATAAGCTTCCATAGCTATTCCACACACTTCTTTGCCAATCTCCACGTCTAGAGTGGCTTCTTCATCGTCGGTGTCTGAACTTTCATCCTCACTGTCTTCGGAGCTTGTCTCAATGCACAATGCATCGATTTTTGCTTGAAGCTTCTTCTTTTCTTCAGCAATGAAAGCTCTTTTGAACTTCTTCTTCTTTTCAGCAGATTTGCCTTTCAGCAGAGGGCAATTAGCTTTGAAGTGTCCAGACTTTTTGCAGTAAAAACATAGATCATTTCCAACTGCTGGTTCTTCTGATGATGTAGCTTGCTGAGCTTGCTTGTTCAGCGAGCTAGTATCATTCTTGTACTTATGGTAGTTATTACCAAGATGCTTTTTCAGCTTCTCTTTTGCTTTTCGCCTTTCAAGTTCCTTACTGATGAATTTCTTCATGTTTTTAACAACTAAAGCATTTTCATCAGCAGGCTCTTTATCATTCTTCTTTTCAGAAGGTGACGGCTTTGCAGCAAGAGCAATGTTTTGCGATTTTTCAGCAAACACATTTTCTCTTTGCTTTGTCTCATAATTGATAGTAGCAAGATGAGAGAACAACTCAGTTGGTGTAATGTCAGGCATTCCTTGATTATAATAGAAATTCTGAGTATGGATCCATTCTTGATTCAAACTTCTGATGATAGTTTTCACTTTCTCAGAATCTGAATAAAGATTTCCAACACCCAGCGCTGCCATTTCACTAACAAGAGTTGTGAATCTGAAGTCCAAGTCTTCCAGTGACTCGTTAGCACCTTGCTTAAAGTTTTGAAACGTCAGCTTAAGTACTTCAAGTTTGTTTTCCTTGGTTTTGTCAGATCCAGCACAAAGATCTTGAACCATTTTCCAAGCCTCCTTAGAAGTCTTAGCACCCCACAGTTTGCACTGCATGGTATCCGGAGTTGATCTGATGATGATATTTCTTGCTTGGCCATCAAGACGGAATCTCTTAGCTTCGTCAGAAGTCCATTCCTCTCTTGGTTTTGGCACAACCGTATCTAATGGTTCGCCTTGGATAGTTTCCTTTCCAGCTTCAGTGGTTCTATGAGGGGAACTCCTTTCAACCTTGGTGATCTTGATAGGTCCATCATTAATGACGGTGACCATCTCATCACTAATGGCCTCAAGATGTAACATCATGTTGTTTCGCCATTTCTCGTAATTTTCCAGCTTCAGCAAGGGAGCATCTCCTAAAGACATCTTGTCAGCAAAGCACTACCAAACTGATCAAGTGAAAGTGATTTACGGAAAGCACTTAAGGGAATCTAGGTTCAGTGCAGAAGGCTAAAGAACCTCCTGCTCTGATACCACTTGTTGGTCCCTTTAAACAACAAGAAAAGACTAGAGGGGGGGGGAGGTGAATAGTCTTTTCAAACTTTTGTCGTTTAAAAACTTTCTCAGCAAGTACTTATTACTTTTCAGTAATGAGGTTGCTGATACTTAACTTTCTCAGCAAGCGTAAGTTACTTTCCACTGACTTGGTTTGCTGATACTTAAATCAGAGAGCGGAAGTCTTTGAAACAATAAGTGCTTTTTCAGCAAGTAAAGAGTTTCAGCAAGTGAAGTGAGTGACTGTGTACAAACAGATATAATTTGCTGAAAGCTAAATGCAGTAAGTAAATCACACAAACGCTTTTATAGTGGTATCTGAGAGTGGCGTAATCTCTCAACTAATCCACTTTGTCCTTTCTAGGACTGAATCCACTAAGATATGATTGAGGTTCCTTACAATCTCCTATCTAAAGCGATTCAACAGAAACCAAAGCACACTTGTTTTGTCTCCAACCTAAACTAGAGAACTTCAACCTTGTTCTCCACCAAACTTGGTACTTTTAATCAGCAAAACTTTGCTCGATTAAGTTCCCCCTGAATATCACGCCTGAAAGGGTGTATTTTCAGTTAGAGAGTTTTGGGGTGAGATGACTTAATTATAACTTATTCAGTTACAACAAGTAATCTAAGAAATACAACTTGGAATACTTTGCAGTAAACAAGTTTGATTGTTTCTGGTGTCAAGACTTGTTCTTGTTCGAAAGAAAGAACACTTACCTAATTTCTTAGCCGAGTTTGTTCTACTTCTTCACAAGTAGCTTTTTCAAGCTTTAAGTCTTGGAACGGATCAATGGCAGTAAGAGTGTTTGAAGGTTTGTGAGTTTTTAAGCACAAGTGAGAGTTTGATCACGTTGTTGACACACTTCAACTCTTTGCCGGATGACCTCTATTTATAGTGCAAGTAAGGAGCCGTTTGAATTTCAAATCCTAAGGCTTTTGTTCCTTAACATGTCACTATCTTGCTTTTGTACTTTCAGCAGCAACCTTTGTTTGTCTTCTAGTCTTCATGTCCTTCGCGTGTAAGCTTTGCATTAAATGCACATTTGAATAGAATTCAAACAGTAACATTGGAGCGCAAAATCACGTACATTCAGCAAGAGGTCACATATGTTCATTAGCAAGTGTTCATTCTCAGTTTCAGCAAGCACAACCTACTCTGTCTTTCAGATTTTCACTTATGCAATGCTGTTGCTGAAAATTTCACTTTCTGAGCAACACGTGCCTTACCAGTCTTCAGCAATCTTCAAGTCTTCAAGTCTTCAAGTCTTCATATCTTCAAAAGTCTTCAAGATTCTGACCGGTTTCTTATTTGCTTCAATAATTTGTTTGTAATAAACAAAATACATCTTCAGCAAATGCTTCAATAGGTCATTTTCTTTTCAGAAAATAAGATTAATTAAAGCTAAGCATCAATAAGATATTTTCTTTTCAGAAAATAAAATACATCATACGCAAATGTGTAAATAAGATATTTTCTTTTCAAAAAATAAAATACGTCATACACTAATGTGTCAATAAGATATTTTCTTCTCAGAAAATAAAATACGTCATACACAAAGAAATAACTTATCTAACACCTATCTAAGTCATCAGCAAACGTTCCTCTTTTACAATGTCCTTAAAATTCTAAAATCCTATGGACCTTAAGAGTACTAGTTACTGGACTGTTCTTAATTTAGCATGGTTAATTGCTCATCAAAATTACAAGTTTCCTAACAGCGGGCGATTCGCCTGGTGTGGGGCGATTCGCCCCACGTCCCGGGCGACTCGCCCGGGAGTTTTTTTCGGCCATATACACATTTTCGACGCGTTTTTGGATTTCTTTTCCTTTTCGGACTCGGTTTTTGCCTTCTAGTGACCCTTTAGCCTTCAGACTCGACCTCTAGACTTCAAAGCCTATCCGGAATCTTCTGGATACTCCAAATAGGCCTTCGGAACACCAATTCCTTGTCTACTTAAATATAATTGCCCGAAAAACCTCGTTTTTCACTCAAAACCTGTAAAATACAAACTAATGGGAAACGTGACACTATTCTAATAAAATGCACTAAACTATAGCTAAATTAACATAGAGGATAGATAAATTGGTGAAAAAAGACTCAAATGAAAGTGTAAAATACACATTCATCACACTTCCATCTTTCAAATGAAAAGAAGAGAAACTCTCTTCAAACTCGAGACGTTTGTACACTCAATACTTCCTGAAGAACACTCATATTCTCAGCAAATGAGTTCAAATCTGATTGCAACAATCAGAGAGAATATGAAAACTAAGTTAAAGAATGCCTCTCCAGCTGAACAAGTTGTGATGCTCAGGGGTTCCTTTGTACCCGTGGTGGCTGATCCCCACAAAATCAATGAGGAAGAGGAAGTTATAAGTGCTACTAAGTACAAACATCTGGAGTTCGTCATACTGACGGATGATGATGAAGAAGAAGAGGATGAAAATATCCTTAAAGATACCAGTGATGATGAACCAAAGATTCTAAGGACAACAAGGACGATGATGATAATAATCAAGGTCCTAGTCCGGATGCTGGCGGAGTAAAATTGGCAGTTGCTGATCATGAAAATCAAGCCAATATTGAAAATCAGCAAGCTGAACAACCTCCCAGCCAGCAACAAGAATCTACTCCTACTCCTGCTGAGAAAAGTACTCCAACAACTGAACAAGTTGCTGAGACTGAAGAAGAGTACGCCAGAAAGCGTGCTGAAATGCCTAAAGACAAAGCTAAGCTTTCTGATGCCGAGTTAGCATTACTCGAAGCTAAGATCACTGATTCAAACCTTGGAGAAAATGAAGATGAAGATTACCAAAGAGCATTACAGAATAGTCCACAAATTCACGACAGACACACTAAAAATCTTGATATTGCTCAATCATCAGGAGTGAACAACAAGGAAGTCTCCTCCCTTCTACTTACTACTAGTGAAACTCCAGTTGTTGTGTCCAAACAGTTGCCTTCAGCAACCACTCAACTAGAAGTGACTGAAGCTAAGGATTTAGGTATCAAGGTTGATGGCCCTGATGAATCTGATGAAGAAGAAGATCTATCTAACTTCTCAGCAAATGACGAAGAAAAGTCCAAGAAAGCTGAACCCAAAGTGGTAGGAATTCCTCCACCATCCCTCATTAATGATGAAGGAGATATGGAGAGAAGTCGCTTGGTGAGAAACGATGATCAGATCGCCACGGAAATCAAAGCTCACTCACTTACTCCCTCCTTAGTGTCGTTCCCAAATATTGAGGAGTTTACTCCTAGAATAAGAGCACTAATGGCTGTTCACAAAGCATGCCAAGAAGAGGATGATGCCTTGCTTGCTGAGAGTCCACTCGACATTGTCAAAATACTGACTACTGTGCTGAGACACACTACTACACTTACCATAGCTCAGAAAGTCATAAGTCTACATCACAAAAGATATGAAGATGATGTCAGTCAGTCACTCGAGCTTGCTAAAAGCGCATTGACAAAGGCGCAGGCTATACTAGAAGAAAAAGTCAACAATGAGCGAAGACATGAAGAGAATCTAGCTTTTATTAAAGAAGAATTGTCCAAGCTATCTACTGATCAGCAAGACATGATTCTTAAATACAGCAACCTAAGTACTCTTGCTGAAAACTAATGAGTTTTTTCTTTACACATCAGACCGATGATGCAATCCATGTCTAAGGGGGAAGATTCTAGAAAAAGAAAGTCTTCAAGAGACAAATCCACTCCCTCTGAAGCTGAAGCTCCATTAAAGCTGCTTGGACCATCTCCCAGAGAACCTCTTGCTTAAACAGAGCAAATTTCTAAGAAAAGAGCTGAAACAGATTCTGAGAGAAGTTTAGCAAATTCTAAAAGGAGAAGAACTTCAGCTGATACTCAAGAATTATGTCATACTGAAAGTCATCAATACATTAATGATGATGACCAAACAATAGCTCAAGCTATAAGGGCCAAGCCTCTTTCTGCCTTAACTCCATCTGGCCAATCCAAACACTTCTCTTCTGACTCCAGATCTTCAGCAAAAGATCATGATAATGCTAAGTCAAGAAGAAGAAATCAAAGACAGGAAGAAAGAAGGCTAGCTAACATTGCCATTGGCACTGGCATTGATTACACAAGGACCAGGAATGAGGAAATCACTCAGAATGTGATCAAGAAACATTCATGGCTGTTGGATCATAAAGCTGGAAGACCTTTTGGCCAATGACTTCTTTCCAACTACTGTACAGAATCAAATGTACACTTGGATTGAATTGAAAGTCACAAGAAAAGAAAGGGATCCTCCTCCCTACCCAAGGAACATTGCTGTGAAATGGCTGAATATTGAAATCTTGGTAAGAAGAACTTCCATCAGCAAGAAATTAAAACAAGAGCCTGATTTAATCAAGCCGATGGATGTTGCTTACTATAGTGATCCCATAACCAAGAAGTCTAAAAAGAAATATGGCTTGATTCCTTATGAGTACTTTTATCTCACTGCAAAGGATCAAGAAGAAGACCTTCTCTGGTTAAGGAAAATTCATGCAACAAGGGTATTTCAGACACTCAACTTCTACATGCTAGCAATTGGGGCTTGCACTTGTGGGTATTACACTACAAATAAATGAATGGTGAAAACCATCATTATATTGCCTGCAAAAATGCAAGAATTATTCAACTTGAAGTTCGTAAGCTACTTGAAGATTACGAGAAGGACTGTGTTGAATTCACTGCTCTTGCTGAAAAGAGTGTAAAAGAGATTCTTAGAAAATCCTCTGCTGGAATAGACTAGTCCCTTGGAAAGCTTTGTTTTGTTTGCTGATTACTTTAGTTATCTATGAACTCTCTTGTAAACTTACTGAAAGATAACTATCAGCAATGAACTTTTTCACTCTTATTGGTTTTTGATTATGCAAACTACTCTATGCTTACTGTTTTATTATTCAAGTATGCTTGCATTAATCAACTGTTGGTCCCTTTAAACAACAAGAAAAGACTAGAGGGGGGGGTGAATTGTCTTTTCAAACTTTTGTCATTTAAAAACTTTCTCAACATGTACTTATTACTTTTCAGTAATGAGTTTGCTGATACTTAACTTTCTCAGCAAGCGCAAGTTACTTCTCAGTAACTAGTTTTGCTGATATTTAAAATCAGAGAGCGGAAGTCTTTGATACAATAAGTGCTTTGTCAGTAAGTGATAGTTTCAACAAGTGAAGTGAGTGACTGTGTACAGATAGATATGCTTTGCTGAAAACTAAATACAGTAAGTAAATCACACAAACACTTTTATAGTGGTATCTGAGAGTGGCGTAATCTCTCAACTAATCCACTTTGTCCTTTCTAGGACAGAATCCACTAAGAGAAGTTTGAGGTTCCTTACATCACCTATCTAGAGCGATCCAAACAGAAACCAAAGCACACTTGCTTCGTTTCCAACCTAACTAAAGAACGAAACCTTGTTCTCCACCAAACTTGGGACTTTTAATCAGCAACACTATGCTTGATTTAGTTCCCCCTGAATATCACGCCTGAAAGGGTGTATTTTCAGTTAGAGAGATTTTAGGATGAGATAACTTAATTATAACTTATTCAGTTACAACAAGTAATCTAAGAAACAAAACTTTAAATACTTTGCAGTAAACAAGTTTTATTGTTTCTGGTGTCAAGACTTGTTCTTGTTCGAAAGAAAGAAAGAACACTCAACTAATTTCTTAGCCGTGTAAGTTCTACTTCTTCACAAGTAGCTTTTTCAAGCTTTAAGTCTTGCAACGGATCAATGGCAGTAAACAGTATTTGAAGGGTATGTGAGTTTAAGAACAAGTGAGAGTTTGATCACATTGTTGACGCACTTTAACTCTTCGCCGGATGACCTCTATTTATAGTGAAAATAAGGAGCCGTTTGAATTTTAAATTCTAATGCTTTTGTTCCTTAAGATGTCACTATCTTGCTTTTGTACTTTCAGCAGCGTCCTTTGTTGTCTTCTAGTCTTCATGTCCTTCGCGTGCATGCTTTGCATTTAATGCTCATTTGAATGAAATTCAAACAGTAATATTGGAGCGCAAATACAAGTACTTTCAGCAAGAGGTCACAAATGTTCTTCAGCAAGTGGTCAGTCTCAGTTTCAGCAAGCACAACCTACTTTGTCATTTAGATTTTCACTTATGCAATGCTGTTGCTGAAGTTTCCACTTTCTGAGCAACATGTGCCTTTGTAGATACCAGTCTTCAGAAATCTTCTAGTCTTCAGATCTTCGAAATCTTCAAGTTTCTGAACGGTTCTAAATGCTTCAATAGTTTGTTTGTGTAAAAAAAGTACATCATCAGCAAATGCTTCAATAGGTTGTATTTCTTTTCAGAAAACAAGATACATCATAAGCGGTAAAACCAACCTATCTAGCACCTACTCTAAGTCTTCAGCAAACGTTCCTCTTTTACAATGTCCTTAAAATTCTAAATTCCTATGGACCTTAAGAGTACTAGTTACTGGACTTTCCTTAATTTAGCATGGTTAATTGCTCATCAAAATTACAAGTTTCCTAACAAATTTCCCCCTTTTTGATGTTAGCAATCCATGGCTAAATTAATTGTTACCCTTTTAGAGGTTTCTAATGTTGAATAAATCAGTTTATTAATGCAAGCATACTTGAATAATTAAACAATAAGCATAAGTAAATTGCATAATAAAAAACCAATAAGAGTCAAAAGCTTTATTGCTGATAGTTATCTTTCAGTAAGTTTACAGGAACGATCAGAGATAACTACACAAAATCAGCAAAGAAAAACTTGAACAGAACTATTACAGAGAGTTAAGCTCGTCCAGAGGATTTTCTCAAAATCTCTCTTACACTCTTCTCAGCAAGTACAATGAATTCAATACAGTCCTTTTCGTAATCTTCAAGTAGCTTACGGACTTGTAGTTGAAGAATCCTTGCATTTTTGCAGGCGGTATGATAATGCTTTTCAGTATTCATTTCCATGTAGTGAACGACCCACAAATGCATGCCCCAATTGCTGGCATGGAGAAGTTGTGTATCCGAAATGCTTTTAGGATGAATCTTCTTTAGCCAGAGAAGATCTTCTTCTTGATCCTTAGCAGTGAGATAGAAATACTCATAAGGAATCAATCCAAGTTTCTTCTTTGTTTTCTTGGTCACAGGGTCAGAGTAATAAGCAATTCAAATTGGTTTTCTCAAATCAGGTTCTTGTTTTATGGACTTACCAATTGACGTTCTTCTTACTGAGACTTCCAGATTCAACCATCTCCCAGCAATATTTCTTGGTAGGGTTTCAGCCCTTTCTTTTCTTTTTACCTTGAGAATAATCCAAGTGAACATCTGGTTCAGTATAGCAGTTGGAAAGAACTCATTCACCAGCAAGTCTTCCAACTTTAAGATCTAGCAACCATGAACGTTTCTGATCACGTTCTGAGTGGTTTCATCATTGCTGGTCTTTGTATATTCTATGCCGGAGCCAATAGCAATGCTGGCCAGCCTCTTTTCTTCCTGTCTTTGCCTTCTTCTTCTTGACATTGCAATGTCTTGATCTCTTGATGAAGATCTTGAGTCAGAAGAGAAATGCTTTGAATGGCCGGACGGAGTTAAGGCTGTTACTGGTCTAGCTCTTATGGCTTGAGCTATTGTCTGATTGTCATCAACATCATCTTCATTCAGAGCTTGATGACTTTCAGTGTGACAGAATCCTTGAGTTTCAGGAGCAGTTTTTCTCTTTTTCGGACTTGCTGAATTCAACTCAGATTCTGCTTGTCTTTTAGAACTTTGCTCTTTTTCAACAAGAGGTTCTATTGTCAGTGTCGCTTCAGTAGGGGTAGGGGTTTTCTTCCTTGAAGTTCTATTTTGCTTATCTTCCCCCTTAGACATAGATTGCATCATTGGAGTAATGTGCAAATAGAAGAACTCATTGCAATTTTCAGCAAGAGTACTTAGGCTGTTGTATTTCTTAATGATTGCTTGCTGATCAGAGGTCAGCTTTGACAATTCTTGTTTAATACTCACCATATTCTCCTCCTGTCTGCGCTCTGTTTGGACCTTATCATCAATGAAAGTCTGAGCCTTGACTAATGCAGACTTTGCTAGCCGGAGTGCTTGACTTACATCTTCTTCATAGCTCTTGTGATAAAGACTGATGTCTTTCTGAGCTATTGTAAGAGTAGTAGTGCATCTCAGCACAGTAGCCAATATCTTTCCGATATCAAGCGGGCTCTCAGCAAGCAGTGCATCATCTTCTGCTTTGCAGGCTTTGTGGACTTCCTTAAGTGCCAAAATTCTTGGAGTAAAATCCTCCACACGTGGAAACGACACTAGATTTGGGGTCAAGGAATGAACTTTGAGCTCTGAAGCAAATTGATCATCTTGTAACAGCAATTGACTTCTCAAGTCATCTCCTTCATCATTTTCATAGTCAGGAGGAGGAATTTCAACCAGTTTGGGGTCTTTCTTTGAATTATCATCCTCATTTGCTGATAGATCATCTTCATCCTCAGATTCATCAAGGCAAGCAACCTTGGAACCTAAGTCGGTAGCTTCATTCCTTTCTGGTTGAGTGGTTGCTGATGGCAACGCTTCAGACTCAACGACTGGAGTTTCACCAGTAGTAGGTTTTAATTGAGTAGTTGTTGAGGGCAACGTTTGAGACTCAATTGCTTGAGTTTCACCAGTAGTAAGTGGAAGGGAGGGGACTTCTTTTGGCTTTACTCCTGAAGATTGAGCAATGTCCAAGTTCTGCGTGCGCATTGCATGAATTTGGAGACTATTTTGAAGTGCTCTTTGGTAATCTTCATCCATTTCTTCTTCATCTTCAAGGTTTGGATCAGTGACCTTGGCATCGAATAAAGATAACTCGGCATCAGAAAGCTTGCCTTTGCCAAGTTTCAAGGCAGCTCGCTTTCTGGCGTATTCTTCCTAAGTATCAGCGCCTTGTACAGGTGCTTGAGTACTGGTTTCATCAGGAGTGGGTTGAGATTCATGCTGAGTTGGTGTTTGTTCAGCTTGCAGATTGTCTTGTTTCTCAGTTTCAGCAACTGTCATTTTGAGTCCACCAGCATCAGGACTAGGACCTTGATTGTCATCATCGTCGTCCATTTTGTCCTTAGAATCTTTCCCTTCATCATCACTGGGATCAGTTGGGATGTTTTCGTCTTCAAAACTATCTTAGGAGAAACGGTTGACGCCGCCGTTCCAAAACCAAGAGAGGAATGGACTTCCGATGAAGCTAAGAGATTCCGTCTTGATGGCCAAGCAAGAAACATCATTCGATCGACTCTGGATACTATACAGTGCAAACTGTGGGGTGCCAAAACTGCTAAGGATGGTTCAAGATGTTTGTGTTGGATCTGACAAAACCGAGAAAAACAAACTCGAAGTGCTGAAGTTAAAGTTCCAGAACTTTAAACAAGGTACAAATGAGTCACTGGAAGACTTGGACTTCAGATTCACAACTCTAGTAAGTGAGATGGCTGCCTTAGGAGTTGGAAATCTTTACTCAAATTCTGAGAAGGTGAAAACCATTATCAGAAGTCTGAACCAAGAATGGATCCATACTCAGAATTTCTACTATAATCAAGGAATGCCAAACATCACACCTACAGAGTTGTTCTCTAATCTTGCTACTGTCAACTACGAGACAAAGCAAAGAGAAAATATGTTTGCTGAAAAATCGCAAAACATTGCTCTTGTTGCAAAGCCGTCATCTTCTGAAAAGAAGAATGATAAAGAGCCCACTGATGAAAATGCTTTAGTTGTTAAAAACATGAAGAAATTCATCAGTAAGGAACTTGAAAGGCGAAAAGCAAAAGAGAAGCTGAAAAAGCATCTTGGTAACAACTACCATAAATACCATAATGAGGGTAGCTCGTTGAACAAGCAGGCTCAGCAAGAAAATTCCTCTGAAGAACCAGCAGTTGGACACTTCAAAGCAAAATTCCTCTGCTTTTACTGCAAAAAGCATGGACACTTTAAAGCAAATTGTCCTTTGCTGAAAGGTAAATCTGCTGAAAAGAAGAAGAAGTTCAAACGGGCTTTTATTGCTGAAGAAAAGAAGAAGCTTCAAGCAAAAATCAATGCGTTGTGCATTGATACCAGCTCCGAAGACAGTGAGGTAGAAAGCTCAGACACTGAAGAAGAAGAAGCCACTCTTGACGTAGAGATCGGCAAGGAAGTTTGTGGAATAGCCATGGAAGCTTATCTAGATGTGTCAAACTACGAATTCTGCCTCATGGCCGGTCACGTAAATAGTCCTACCTCTGACTCTGACTCAGAAAGTGAAGATGAGATTGACCTTGATAGAATTCAAGGAGAAATCGAAAGATTTGAGAAAACTCTGAGCAAACAGCAAGAGAAACTACTGAATGCTGAAACTCTGACCAAGCAAACTACTGAAAAGTACGTATTGCTGAAAGAAGAGTCAAAAAAGAAAGATGCTGAAATATTGCTTCTTAAGAAATTGATTGCTGAAGCTACAGAGAAGAATTCTCAAATGGCAATAGAATTGGAAGAATATCAGTCCTCAATTCTAAAGTTACTTGCTGAAATACAAGAAATGAAAAAGCTGAAAATTAATTTCAAATCTTATGCTGATGCAAGTAATACGCTGACTGAACAAAACTCTTATCTGAGAGATCCATCTCAGAAAAAAGGTTTAGGTGCAACGTATGAAGGTGATGACGTAATAATCTTGAGTAAAGATAAATCACCAATTACCTTTGTACGCGCAGCTGATAGTGGTCAACCAGAACTCTATCATATTGGTCAATCTAAGGTTGCTGAAAAATACAATCAAGTACCTACGATCGTAAAGCCCGTTGTTGCTACTCAAAGTAACAAGACTTTAAAAGGAAAACAGGTTGCTGAAAAGCAAACTGTAAAGAAAAAGGATGCTATAAAGCATTCCGCCAAACAAGTTGCTGAAAAGCAATTTGTTAAGTCAAAAGGCAAGATTACCAAAAGTAATCAGAAGACCTTTGCTGACAAACCTGAATCAAGTAAGGTTGCTGAGACAAAAGCTCAGCATTCTCCAAAAAGTGGACTCGGTTTCAAAACCAACCAAAGTCAACTTTTTCATGAGTATAAGCAAAGCCAACAAAGATACTTCAAAGAGATGAATAAAACCAAGCCTAAGAGTTCTGAGAATACTCAAAACGCTAGGGCTAGAAGGAACCTTGCTAGAAAAGAACTTACTGAAAAGTATGTTCAGCAAAAAGGTCAACCGAGCAAGACACCACATCAGAAAGTGGATTTGATCAGCACGAATCAAAAGTCTCTCGGCTCAAAACCTCCTAGTCCCTCAGCAAGTAGAAAACTAGTCAAAGTTGAAAAACTTAAGACTTGGGTTTCCACTGGACGCATTCTTGAACATGTTAATGGACATCCAATATTGGATAATTAACTTGTTTGCTCTTGATTGTGCAGACTTCAGCCACGGAGACAAACAATGCAATTTGGCACTTTGACAGTGGTTGTGGAAAGCACATGACGGGAAACAAGAATAATCTTATAAACTATAGACGATGGTCTAAAGGTCCAACAATAAGGTTTACTGGTGGAGGCTTTGGTTCTACAAACGGTTATGGTGATGTGAAGTTAGGATGCATTACCATTTCGGGAGTTCTTTATGTCAAAAATCTTAAGTTTAACCTTTTCAGCATTAGTCAATTCGCTGATAAAGGATACTTCATCAAAATCAAAAGTGATGAATGTAAACTTATAGACTTTGAGACAAAGAAGGCTATTATGGTTGCTAGAAGATCAGGATGTTTGTACACTGTAGATTGGTCTTCAGCAATCGTTGAAAAATGCCTAGTCTCAGATCACGATTGCCTTGCTGAAAAAGCATGGTTATGGCATAAACGAACAAGTCACGTAAACTTGAAGATGCTGAATAAGCTGTCTAAAAAGGCACTTGTAGTTGGATTACCTAAGGTTACTTTCAAGAAGGATGGTGTTTGCAATGCATGTCAGCAAGGAAAGCAAACCAAATATTCTTTTAAGAACAAGGCAGTACCGTTAACTACAAAACCTTTACAACTCTTGTACATGGACTTGTTTGAATCTTCTTCAACAAGCTATGTTGGTAAGAAGTATGGTCTGGTGGTGGTAGATGAATATTCAAGATTCACTTGGGTAGTATTTATCAAGCACGTCTGAAACAAGGACTGAAATACCTAACTTGCTGAATAAGCTTGAAGTCATGAAAAATGACAAGGTAAAAGTCATAAGAACAGACCATGGTACTGAGTTTATAAACCAGTACATAACTGAGTTTTGCACTTCAAAGGGCATACAACATCAGTTATCCTCAGTAAGGACCTATGTTTAAGATCTCGTCTCGGAGTCCATCTCGGACGACCTACTAAGAAGGGTTAACCCGGGTCAACCCGTGTCATCTCGGACATTTGTATCGGTGTTGTCTCGGAATAGATAAAAAATATGTAAAATTAAATATAATAAATAAATACTATACATATTTAATGTAATAGGAGTATAATTAAAAAAAAAACAAGTATTACACATTTATCCTAATTCATCATAACTATTGGACTGTTTTGCAAATATAACATTTTTAGGAGTCTCGAGACTTGGAGTACTAATTGTCTAATGACTGTAATTCACTTTCGCTCCAATAAATTATCTAATTCATTGAACTCTGCCAATTCTCTGGAGCTCAAAATTCTATCTTCCAATGGCGCTTCATCCATCTAATGCTTACAGATCTAGCTTCATTTTCTCAAGAATCAAAGATGGAGTTAATTTAAATCTTCTCTCAAGACTTATAAACATTACCGTCTTCTTCAAAAATGGCGATTGCCATCTCCAGCCTCCAAGCCTCTCACTTCGCCCCAATCCTCTCACTTTTCGATGCCTTTTCTTCTTCGCATCGGATTTGTTTGCCCAGATCTGATACACTTCGACCCCTTTTCTTTTCTTTTTTAATTTTTACTTTATTTTCTCCTGGTTACCTTTGTCTCCGAGATTTTACCGATTTTTGTACGTATCGGCCCGCTGAGGGCTCCGATACCCGGTATACCCGGGTTGATCCGGGTCAACCCGCCGGGTTTTTAAACATAGGTAAGGACACCACAACAAAACGGTGTTGCTGAAAGGAAGAATCGCACCCTAAAAGAAGCTGCAAGAACAATGCTTGCTGACACTGAAATAAGTGAGGCTTACTGGGTTTAAGCGATTAATACCGCCTGTTACACTCAAAACAGATGTCTGATTACTATGGAATACAACAAATTTCCTTATGAGTTATTTGTTGGAAGACCTCCTAACATCACCCATCTAAGAGTATTTGGTTGTAAGTGTTTTGTTCTTAAGAATGGTAGAGAATACCTAAGAACATTTCAACCAAAGGCAGACGAAGCGATATTTATTGGTTACTCCTTGCATAGTAAAGCTTATAGAATGTACAACAAAAAGTCACAAAAGATCGAAGAATCAGTGCATGTTGTATTCTACGAAAAGTCACAAGGAGTGCCTGCTGAAGAAGAAATATCAGATTGTATGAAGAAGCTACTCATACACGAGCAAAGAACTGAATTTGATGCTAGGCAAATCAAGTCAATTGAACTAAATGATGATTCTGACAATGACTCTCCTCCCCCAAGTCATGACAAGATAAATATAGTTCATGACAAAGAATTTCTAGCAAAAGACGCAGTTGCTCCGGATGTTGTTGAAACTATGCAACTTCCTGTGCCTGCTGATGAGTTACCACAATCTAGCAATGCTGAACAACCAGTTGCTGATGAACCGATCTCAGCCGAGACACAACAAAATACCAGTAGTACTGAGCAAGTACATGCTGAAGAGTCACATTGTTAGGAAACTTGTAATTTTGATGAGCAATTAACCATGCTAAATTAAGGAAAGTCCAGTAACTAGTACTCTTAAGGTCCATAGGAATTTAGAATATTAAGGACATTGTAAAAGAGGAACGTTTGCTGAAGACTTAGAATAGGTGCTAGATAGGTTGGTTTTAAAGCTTATGATGTATCTTGTTTTCTGAAAAGAAATACAAATTATTGAAGCATTTGATCTTGATGTACTTTGTTGTTACAAACAAACTATTGAAGCATTTAGAACCGCTCAGAATCTTGAAGATTTTGAAGATCTGAAAACTTGAAGATTTCGAAGATCTGAAGACTAGAATATTTCTGAAGACTGGTATCTACAAAGGCACATGTTGCTCAGAAAGTGGAAACTTCAGCAACAGCATTGCATAAGTGAAAATCTGAACGACAGAGTAGGTTATGCTTGCTGAAACTGAGACTGACCACTTGCTGATGGAACATATGTGACCTCTTGCTGAAAGTACTTATATTTGCGCTCCAATGTTACTGTTCGAATTCTATTCAAATAAGCATTAAATGCAAAGCATGCACGCGAAGGACATGAAAACTAGAAGACAAACAAGGACGTTGCTGAAAGTACAAAAGCAAGATAGTGACATTTTAAGGAACAAAAGCCTTAGGATTTGAAATTCAAATGGCTCCTTATTTGCACTATAAATAGAGGTCATCCGGCAAAGAATTGAAGTGTGTCAACAACGTGATCATACTCTCACTTGTGCTTAAAGTCACAAACCCTTCAATACTCTTACTGCCATTGATCCGTTCCAAGACTTAAAGCTTGAAAAAGCTACTTGTAAAGAAGTAGAATTTCCACTACTAAGAAATTAGTTAAGTGTTCTTTCTTTCTTTTGAACAAGAACAAGTCTTGACACCACAAACAATCAAACTTGTTTACTGCAAAGTATTCAAAGTTGTGTTTCTTAGATTACTTGCTGTAACTGAATAAGTTATAATTAAGTTATCTCATCCCGAACCTCTCTAACTGAAAATACACCCTTTCAGGCGTGATATTAAGGGGGAACTTAATCGAGCATAGTTTTGCTGATTAAAAGTACCAAGTTTGGTGGAGAACAAGGATGCGTTCTCTAGATTAGGTTGGAGACAAAGCAAGTGTGCTTTGGTTTCTGTTTGAATCGCTCTAGATAGGAATTGTAAGGAACCTCAATCTTATCTTAGTGGATTCAGTCCTAGAAAGGACAAAGTGGATTAGTTGAGTGATTACGCCACTCTCAGATACCACTATAAAAGTGTTTGTGTGATTTACTTACTGTATTTGGTTTTCAGCAAATCATAACTATTTGTACACTGTCACTCACATCACTTGCTGAAATCTTTATTTACTGAAAAAGTACTTATTGTATCAAAGACTTCCGCTCTCTGATTTTAAGTATCAGCAAACCTAGTTAGTGCAAACTAACTTGTGCTTGCTGAGAAAGTTAAGTATCAACAAACTCATTACTGAAAAGTAATAAGCACTTGCTGAGAAAGTTTTAAACGACGAAAGTTTGAAAAGACTATTCACCCCCCCCCTCTAGTATTTTTTTTGTTGTTTAAAGGGACCAACAAGTGGTATCAGAGCTGGTGGTTCTTTAACCTTCAGCACTGAACCTAGATCCCCTTAGTTGCTTTCCGTAAATCACTCTCACTTGTTCAGTTTGGTAGTGCTTTGCTGACAGGATGTCGTTAGGAGATGCTCCCTTGCTGAAGTTGGAAAATTACGAAAAATGGCGAAACAACATGATGCTACATCTTGAGGCCATTAGTGATGAGATGGTTACTGTCATTAATGATGGACCTATCAAGATCACTAAGGTTGAAAGGAGTTTCCCTCACAAGACCACTGAAGCTGGAAAGGAAACTATCTTAGGCGACCCGACTGATACCGTCGTGCAAAACCAAGAGAGGAATGGACTTCCGACGAAGCCAAGAGATTCCGTCTTGATGGCCTAGCAAGAAACATCATCATTCGATCAACTCCGAATACCATACAGTGCAAACTGTGGGGTGCTAAGTGATTAATGTGCATTTTACACTTTCATTCGAGTCTTTTTCACCTATTTTAGCTATCCTCTATGTTAATTTAGCTATATTTTAGTGCATTTTATTAGAATAGTGTCACGTTTCCCTTTAGATTTTATTTTACAGGTTTTGGTTGAAAATCGAGGATTTCCGGGCAATTATATTGAAGTTCACAAGGAATTGGTGTTCCAGAAGCCTATTTGGAGTATCTGAAGGTTTCCGGATAGGACCTTGTGATTCAAGGCATTTGTTGTTTAGCAAGAGCATAATGTGATATGTAATTGTAGTAGTTACATTGATATGTTGCGTAATGAAATAGCTAGACTAGACTTTAGGTTTTTGAGGAGTTGGATTTTTGAAAATATTGCTCGTTCGTTCGCTCGTATATTTACATAAGCATAGGTCCGTTTTGCATCGTACAAGATACTAATTGCTGTTTGTAGGAATCATGGCACCGAGATCGAGGAGAGCCGGCACGAACAGAAAGGGGAAGGGAGTAGCTTCAAGCTCCCAACCATCTCACCATATGTACGAGTTGTCTGTAGTTGCGATAGAGGTGCGTCAAAGTCTGGAAGCGGAGATGGCCGACGGAGGAAGGTCGATCATCCCGGATAGGAGGATTGACATTCCCGAGTCCGCAGTTGATAAAGCGGGGTATAGGACGCTTTCACGATTGGGGTCGCAAAGGAATTGGGTATGGTACAGTTCCAACAGGTTCAAGGGGTACGACGAGAGCCTCCTCCAAGAGTTCTACACTGGATACACAGATCTCGAGGAGAAGAATGGGGTACTAGTCCCAGGCCTGATTATACCGTGGACACCTGAGCACATTTCTTCATTCATCCATTTGGGGCACCAGGAATTCACAGGGAGCGACCATGCCTACCTGTATTCGAGGGTCTCTAGGGGGATCAGAAGACATATCACAGACGCGATCTGCAACCGGGAGTACCGATATCCATAAATCGGGGGAGAACCTACACGGATCAGTCAGAGCGACCTTAGCATTGAAGCTAAGGTGATGATGAAATTTTGCATCTCCAACTTGATCCCTAGGAAGACTGACTCGTGGATTCAGCCCTACTACGCCGAGCTCCTCCACTGCCTGATAGAAAGACATCAGATCGACATAGGGCACATTATGTATGAGGAGTACGAGCGCCACTGGGAAAAGAAGAGGAAGCCTTTCGTCTTCCCAAGCTTCATCACAACCTACTGCAAATATCATGGGGTCGATGATATTGAGGAGGGGGATTGCGAGGTCGCTGCCCTTTCACCCTCGACCATTGAGGTGCAGCTGACTAGGTATCAGTTGAAGAACCCCACGGCTGCCGCTGCTGATGTAGGAGCACCTTTCCAGCCGAGTGATTCCGATCGTGAGGATGCTATGGAGGCCGATGTTGGCCAAGCCCCTATCCCTGATATCCCGTTTGTCCATAGAGCACCGCATGCACCACCTCGAGCACCACAGGGGTCTAGAGGATTTGACTTCTCTGAATTCCGTACCTACCTCGACAGCCGTTTCGATAGAATTGATGCCGATAACGCGGCCATGCGACAGGACCTCGACAGGCACATTGTCCAACACAACCGCGATTGGGAGATATTCGAGGAGCATCGCCTAGAGGATAGGCATCAAATGTGGGAGCAGCAACAACTCATCTAGCAGCAACAGGAGGCTCTACGTCAGTCCAATGAGCTCATGTCCGACATGTGGAGTGACTTTTATGGGGACTACCATCCCGATGATTAGTCCCTTCACATGTCCACTCTCAGCCAACCGAGGCCAAACCGTTCGGTAATATCTAGTATCACTTCTTATTACTCATTCTCTTTTGCTAGGGGCTAGCTTAAGAATCGTAAGGGGGAAGGGATGTGAACCGTGATGTTAAGTATTGTTTGGCTTTGTGTTGATTAGTATCTTGTTCTTTGTTTGCATTTGCATTTGCACGTTTACTACTTTCTTAGATTTTTTAGGTTGCATTCACTACATTCATCCTAGGATAGTCTTGCATGTTTTATATGGAGTTTATTGCCGTATTTTTTGAACTTTTTTATTGGGTTGATCAACTAACTATGCCATTAATCGTATGCTTCATCTCTATGAATTTGTTTGAGGTTTTTCTCGCTTGGCTTGTCACATTTATGTATTGCACTTAGTTAAGCTTGGTAGTCTCGACATCACTTAGTGGTGTTTTCTCTACTGCAGTTCACGAAGGCCTTTATAATAGGATGATGCATGTTAGGGTCTTATGGTTGTTTTCCCGAGTAATTATGTACCTAAGAGGCAACAAGTCTTCACCATGCTTTGAGATTGCTAAATGCCTAGGAAGGAGGTAGTGCGAGGTTGTGTGATCCTTTATTTATAACCTATTCTTCCGAATAGGTTTGGGGAGGGGGTTGCACCATCACATACTTGTTTTCGTTTTTCATTTCCGTATCGTGAGTTTATTTTTCCTTTTCCATAAAGTTTGTACTCCAACCTATTCTTTCGAATAGGTTTGGGGAAGTCGTGTGAGTCATTTTATTTCTCTTTTTGTTATGCTACTGCTGGCTAAAAAAAAATCGAAAAAAATAAAGAAAAAAGAAGAGAAAAAGAAAAAGCAAAAAATCTGGAAAGAAAAAGAGGAAAAAAAAAAGAAAAGACCCCAAAAAAGCAAAAGAAGGGTCCAAAAAGAAAAAGCCAAATAGTAGTTTAGCAAAGTGTTGAGTCTTGTTTTCAATTCTTGTAATGTTCGTAATCGTGTTGTAATTTTCTATTTTTTATCTTTTTTGTCTGGAGTGTCATCTGTTCTAGACCACCCTCATCCTGCCATTCAGGAAGTGGTGAATAGCTTAAGACTTTACTTTAGAGATGGGTAGAATAGGGGAGTGTTATCTTTTATAGGGAACCCTCCTTCGTTTGATGAGAGCCAGTACTGGTTCGACCTCTTTGAGGGAAAGTCTTAACATGGTGGAACAGCAGTAAGTCCTCAGTTTCATAGGCATGGGACAACCATTTGTATCTTAGCACGCTTCATTACGTCGTCACTGACTAGGTCCAGGTAGAGAATGTTACGAGAGACTATCTTGTCTTGACATAAGTGCTTATGTGGATGTGTGTAAGTCAATCGAGGTATTCTTCAACCTATATTCATGCTTTGATTTATATGGTTTTTGTTCATATGTTTTTTGGTATATTCAGTAGATTAGTTCATTTTATTTGGCATGAGACTCCATTTTGTGTCTTGCATGTTTTTTGCATTAGAGTCGAGCTTAGTTGCTTGAGGACAAGCAAAGGTTCGGTTTGGGGAGTTTGATGAATGTGTATTTTACACTTTCATTCGAGTCTTTTTCACCTATTTTAGCTATCATCTATGTTAATTTAGCTATATTTTAGTGCATTTTATTATAATAGTGTCACGTTTCCCTTTAGATTTTATTTTACAGGTTTTGGTTGAAAATCGAGGATTTCCGGGCAATTATATTGAAGTTGACAAGGAATTGGTGTTCCAGAAGCCTATTTGGAGTATCTGAAGGTTTCCGTATAGGATTTGGAGTCTAGGGGTCGAATCTGGAGGTTAGAAGGCCACTAGAAGTCAGAAACCGAGTCCGAAAAGGGGAAGAAATCCAAAAACGCGTCGATAACGCGGAATTCCGCGAAAAACTCTCCGGGGCGAACCGCCCCAGATGTGGGGCGAACCGCCCCACAGTAATTCGAAGCCTATATATAGTTGCTCAGTTTTCTCCGAAAATCATACTTTTCCAGACCTACTTTCTCACCTTTCTCTGTAGTTTTACGTAGGGACTTCCCAGAGCCTGTTCTGGGGATCCGTAGCTTAGGGGACTCTTTTTCATAGCAGTTTGAAGCTCGTAGGATCACAATTCTCCGGAGATTGACAACCTTGGGTAACTTTGTATCTTACAGTTTATTCTACTTATTTTATTATATCTTTCAACATGTTTTCTTCTATGATTTCTATTGATTGCATGCCTATTATGAGTAGCTAAACTTATCGTTGGTGGTAGTATGTGAATTCTTAGCGAAGGGAAGATAATCATGCTAATGGCTATATCGCGCATTATACTCCGTGTTATTGCTTTATTTCATTGATCAGGCTTAAGCCCAAAATTCTCGTATGTTGTATTAATTATTATGCACAATTGGACCCTCGTCGACCTGTTCGCGAGTTTATCTTCGTAGTGTTGAATAATTACGGAACACAATAGGACAATAGTGCTTGACTTGTCAGAATCGTTATCTTCGTAGTGCTTAATAATTGCAACAAGACATTAGATTGATTCAAAGATCTCCATGCAAGACCGAGGAATTTACGCATGATTATCGACCCGTTATGCTTTGAAGAATCATACTATCACCAATCTCCATTATCTGTTAGAAACCCCTTTGCTATTACGTCTGCTATTTTATATTCTAAATTAGATTTGATAAAGCTAGTTATAGTCCTGAGAGAACGACACTCGAGTCATTCTACTACTACACTACGGTTTACGTTGTAGTTGTGGATTGCCTTTGGCTAATTAACAAATATTATTTGACTGAATCCGGAGCACGACATCCGCGTTCATCAATGAGCTACCTCAATCAAGCAATGCTGAACAAGCAGTTGCTGATGAACCAATCTCAGCAGAGACACAAAATCCCAGTAGTACTGAACAAGTACATACTGAAGAGTCACATGCTGATGAGCAAACATATCCAGATCCAACAAGCAGAAAACCTGTTAATAAATGGATTAGAGATCATCCCTCTACGGATATGATTGACGATATTAATAAACGCCAAGTGACTAGATCCAAAGCTACTCATGGACTTGCTGAAGAAGCAACTGTCGTAGAAGTAGAATTATTGTTCTCTTATTTTGTTTCAGAAATTGAACCTAAAATCATAGAAGAAGCTTTAAAGCATTCTTAATGGATAAAGGCAATGCAAGAAGAACTGGATCAATTCGAAAGGAACAAAGTCTGGAAACTTGTACCACTTGCTGAAGGCAAGAAAGCTATTGGTACAAAGTGGGTGTTCAGAAACAAGCTGAGTGAGTCTGGTGAAGTAACAAGAAATAAAGCATGTTTAGTTGCTCAAGGTTACTGTCAGACTGAAGGATTGGACTATGATGAGTCTTATGCACCAGTTGCAAGATTGGATGCAATTAGGCTTTTCTTGGCCTTTGCTGCTCACAATGACTTCATTGTTTACCAAATGGATGTTAAAATTGCATTCTTGAATGGTGAACTTGCTTAAGAAGTCTACCTAGAACAACCCCCTGGCTTTGAACTTCCCTCAGAAATCAAGATGGTATACAAGCTTCAGAAAGCTGTATATGGTCTAAAGCAAGCACCAAGAGCATGGTATGATACCTTGGCTAAGTTCTTGCTGGAAAATGGTTTCAAGAATGGTGAAGTTGACAAAACCTTATTTACCATGAACCATGATGGTAAAATACTCTTAGTTCAAATTTATGTGGATGACATAATATTTGGATCTAAGGACAAGCAACTTTGTGATGATTTTGCCAAACTCATGACAAACAAGTTTGAGATGAGTATGATGGGAAAATTGAATTATTTCCTAGGATTGCAAGTCAAGCAACTCAAAGATGGAATATTCATAAATCAAGCAAAGTATGCGAAAGAAATGCTCATAAAGTTTAGGATCAAAGAGGAAGAGAAACCTGAAAAGATCCCTATGAGTGTTGGTACCAAATTGGGCTATACTAAAGAGGATAAAAGTGTTGAAGAACACAAGTATAGGAAGCTCATTGGTTCCTTGTTGTATTTAACAGCAAGTAGACCTGACATTCAGTATGATGTTTGTGTGTGTGCAAGATTCCAATCTTATCCAAGAGAATCACACTACAAAAAGGCAATCAAGATACTGAAATATGTCAAAGGTACAGTCAATGTTGGACTATGGTATCCTAAAGATTCTGGACTTGAATTGGTTGGTTATTCTGATACTGATCATGGAGGATCAACTCTTGATAGAAAAAGTACTTATGGAACTTGTCAGTTTTTGGGTACTAGATTAATATCATGGTTCAGCAAGAAATGAACGTATGTTGCCAATTCATCCACTGAATCTGAATACATTGCAGTTGGTTGTTGCACAGCTCAAATCCTATGGATTCAGCAACAATTAAGAGATTATGGTATTTCTGCAAAGAAAACACCAATCTTTTGTGATAATACAAGTGCTATTGCTATCACGCAAAATCCTAAGTTTCACTCTAGGACTAAGCACATTGATATTAGACATCATTTCATTAGAGATCATGTGGAAAAAGGAGATATTGAGGTTGTGAAAATAGGCACCGACGATCAGCTTGCTGACATCTTTACCAAGCCTCTACCAGATAATAGGTTCGCAATGCTAAGGTATAACCTTGGATTGATTGAACTACCTCAATAAAGGATACATCTGGCAGAATGCTGAAACAGGTATTCAGCAAGCCAAAGTATTCTTGTTTAAAAGCTCCGTCCACTGATTTCTTCTAAGAATTGATAAGTCACTACATGTTTGCTGAAACAGGCATTCAGCAAGTAATTCCTTCAAAACGGGTATTTGTTAGGAAACTTGATCACTTGTTGAGACAGGGACTCAGTAAGAGAAAAAAAAACCTTAAGGATTGCTGAAACAGGCATTCAGACAATCAAAGATACTGAAACAGGTATTCAAGTATCAAGGGAATATTCTGGGACGGGAACTCAGAAAAAGAGCAAAACTCATATCTCAGATTTTACCAAAGGATATCTCAAGTACAAAAGTATTTACTGATACGGGAACTCAGAAATATCTTTTAAACTTAAGAAAATACGAGATATCTAAGTAAGGGGGAACTTTCAGCAAGTATCTAGGCTATTTATGCAAACTCGCTGAAAAGATTCTTGTCTATTTCAGCAAGCAATCTAATCCCTTAAAACTCCGTAAAATCAATTTGTGACGTTAACTCGTAATAATCATGACAGGAAATTCAATCGTGGCCGTTGATTAAAAGGAGTTACTAATCTAACGGTTAACAAAACAAAGAGAGAGAGTGCTCTGACGGTTTTAGTTAGTGGGCCACTACGCATTCAATGCAAAAGCTCCACTAACGCCTGTGTTTCTCTGTTTTACCCTTGCTGAGAGCTCAAATCGATTGATTTTCTCACACATCAGAGACACTATATAAAGAAGGAGTTAGAGAAATGACAAAATTGTTTAACTCACATTTCCTTTCTCTGCAAATTTTAGCCTGAATCTACTGTAACTCCGTTCAAAAAGCAAACAATCTCTTTCCGTACAACATTTTTCTTCTCTATAAAAGAAATGGCACCAAAGAGACAGTCTTCTAAGTTCTCAAAGTCATCTAAGGTTGACAGTGCTGAGACACGCACTGCTCCGGTGATTACTCCGGCAACAAACACAACGAAAGTAATGTTGAAAAACGATAGAATATCGGAAAAACCTATGCCTCCGTCATATCTCGACACTGCAAATGCCTCCGTCATATCTCGACACTGCAAAGTGTGAGATGTTGATGCAATGGGGTGGTTTTGCAAAGGAGAAGTACATTAGGTACTTCTATGAACAAGAACTCGATGACGAGAATGAAGAGGCGCTTGAGTTTATCATGCAGCAAGGCCTCATGAACTTTATATCTGCTCGTACTAAGCAGGTGAGCATGATAGACACAATGAAATTCTACAACAATGCAGAAATCCAGTCCCTTCCTGATAGTAAAGGAGTCACTGAAAAAGTGATCTTTACTACAGTTCAGAACACGCAAATCGTCCTGAAATGGACTGATTTAGCGGAAATATTTCAGATTCCAACCACTGGAACTGAAGATGACGTCACTACCACTGACGAAGAAATTGAAGCTTTCTACAGTGACGTCAGAAATGAGAAAATGAAGAAAGGCGAGATTGCTCCCGTGACTTGGACAAAGCACGTTAAGAGAAAGCATCTCTGCCATTCACATGGTCTAGTAGCTCTGCTACTGATAAAAGTTCTGGACTCCCAAGTTTGAGGAATTGACCAAGTAGGCCTGAGAAGATGGCCGCTGCTGATGCATATCCATGAAAATAAAACAAAACTTAATTGGGCTAAGTACATTTTCAACAGGCTTGTTGATTGTGTTACTAAGTTCAAGGTAAAGGTAGAAGACAACAAGGTCTCACCTTCCTTTCCAGTTATGTATGGAATAAAGATATGCTACATCCTTGAACATTTCAGGATTCAGCTGAGAAACCCATTGCCAATCAAGAAGTATGTATGCAATTTGGGAAGATCATTCTACAAGCAGAACGTACCTAAGACTGCTGGCAAGAAACTCGAAAAATCAAAGAAGACAACAGCTGCAAATGTTGTCAGCACAAGCCAGCAAGAAAGGTATACAACAGCTGCAGATGTCACCACTCAGCAACTTAGAGATGAAACTGCTGTAGATGGTGGTGACAAAAATGAAACTGCTGTAGTTGATCAACAAGGTACGTGTACAACAGTCGTTGCTGAAAATGCAACTACTGACGCCTCTGGGAAACTGGAGATATCTAACAAGAAAAAGAGGAAAGCTGATGATGACACTCAGACTGCAGCGTCATCAGCAAACCCCGTACCAAAGAGGAAAAGGACAGGCAACACAAGGAAGAAAACACTGGCTCGCAAGTCAGTCCCTGTTGTCCATGACCTCTCAGACAATTCCCAGACAATTGCTGAAACGCAATTGCCAGTAGATGTTGACAAGGTGGTTACTGAAGCCTATGTCAGCAACATTGAAGTGTTTGCGGAAGCCTTCAATGATCGACTCAACGTTGATCCTTCTACTGAGAACAGACCACAAGGCAGTGGAAATGGAATTCCTGCCCAAGTCCCAGATATCTACATTGTAGATAATCCAGATGATCAAACTCTGGAACCAGCAAGTGATATTGCTGCTGATTTGCAAAATGCGGCACTTGCTGATGCTGCTGAAAAGATGGTTGCTGAACAAGCAATTCATAAAGTTGTTGAAACCCCGGTTGCTGAAGAACCAGTTGCTGAGACAGCAATGGTTCAAGTTCCAGAAGTTACTGAAACACAAGAATCACTATTCAACGACGCATCTCGTGATGCTGAGAATACTGGCCCAAGTTCACCAAAGACATCAATCGACAAAGTCCATCTTGTACTGGAAGCTATAAGCCAACAAATGGAGTTGGAGATTGAAGAATCATCCAAGAAATCCATTGATGTCTTCATGACAAGCAGTGAGCTTAAAGGTCATGATGCTTCTGCTCAACTTGTCATTTCAGAGACAAGGGAGAATGCTGAAACCGCGCAGCTTTCTCAACAGAGCAAGACAAGAAGTCTGCTGAAGAAACAGTCCAAGAATATGAAGAAACTGTTAATGCTGAAAGGACTGAGCCACAACGAGTCCTTCTTCAGCAGGTAGATAATTCAACCATCCGTAAAACTTCAAATTCTGAAACTTATTCTTTTGCTAATATAATATTATCTCTACAGACTTCTCAAGATGCAAGTCAGATGGTTGCTGAAGCCTCTGCACCAGAATCAACACTCCCTGCTCAGCAGGTAGTTAATGTTTTTGGTAATAAAACTAAGTCTGACAGCTTAGTACTTGTATCTAACTCAAATTTTTTTCAGGATGAACAAATGGAGGATGCTACTCAAGCTCCTCAAGGAATGGAAATTGTACAACATGAGATTGCTGAATCTCAGCAGGTAATTCATGTTTCAGCTTTGAACTCTAAAGAAATTATCCAAACCAATCCGGATCTAAATTTCATTCTTTTTCAGGCTCAAAAGGAGACCACTGAAGTGGTACTCATCACTGAAGATCAACAAGTGAGTTCCGAGGAACTGTACTTGAACTTCAAAAAGACAACTTTGTCAAGAGTTGCTAAGTCCGTGAGCAACTGGCAAAGATACAGGCGAATGGATTTCTCTGATCTCCATCTTCATCTTTCAAACGAGAAAAAGAGATCTTCTCTGCTAAAGCTCGAGACATTCGTTCACTCCATCCTCCCTGAAGAAATGACATATTCTCAGCAAATGAGCTCGAATCTGATTGCTCAAATTAGAGAGAATATGAAGGCTAAATTCAAGAGTGCCTCTCCAGCTGAACAAGCTGTGATGCTCAAGGGTTTCTTTGTACCCGTGGTGGCTTATCCCCACAAATCAATGAGGAAGAGGAAGTGACGAGTGTTGCTTTGTACAAGCACCTCGAGTTAGTAATTCTGACCGATGATGATGAAGAGGAAGAAGATGAGAACATTCCTACTGATCCCAGTGATGATGAAGGGAAAGATTCCAAGGACAAGAAAGACGATGATGATGACAATCAAGGTCCAAGTCCTGATGCTGGAGGATTAAGGTTGATAGTTGCTGAAAATACTCAACAAAACAATCAGCAAGCTGAACAACCACAACCTCAGCATGAATCTCAACCTGCTCCTACTGCTGAAAATCAAGCACCTGTACAAGGTGCTGATACTGAAGAAGAATATGTGATGAATGTGTATTTTACACTTTCATTTGAGTCTTTTTCACCTATTTTAGCTATCCTCTATGTTAATTTAGCTATATTTTAGTGCATTTTATTAGAATAGTGTCACGTTTCCCTTTAGCTTTTATTTTACAGGTTTTGGTTGAAAAACGAGGATTTCCGGGCAATTATATTGAAGTTGACAAGGAATTGGTGTTCCAGAAGCCTATTTGGAGTATCTGAAGGTTTCTGGATAGGATTTGGAGTCTAGGGGTCGAATCTGGAGGTTAGAAGGCCACTAGAAGTCAGAAACCGAGTCCGAAAAGGGGAAGAAATCAAAAAACACGTCGAAAACACGCAAAATCCCGAAAAAAGCTCCCGGGCGAATCGCCCGGGGCGTGGGGCGAATCGCCCCACACCAGGCGACTCGCCCGGTGTGTGGGGCCCTTCTCCCCACACAAATTCGAAGCCTATATATAGTTGCTCAGTTTTTCTCCGTTTTTCATACTTTTCCAGACCTATTCTCTCACCTTTATCTGTAGTTTTAGGTAGGAACTTCCGAGAGCCTGTTCTCGGGGTTCATAGCTTAGGAGATACTTTTTCATAGCAGTTTGGAGCTTGTAAGATCGCGATTCTTCGGAGACTGACAACCTTCGGTAACATTGTATCTTACAGTTTTTCTACTTATTTTTATATATCTTTCAATATGTTTTCTTCTATGATTTCTGTTGATTGCATGACAACTATGAGTAGCTAAACTTATCGTTGGTGGTAGTATGTGAATTCTTAGCGAAGGGTTGATAATTATGCTAATGGCTATATCGCGCATTATACTCCGTGTTATTGCTTTATTTCTTTGATCTAGCAGAATCGCTATCTTCGTATTGTTGATTAATTATTGCACACAATTGGACAATAGTGTTGACCTATCAGAATCTATATCTTCGTAGTGTTGAATAATTACGGAACACAATTGGACAATAGTCTTTGACCTATCAGAATCTATATCTTCGTAGTGTTTGATAATTACAACAGGACAATTTATTGATCAAAGATCTCCATGCAAGACCGAGGAATTTATGCATGATTATTAACCCGTTATGCTTTGAAGGACCATACTATCACCAATCTCCATTATGTGTTAGAAAAACCTTTGAAGGACCATACTATCACCACTTTTTTCTTATGAAAAGGAAAAATAAACTCACGGTACCGAAATGAAAAACGAAAACAAGTCTATGATGGTGTAACCCCCTCCCCAAACCTATTTGTAAGAATAGGTTATAAATAAAGGATCACACAACCTCACACTACCTCCTTTCTAGACATTTAGCAATCTCAAAGCATGGTGAAGACTTGTTGCCTCTTAGGTACATAATTACTCGGGAAAACAACTATAAGACCCTAACATGCATCATCCTATTATAAAGGCCTTCGTGAACCGCAGTAGAGAAAAGACCACTAAGTGATGTCGAGACTACCAAGCTTGGCTAAGTGCAATACATAAATGTGACAAGCCAAGCGAGAAAACCTCAAACAAATTCATAGAGATGAAGCATACGATTAATGGTATAGTTGGTTGATCTACCAAATAAAAGAGTTCAAAAAATTCGGCAATAAACTCCATATAAAACATGCAAGACTATCCTAGGAAAGCAGTAAACGTGCAAATGCAAAAAAATTCACGAGTTTATCATAAGCAAGATAAGTATAGAGATAACCAGCGATAACCTCCTCCCCAAACCTGAACGTCGTCGCTCGTCCCGAACGTCGAAAGTGGATCCAAGGTGAGAGCTAATGCTTGTATAAGTGACCTATAATACTCAATCAAACTCGTGAGATAAAATCTAAAGCGGTAAAGAAAGCGATAAAATCTCGGGGTTGCCTCCCGGATAGCGCCATTGTTTAAAGTCTTTGACTCGACTCCTGTCCGCGCCTATCTCTTCTTTCTGCGGGTACTAGACTTCCCCTTCATCGATCTCCTCCTCATGCCACGAACCTGTGAATAAGAAAGAATATAGGCTGCTAGTCGCTTTCTTTACTGCTTTATTGCATGCATTCATTCTTGAACAATTTGCTTTTCATATGTGAATTTGTTCGTCTCTGTGTCGTATGTGCATATTTTATCCGTTTGCATTCGCATTTGCACGTTTACTGCTTTGTTAGTTTTTTAGGTTGCATTCACTACATTCATCCTAGGATAGTCTTGGATGTTTTATATGGAGTTTATTGCCGAACTTTCTTAACTTTTTTATTGAATAGATCAACTAACTATGCCATTAATCGTATGCTTCACCTCTATGAATTTGTTTGAGGTTTTTCTCGCTTGGCTTGTCACATTTATGTATTGCACTTAGTTAAGCTTGGTAGTCTCGACATCACTTAGTGGTGTTTTCTCTACTGCGGTTCACGAAGGCCTTTATAATAGGATGATGCATGTTAGGGTCTTATGGTTATTTTCCCAAGTAATTATGTACCTAAGAGGCAACAAGTCTTCACCTTGCTTTGAGATTGCTAAATGCCTAGGAAGGTGGTAGTGTGAGGTTGTGTGATCCTTTGTTTATAACCTATTCTTTCGAATAGGTTTGGGGAGGGGGTTGCACCATCATTAGACTTATTTTTCGTTTTTTATTTCTGTATTGTGAGTTTGTTTTTCCTTTTCCGTAAATTTTGTACTCCAACCTATTATTTCGAATAGGTTTGGGGAAGTCGTGCGAGTCATTTTGTTTCTCTTTTTGTGGTGCTACTTCTGGCTAAAAAGATCGAAAAAAAAAAAAAGAAGAAAAGAAAATTCCAGGAAAAAAGAAAAAAAAAGAAAAAAAAAAAGAAACTGGAAAGAAAAAAAGAAAAAAAAGAAAAGACCCCAAAAAAGCAAAGAAGGGTCCAAAAAAGAAAGCCAAATAGAAGTTTAGCAAAGTGTTGTTTCTCATTTTCCAATTCTTGTAATGTTCGTAATCGTGTTGTAATTTGCTATTTTTTTTTTCTTTTGTTTGAGTGTCATCTGTTCTAGACCACCCTCGTCCTGCCATTCAGGAAGTGGTGAATAACTTAAGACTTTGCTTGAGAGATGGGTAGAATAGGGGAGTGTTATCTTTTATAGGGAACCCTCCTTCGTTTGATGAGAGCCAGTACTGGTTCGACCTCTTTGAGGGAAAGTCTTAACTTGGTGAACAGCAGTAAGTCCTCAGTTTCATAGGCACGGGACAACCATTCGTATCGTAACATGTTTCATTACGTCGTCACTGACTAGGTCCAGGTAGAGAATGTTACGAGAGACTATCTTGTCTTGACATAAGTGCTTATGTGGATGTGTATGAGTCAATCGAGGTATTCTTCAACCTATATTCATGTTTTGATTTGTATGGTTTTTGTTCATATGTTTTTTGATAGATTCAGTAGATTAGTTCATTTTATTTGGCATGAGACTCCATTTTGTGTCTTGCATTGTTTTTTGCATTAGAGTCTAGCTTAGTTGTTTGAGGACAAGCAAAGGTTCGGTTTGGGGAGTTTGATGAATGTGTATTTTACACTTTCATTTGAGTCTTTTTCACCTATTTTAGCTATCCTCTATGTTAATTTAGCTATATTTTAATGCATTTTATTAGAATAGTGTCACGTGTTCCTTTAGCTTTTATTTTACAGGTTTTGGTTGAAAAACAAGGATTTCCGGGCAATTATATTGAAGTTGACAAGGAATTGGTGTTCCAGAAGCCTATTTGGAGTATCTGAAGGTTTCCGAATAGGATTTGGAGTCTAGGGGTCGAATCTGGAGGTTAGAAGGCCACTAGAAGTCAGAAACCGAGTCCGAAAAGAGGAAGAAATCAAAAAACGCGTCGAAAACGCGCAAAATCCCGAAAAAAGCTCCCGGGCGAATCGCCCGGGGCGTGGGGCGAATCGCCCCACACCAGGCGACTCGACCGGTGTGTGGGGCCCTTCGCCCCATACAAATTCGAAGCCTATATATAGTTGCTCAGTTTTTCTCCGTTTTTCATACTTTTCCAGACCTATTCTCTCACCTTTCTCTGTAGTTTTAGGTAGGAACTTCCCAGAGCCTGTTCTGGGGGTTCATAGCTTAGGAGATACTTTTTCATAGCAGTTTGGAGCTTGTAAGATCGCGATTCTTCGGAGACTGACAACCTTCGGTAACATTGTATCTTACAGTTTTTCTACTTATTTTTATATATCTTTCAATATGTTTTCTTCTATGATTTCTGTTGATTGCATGACAACTATGAGTAGCTAATCGTTGGTGGTAGTATGTGAATTCTTAGCGAAGGGTTGATAATTATGCTAATGGCTATATTGCGCATTATACTCCGTGCTATTGCTTTATTTCATTGATCTAGCAGAATCTCTATCTTCGTATTGTTGATTAATTATTGCACACAATTGGACAATAGTGTTGACCTATCAGAATCTATATCTTCGTAGTGTTGAATAATTACGGAACACAATTGGACAATAGTGTTTGACCTATCAGAATCTATATCTTCGTAGTGTTTGATAATTACAACAGGACAATTTATTGATCAAAGATCTCCATGCAAGACCGAGGAATTTACGCATGATTATTAACCCGTTATGCTTTGAAGGACCATACTATCACCAATCTCCATTATCTGTTAGAAAAACCTTTGCTAGACCGACTGCTGTTTTTATATTCTAAATTAGATTTGATAAAGCTAGTTATAGTCCTTAGAGATCGACACTCGAGGTTATTCTACTGCTACACTACGGTTTTCGTTGTAGTTGTGAATTGCCTTTGGCTAAATAACAAATTTATTTGACTGATCCGGACCCGACAAATCCGCGTTTCGTCAATATGCCAGAAAAAGGGCTGCCTTGAAAAATGGCAAGAGTCCAATTTCTGATGCCAAGGTCACTGATACAAACCTTGATGATGATGATGAATTGGATGAAGATTACCAACGCGCTCTACAGAACAGTCTATTGATCCATGCAAGGCATACGCTCGATCTAGAAATTGGTCAACCTTCAGGAGTAAGACCAAAGGAAGTCCCCTCCCTTCCATTTACTACTGGCGAAACTCCAGTAATTGAGTCTCAAACTCAATTAAAACTAACTACTGGCGAAACTCCAGTAATTGAGTCTCAAACTCAATTAAAACTAACTACTGGTGAAACTCCAGTTGTTGAGTCTGAAGTGTTGCCATCAGCAACCACTCAACCAAAAGGAAGTGAAGCTGCTGACTTAGGTTCCAAGGTTGCTGACCTTGATGAATCTGAGGATGACGATGACTTATCAGCAAATGAGGATGAACAATCCAAAAGAGACCCAAAAGTGGTTCAAATTCCTCATCCTGATTACATAAATGATCTAGACGATGGTCTAAGAGGAGAATTGCTGATAAAGGATGATCAGTTTGCTTCAGAACTGAAAGTTCATTCCTTGACTCCACACCTAGTGTCGTTCCCAAGAGTTGAGGAGTTTACTCCTAGAATTTTGGAACTGAAGAAAGTCCATGATGCCTGCAAAGCAGAAAATGAGTCATTGCTTGCTGAGAGCCCGCTTGATTTTGGAAAAATTTTGGCTACAGTGCTGAGACGCACTACTACTCTGACAATAGAAAAAAAAGACATCAATCTTTATCACAAGAGCTATGAAGAAGATGTAAGTCAAGCACTCAGACTAGCAAAGACCGCTCTCGTGAAGGCTCAGACTTTCATGGATGATAAGGCCGCAACAGAAAAACGACATGAAGAGAACATGGTGAATATTCAAAAGGAGTTGTCAAAAATGACTTCTGATCAGCAACAAATGATCATGAAGTATAACAGCTTAAGCACTCTTGCTGAAAACTGCAATGAGTTCTATTCTCTGCACATCACTCCGATGTTGCAATCCATGTCTAAGGGGGAAAAGAAAAATACCAGAAAGAGAAACCAAACCCCTCCTACTGTTGATGAGCCACTGCCCTTAGAACCTCTTGCTGAAAGAGAGCAAAGTTCAAAAAGGCAAGCAGAATCTGAGTTGAATTCAGCAAGTACCAAAAAGAGAAAAACTGCTGCTGAAACTCAAGATTTTTGTCATACTGAAAGTCATCAAAATCTGAATGAAGATGATGACAATCAGACAATAGCTCAAGCCGTAAGAGCTAGACCCTTAACAGCATTAACTCCGTTTGGCCATTCAAAGCATTTCTCGTCTGACTCTTCAGCAAGAGATCAAGACAATGCTAAATCAAGAAGAATAAGGCAAAGACAGGAAGAAAAGAGGCTGGCCAGCATTGCTATTGGCTCCGGCATCGAATATACAAAGACCAACAATGATGAAACCACTCAGAATGTGATCAGAAACATTCATGGTTGCTGGATCTTAAAGCTGGAAGATTTGCTGGTGAATGAGTTCTTTCCTACAGCCATATTGAACCAAATGTTCACATGGATTGAACTCAAGGTCCAAAGGAAACAAAGGGAAGAATCCCTCCCAAGAAACGTTGCTGGGAAATGGTTGAATCTTGAGGTCTCAGTAAGAAGAACTGCCATTGGTAAGACTTATAAACAAGAACCAAATTTGATAAAACCACCTGGCATTGCTTATTACTCTGACCCAATAACCAAGAAAACAAAGAAGAGACTTGGATTGATTCCTTATGAGTACTTCTATCTCACTGCTAAGGATCAAGAAGAAGATCTTCTCTGGCTAAGAAAGATTCATCCTAAAAGCATTTCGGATACACAGCTTCTCCATGCCAGCAATTGGGGCATGCATTTGTGGGTAACTCAGTACATGGAAATGAATGCTGAAAAGCATCATCATACTGCCTGCAAACATGCAAGAATTCTTCAACTACAAGTCCGTAGGCTTCTGGAAAACTACGAAAAGGACTGTGTTGAATTTACTGCACTTGCTGAGAAGAGTGTAAGAGAGATTTTGAGAAAATCTTCTGGAAGAGCTTAATTCTCTGTAATAGTTTTTGTTAAAGTTTTGTTTGCTGATTCAGTTTAAGTTATCTCTGCTACTTCTTGTAAACTTCTGAAAGATAACTATCAGCAATGAAACTTTCGACTCTTATTGGTTTTTGATTATGCAATTTACTTATGATTACTGTTTAATTATTCAAGTATGCTTGCATTAATCAACTGATTTATTCAACATCAGAAACCTCTAAAAGGGTAACAATTAATTTAGCCATGGATTGCTAACATCAAAAAGGGGCAAATTTGTTAGGAAACTTGTAATTTTGATGAGCAATTAACCATGCTAAATTAAGGAAAGTCCAGTAACTAGTACTCTTAAGGTCCATAGGAATTTAGAATTTTAAGGACATTGTAAAAGAGGAACGTTTGCTGAAGACTTAGAATAGGTGCTAGATAGGTTGGTTTTAAAGCTTATGATGTATCTTGTTTTCTGAAAAGAAATACAAATTATTGAAGCATTTGCTGATGATATAGTTTGTTTGCTTTGTTTTTACAAACAAACTATTGAAGCATTTAGCACCGCTCAGAATCTTCAAGATTTTGAAGATCTGAAAACTTGAAGATTTCGAAGATCTGAAGACTAGAAGATTTTTGAAGACTGGTATCTACAAAGGCACATGTTGCTTAGAAAGTGGAAACTTCGGCAACAACATTGCATAAGTGAAAATCTGAACGACAGAGTAGGTTATGCTTGCTGAAACTGAGACTGACCACTTGCTAATGGAACATATGTGACCTCTTGCTGAAAGTACTTATATTTGCGCTCCAATGTTACTGTTTGAATTCTATTCAAATAAGCATTAAATGCAAAGCATGCATGCGAAGGACATGAAGACTAGAAGACAAACAAGGACGCTGCTGAAAGTACAAAAGCAAGATAGTGACATTTTAAGGAACAAAAGCCTTAGGATTTGAAATTCAAACGGCTCCTTATTTGCACTATAAATAGAGGTCATCCGGCAAAGAATTGAAGTGTGTCAACAACGTGATCATACTCTCACTTGTGCTTAAACTCACAAACCCTTCAATACTCTTACTGCCATTGATCCGTTCCAAGACTTTAAGATTGAAAAAGGTACTTGTAAAGAAGTAGAATTTACACTACTAAGAAATTAGTTAAATGTTCTTTATTTCTTTTAAACAAGAACAAGTCTTGACACCAGAAACCATCAAACTTGTTTACTGCAAAGTATTCAAAGTTGTGTTTCTTAGATTACTTGCTGTAACTGAATAAGTAATAATTAAGTTATCTCATCCCGAACCTCTCTAACTGAAAATACACCCTTTCAGGCGTGATATTCAGGGGGAACTTAATCGAGCATAGTTTTGCTGATTAAAAGTACCAAGTTTGGTGGAGAACAAGGTTGCGTTCTCTAGATTAGGTTGGAGACAAAGCAAGTGTGCTTTGGTTTCTGTTTGAATCGCTCTAGATAGGAGTTGTAAGGAACCTCAATCTTATCTTAGTGGATTCAGTCATAGAAAGGACAAAGTGGATTAGTTGAGAGATTACGCCACTCTCAGATACCACTATAAAAGTGTTTGTGTGATTTACTTACTCTATTTGGTTTTCAGCAAATCATATCTATCTGTACACTGTCACTCACATCACTTGCTGAAACCTTTATTTACTGAAAAAGTACTTATTGTATCAAAGACTTCCGCTCTCTGATTTTAAGTATCAGCAAAGCTAGTTACTGCAAAGTAACTTGTGCTTGCTGAGAAAGTTAAGTATCAACAAACTCATTACTGAAAAGTAATAAGCACTTGCTGAGAAAGTTTTAAACGACGAAAGTTTGAAAAGACTATTCACCCCCCCCCCCTCTAGTCTTTTCTTGTTGTTTAAAGGGACCAACACACATGCTGATGAGCAAACTTATCCAGATCCAAAGAGCAGAAAACCTGTTAATAAATGGATTAGAGATCATCCCTCTACGGATATGATTTGTGATATTGACAAACTCCAAGTGACTAGATCCAAAGTATCTGCTACTCATGGACTTTCTGAAGAAGCAAATGTCATAGAAGTAGAAGCTTTGTTCTCTTGCTTTGTTTCAGAAATTGAACCCAAGACCATAGAAGAAGCTTTAAAGCATTCTGAATGGATCAAGTCAATGCAAGAAGAACTGGATCAATTTGAAAGGAACAAAGTCTGGAAACTTGTACCCCTTGCTGAAGGCAAGAAAGCGATTGGTACAAAGTGGGTGTTCAGAAACAAGCTGAGTGAGTCTGGTGAAGTAACAAGGAACAAAGCACGTTTAGTTGCTCAAGGTTACTGTCAGACTGAAGGATATGACTACGATGACTCTTATGCACCAGTTGCAAGATTGGATGCAATTAGACTTTTCTTCGCCTTTGCTGCTCACAATGACTTCATTGTTTATCAAATGGATGTTAAAAGTGCATTCTTAAATGGTGAACTTGTTGAAGAAGTCTACTTGGAACAACCCCCTGGCTTTGAACTTCCCTCAGAAACCAAGATGGTATACAAGCTTTAGAAAGCTGTATATGGTCTAAAGCAAGCACCAAGAGCTTGGTATGATACCTTAGCTAAGTTCTTGCTGGATAATGGTTTCAAGAAAGGTGAAGTTGACAAAACCTTGTTTACCATGAACCATGATGGTAACATACTCTTAGTTCAGATTTATGTGGATGACATAATATTTGGATCTAAGGACAAACAACTTTGTGATGATTTTGCTAAACTCAAGACAAAAAAGTTTGAAATGAGTATGATGGGTAAATTGAACTATTTCCTAGGATTGCAAGTCAAGCAACTCAAGGATGGAATATTCATAAATCAAGCAAAGTATGCGAAGGAAATGCTCATAAAGTTTAGGATCAAAGAGGAAGAAAAACCTGAAAAGATCCCTATGAGTTTTGGTACCAAATTGGGCTATACTAAAGAAGATAAATGTGTTGAAGAACACAAGTATAGAAAGCTCATTGGTTCCTTGTTGTATTTAACAGCAAGTAGACCTGACATTCAGTATGCTGTTTGTGTGTGTGCAAGATTCCAATCTGATCCAAGAGAATCACACTACAAAAAGGCACTTAAGATACTGAAATATGTCAAAGGTACAGTCAATATTGAATTATGGTATCCTAAAGATTCTGGACTTGAATTGGTTGGTTATTCTGATACTGATCATGGAGGATCAACTCTTGATAGAAAAAGTACTTATGGAACTTGTCAGTTTCTAGGTACTAGATTGATATCATGGTTCAGCAAGAAGCAAACCTGTGTTGCCAATTCATCCACTGAATCTGAGTACATTGCGGCTGGTTGTTGCACAGCTCAAATCCTATGGATTCAACAACAATTAAGAGATTATGGTATTTCTGCAAAGAAAACACCAATCTTTTGTGACAATACAAGTGCTATTGCTATCACGCAAAATCCTAAGTTCCACTCGAGGACTAAGCACACTGATATTAAACATCATTTCATTAGAGATCATGTGGAAAAGAGAGATATTGAGGTTGTAAAAGTAGGCAGTGATGATCAACTTGCTGACATCTTTACCAAGCCCCTACCAGATAATAGATTCGCAATGATAAGGTATAACCTTGGATTGATTGAATGACCTCAATAGTAAGGGATACAATTGGCAGATTGCTGAAACAGGCATTCAGCAAGCCAAAGTATGCTTACTTGTATAAAGCTCCTTCCACTGATTTCCTCTAAAAAAGGAAATGATAGTTAACTACATGATTGCTGAAACAAGCATTCAGCAAGTAATTCCCTCAAAATAGGTATTTGTTAGGAAACTTGATCACTTGCTGAGACGGGCACTCAGTAAGGGAAAAACCTTAAAGATTGCTGAAACGAGCATTCAGACAATTAAAGATACTGAAACAGATATTCAAGTATCAAAGGAAAAACCAAATACGGGAACTCAGCAAAGAGCAAACACACTTCTCGGATTTTACCAAAGGATATCTCAAGATAAAAAGAATTTACTGAGACGGGAACTCAGAATGTCTTTTAACTTAAAGAAATATGAGATATTTGATTAACGGGGAACTTTCAGCAATTACAAGGCTTGTTACCTAAAAACGTAAGTGCCAAAGTCAAATTTGTCCAACTTCGCTGAAAAGATTCTTATTTACTTCAGCAAGCAATTAGCTCTGCGGTAAAAAGGATCAAATCCCGTGAATCAAGGTAAAATCAATTTGTGACGTTAATCGTGGCACGGATAAACTCGTTGTTAATCATGACATGAAATACAATCGTGGCCATTGATTTAAAGTAGTTTTTGATCTGACGGTTAATATTACAAAGAGAAAGTGTGCTCTGACGTTTTTTGTTAGTGGACCACTACGCATTTAATGCAAAGGCTCCACTAACGCAGTTGAATCTCTGTTTTACCCTTGCTGAGAACTCAAAACCGTTTGAGCTTCTTGCACACCAGAGATACTATATAAAGAAAGAGTTAGAGAAAGACAAAATTCTTTAACTCACATTTCCTTTCTCTGCAAATTTTATAGCCTGTGCCCTGAATTCACTGTACCTCCGGTCAAAAAGCAAGTTAATCTTTTTCGGACATTTCTACCGCTATATAAGAAATGGCTCCAAAGAGAAATTCCTCCAAGACCTCAATGTCATCAAAAGCTGATAGTGCTAGGAAAAGCACTACTCCGGTTGTAACTCCGACAACCAACACAGTGAAAATTGTGTTGAAAAACGACCGTATAACGGAGAGACCCATGCCGCCTGCGTATCTTGACACTGCAAAGTATGAATAGATGATGCAATGGGACGGATTTGCCAAAGAGAAGTATATAAGATACTTCTACGAACAAGATTTAGATGAAGAAAATGAAGAGGCACTAAACTTTATAAATCAACAAAGCCTTCTTTTCTTCATAACTGCTCGCCCTAAGAAAGTGAGTATGTTAGATGCCATGGAATTCTACAACAATGCAGAAATCCAAACTCTCACTGATGGACAAGGAGTCACTGAAAAAGTGATTTCTTCCACAGTTCAAGGTGTGCAAATCATCCTGAAATGGATTGATTTAGCCAACATCTTTCAAATTCCAACTACTGGAACTGAAGATGACATCACTGCCACTGATGAAGAAATAGAAGCCTTCTACAGTGATGTCAGAAATGAAAGAATGAAGAAAGGCGAGATTGCTCCCGTGACTTGGACAAAGCACGTAAAAAGGAAGCATCTTTGCCATTCACTTGGTCTAGTAGCTCTGCTACTCATCAAGTCTTAGACTCCCAAGTTGGAGTAATTGACCAAGTAGGCTTGAGAAGGTGACCATTGCTGATGCATATACAAGAGAACAAAACTGAGCTCAACTGGGCTAAGTACATTTTCAACAGACTTGTTGATTGTGTTATTAAATTTAAGGTAAAGGTCTCACCTTTCTTTCCAGTTCTGTATGGAATAAAGATATGCTATATCCTTGAACACTTCAGGATTCAGCTGAGAAACCCATTGCCGATTAAGAAATCAGTATGCAATGTGGGAAGAGCCTTCTACAAGCAAAATGGACCTATGCTTGCTGACAAGAAGTTAAAGAAGACAACAACTGCAAATGTTGTCATTATTGGTCAGCAAGACAGGTATACAATAGCTACAGATGTTGCTGAGACTGAAAATCAGTCCATGAATGCAACTGCTGTAGATGGTGATCAACAAGGTAAGTGTGATAGTGTATATGTCCTAGAGACAGTCTTTATTAAGGGCATATATGTACTATTACACAGGTCAACGTAATATAATATATGTTTGTTTGTTTGACTATTGAGTATCGCTTTCGTATTTATATTACACCAGGCATACAACATGCCATATCTCTATTCCTGTCTGTATTGATATCAAACATGTCCCCTCGGATAGATGACCGATCACACAGATAGTGGGAGCTATGTGAGTTATCATCTATCCCAAACTCTCCCTAGTCGAGGTTCATCTCGGATGTAGGGGTCTGAATGAACCAGGTGAGACTAGTATGCGTGGAGGTTATACTTGTTAGAGCAAGTGTGAGTCGATCCCACGGCCACGGAACGGATTGTTCGACAATCTAGAAACGTACCCATAACTCCGCATAGTTGTTCAAAGGGTGATTACCGAACAATGGAAGTACCCACCGGAAACTCCCATCGATGTATACTCTACACCGAAGTGTCTATGGGAACCGGAAAGTATACGATGTGATGCCAGTCGTCCTTTGGACTTACAGGACTTTATCATCACATTTGTTGCCCCATATCCTTGGTGGACCCGTCGATGTCAGCTCTGAATAAGCAGTTGACCCAAGATCGGATCCAGGATTATGGATACATACAAATGGGGGTGATAAGTGATTCTGTGAAGGATTCATCTCTCACGTGTAGCACAGGAGAGCACTGCTCATAGTCGTTCATAGTTTGATTGGTTAAACCGCTGGCCAGCGTATCAATATTATTACGATAGTCATAATAGATATTGGATTCACCAAGCAACTCACCGAAGACGCCCGTGGATGTATTATTGGGATAGACACATCATCGATCCTAGATGCATTCGAGTCAGTCAGATGAAGGGACGTTACCATCGCCGCGTTAAGCGCAACATACTTCACAACGAAAGGGTTTGCTTTGAGAAACCTCTCAAACATCCTCATGTATTAATATTTCAAATGGAACCGTCTAGGAATTCCATGTTGCCTAGTGTAGCACTTCCTTAATACAATGAGGCCCTATGGGTCACACTATGTGGTGATTCAGCTTATCCGAATATCCTTGAAGATGGAATCGCAATTAATTTAGAATTAATTGTTATTGCTGAATTATAACTGATTTGGAATTAATTATAATTATTTGTGGCTCAATTAATAATTTGGAATTATTAATTGAATTGATTGATTAATTATATTTTATGTAAATACAATTGAAGATTATATTTTAGAAATATAATAGAGGTTTGATTTGAAAGGATATATTAATTTAGAATTAATATATGCACATGGGCAAAATCTACTTAGAGTTTGAATTGCCTTCGAATTATAAGTGGGTCCCAACATACCACCCTCGGTCGGCCGCGTGTAGTAGTAGTATGGGAGGGAGATTTAACTCCTTCCCATATTAGAAGTCAAGGGTTAAGTTAGATTTTCCAAATTGAGTTCTAACTTAATTGGGAATGAATCTAGACTTAAATTGGTTTCCTTGTGCAATAAGAATTAGAGTTCTTATTCCTTTATGAAGTCTAAAAGAATATTCTTTAGACTTCGATTGACTACTATATAAGTAGGTCATTAGAGAGCTTTTTCAATGCCGAATTCTTAGAGAATTATTCTACCTTTCTTAGAGAAAATAAAAAGCTCTCCCCTACCTCTATACCCTAGCCGCGCGCGCCACTCTCCACCGGAGGAAAATCGTCGCCCCATCTTCTTGACCACATAAAGAATATCCTAGCATTCTTTCCGATAAGTTGTTCATCCGTGGATACCAAGGTTGAGGTTCAAAGAGCTGGAAACTAACTTTTATTGTCTTGCAGATAATCACAGTATTGCAGATATCTTCGACTTCGACGAAGGAGAAGATTCACCGGACTATTACGAAGACTTCATCGATTGGCATATTGATTCAATACCTATTCTTGCTTTTGGAGTATTGTAAGTCTTCTGATCAATGTGTTTATTATATACGTTATATGCATGATCAATTAATCTGCATGTTAAGAAAATTTTTGAAATTCCACTGCGTACCCTAGGGGTAACTCTGAACATATTTTCTTACATTGGTATCAGAGCCAAGTTAATTGATTATGTATATACGTATATATGTTATGTGATTATGTAGTTTATGTGGATGCAATTGATTCTATGATTAATTCGATTTTCAAAAGTTTTGTTTTTATATTAATTTAGAATTTATATTTAAAAAAAAAAAAAAGAATAACTTGGCTCTGATATACATATATACATATATATATATATATATATATATATATATATATATATATATATATATATATATATATATATATATATCCAGCCTACGTGACGCATGCACGCGCCCTAGGGGACGGGATTCGATCCCGTCCCCGTATATTATTATATATATTTATTTAATTTTTCCTGGTAGGACCAAAAATTGAATTTTTAGAAATTTGAGGATTGAATTTTATATTTGGAATATAAATATGAATTAATTATAATTATTATTAACTAGAGGGGTTAAATTTAATTAGTATTAAGTGGAGGGTCCTATTTGTGATTTATCAATTTATTTTTTATTACAAATAAATCTTTCTACTTTTTAATTTTGAATTTAACACCTCCAAGGTTTGGAAAATTACAATTGAGTCCTTTGGGTTTTCGAAAATTGCTACCTGGTCAATAGAATTTTCGATTTTTCAATCAAGTCCAAATTTTCAATTTATCATAGAGAATATAAGTATGGAATTATAATTTTAATAATGAAATTATGAAGTCATTTGGCATCCACATAGGCTACTACTTGTTTGTTTGCTCGATATGCTATTGTTTGACAATGCATGTTTAAATACCACGTATTTTACTTTCCGTTCGACCGCTATGCATGCGAGGGTAGGCGGCGCCCTCTTATTTGTCGGACCGCATATTTTTATGAATGGGTAGGCGGCGCCCATTATGTGCTTGACCGCGTTTAGAACTAGAGTGGATAGGCGGCATCCATTACGTGTAGACCGCTCATGCATGATGGGTAGGTGGCGCCCCTATTTGTTTGTAGATGACTGATAACAACCCTCAAGCTACAAGCCCCAACCAATATAAGTGCAGAAATATGTATACGTATGTGTTTCTGAGATGCTTTCCATGGGGTGCTTTAATTCTAAACTTTCATTGCGTTTCCCTGTATTGGCGACCTCGTCTTGCAGACTCACAGTGATCGTCAGATTAGAGTAAGCCTATGGTTATATACTGCATATTGTATCTAGCGACCTCAATAGGTACAATATGTAGAGCGTCTAGTTGAATTAGATTTAACACCCAAGAGTTGCGTGATGCAATTGGATAGTCCTACCGGTCATATATGTTATGCGACCAGCCCCCGTTGGAGTATAGCATAGTATGGATTTGGATCTTGTCCACTACGATAACTTGTTGGACATTACCCGTATGTTTGTTTTGTGGGCAATCATATGTGAAAATAGTGGAAACTAAACAGCTAAAGGACCTTGTTGTTTAGTTATGTTGACTGTGTATTTTCAAATAGTATTTCAATAGTTGTTTTATTATTTTCGTTCTATATTATTTCTCCTTAGTAAAACCGAAATGGCGAGTATCTCGCTCCGTGCTATCTTAGAGAAGCAAGGTTTGACCGGACCAAACTTCCTAGATTGGATCAGGAATATTTGTTTGGTGCTGAGGTACGAAAAGATTGAGTACGTCTTGGACGAGGCTATTCCCGTGTGTCCCGAGAATCAGACTGCCGATCAAGTTGCTGCTTCGAATCAAGCCAACAAGGAAAAGGCTGATAAGCAAGAAGAGGATGCTAAAACCGCGCAGTGTATTATGCTGGCGGCAATGAGCAATGAGCTGCAGAGACAACATGAAAGCATGTTGTCGTATGAGATGCTGAAGCATCTTGAGTCGTTCTTTAAGACGACAACCAGAAGTGTTGAATTTCATTTGATCAAAGAGATACACAGATGCAAGCTCAATGAAGGAGGGAACATGTCTCAACATGTTCTCAAGATGATTGGTCTCTTTGAGAAGCTTGCCGATGCCGGTGTCAAGCTGGAGAATAAGATCATGGTGATCTTTGTCCTTCAATCATTGTCGAGTTCGTATTCGCAGTTCATCATTAACTACACCATGAATGCGAAAGACGTGACACTGCTCGAGCACCATAATCTGCTGAAGACATATGATCAAACTCTTTCTAAGAAGGAGAAATCGATCATGTATGTTGGACAACCGTCTAACCCAAACCCGAGAAACAAAGGTGCTAAGGGTAAGGGAAAGTCGGGAGCCATGGCTAACACTTCGAGTGATAGGCCTAAGCGTCTGAACCAGAGAAAGAAGCTCAAGAGGAGTGGAACGGTACGCACAGATGAATGTCTTTTCTGTAAGCAGAAAGGGCATTGGAAGAAATATTTCCCTAAGCTAAGGGCAGATCAAGCTAAGAAGCCGTTGGCTTCTAGCTCAGGTATGTTTGTTATTGAAATGAACATGATTACTTTTGACTCCAATGGTTGGTTATTAGATACAGCTTGTGGCTCACACATTTGTAATAATGTGCAGGGGCTAATTGAACACAAGCTAGTCAAGCAAGGTGAAATCGACTTGCATGTTGGGAACGGCAATCCAGTTGAAGCCAAACGCGTTGGACGCTGCAAAATAGATTTACCATCAGGACAATGTTTAGAACTTGATAACGTTTATTTTGTTCCATCCATTGTCAGAAATATTATTTCCATTCCATTGTTGGACAATTTGGGTTTTTCCTTTCGTTTTGCTAATAATACTTGTTATTTTTCACTAAATGACCAGTATTATGGAAAACCTCGCTTAGTGAATGGTTTATATATTTTGCAAAGTAGTCTACCTATATTTCAAATACATAACAAACAACCGTCTTCAAGTAGGAAGAATAATCCATCTTATCTATGGCATTGTCAGCTAGGCCATATCAATGAAACACGGATTCAAAGACTAAGGAAGTTGGACTACTTAGAACCATTTGATTTCGAATCATATGGTACATGCGAATCATGTGTTAAGGGTAAGATGATGAACAAACCCTTTGTTGGACAAGGTGTTCGTGCCACTCGCTGCTTAGAGCTCATACATACCGATGTATGTGGACCTTTTTAAGTCCAAGCACGTGGAGGTTATTCTTACTTCGTTACCTTTACTGACGATTTCTCAAGGTATGGATATATTTATCTTATGAAGTATAAATCTGAGACCTTTGGGAAATTCAAGGAGTTTAGGAATGAGGTCGAGAATGAATTGAACCTAAGGATAGTCAGTCTTCGATCAGATCGAGGAGGTGAATACCTTAGTGAAGAATTTGTCGACTACTTGAAGAAGAATGGAATTCAATCGCAATGGACCCCTCCTGGAACACCACAATTAAATGGTGTGTCTGAGAGAAGGAATCGAACCCTACTAGACATGGTGAGATCAATGATTGGATTCTCGACTCTTCCAAAATATCTATAGGGATATGCGCTACAAACTGCAATCTACATTATGAACCGTGTACCATCTAAATGAGTGGAGAAAACTCCTTTTGAGTTATGGAAAGGAAAGAAGCCCTCACTGGGCTATCTTAGACCATGGGGTTGTCCTGCGATAGTCAAATTGTTGCTCACTGATAAGTTAGGTGCCAAGGGTGTCAATGTTTATTTCATAGGCTATCCTCGTCAGACGAGAGGCTATGAATTCTATCATGCTGAAGATCACAAGGTGATAGTATCTAGAAACGTCAAGTTTTTAGAAGCAGAATACCTCGAAGAAGAGAGGTTAGATGATATGATAGAACTTGAAGAAATTCAAGACTTTGACACGCGCGAACATGAGTTCTCTAAATCTTCTGATTTGGACTCAAGTTCAGTGGGAGCTTTCGAAGCAGAAAAGGGTAATGATATGACACTTTCTAGGCATGTCATAGTCAGTGGGAGTCATGTGATTAGATCAACAGTTTAAACCACACCAATAGAACCTGTTGTCAATCAACCTGTGCAACAAGTTGCACAAGAGCAGCCTCCCGCTAGGGAACAGGGTCATAGCACGCGAACGCCTGCATCAGTGCCCACTGATAATGTTCGTGTTACACGAAGCCAGAAAAGAAAAGCACCAGAAACACCGACAGAAGCACCAGTCGAGCTCAGTAGGTCGAAGAGGATCCCAAAAGGACCTCAGAAGCAAAGCCTTATGATAGAAGACATCAATGAACTTGATGTTGGCTTATCAGACCGGGAAGACCTCGAGACCTACAAAGAGGCAATAAATGATATTGACTCAGACAGATGGCAAGAGGCCATGGAATTGGAAATAGACTCCATGTACCTGAACCAAGTTTGGAGCTTGGTAGGCTTGCCCCAAGGGGTTAGACCTATTGGGTGCAAATGGGTCTTTAAACGAAAGACAGATGCCGATGGCAAGGTACAAACGCACAAGGCTAGACATGTGGCGAAGGGCTACACACAAAGGTATGGCATCGATTACGATGAAACCTTTTCACCGGTAGCAAAGTTGAAGTCTATTCGAATTCTACTTGCGATAGCTGCCTACTATGATTATGAGATTTGGCAGATGGATGTAAAGACTGCCTTCTTCAATGGCAACCTTGAGGAAAAGGTCTATATGGTACAGCCGGAAGGTTTTATTAGTAAAACCAGGCCAACTGTTGTATGCAAATTACAGAGATCCATCTATGGGCTAAAGCAAGCGTCTAGGAACTGGAATATATCCGCTTTGATGAAGCTATCAAATCGTTTGACTTCGTCAGAAGCGTAGAACATCCCTGTGTCTACACTAGGCACAGCGACAAGGGAGTCCTTTTCATGATCATTTATGTTGATGACATTTTGATCATGGGAAACAATGTCTCTATGGTAGAAGAGACTAAACTTTTGTTATCAAGTACCTTTTCAATGAAGGACTTGGGTGAAGCGAACTACATCCTAGGGATAAAGATCTATAGAGATAGGTCCAAGAGGATGTTAGGATTGACACAGTCCACCTACATCGACAAAATACTGAAGCGTTATAAGATGGACGACTCAAAGAGAGGATTTCTCCCAGCTAGGCATGGGATCGTGCTATCAGTTAAGGATAGTCCTAAAATTGATGAAGAAAGAAAGGCAATGAGTCGTGTGCCCTATGCTTCGGCAGTAGGGTCTATTATGTATGCAATGAATAGCACAAGGCCAGATGTGGCATATGCGCTTAGTGTCACTTGTCGACACCAACAGAATCCAGAAGTACCTCACTGGACTGCTGTAAAGAACATTCTTAAGTACCTTCGACGGACTAAGGAAATGTTCTTGGTGTTTGGTGGAGAACCAGAATTAAAGATGTCTGGTTATGTCGACGCTAGATTTGAATCAGATCCTGATGACTTTAAGTCACAGACAGGATACATATTCAAATTGAACGGAGGAGTTATCTGTTGGAAGAGTTCTAAGCAAGCCACGATTGCTGACTCAGCCACAAAAGCCGAGTACATTGCTGCATCAGAAGCATCGAAAGAAGCTGTATGGATTTCAGAGTTATTGAAGGAATTGAGGGTTGTTCCTGCTCCAAGTCCAATAACGATATATTGTGACAACACGGGCGCCGTCGCTCAAGCCAAGGAGCCTAGATCTACAAACAAGAACAAACATGTACTTAGAAAGTATCACGTTATACGTGAGATTATTGATAGAGGAGAAGTTAGTATATGTTAGGAAACTTGTAATTTTGATGAGCAATTAACCATGCTAAATTAAGGAAAGTCCAGTAACTACTACTCTTAAGGTCCATAGGAATTTAGAATTTTAAGGACATTGTAAAAGAGGAACGTTTGCTGAAGACTTAGAGTAGGTGCTAGATAGGTTTGTTTTACCGCTTATGATGTATCTTGTTTTCTGAAAAGAAATACAACCTATTGAAGCATTTCATGATGATGTACTTTGTTTACACAAACAAACTATTGAAGCATTTAGAACCGTTCAGAAACTTGAAGAATTCGAAGATCTGGAGACTAGAAGATTTCTGAAGACTGGCATCTACAAAGGCACATGTTGCTCAGAAAGTTGAAACTTCAGTAACAGCATTGCATAAGTGAAAATCTAAACGACAGAGTAGGTTGTGCTTGCTGAAACTGAGATTGATCACTTGCTGATGAACATTTGTGACCTCTTGCTGAAAGTACTTGTATTTGCGCTCCAATGTTACTGTTTGAATTTCATTCAAATGAGCATTAAATGCAAAGCATGCACGCGAAGGACATGAAGACTAGAAGACAACAAAGGACTCTGCTGAAAGTACAAAAGCAAGATAGTGACATCTTGAGGAACAAAAGCCTTAGAATTTAAAATTCAAACGGCTCCTTATTTTCACTATAAATAGAGGTCATCCGACAAAGAGTTGAAGTGTGTCAACAACGTGATCAAACTCTCACTTGTGCTTAAACTCACATACCCTTCAAATACTCTTTACTGCCATTGATCCGTGCCAAGACTTAAATCTTGAAAAAGCTACTTGTGAAGAACTATAACTTACACGGCTAAGAAATTAGTTAAGTGTTCTTTCTTTCTTTCGAACAAGAACAAGTCTTGACACCAGAAACAATCAAACTTGTTTACTGCAAAGTATTCAAAGTTTTGTTTCTTAGATTACTTGTTGTAACTGAATAAGTTATAATTAAGTTATCTCATCCCAAACCTCTCTAACTGAAAATACACCCTTTCAGGCGTGATATTCAGGGGGAACTTAATCGAGCATAGTGTTGCTGATTAAAAGTCCCAAGTTTGGTGGAGAACAAGGTTTCGTTCTCTAGTTAGGCTGGAAACGAAGCAAGTGTGCTTTGGTTTCTGTTTGGATCGCTCTAGATAGGTGTTGTAAGGAACCTCAAACTTATCTTAGTGGATTCAGTCCTAGAAAGGACAAAGTGGATTAGTTGAGAGATTACGCCACTCTCAGATACCACTATAAAAGTGTTTGTGTGATTTACTTACTGTATTTAGTTTTAAGCAAAGCATATCTATCTGTACACAGTCACTCACTTCACTTGCTGAAACTATCACTTAGTAACAAAGCACTTATTGTATCAAAGACTTACGCTCTTTGATTTTAAGTATCAGCAAAACTAGTTACTGACAAGTAACTTGCGCTTGCTGAGAAAGTTAAGTATCAGCAAACTCATTACTGAAAAGTAATAAGTACTTGCTGAGAAAGTTTTTAAACGACGAAAGTTTGAAAAGACTGTTCACCCCCCCCCCTCTAGTCTTTTCTTGTTGTTTAAAGGGACCAACAAGTGGTATCAGAGCTGGAGGTTCTTTAACCTTCAACACTGAACCTAGATCCCCTTTGGTGCTTTCCGTAAATCACTCTCCCTTGATCAGTTTGGTAGTCTTTTGCTGACAGGATGTCTTTAGGAGATGCTCCCTTGCTGAAGCTGGAAAACTACGAAAAATGGCGAAACAACATGATGCTACATCTTGAGGCCATTAGTGATGAGATGGTTACTGTCATTAATGATGGACCTATCAAAATCACTAAGGTTGAAAGAAGTTTTCCTCACAAAACCACAGAAGCTGGAAAGGAAACTATCTTAGGCGAACCAGTTGATACTGTCGTTCCAAAACCAAGAGAGGAATGGACTTCCGACGAAGCCAAGAGATTCCGTCTTGATGGCCAAGCAAGAAACATCATCATTCGATCAACTCCAGATACTATACAGTGCAAACTGTGGGGTGCTAAAACTGCTAAGGAAGCTTGGAAAATGGTTCAAGATCTTTGTGCTGGATCTGACAAAACCAAGGAAAACAAATTCGAAGTGCTGAAGTTAAAGTTCCAGAACTTTAAACAAGGTACAAATGAGTCACTGGAAGACTTGGACTTCAGATTCACAACTCTAGTTAGTGAAATGGCAGCCTTGGGTGTTGGAAATCTTTACTCAGATTCTGAGAAGGTGAAAACCATCATCAGAAGTTTGAACCAAGAATAGATCCACACTCAGAACTTCTACTACAATCAAGGAATGCCAGACATTACACCAAGGAATCTGACTCAGAAAGTGAAGACGAGATTGACCTTGACAAGATTCAAGGAGAAAACGAAAGATTTGAGAAAACTCTGAGCAAACAGTAAGAGAGACTACAGATTGCTGAAAGTCTGACCAAGCAGACTACTGAAAAGTATGTCTTGCTGAAAGAAGAGACAGAAGAGAAGGATGCTGAAATAAGGCGTCTTAAGAAGTTGATTGCTGAAGCTACAGAGAAGAATTCTCAAATGGCATTAGAATTGGAAGAGTATCAGTCCTCAATTCTAAAGTTACTTGCTGAAATCCAAGAGATGAAAAAGATGAAAATCAATTTCAAATCTTATGCTGATGCAAGTAATACGCTGACTGAACTAAACTCTTACTTGAGAGATCCATCTTAGAAAGAAGGTTTAGGTGCAACGTATGAAGGTGATGACGTAATAATCTTGAGTAAAGACAAATCACCGATTTCCTTTGTACGTGCTATTGATAGTGGTCAACCAGAACTCTATCAGTTTGGTCAATCTAAGGTTGCTGAAAAATGCAATCAAGTACCTACGACCGTAAAGCCCGTTGTTGCTACTCAAAGTAACAAGACTTTAAAAGGAAAACAGATTGCTGAGAAGCAAACTGTAAAGAAAAAGGATGTTGTAAAGCATTCCGCCAAACAAGTTGCTGAAAAGCAATTTGTTAAGTCAAAAGGCAAGATTACTAAAAGTAATCAGAAGACCTTTGTTGACAAACCTGAATCAAGTAAGGTTGCTGACACAAAAGCTCAGCATTCTCCGAAAAGTGGACTAGGTTTCAAAACCAATCAAAGTCAACTTTTTCACGAGTATAAGCAAAGTCAGCAAAGATACTTCAAAGAGATGAACAAACTCAAGCCTAAGAGTTCTGAAAAGACTCAAAATGCTAGGGCTAGAAGGAACCTTGCTAGAAAAGAACTTACTGAAAAGTATGTTCAGCAAAAAGGTCAACCGAGCAAGACACCACATCAGAAAGTGGACTTGATCAGCACGAATCAAAAGTCTTTCAGCTCAAAACCTTTTAGTTCCTCAGCAAGTAGAAAACAAGTCAAAGTTGAAAAACTTAAGACTTGGGTTTCCACTGGACGCATTCTTGAACATGTTAATGGACATCCAATATTGGATAATTAACTTGTTTGCTCTTGATTGTGCAGACTTCAGCCACGGAGACAAACGATGCAATCTGGCACTTTGACAGTGGTTGTGGAAAGCACATTACGGGCAACAAGAATAACCTTATGAACTATAGACGGTGGTCTAAAGGTTTGCAGGTGGAGGCTCTGGTTCTACAAAAGGCTATGGTGACGTGAAGTTAGGATGCATTACCATTACGGGGGTTCTTTATGTCAAAAATCTTAAGTCTAATCTTTTCAGCATGAGTCAGTTTGCTGACAAAGGATACTTCATCAAAATCAAAAGTGATGAATGTAAACTTATAGATTTCGAGACAAAGAAGTTTATTATGATTGCAAGAAGATCAGGAGGCTTGTACACCGTAGATTAGTCTTCAGTAATCGTTGAAAAATGCCTTGTCTCAGATCACGATTGCCTTGCTGAAAAAGCATGGTTATGGCATAAACGAACAAGTCATCTAAACTTCAAGACGCTAAATAAGCTGTCTAAAAAGGCACTTGTAGTTGGATTACCTAAGGTTACTTTTAAGAAGGATGGTGTTTGCAATGCATGTCAGCAAGGAAAGCAAACCAAATCTTCTTTCAAGAACAAGGCAGTACCTTCAACTACAAAACCTTTACAACTCTTGCACATGGACTTGTTTGAATCTTCTTCAACAAGCTATGCTGGTAAGAAGTATGGTCTAGTGGTGGTAGATGACTATTCAGGATTCACTTGGGTAATATTTATCAAGCACAAATCTGAAACAAGGACTGAAATACCTAACTTGCTGAATAAGCTTGAAGTCATGAAAAATGACAAGGTAAAAGTCATAAGGACAGACCATGGTACTGTGTTTGTAAACGAGTACATAACTGAGTATTAAACTTTAAAAGGCATACAACATCAGTTATCCTCAGTAAGGACACCACAACAAAACGGTATTGCTGAACGAAAGAATCGTACCCTAAAAGAAGCCGCAAGAACAATGCTTGCTGACACTGAAATAAGTGAGGCTTACTGGGTTGAAGCAATTAATACCGCCTGTTATACTCAAAACAGATGTTTGATTACTAAGGAATACAACAAAACTCCATATGAGTTGTTCGTTGGTAGACCTCCTAATATCACTCATCTAAGAGTATTTGGTTGTGAGTGTTTCGTTCTTAATAACGGTAGAGAATACCTAAGAACATTTCAACCAAAGGCAAACGAAGCGATATTTCTTGGTTACTCCCTGCATAGTAAAGCTTATAGAGTTTACAACAAAAAGGCACAAAAGATCGAAGAATCAATGCATGTTGTATTCTACGAAAAGACACTAGGAGTGCCTGCTGAAGAAGAAATATCAGAATGTATGAAAAAGCTAATCATACATGAGCAAAGAACTGAATCTAATGTTAGGCAAATCAAGTCAATTGAACTAAATGATGATTCTGACAATGACTCGCCTCCCCCAAGTCATGACAAGATAAATGTAGTTCACAACAAAGAATTTCCAGCAAAAGACGCAGTTGCTCCGGAAGTTGCTGAAACTACGCAACCTCCCGTGCCTGCTGATGAGCTACCACAATCTAGCAATGCTGAACAAGCAGTTGCTGATGAACCAATCTCAGCAGAGACACAAAATCCCAGTAGTATTGAACAAGTACATGCTGAAGAGTCACATGCTGATGAGCAAACATATCCAGATCCAACGAGCAGAAAACCTGTTAATAAATGGATTAGAGATCATCCCTCTACGGATATGATTGGTGATATTGATAAACGCCAAGTGACTAGATCCAAAGTTTCTGCTACTCATGGACTTGCTGAAGAAGCAACAGTCGTAGAAGTAGAATCATTGTTCTCTTGCTTTGTTTCAGAAATTGAACCTAAAACCATATAAGAAGCTTTAAAGCATTCTGAATGGATCAAGGCAATGCAAGAAGAACTGGATCAATTTGAAAGGAACAAAGTCCGGAAACTTGTACCACTTGCTGAAGGCAAGAAAGCTATTGGTACAAAGTGGGTGTTCAGAAACAAGATGAGTGAGTCTGGTGAAGTAACAAGAAACAAAGCACGTTTAGTTGCTCAAGGTTACTGTCAGACTGAAGGATTGGACTATGATGAGTCTTATGCACCAGTTGCAAGATTGGATGCAATTAGGCTTTTCTTGGCCTTTGCTGCTCACAATGATTTCATTGTTTACCAAATGGTTGTTAAAAGTGCATTCTTGAATGGTGAACTTGCTGAAGAAGTCTACTTAGAACAACCCCCTGGCTTTGAACTTCCCTCAGAAACCAAGATGGTATACAAGCTTCAGAAAGCTGTATATGGTCTAAAGCAAGCACCAAGAGCTTGGTATGATACATTGGCTAAGTTCTTGCTGGACAATGGTTTCAAGAAAGGTGAAGTTGATAAAACCTTGTTTACCATGAACCATGATGGTAAAATACTCTTAGTTCAAATTTATTTGGATGACATAATTTTTGGATCTAAGGACAAGCAACTTTGTGATGATTTTGCCAAACTCATGACAAACAAATTTGAAATGTGTATGATGGGAAAATTGAATTATTTCCGAGGTTTGCAAGTCAAGCAACTCAAAGATGGAATATTCATAAATCAAGCAAACTATGCGAAAGAAATGCTCATAAAGTTTAGGATCAAAGAGGAAGAGAAACCTGAAAAGATCCCTATGAGTGTTGGTACCAAAATGGGCTATACTAAAGAAGATAAAAGTGTTCAAGAACACAAGTATAGGAAGCTCATTGGTTCATTGTTGTATTTAACAGCAAGTAGACCTGACATTCAGTATGTTATTTGTGTGTGTGCAAGATTCCAATCTGATCCAAGAGAATCACACTACAAAAAGGCACTTAAGATACTGAAATATGTCAAAGGTACAGTCAATGTTGGATTATGGTATCCTAAAGATTCTGGACTAGAATTGGTTGGTTAATCTGATGTTGATCATGGAGGATCAACTCTTGATAGAAAAAGTACCTCTGGAACTTGTCAGTTTTTGGGTACTAGATTAATATCATGGTTCAGCAAGAAACAAACCTGTGGTGCCAATTCAAATACTGAATCTGAGTACATTGCGGCTGGTTGTTGCACAGCTCAAATCCTATGGATTCAGCAACAATTAAGAGATTATGGTATTTCTGCAAAGAAAACACCAATCTTTTGTGATAATACGAGTGCTATTTCTATCACGCAAAATCCTAAGTTCCACTCAAGGACAAAGCACATTGATATTAGACATCATTTCATTAGAGATCATGTGGAAAAAGGAGACATTGAGGTTGTAAAAGTAGGTACCGATGATCAACTTGCTGACATCTTTACCAAGCCCCTACCAAAAGATATCTCAACAATAAAAAGAATTTACTGATACGGGAACTCAGAAATGTCTTTTAAACTTAAGAAAATATGAGATGTCTAAGTAAGGGGGAATTTTCAGCAAGTAACAAGGCTATGAATGCAAACTCGCTGAAAATATTCTTGTTTATTTCAGCAAGCAATCAAATCCCATAAATCTCGGTAAAATCAATTTGTAACATTAATCGGGCACAGATAAACTCGTAATAATCATGACATGAAATACAATCGTGGCCATTGATTAAAAGGAGTTATTAATTTAACGGTTAACATTACAAAGAGAGAGAGTTCTCTGACGGTTTTTGTTAGTGGGCCACTACACATTTAATGCAAAGTCTCCACTAACGCCTTTGTTTCTCTGTTTTACCCTTGTTGAGAACTCAAATCGATTGAGTTTCTCACACATCAGAGACACTATATAAAGAAGGAGTTAGAGAAATGACAAAATTCTTTAACTCACATTTCCTTTCTCTGCAAATTTTAGCCCGAATCTACTGCACCTCCGGTCAAAAAGCAAACAATCTTTTTCGTACACTTTCTCTTCTATATAAAGAAATGGCACCAAAAAGCCAATCATCTAAGACCTCAAAGTCGTCTAAGGTTGACAGTGCTGAGAAACGCACTTCTCCGGTGACTACTCCGACGACAAATACAGCGAAAGTTGTGTTGAAAAACGACAGAATTACCGAAAAACCTATGCCTCCTTCATATCTTGACACTGCAAAGTGTGAGATGATGATGCAATGGGGTGGTTTCGCAAAAGAGAAGTATATCCGATACTTCTATGAACAAGAACTAGACGTTGACAATCAAGAGGCGCTTGACTTTATCAAGCAGCAAGGCCTCATTCATTTTATAATGCTCGCCCTAAGCAAGTGAGCATGTTGGATACAATGGAATTCTACAATCATGCAGAAATCCAGTCCCTAACTGATAGTCAAGGGGTCACTGAAAAAGTGATCTTTACTACAGTTCAGAACTCACAAATCGTCCTGAAATGGACTGATTTAGCGGAAATCTTTCAGATTCCAACCACTGGAACTGAAGATGACATCACTGCCACTGATGAAGAGATAGAGGCCTTCTATAGTGATGTCAGAAATGAGAAAATGAAGAAAGGAGAGATTGCTCCCATGACTTGGACAAAGCACGTTAAGAGAAAGCATCTCTGCCATTCACTTGGTCTAGTAGCTCTGCTACTAATCAAAGTCTTAGACTCACAAGTTGGAGGAATAGACCAAGTAAGCTTGAGAAGGTGGCCGCTGCTGATGCATATCTTATGAGAACAAAACGGAGCTCAACTAGGCAGAGTACATTTTCAACAGACTTGTTGATTGTGTTACTGAATTCAAGGTTAAGGTTGAAGACAACAAGGTCTCACCTACCTTCCCAGTCATGTATGGGCTGAAGATATGCTTTATCCTTGAACACTTCAGGATTCAGCTGAGAAACCCATTGCCAACCAAGAAATCTGTATGCAATGTGGGAAGAGCCTTCTACAAGCAGAATGTACCTAAGACTGCTGGCAAGAAACTTGAAAAATCTAGGAAGACAACAGCTGCAAATGTTGTCAGCACAAGCCAGCAAGAAAGGTATACAACAGCTGCAGATGTTACCACTCAGCAACTTAGAGATGAAACTGTTGTAGATGGTAACAGACATGAAACTGCTATAGATGGTGATCATGCAGACACCACTACACCTGTTGCTGAAAATGCAACTACTGACGCCTCTGCTGAGAAACTGGAAAAATCAAAGAAGAAAAAGAGGAAAGCTGATGATGACACTCAGACTGCAGCGTCATCAGCAAACCCCATCCCCAAGAGAAAAAGGACAAATAACCCAAGAAAGAAAATACTGGCTCGCAAGTCAGTACCAATTGTCCATGATCTCTCGGACGATTCCCAAGCAGTTGCTGAAAAGCAAACTCCAGTAGATGTTGACAAGGTGGTTACTAAAACCTATGTCAGCAATGTTGAAGTGTTTGCGGAAGCCTTCAACAATCAAATTAATGTTGATCCATCTACTGTGAATAGACCACAAGGCAGTGTAAATGAAATTCCTGCCCCAATCCCAGATATCTACATTGTAGATAATCTTGATGATCAGACTCTGGAACCAGTGACTGATATTGCTTCTGACATAAGAACCGCGACACTTGTTGAAGCTGCCGTTGCAGAAAAGATGGTTGCTGAACAAGCAACTCATCAAGTTGCTGAAGAACCAGTTGCTGAGACTGCAATGGTTCAAGTCCCAGAAGTCGCTGAAACAACACAAGAAGCATTATTCGACGACGCATCTCATGATGCTGAGAATACTGGACCCAGTTCACCAAAGACATCAATTGACAAAGTCCAGCTTGTAGTGTAAAAAATAAGCCATCAAATGGAGTTGGATATTGAAGAAACATCCAACAAATCAATAGATGTTTTTATGACAAGCAGTGAGCTTAAGGGTCAAGATGCTTCTGCTCAACTTGTCATTTCAGAGACAAGGGAGATTGTTGAAACTGCACAGCTTTCTCAAACAGAGCAAGCAAAGAAGTCTGCTGAAGAAACAGTCCCAGAAACTGAAGAAACTGTTAATGCTGAAAGGACTGAGCCACAACCTGTCCTTCTTCAGCAGGTAGTTAACTCAACCATCAGAAAATCTTCAATTTTTGAAACTCAATCTTTTGCTAATATTATGATTTCTCTACAGACTTCTCAAGATGCAAGTCAGACGGTTGTTGAAGCCTCTGCACCAGAATCAACACTTCCTGCTCAGCAGATAGTTAAAGTTTTTGGTAATACAACTAAGTTTGACAACTTAGTACTTGTATCTAACTCACATTTATTTAAGGATGAACAAATGGAGGGTGCTTCTCAAGCTCCTCAAGGAATGGAAATTGTACCAGCACAAACAAGTGTGCAACATGAGCTTGTTGAAACTCAGCAGGTAAATCATGTTTCAGCTTTGGACTCTAAGACAATTATCCAAACCTTTCCTGAACTAAATGTTATTCTTTTTCAGGCTCTAAAGGAGACCACTGAAGTGGTTCACATTACTGAAGATCCAAAAGTGAGTTCAGAGGAACTTTACTTCGACTTCAAAAGAACAACCTTGTCAAGAGTTGCTAAGTCTGTCAGCAACTGGCAAAGGTACATAAGGATGGACTTTTCTGACCTTCATCTTCATCTATCAAACGAGAAAAAGAGATCTTCTCTGCTGAAGGTCGAGACTTTTGTCCACTCCATACTTCCGGAAGAAATGTCATATTCTCAGCTAATGAGCTCAAATCTGATTGCTCAAATTAGAGAGAATATGAAGGCCAAATTTAAGAGTGCCTCTCCAGCTGAACAAGCTGTGATGCTCAAGGGTTCCTTTGTACCCGTGGTGGCTGATCCCCACAAAATCATTGAAGAAGAAGAAGTAATGACTGTTGCTTTGTACAAGCATCTCGAGTTGGTTATCTTGACTGATGATGATGAAGAGGAAGAAGATGAAAACATCCCAACTGATCCCAGTGATGATGAAGAGAAATATTCAAAGGATAAAAAGGACGACGATGATGACAATCAAGGTCCTAGTCCTGATGTTGATGGACTCAAACTGACAGTTTCTGAAACTGAGAAGCAAGACAATCAGCAAGCTGAACAAACACCAACTCATCATGAATCTCAACCCACTCCTGCTGAAACCAGTAATCAAGCACCTGTACAAGGCGCTGATACTGAGGAAGAATACGCCAGAAAGTGAGCCGCTTTGAAACTTGGCAAAGGCAAGCTTTCTGATGCCGAGTTATCTTTACTCGATGCCAAGGTCACTGATCCAAACCTTGATGATGAAGAAGAATTGGATGAAGATTACCAAAACAGCACTACAAAACAGTCTCCAAATTCATGCAAGGCACACGCAGAATTTGGATATTGCTCAATCTTCAGGAGTAAAGCCAAAGGAAGTCCCCTCCCTTCCACTTACTACTGGTGAAACTCCAGTAATTGAGTCTCAAACGTTGCCCTCAACAACTACTCAATTAAAACTTACTACTGGTGAAACTCCATTCGTTGAGTCAGAAGCGTTGCCATCAGCAACCACTCAACCAGAAAGGAACGAAGCTACTGATTTAGGTTCCAAGGTTGCTGGCCTTGATGAATCTGAGGATGAAGATGATCTATCAGCAAATGAGGATGAAAATTCCAAGAAAGACCCCAAAGTGGTTGAAATTCCTCCTCCTCACTACGAAAATGGTGAAGGAGATGACTTGAGAGGTGAATTGTTGTTACAAGATGATCAATTTGCTTCAGAGCTCAAAGTTCATTCCTTGACCCCAAATCTAGTGCCGTTTCCACGTGTGGAGGAGTTTACTCCAAGATTTTGGCACTTAGGGAAGTCCACAAAGCCTGCAAAGCAGAAGATGATGCACTGCTTGCTGAGAGCCCGCTTGATATTGGAAAAATATTGGCTACAGTGCTGAGACGCACTACTACACTTACAATAGCTCAGAAAGACATTAGTCTTTATCACAAGAGCTATGAAGAAGATGTAAGTGAAGCACTCCGGCTAGCAAAGTCTGCATTAGTCAAGGCTCAGACTTTCATTGATGATAAGGTCCAAACAGAGCGCAGACATGAGGAGAATATGGTGAGTATTAATCAAGAATTGTCAAAGCTGACCTCTGATCAGCAAGCAATCATTATGAAATACAACAGCCTAAGTACTCTTGCTGAAAATTGCAATGAGTTCTTCTCTTTGCAGATTACTCCAATGATGCAGTCCATGTCTAAGGGGGAAGATAAGCAAAAGAGAACTTCAAGGAAGAAAACCCCTACCCCTGTTGATCGCCACTGACCATAGAACCTCTTGCTGAAAAAGAGCAAAGTTCTAAAAGACAAGCAGAATCTGAGTTGAATTCAGCAAGTCCCAAAAAGAGAAAAACTGTTGCTGAAACTCAAGAATTCTGTCACACTGAAAGTCATCAAGATCTGAATAAAGAAGATGATGATGATGATGACAATCAGACAATAGCTCAAGCCATAAGAGCTAGACCAATTACAGCCTTAACTCCGTCTGGCCTTTCAAAGCATTTCTCTTCTGACTCAAGATCTTCAGCAAGAGATCAAGACAATGCAAAGTCAAGAACAAGAAGGCAAAGACAGGAAGAAAAGAGGCTGGCCAGCATTGCCATTGGCTCCGGCATTGAATATACAAAGACCAGCAATGATGAAACCACTCAGAATGTGATCAGAAACATTCATGGTTGCTGGATCTTAAAGCTGGAAGACTTGCTGGTGAATGAGTTCTTTCCAACTGCTATACTAAACCAGATGTTCACTTGGATTGATCTCAAGGTGAAAAGAAAAGAAAGGGCTGAGTCCCTACCAAGAAATATTGTTGGGAGATGGTTGAATCTAGAAGTCTCAGTAAGAAGAACTTCAATTGGTAAGTCCATAAAGCAAGAACCTGATTTGATAAAACCATTTGGAATTGCTTATTACTCTGACCCTGTGACCAAGAAAACAAAGAAGAGACTTGGATTGATTCCTTATGAGTATTTCTATCTCACTGCTAAGGATCAAGAAGAAGATCTTCTCTGGCTAAGGAAGATTCATCCTAAAAGCATTTCAGATACACAACTTCTCCATGCCAGCAATTGGGGCATGCATTTGTGGGTAGTTCACTACATGGAAAAGAATGCTGAAAGGCATTATCATACCGCCTGCAAAAATGCAAGGATTCTTCAACTACAAGTTCGTAAGCTACTTGAAGATTACGAAAAGGACTGTATTGAATTCACTGCACTTGCTGAGAAGAGTGTAAGAGAGATTTTGAGAAAATCCTCTGGAAGAGCTTAACTCTCTGTAATAGTTCTGCTCAAGTTTTTATTTGCTGATTTTGTGTAGTTATCTCTAATCGTTCCTGTAAACTTACAGAAAGATAACTATCAGCAATGAAGCTTTTGACTCTTATTGGTTTTTGATTATGCATTTACTTATGCTTACTGTTTAATTATTCAAGTATGCTTGCATTAATCAACTGATTTATTCAACATCAGAAACCTCTAAAAGGGTAACACTTAATTTAGCCATGGATTGCTAACATCAAAAAGGGGGAAATTTGTTAGAAACTTGTAATTTTGATGAGCAATTAACCATGCTAAATTAAGGAAAGTCCAATAACTATTACTCTTAAGGTCCATAGGAGTTTAGAATTTTAAGGACATTGTAAAAGAGGAACGTTTGCTCAAGACTTAGAGTAGGTGCTAGATAGGTTAGTTTTACCGCTTATGATGTATCTTGTTTTCTGAAAAGAAATACAACCTATTGAAGCATTTGCTGATGATGTACTTTGTTTACACAAACAAACTATTGAAGCATTTAGAACTGTTCAGAAACTTGAAGAATTCGAAGATCTGAAGACTAGAAGATTTCTGAAGACTGGCATCTACAAAGGCACATGTTGCTCAGAAAGCGGAAACTTCAGTAACAACATTGCATAAGTGAAAATCTAAACGACAGAGTAGGTTGTGCTTGCTGAAACTGAAACTGACCACTTGCTGATGAACATTTGTGACCTCTTGCTGAAAGTACTTGTATTTGCGCTCCAATGTTACTGTTTGAATTTAATTCAAATGAGCATTAAATGCAAAGCATGCACGCGAAGGACATGAAGACTAGAAGACAACAAAGGACGCTGCTGAAAGTACAAAAGCAAGATAGTGACATCTTAAGGAACAAAAACCTTAGAATTTAAAATTCAAACGGCTCCTTATTTTCACTATAAATAGAGGTCATCTGGCAAAGAGTTGAAGTGTGTCAACAACGTGATCAAACTCTCACTTGTGCTTAAACTCACATACCCTTCAAATACTCTTTACTGCCATTGATCCGTTCCAAGACTTAAAGCTTGAAAAAGCTACTTATGAAGAAGTAGAACTTACACGACTAAGAAATTAGTTAAGTGTTCTTTCTTTGTTTCGAACAAGAACAAGTCTTGACACCAGAAACAATCAAACTTGTTTACTGCAAAGTATTCAAACTTTTGTTTCTTAGATTACTTGTTGTAACTAAATAAGTTATAATTAAGTTATCTCATCCCAAACCTCTCTAACTGAAAATACAACCTTTCAGGCGTGATATTCAGGGGGGAACTTAATCGAGCATAGTGTTGCTGATTAAAAGCCTCAAGTTTGGTGGAGAACAAGGTTTCGTTCTCTAGTTAGGTTGGAAACGAAGCAAGTGTGCTTTGGTTTTTGTTTGGATCGCTCTAGATAGGTGTTGTAAGGAACCTCAAACTTATCTTAGTGGATTCAGTCCTAGAAAGGACAAAGTGGATTAGTTGAGAGATTACGCCACTCTCAGATACCACTATAAAAGTGTTTGTGTGATTTACTTACTGTATTTAGTTTTCAGCAAAGCATATCTATCTGTACACAGTCACTCACTTCACTTGCTGAAATTCTCACTTACTGACAAAGCACTTATTGTATCAAAGACTTCCGCTCTCTGATTTTAAGTATCAGCAAAACTAGTTACTGAGAAGTAACTTGCGCTTGCTGAGAAAGTTAAGTATCAGCAAACTCATTACTGAAAAGTAATAAGTACTTGCTGAGAAAGTTTTTAAACGACGAAAGTTTGAAAAGACTATTCACCCCCCCCCCCCTCTAGTCTTTTCTTGTCGTTTAAAGGGACCAACAGTATAGAACGTGTCTCAACCACGAACAACGTGGCAGATCCTTTCACCAAGGTCTTATCAGTGGATGCCCACTTAAGAAATTATGTTATTCTAGGCATTAAGCATAAAGGTGACTGGCTCTAGTCCAAGTGGGAGATTGATAGTGTATATGTCCTAGAGACAGTCTTTATTAAGGGCATACAACCCTTATTAAGGGCATATATGTACTATTACACAGGTCAACGTAATATAATATATGTTTGTTTTGTTTGACTATTGAGTATCGCTTTCATATTTATATTACACCAGGCATACAACATGTCATATCTCTATTCCTGTCTGTATTGATATCAAACATGTCCCCTCGGATGGATGACCGATCACACAGATAGTGGGAGCTATGTGAGTTATCATCTATCCCAAACTCTCCCTAGTCGAGGTTCATCTCGGATGTAGGGGTCTGAATGAACCAGGTGAGACTAGTATGCGTGGAGGTTATACTTGTTAGAGCAAGTGTGAGCCGATCCCACGGCCACGGAACGGATTGTTAGACAATCTAGAAACGTTCCCATAACTCCGCATAGTTGTTCGAAGGGTGATTACCGAACAATGGAAGTACCCACCGGAAACTCCCATCGATGTATACTCTACACCGAAGTGTCTATGGGAACCGGAAAGTTGTCAAACTGATACCAGTCTTCCTTTGGACTTACTGGACTTTATCATCACATTTGTTGCCCATATCCTTGGTGGACCCGTCGATGTCAGCTCTGAATAAGTAGTTGACCCAAGACACTATCCAGGATTATGGCTACATACAAATGGGGGTGATAAGTGATTCTGTGAAGGATTCATCTCTCACGTGTAGCACAGGAGAGCACTGCTCATAGTCGTTCATAGTTGTGATTGGTTAAACCGCTGGCCAGCGTATCTATATTATGATGATAGTCATAATAGATATTGGATTCAGCAAGCAACTCACTGAAGACGCCCGTGGATGTATTATTGGTGATAGACACATCATTGATCCTAGATGCATTCGAGTTAGTCAGATGAAGGGACGTTACCATCGCCGTGTTGAGCGCAACAGACTTCACAACGAAAGGGTTTGCTTTGAGAAACCTCTCAAACGTCCTCATGTATTAATATTGCAAATGGAACTGTCTACGAATTCCATGTTGCCTAGTGTAGCACTTGCTTAATACAATGAGGCCCTATGGGTCACAATATGTGGTGATTCAGCTTATCCGAATATCCTTGAAGATGGAATCGCAATTAATTTAGAATTAATTGTGATTGATGAATTATAATTGATTTGGAATTAATTATAATTATTTGTAGCTCAATTAATAATTTGGAATTATTAATTGAATTGATTGATTAATTGTATTTTATGTAAATACAATTAAAGATTATATTTTAGAAATATAATAGAGCTTTGATTTGAAAGGATATATTAATTTAGAATTAATATATGCACATGGGCAAAATCTACTTAGAGTTTGAATTGCCTTCGAATTATAAGTGAGTCCCGAAATTGGGACCCACATACCCCCCTTGGCCAGCCGCGTGTAGTAGTAGTATGGGAGGGAGTTTCGACTCCTTCCCATATTAGAAGTCAAGGGTTAAGTTAGATTTTCCTAATTGAGTTCTAACTTAATTGGGAATGAATCTAGACTTAAATTGGTTTCCTTGTGCAATAAGAATTAAAGTTCTTATTCCTTTATGAAGTCTAAAAGAATCTTCTTTAGGCTTCTATTGACTACTATATAAGTAGGTCATTAGAGAGATTTTTCAATGCCGAATTCTTAGAGAATTATTCTACCTTTCTTAGAGAATTATTCTACCTTTCTTAGAGAAAATAAAAAGCTCTCCCCTACCTCTATATCCTAGCCGCGCGCGCCACTCTCTACCGGAGGAAAATCGCCGCCCCATCTTCTTGGCCACATAAAGAATATCCTAGCATTCTTTCCGATAAGTTGTTCATCCGTGGATACCAAGGTTGAGGTTCAAAGAGCTGGAAACTAACTTTTATTGTCTTGCAGATAATCAAAGTATTGCAGATATCTTCGACTTCGGTGAAGGAGAAGATTCACCGGACTATTACGAAGACTTCATCGATTGGCATATCGATTCAGTACCTATTCTTGCTTTTGGAGTATTGTAAGTCTTCTGATTAATGTGTTTATTATATACGTTATATGCATGATCAATTAACCTGCGTACCCTAGGGGTAACTCTGACCATATTTTCTTACAAAGTGTACAACAGCCGTTGCTGAAAATGCAACTGCTGCAGATGCTGCTACTGGAGAGAAATTGGAAAAATCTAAGAAGAAAAAGAGGAAAGCTGATGCTGACACTCAAACTGCAGCGTCATCAGCTGACCCCATCCCTAAGAAGAAATGGACAAAGACTCACCCAAGAAAGAAAACATTGGCTCGTAAGTCCGTTCCAATTGTCCATGATCTTTCGGATGATGCTCCAGGAGTTGCTGAAACACAAGCCACTCCAGTAGATGTTGTTGAAGTGTTTGCAGAATGTTGAAGTGTTTGCAGAAGCCTTCAGCAATGTTGAAGTGTTTGCAGAAGCCTTCAACAATCAACTCAATGTTGATACATGTACTGAGATAAGACAACAAGGCAGTGGAAACGAAATTCCTGCCCCAATCCCAGATATCTACATTGTAGATAATCTAGATGACCACATGATGAATGTGTATTTTACACTTTCATTCGAGTCTTTTTCACCTATTTTAGCTATCCTCTATGTTAATTTAGCTATATTTTAGTACATTTTATTATAATAGTGTCACGTTTCCCTTTAGATTTTATTTTACAGGTTTTGGTTGAAATTCGGGGATTTCTGAGCAATTATATTGAAGTTGACAAGGAATTGGTGTTCCAGAAGCCTATTTGGAGTATCTAAAGGTTTCCGGATAGGATTTGGAGTCTAGGGGTCGAATCTGGAGGTTAGAAGGCCACTAAAAGTTAGAAACCGAGTCCGAAAAGGTGAAGAAATCCAAATCCGCATCGAAAAACGTGGAATTCCGCGAAAAAGACGGGGGGCGAACCGCCCCAACCTGCGGCGAACCGCCCCGTGATTTATTCGGGGCCTATATAGTGCTCAGTTTTCTCTCCGAAAATCATATCTTTCCAGACCTTCTCTCTCACCTCTCTCTGTAGTTTTAGGTAGGAACTTCCCGGGGCCTGTCCTGGGAGTTCTGTAGCTTAGGGGACACTTTTTCATAGCAGTTTGGAGCTCGTAGGACCGCAATCATCTGGAGATTGACAACCTTCGGTAACTTTGTATCTTACAGTTTTATTCTACTTATTTTATATTCTTCCAACATGTTTTCTTCTATGATTTCTATTGATTGCATGCCTATTATGAGTAGCTAAACTTATCGTTGGTGGTAGTATGTGAATTCTTAACGAAGGGAAGATAATCATGCTAATGGCTATATCGCGCATTATACTCTGTGTCATTGCTTTATTTCGTTGATCAGTTGTAACCAAAATTCTCGTATGTTGTATTGATTATTATGCACAATTGGACACTAGTCGACCATCAGACCAATTATCTTCGTAGTGTTGAATAATTACGAAACACATTAGGACAATCGTGATTGACTAGTCAGACCAAATTATCTTCGTAGTGCTTAATACTTGCAACAAGACACTAGATTGATTCAAAGATCTCTATGCAAGACCGAGGAATTTATGCATGATTATCGACCCGTTATGTTAAGAAGGACCATACTATCACCAATCTCTATTATCTGCTAGAAACCCCTCTACTATCTGTTTGCTGGTTTTATATTCTAAATTAGATTTGATAAAGCTAGTTATAGTCCTGAGAGAACGACACTCGAGTCATTCTACTACTACACTACGGTTTTTGTTGTAGTTGTGGATTGCGTTTGGCTAAATACAAATTTATTTGACTGAATCCGGAGCACGACATCCCCGCGTTGATCAAATTGGCGCCGTTGTCGGGGACTATACTCCTTTTTTCTGTTTAATTTGGTTATATTTACAGCTTTAGATTCCTAATTCTATTAGTTTTAGTTTTACTTTTTAATCTCTCTCTAATACTGCTTTCCTAGTCTGTTTCTAATCACCTTTCCTAGTCTGTTACAGATTGTGTATGCCACATACACGTACTGCAGGAACACCGCTTGCTGATTCAATTGCTGAGATCGATAGAGTCTACCACCAAAGAAGGCGACTACTTGAAAGGCGCGCACTAAAGGAAATAGAGGATACCGATTTCTCTGAATCTCTACTCAGTCTCTTCAAGGAAATTGACGGAATGGTAGAAGCTAGACCACTGAAGGCATGGGTTCAACCCACCAAGGATCGTATGAGGGGACCGGCGATCGTTCTTTTGTCTGCAACCCGAGATCTGGAGATCAAGAACCACGCATTCCAACAACTTCCGAGGTTCTATGGCTTATAAAGGGAAGATGTGATGGGGTACTTGCACGATATCGATGATTTCGTCAACCCGATGATTGCACGACCCGGAGCTGACATAACAACGGATGAGTTGAGGATGAAGGTTTTAGCTATGGGACTTGGCGACAGAGCCAAGTCATGGCTGAGTTCTCTACCAGCCGTCTCGCTGGACACTTGGGAAAAGATTTTTCAGCTTTCATGGAGAAATACTTCCCTCACACCTTGACAAAGGCGCAGATCACTGGATTCAAGCAGGACTATGATGAGACCATCTACACCGCATTCGAGAGGTTCCAAGATCTCACGAACAAGTGTCCTCACCATGGTTTTGAACTTTCTGACCTAGTCCAACACTTCTACAATGGACTAACCTTCAAGAACCAACAAGTGGTGGATTTCCAATGCCGAGGCAATATTTGGGAGGAAACCGCAGAAGCCGTCTGGGCTGTTTTCGAAAGGCTTGCTAAGAGTTCGCAGTTCAAGGACCCAAGAGCAATGGTTAGGAGACGTGGACCTGAAGCTCCACCGACTCAAGAAGCCCCTATGTACAGGGGGAATGGGGATCAATTCGAGTGCTTTACCAACGAATTGAAGCAAGCCTTCAAGAGCGCCACCGGAACAACTATTTCGTACGAAGTATGCCGAATATGCAAGAACTATGGGCATGGGGCTCATATGTGCAGATCGGAGCTGGCATACGATGATGGCAACTGGGCTCGAGGAAGCGAGGAAGAATCCTTTGCTACGGAGTTTGGTTCTCAAGAAGTTAGCTACGGACAAGACGGTAGGAATCATCGAGGTGGATTCTGGAGAAGAGGGTACCGCAACAATCAAGGCTATGCACCGGCTAACCAAACTTATGGCCCTAACCAAGACCGTAGTAGGCTGAACTATGGTAATGATCACTGCGAAAACCCCGCTCCGAAAGAGCCACCGAAGTCGAAGTCGGCTCAACTGATGGAGAACTTGCAGAAGATGGTGGATCACACACAAAGTTTTCTCGAACGTTATCAAGAAGACTCCGAGAAGACTAGGGCAAGGCTCGATAGGTTGGAAGAGAGCACTAGACTTGCCCATCAAAAGATGCAAGAGTTGATCGACCGAGGAGCAAGTAGGGAGCAAGACAAACTGCCTAGCAACACTGTGAAGACGAATGCCATTACATTGGCTGGTGATGTACCTGACGGAATCACCATCAAGAAGGTTGTTAGGTGCGAGTGTTGCATGAAGGAAGAACTTCTACAGGCTGAGGAAGAAGAGAAAGACCTTGGATCTGACACAAGTGATGAGGAACAAGAGGATCCCGAACCACTCCCTAAAAGTTTCGATGTAAAGGTAGGGATTGGTGAGCTTGAAGATGTCCGTGCCACGCTAGATACGGGATCCTACTCAAACATAATTCCTTTGAATGTGTTTGAAAAGAGCAACATTGGAAAACTATCTGAGCAAAGGGCTATTGTGCAACTGGCGGATGGATCCTTTATGAGACCCGAGGGCGTTGTGAAAAATGTGCTGGTCAAGATTGGTGAACCATCTATATACACCAATTTCGTAGTTATGCCGGCGTCTGCACCTGGGACGGGGGATGTCATACTCTTAGGGCAAACATTCTTGACCAAGCTACGCTCCGTGATGGACATCTACCAAAGAACTTGCACCAACGAAGTAGATGGCAAGCGACACGTATTGCAAGCCATACCTGATCCACCGGAACCGCCAGATATTACTACTCACTACTGTGGTCTTGCAGCCTATATTCTTTCTTATTCACAGGTTCGTGGCATGGAGAGGAGATCAATGAAGGGGAAGCCTAGTACCCGCAAAAAGAAGAGATAGGCGAAGACAGGAGTCGAGTCAAAGACTTTAAACAATGACGCTATCCGGGAGGCAACCCGGAATTTTTATCGCTTTCTTTACTGCTTTTCTGCATGCATTCATTCTTGAACTATTTGCTTCTCGTATGCGAATTTGTTCATGTGTTTGTCATATGTGCTTTTGTTTGAGTGAGATTTTTTGAGTGGTTTTTTGAAAAAATTGATTTCGGGGATTAAACCGCATTTTCTGACGTCGGAAACCGTCTCCCCGCTTCGGGGACCACGGGGCGAACCGCCCCGTGTGGGGCGAACCGCCCCGCTTGGGGGGCGAACCGCCCCACGGTCCCAGAACTTCAAAAACGCGGATTTCTTCCCCAAAACCTCATTTTCTTCATTCTTCTTCATTCATCCTCCCAAAAAACCCGTAAAATGCGATTTCATCTTTAAATCTTCATTTCTTGACCAAATTGAGTGTTCTTTAGCTTAATTCGAAGCCTATTACATGATCTATCATCCTATCCAATCAGATTTCATCCTTATGTGTTAGATTTACAGGTCTGAGGTATCATCCTTAGAACCCTAATTTTCGAATTTGGGGGTTTTCTAATTTGAGCTTCAATTATGCTTATTTGATGCATGGGTATGATGTTTGTGTGATTAGACATGTTATTTACTATCAATTGCATGCTCAATTTTGCTTGAATTGTTGATTTGGGTATTTTTCTATTAGATGATATATCTTGTTATGCATTATGTCTTTATCTTTGATTTCTAGCATATGGATGTGTTTATTGATGTATTGTTGGTAGATTTGACGATAGAATGCTTAATTATTAAGTATGAAGATTTATGATGATTGAATTTTTCGCTGCTATGGTATGAATTGAGCCTTGTTGACAAGGATGTTGGTTGTCTAGTAAGAGCATGATGTGATGTATTGCATGAAGTAGTTTCGTTGGTATGTTGCATGATGAAGAAGCTAGGCTAGACATTGCGGTTTGGGGAGTTCGATTGTCGATTTTATCACTTGTGTGTTTCACTTTTACTCTAGTATGTATTTGAGTCAGTTTTGTGTCGTACGAGGTGCTAACAACTATTTGTAGGTACCATACCAAGGGAAAGGAGCATTCCCGTATGATTGTTGTGAAGAACTATGTCAAGGAAGGTGACCTCGCTAGATGTGCGTTCGATCCAAGGGGTTTTGCAACAACGTCGTGGATTATCCAAGAGGAGGAGCTAGAGTGCACCCGGAGTAAGGACTCCTATGCCTATTCATGCACCACCGAAGGGACAGAAACCACTATTACGTCAGCACTCCATCACGAGGACTGCAGAGTTCAAGTGAACAGGAAGGCACCGGGACAGTCTTGCCGCGACGGATTCGATCTTGAGTCCGAAGTTGCTCGAAGGTTCCGAAGCGCTAGCTTGGTTCCAAAACGTAATGACATGGGTACCCAACACCTTGTTGGGGTGCCCCTTGCCTGCCTCTAAAGTGAGCATCATATAGACATCGGTCGGATCCACGGTAGAGAATGTGGACAAAATTGGAGAAAAAGGTAGAAGACTTCTGAGTATCCAAGCAGCTTACTGAAACCTTCTCGAGGTGTAAAACGTTGGAGGGGGAGGTCCTGATACCACTGCCCTTTCCCCTTCAACAGTTCACATCCTATTGGAGGGCTCCAGGATGGAGGATTCCATAACAGCGGCGGATACTCTTGAGAATTCTACCTGCCACTACAACTCTACTAGTGAGGATGTGCGTGACAGTAGTGACAATGAAGGCCATACGGGCAATGATGATCCTAATAGAGGAGTTGTTCCTGTCCAGCCTATAAATGGAACTACCGTACCTACCTGAAGACCTGATGACACCCTATAAAGCTCACAGAGGAGGCCCAATAACCCACAAGCAGCATACTCAGCCGACCGAGGCCAAACCATGGGGTAACATCTAGTATCACATCTTAATTCCTCATTTTCTTACTGCTAGGGACTAGCGTTAATTTCATGAGGGGGGATGGGATTTAAGTGATCTGATGTTGTTAGTTTGGAGCTTGGTATTGGTAGGATGAGTATAGTACCTCGCATTCTTTATCCGTCTGCATTTGCATTTGCACGTTTACCGCTTTCTTAGATTTTTTAGGTTGCATTCACTATATTCATCCTAGGATAGTCTTGCATGTTTTATATGGAGTTTATTGCCGATTTTTTTGAATTTTTTTTACTGGGTAGATCAACCAACTATGCCATTAAATCATATGCTTCACCTCTATGAATTTGTTTGAGGTTTTTCTCGCTTGGCTTGTCACATTTATGTATTGCACTTAGTTAAGCTTGGTAGTCTCGACATCACTTAGTGGTGTTTTCTCTACTGCGGTTCACGAAGGCCTTTATAATAGGATGATGCATGTTAGGGTCTTATAGTTGTTTTCCCGAGTAATTATGTACCTAAGAGGCAACGCGTCTTCACCATGCTTTGAGATTGCTAAATGCCTAGAAAGGAGGTAGTGTGAGGTAGTGTGATCCTTTGTTTATAACCTATTCTTCCGAATAGGTTTGGGGAGGGGGTTACACCATCATTAGACTTGTTTCTGTTTTTCATTTTCGTATCGTGAGCTTGTTTTTCTTTTTCCGTGAATTTTGTGCTCCAACCTATTCTTTCGAATAGGTTTGGGGAAGTCGTGTGAGTCATTTTGTTTCTCTTTTTGTTATGCTACTGCTGGCTAGAAAAAATCGAAAAAAAAGAGAAAAATTCCAGAGAAAAAAAAAGAAAAAAAAGGAAAAAAGAACCTGGAAGAAAAAAAAGAAAAGACCCCAAAAAAGCAAAGAAGGGTCCAAAAAAAGAGAAAGTCAAATAGCAATTTAGCAATGTGTTGAGTCTTTTCCATTTTTGTAATGTTCGTAATCGTGTTTTTATCTTTTATCTTTTTTGTCTTAAGTATCATCTGTTCTAGACCACCCTCGTCCTGCCATTCAGGAAGTGGTGAAATACTTAAGACTTTACTTGAGAGATGGGTAGAATAGGGGAGTGTTATCTTTTATAGGAAACCCTCCTTCGTTTGATGAGAGCCAGTACTGGTTCGACCTCTTTTGAGGAAAAGTCTTAACATGGTGGAACAGCAGTAAGTCCTCAGTTTCATAGGCACGGGGCAACCATTCGTATCTTAGCATGCTTCATTACGTCGTCACTGACTAGGTCCAGGTAGAGAATGTTACGAGAGACTATCTTGTCTTGACATAAGTGCTTATGTGGATGTGTATAAGTCAATCGAGGTATTCTTCAACCTATATTCATGCTTTGATTCGTATGGTTTTTGTTCATATGTTTTTTGGTAGATTCAGTAGATTAGTTCATTTTATTTGGCATGAAACTCCATTTTGTGTCTTGCATGTTTTTTGTATTAGAGTCTAGCTTAGTTGCTTGAGGACAAGCAAATGTTCGGTTTGGGGAGTTTGATGAATGTGTATTTTACACTTTCATTCGAGTCTTTTTCACCTATTTTAGCTATCCTCTATGTTAATTTAGCTATATTTTAGTACATTTTATTAGAATAGTGTCACGTTTCCCTTTAGATTTTACTTTACAGGTTTTGGTTGAAATTCGGGGATTTCTGAGCAATTGTATTGAAGTTGACAAGGAATTGGTGTTCCAGAAGCCTATTTGGAGTATCTGAAGGTTTCCGGATAGGATTTGGAGTCTAGGGGTCGAATCTGGAGGTTAGAAGGCCACTAGAAGTCAGAAACCGAGTCCGAAAAGGTAAAGAAATCCAAATCCGCGTCGAAAAACACGGAATTCCGCAAAAAAGACGGGGGGCGAACCGCCCCAACCTGCGGCGAACCGCCCCGTGATTTATTCGGGGCCTATATATAGTGCTCAGTTTTCTCTCCGAAAATCATATCTTTCCAGACCTTCTCTCTGTAGTTTTAGGTAGGAACTTCCCGGGGCCTGTCCTGGGAGTTCTGTAGCTTAGGGGACACTTTTTCATAGCAGTTTGGAGCTCGTAGGACCGCAATCATCCGGAGATTGACAACCTTCGGTAACTTTGTATCTTACAGTTTTATTCTACTTATTTTATATTCTTTCAACATGTTTTCTTCTATGATTTCTGTTGATTGCATGCCTATTATGAGTAGCTAAACTTATCGTTGGTGGTAGTATGTGAATTCTTAACGAAGGGAAGATAATCATGCTAATGGCTATATCGCGCATTATACTCTGTGTCATTGCTTTATTTCGTTGATCAGTTGTAACCAAAATTCTCGTATGTTGTATTGATTATTATGCACAATTGGACACTAGTCGACCATCAGACCAATTATCTTCGTAGTGTTGAATAATTACGGAACACATTAGGACAATCGTGATTGACTAGTCAGACCAAATTATCTTCGTAGTGCTTAATACTTGCAACAAGACACTAGATTGATTCAAAGATCTCTATGCAAGACCGAGGAATTTATGCATGATTATCGACCCGTTATGTTAAGAAGGACCATACTATCACCAATCTCCATTATCTGCTAGAAACCCCTCTGCTATCTGTTTGCTGTTTTTATATTCTAAATTAGATTTGATAAAGCTAGTTATAGTTCTGAGAGAACGACACTCGAGTCATTCTACTACTACACTACGGTTTTCGTTGTAGTTGTGGATTGCCTTTGGCTAAATACAAATTTATTTGACTGAATTCGGAGCACGACATCCCCGCGTTCATCACCGCACTCTGGAACCAGCAAGTGATATTGCTACTGATCCGTGAAACGCGGCACTTGCTGAGGCTGCTGAAAAGATGGTTGCTGAACAAGCAACTCATCAAGTTGCTGAAACCGCAGTTACTGAAACTGTAATTGCTGAAGAACCAGTTACTGAAACTACAATGATTCAAGTCCCAGAGGTTGCTGAAACACTTCGACGACGCATCTCATGATGTTGAGAATATTGAACCTAGTTCACCAAAAACATCCATTGACAAAGTTCACCTGGTGCTGACAGAACTAAGCCAGCAAATGGATTTGGAGATTGATGACAACTCCAACAAGTCAATTGATGTGTTCATGACTAGCAGTGGACTTAAAGGTCAAAATGTCTCTGCTCAACTTGTCATTGCTGAGACAAGGAAGATTGTTGAATCTGCACAGCCTTCTCAAATAGAGCAAGAAAAGAAGTCTGCTGAAGAACAAGTCCCAGATAATGAAGATGTTGTCATTGCTGAAAGGACTGAGTCACCACCTGCCCTTCTTCAGTAGGTAGTTAACTCAGACATAAGCAAAACTTCACTATCTGAAACTCTATCTTTTGCTGATATAATCATTCCTTTACAGACTTCTCAAGATACAAGTCAGAAGATTGCTGAAACTTCTGCACCAGAATCCACAACTCATGTTCAGCAGGTAGATGAAGTTTTTGGTAATTCAACTAAGTTTGAAAACTTAGTACTTGTATCTAACTTAATATTATTTCAGGATGAAAAATTCAAGGATGTTTCTCAAGCTCCTGAAGCAATGGAAATAGTGCCAGCACAACAAAGTGTGCAACATGAGCTTGCTGAACTTCAGCAGGTAAATCATGTTCCAGTTTTAGACTCTTAAAACTATTTTCCGAAACCTTCCTGAACTTAATTTTTTCTTTTTCAGGCTCAAAAGGAGACCACTGAAGTGGTTCACATCACTGAAGATTTGGAAGTAAGTTCAGAGGAACTTTACTCAAACTTCAAGAGAACTACCTTGACCAAAGTTGCTAATTCCCAAGTTTGGTGGAGAACAAAGTTTAGTTCTCTAGTTAGGTTGGAAACGAAGCAAGTGTGCTTTGGTTTCTGTAGAATCGCTCTAGATAGGTGTTGTAAGAAACCTCAAACTTATCTTACTGGATTCAGTCCTAGAAAGGACAAAGTGGATTAGTTGAAAGATTACGCCACTCTCAGATACCACTATAAAAGTGTTTGTGTGATTTACTTTACCGCATTCAATTTTCAGCAAGCTTATCTTTCTGTACACTGTCACTCTGCTCACTTGCTGAAACTATCACTTACTGAAAAGCACTTATTGTATAAAGACTTTCGAACTCTGTTTTTAAGTATCAGTAAAATTCGTTACTGCAAAGTAACTAGTACTTGCAGAGCAAGTTAAGTATCAGCAAACTCATTACTGAAAAGTAATAAGCCCTTGCTGAGAAAGTTTTTTTAAACGATGAAAGTTTGAAAAGACTATTCACCCCCCCTTCTAGTCTTTTCTTGTTGTTTAAAGGGACCAACACTTTGTTTCGAACAAGAACAAGTCTTGACACCAGAAACAATCAAACTTGCTTACTGAAAAGTATTACAAGTTGTGTTTCTTCAGATAACTTGTTATAGCTGAAAACGTTATAGTTAAGTGATCTCATCCCAAACCTATCTAACTGATAAACACCCTTTTCAAGCGTGAAATTCAGGGAGAATTAATCAAGCAGTGTTGCTGATTATAAGTCCCAAGGTTGGTGGATAACAAGGTTACAGTTCTCTAGTTAGGTTGGAAATGATGCAAGTGTGCTTTGGTTTCTGAAGAATCATTAGTGATAGGATTTGTAAGGAACCTCACATCTTATCATAGTGGATTCAGTCCTAGAAAGGACAAAGTGGATTAGTTGAGAGATTACGCCACTCTCAGATACCACTATAAAAGTGTTTGTGTGATTTACTTTACCGCACTTAGTTTTCAGTAAGCTACATTTCTTTTACACTGACACTCTGCTCACTCGCTGAAACTAGCACTCTCTGAAAAACACTTATTGTAAAAAGACTTCCACACTCTGTTTTTAAGTATCAGCAAACTTATTACTGAAAAGTAATAGTACTTGCTGAGAAAGTTAAGTACGAGCAAACTCATTACTGGAAAGTAATAAGCACTTGTTCAGAAAGTTTTAAACCACGAAAAGTTTGAAAAGTCGATTCACCCCCCCCCCCTTCTAGTCTTTTCTTGTTGTTTAAAGGGAACAACACAATGCCCCAATCTAACAGTACATATGAAATACATCGTACTCTAATAGAAATAGAACGATCGAAAAGACTTGGTTATCTCTAGTTATATATCCATCTACATGAATTATGTCCGGAAAACAACATATGCACAAGTGATTAAATTATATGCATCATGTAAATCATATATATACATGTGCCACATCTTCAGAGAAGCCAGCATCACAAACAGCATCCACTACACCATTCTTGGAAAAGACCATGAAGAATAATCAGACAAAAACGTAGAAACAAGTGTCAATGTTTAAGAGAGTAACTAAGTAGCATGTCGGAAACAAATACGATCATCTTAGTTTAATAGATATACATACACACATAGAGGATGTTACTATATGCAAAAAAAACAAAAACTTAGATAGATCATACCAGTACGAACTCTAATGAAAATAGAACGATATATATATCCATGTACACTAAAGCTATTAAAGTGAAGTCCATTCTTGTTGTGTTAGACAATAAGTGATGAGAAGCTCTCTTTCAATAGACATTACTTGAAATATGACAGGAAGGTCACCTTCACAAATTCAAATTACATAACAGAGAAGAAGTTTACAAAGACTGGAGTTAAAAGAGAAGTTCAATAAAATTTGGTTCAGAGTTAAGTGGCAAGTCAGAGAACCTCACCTCACCCATCTGAGGCTTTCCTCCAGGTTTTGCTGGAATTCTACCAACCTTGATTTAGCATAATGTCATACACTGTATTGCGATCTCCAAGGAGATTATCCTTGTTCAATTTACTTGTGATGCATCCCCTTAAAAAAGTTACAAAAGAGTCAAAAGTGATAACTATAGAGATCTTACTACTACTACCTCACCATAGAGTTCGACACATATATGCATACAAAATAGTGATGCATCCATACTAACAAAAAAAAAAGGGGTCACAGTGGTTCCTACTTGTACAAGATGGTCTAACATGGTCTCACACCGTAAATAATAATAGCCACGCACCACCACCACACACAAGTGTTCGGCAGATTATTCTAATTGACTAATTTGAACCATCTAATTAGACAATCTAAACACAAGTTCTTCTCAATAATATATGATTATACACTACCTACAGTAGAAATAAAGCAAAAATATTGATGATAACAATTGTGAGGTGTTATCTCAACAGCTGTTTCCGAGTGCAATCAGAAAAAATTAATTGTCTCCATTAGGAAATCAATTCCTATTCAAATTCAATTTCTATTCGAATTCCTTTAGGTTTAGCTGCAAATTGAGGTCTATATAAAGGGGTGATTACTGCATGCTCATACCAGATTTGGAGACATATTCATTACAGCTTGAAGACCCGGTTCGACTACTTCGAAGGGTGATATTATATAGATTATAGGTTCTAGCTTTGAGAGATAAATTTGTTCTTGTTTCATGCATAGTGTTAGGGACTTGTTATTGGGATTGATATAATATAGTGACAGCTGGTTGATCTCCATGGACGTAGGTTATTTACAACCGAACCACGTTAAATCTTGTGTCTTTCTTTGGTTTGCGTTCGTGCTCTGTTTTCTGTTTTGGTTGCTTGGGTGTGTGTTTGATTGGTGCAGCTGGTTCTTGGTGGTTTTGTTGTTATTGTGATCCTTTGTGATCAGGTAGAATCGACCATTGTTGATACGAACTCAACAATTGGTGTCGTCTATGGGAAGGGTCGAAGGAATTTACCGGGAGAATCCAAAGCTTGATATAAGTAATGTCATCAACTAAAGTTGAGATTGAGAAGTTGACGAAGCACACAGATTTCAACCTGTGGAAACTGATGTTTAAGGCCTTGTTATCGGATTATGGAGCTGAAGACGCTCTGTTGGGGGATGACGGTCTTGAGGAGATAAAAGACGATGCAAAGAAGAAGACAATCAAGAAGAAGTCATTCAATACACTAATTCACTCATTGAGCGACAAAGCATTGAGGGAGGTTATCAAGTGTACTGATGCAAAATAAATCTGGGATAAACTTGAAAAAGTTTATATGGGGAAAGAGAAAATTGATTATAAGGGCTCACCATGAAGTCCTTTTTCATAAAGGACCCTCTTGGGTTATCAATTACATTTTAGTGCAAACTCAATTACATTTTAGTCCATTTGAGTTGACAAACACTTTAAACACCTTCCAACCAGACATGACTTAAGAAAAATAAATATTTTCAATCAAAAAAATAATTTAAAGATTTAAAAAATCTAAATAGAATTATAAAATAAAATAAAAATTAAATATTTAACATGATCCATCCATCTTCTTCGCTAAAGCTTTGGTACTGGAAAATTCCGGTATCGGAGCTCCGGTGCCGATAACGGTGGAGCAATCGTGGAGCTGCTGCTCCACCGATCTGGTGGTGGAGCAATCTGCTTGCTGCACCGTTAATGGTGATGGAGTAGCTTGCTCCACCATTTTCGGCGCTGGAGCTCCGGTACCGGAAAAAATTACGGTACCGAAGCTTTGGGATGATGAAGATAAATTTTTTTTTTATGTTAGTTAAGTTTTTTTCTTTAAAAGTTATTTTATTATTTTAGTATTTTACTTAGTTTTTCTTTTAATTCTTTATCTTTTTTATTTGAAAACACTAAAGTTTGTTTGGTTTCATCAAAATTCAATTTGGAATAGTGAATTTTTGTTGACTTTGGACTAAAATGTAATTTTGATAAACTACGGTGGTTCATTTCGTTATTAGGGACGCTAAAAGGGTATAAAAAAATCAATGGACCCTATGGGGAAATCATCAGCCTAGATGATGTATCTCAAGCAGAAGTTTCTTGGTTTTAGGATGGATGAAGGTAGGCCGATTCTGGAGCAGTTAGCAGAGTTTGACAAGATCACAACACACTTGGAGAATGTTGGTGATAAGACTACTGACGCAGACAAACCTATGGTGTTGCTCAACTCCCTGCCCAACTCCTGTGAGAACTTCAGAGATTCGTTGATGTTTGGTAATGTTGAAGTAATTTTGGATTTGGTACGGGAATCATTGAAGACTAGGGAGTTCCATAAGCAGAAGAATCTGCAGGAAGGTGGACATTCGGCTGAGAGTCTTGCTATGAAGTACCATGGTTCCAAGAAGGGTCCTTCAAGGGAAAGATTACCAAAGGTGAAATATAAGAAGCAAGAGAGTAAGAGGTCATCAGATTTTGTGGAGAATAGGAGGTGCTACCACTGTCACAATAAGGGACATCTCAAGAAGGATTGCCCTGTGTGGAACAAAAGGAAGCCAAAACGATCTGGGGGAGAGGCAGGAATAGTTGACATAGCACAAGCTACACAATCTTTTGACATCTTAGAGGTACTTACGGTCTCTACTTCTAATATAGACTTATCCTCGATACTTGATTCTAGGTGGTCTTTTCATATGAGTCCGGTTAAAGAATGGTTTACAATCTTCAAATATGGGAAAGGTGGAACTGTACTTTTGGGGAACAATCAATCATGCGTGGTCAAAGGCATTTGTGATTTTAAATTGAAGTTGCATGATGGAACTGTTAGAATGTTAACTGGTGTAGTACATACCTGATTTGAGGAGGAATCTGATCTCACTTGGTCAATTTGATGCTATGGGACATTCATGGAGTTGTAGTCATGGTGTTCTGCGGGTTATGCACGGGGTTCAGGGGGGTGTTGGGTCAACACCTCAGACAACCTTGCTGGAAGGTGTTAAGAAGAATGGTCTATACTATTTATCTGGTAACACAGTAGCTGGATAAAGTGCAGCAGTTCATGGGAATGACAACACATGTCTATGGAACAAGAGGCTTGGCCATCTTGGAGAAAAAGGATTGAAGGAACTTACCAAGCAGGGATTACTTGGAGGAGACAAGTTCACTAAGTTACCATTCTGTGAGACATGTGTGATGGGGAAGGCGCACAAGACCAGTTTCAACATAGGGAAGCATACTACTAAAGGTAACTTGGATTATGTGCACTCAGATTTATGGGGACCATCCAGGACACTCACTCAAGGTGGAGGTAAATATTTCGTCTCGCTCATAGATGATTATTCAAGAAAGGTCTAGGTTTATATTCTGAAGTCTACGGATCAAGCATTTAATCAGTTCAAGGAATGGTTAGCTGAGGTAGAGAATAGATCATGAAGATCATTGAAGTATCTCAGGACTGATAATGGATTGGAGTTCTTATCTACTGAGTTTAGTAATTTCTGTAAGGAGAAGGGTATTACTAGACACAGAACAGTTGCAGGTACACCACAGCAAAATGGATTTGCGGAAAGAATGAATAGAACTCTATTGGAGAGAGCTAGGTGTATGTTACTGAGTTCTGGGGTAAGCAAAGGTTTCTGGGCAGAAGCTATCGTTACAACAACAATACTTATCAATAAGAGTCCAGTTGTGTCTTTGGAGTTTAAGACGCCGGATCAAGTATGGACTGGAACAACTGGGGACTATTCAAAACTCAAGGTGTTTGGTTGTTTATCTTTAGCACATATGAAGCAAGATAAGTTGGAAGCTAGAGTACTGAGGTGTATCTTTATTGGTTACCCAAAGGGGGTTAAAGGATAGAAGCTTTGGTGCATAGAACCTGGAAAGGGAAAGTGTATTATAAGAATGGATGTCCAGTTTAATGAAGATGTGTTACCTCTGAAGGACAAGCAGGAAGGTGTTGACAGAGGGGGTTCACCCAACCCCGCACTCAACCTCGACTCTGCAGAAAATATCAGAATTGAGTTAGAAGATGAGAGAGTTCACTCTCAAGTGGAGCCCACAGTGGAGGATGATGTTGCGGATGCTGAGCCTATATTACCCGTGAATGAGGAGTCTAGTAGTAGCTCAGAGTCCGATGGTGATGATCGACTTGATGAGGAAGTTGGTGAAACTTCAAACTATCAGCTTGCAAGAGAAAGAAGTAAAAGGGAGCAGAGGAAAGCACAAGATATGTATGGTTTTAGCAGGGTAGCAAGACATATCTTGCTCATACTCTTAGTATTGCGGAAGAAGTTGTGTATTCATCTGAACCACATAGTTATCTGGAAGCAATTACATGTTCTAAAAGTGCAAAGTGGATTGGAGCTATTCATGAAGAGCTAATGTCACTTGAGAAGAATGATACATGGAAAATTGTGAAAGTTCCTGATGGACAGAAGCTTGTGAGCTGTAAATGGATCTTCAAGAAGAAGGTGGAGCTCAAGGGCACAAAATACATAAGGTACAAGGCTAGATTGGTTGCTAGAGGATTTACTCAAAGAGAAGGAGTGGACTACAATGAGATATTCTCACCAGTGGTTAGGCACACATCTATTAGGGTAATCTTAGCTCTTGCTACTCAGTATGACATGTTTCTTCACCAAATGGATGTGAAAACTGCGTTTCTACCTGGAGAATTGAAAGAAGAGATATACACGACAGTACCAGAGGGAGTTGTTGTTGAAAAGAGGCATAAGAGAGCATGTTTGCTGAAGAAATCATTATATGGTCTTAAGCAGAGTCCAAGACAGTGGTACTTAAAGTTTGATAGCTACATGTCGGAGATTGGATTTGTAAGGAGTGCTTATGACAGTTGCATATATCAGTCTGGGAAGGAAGCTGCTAAGAGAATTTACTTACTCTTGTATGTGGATGATATGTTGATTACTAGCAGGTCAATGGAGGAGATTGACACAGTTAAAGGGAAGCTGCGGGAAGAATTTGAGATGAAGGTTCTTGGGGATGCAAAGAGAATTCTTGGGATGGATATCACTAGCGACAAGGAGAAAAAGAATTTGTTTCTATCTCAGCCTAGTTATCTCATGAAGGTTCTAGCCAAGTTCAATATGTCAAATTGCAGTAGTGTGGTTACTCCTATTGCGCCTGGGGTAAAGTTATCTGAGGAACAATGTCCTAAGGATGATGCAGAAGCAAGGATTATGTCGATGATACCTTATGCAAGTGCAGTAGGAAGTATTATGTATACTATGATTTGCTGCAGGCGTGATCTTGCATATGCTATGAGTGTTATCAACAGATACATGGGGAATCCTGGGAGAAGGCATTGGGATGTTGTGAAAGATGTTCTCAGATACTTAAGTGGCACAAGGATGATGGGACTGAGGTTCAAGGAAAGCAATGACTTGAAGAATCCATTGGTTGGATATGTGGATGCAGATTTTGCAGGGAACTTGAATGGAATAAAGTCTATCACAGGGTATATGTTTAGTTTGTTTGGCACGGCAGTTAGTTGGAAAGCAAGTCAGCAGTCTGTGGTTTCATTATCTACAACAGAGGCAGAGTTCATGGCTATCACTAAAAGAGTTAAGGAAGCTATCTTGTTGGGTGGATTGTTGAATGAGTTGGGTGTCCAATAGGATCATCTGAATATTCACTGTGACAATCAAAGTGTTATTATGTTGACTAAGCATAATGTATATGAAAGGACAAAGCACATTGATATAAGATTTTTCTTCATCAGAGATATCATTGCCAAGGGAGTTGTGAAGATAAAGAAGATTCATACGTCGTTGAATGCTTCAGATGCTATGACTAAGGCTCTTCCAGGACCAAAGTTCAGGTTTTGCCTAGAACTTGTGGGTGTCAACACTCTGAGGGGGTCATCCTAACCGTAGGGATGGAACGGGGAGGCATCTTAACCTTAGAGGTGCACATGGGGGCGTATCTTAACCTTAGAGGTACATGGGGTATTATCTTAACCTTAGAGGTACATGGGGGCGTGTCTTAACCTTAGATATGAAAAGGGGTGTGTCCTAACTTCAGGGATACAGAGGTCGTTGGTGTTGAGCTAAAGGTGGAGATTTGTGAGGTGTTATCTCAACAGCTGTTTCCGAATGCAATCAGGAATAGGTAATTGTCTCCATTAGGAAATCAATTCCTATTCGAATTCCTTTAGGTTTAGCTGCAAATTGAAGTCTATATAAAGGGGTAATTACTGCATGCTCATACCAGATCTGGAGACATATTCATTACAATTTGAAGACCCGGTTCGACTACTTCGAAGGGTGATATTATATAGATTATTGGTTCTAGCTTTGAGAGACAGATTTCTTCTTGTTTCTTGCATACTGTTAAGGACTTGTAATTGGGATTGATATAATATAGTGGCAGTTGGTTGATCTCCGTGGACGTAGGTTATTTACAACCGAACCACATTAAATCTTGTGTCTTTCTTTGGTTTGCGTTCGTGCTCTGTTTTCTGTTTTGGTTGCTTGGGTGTGTGTTTGATTGGTGCAACTGGTTCTTGGTGGTTTAGTTGTTATTGTGAGATTTTGTGATCAGGTAGAATCGACTATTGTTGATACGAACTCAACGACAACAGAAGCTGATTAATCAATTTGTTAGCTTTAGCAAATTAGATTTTCACATAACCACATTCAACACCTTCATAAACAATTGTTTGAAGATAATCGAAAAAAAATTTTTTGCTTCCCTATTAAGCTATTATTGTTAGAGACATTTAGAAGCGTGATTCAATTAGTTTCAACAACATAAGAAATGAAACAATTAAAGAAGAAATAATATTATATAATTCTATAATGATAAAATACAAACATTACCAGAGGAAGGGGTATCTTCATGAGTGGGGAGGTGGTCTAATGGGACCGACGGAGGCTTGTGAGAGCTGAGCTTCGACGCCTGCAAGTCGATGGTAACTATCCTACCACAACCACCAGTTGCTCGACGAAATGCTTGACCCATATTTAAGAAATTACAAAAAAATCCAAAATCAATTTAACAAATTACAACTAATATAAGTTCAATTAAGTAAAAAAAAAAAAAAAAAAAAAGAACCCAAAAAACTAGGGCTAGGGTTCTAACCTCAATTCATAGAGAATCGGAGAAAAGGAGGAGAAGCACTGAGGTAATGCTGCAACATGCGTTGTGGTGGTGGTGTCATGGATAAGTGCTTGCACTGAGGTGTTGGAGAAGCAAAGAGAAGGGGAAACTAACCAAGAAAATCACCGAGGAGGGAAGCAATAGAATGACGGAGGAAGAAAACTTACCAATTTGATCTCGTGGCGGAGTACGACGGCTTCTCCGGTGGTGGCAGTGGTGGCGATTGACTATTTGGGGGAGAGAGTTAGGGAAGAGAGAAGAAATATAATGGGTGGGTGAAAATAAGTGAGGAAGAGAAGCCCGATCTGTTTCTTATCTCAACTTTAGTCACGGATAATTGTATCGGTGGCTAATTAGCCACGGATAATTCTATCGGTGAATAAATAGTATGCATGTTAAGAAAATTTTAAAATTCCGTTGCACCACCCTTGGGGTAATTCTGACGATATTTTCTTACAATGAGTTCATCAAAGTTTCAATGCCTGGTCGTTCAAGTAAGAGTTGGAGAAACTACGACAGAAGTAAAGACACCAGACCCCTACCGGCGAGACGCAGAAAATGGGTTCCGTCAACCATAGAGAGACATCTTGAGGGAGTATATGCCAGCGGAAGAAGGAACTTGGATGAATTACACGCATATTAGTGGGTGACTGTTGGTTGGGTCCAGTAGAGGCAACACCAAGAGATAATTTTGGGTTTCATGGATTTGGTTCCTTTGATTTTACAAGATAGGGCTTTGAGTGAGTAGATTTTGAGTGGGTGGCTGTTGGTTGGGTCCAGTAGGTGAGTTATGTGAGTCATGGGCTAACTCTAGTTCACTTTCCATCTTTTCCTCAGGTAAATCATAAACAAGTCCCAACTCATCCATCCCATCAACACTTAAAATAGAATCATCAAAATCCCCATCCTCTGAATAACAACATTCATAGTAGTTGTTATCCTCCAGTGTCTTTTCACTTGGAGATACCTCAATAATTTTCTAATTCAAAGCAGTAAGGGGAGCAATATGGGGGTAAAAAGGGGAAGCATGAGCATTTAAGTTGTCTCTAGTATTTGACTCAACACTCCATATCTACTATTTATGCCACTTATTATTCAAGATCTGATACTAGGACTAGATGCATTTACTCTTGATGACTTCATTAAATAGGATCCAGTACCTGAGTATGGGCTGTTCTCACTATGGGTGGTCAGATATACAACCGATGAGACGCTATTCTCCTTTCCGTGCTCTGCTTCCGCTGCTTTCCTGCTCTGCTTCTTGCACCTTTCTCTCCGCTGGATCTGGCACCAAACATGATCCTCCTTCCGATCTCTCCATCAGGGTCCTCATAACACGAGGTCTTTGGTCACCATCGTGTCCATGTTTTCCCCCATCATTCACATTTATATTGGCCTATGTTTCAACAACTCCTTCGGGTGGATCCATTGTTCCTTTCCTTTCTTAGGTAGGCTGGATGTGAAATCTTAGATTTCCTCCGCCCTTGCTTCAGCAAAGAACCTGGAAACCGGCCTTTTGTGCCATTCCCACAGACAACACTAGAAATAATAGGACAAAATTTTCCCCTGGACCTCAATCACGAGAGCTCAAGGTCTTCAGCTGCTTCCTCCTCCGATGTGAGATCTGTCAACGAACGGCTCCTCTTCTACGCAAGAATCTTGATGTCTGACTCCTCTGGCTCACCATGGTCTCTGTGTCTGACTCCTCTCCCCTGGATGTAAACTAGTCATCGTCCATACAACTACGGTGGATATCTACCTGTGTGGGGAGGGGTGTGTGTGTGATATGCCCGGCTTGCCGTATTGTCAAACCGGTGAGTAAGACTTTACTTGAAGGTGGTTGAAGGCCTACCTTATTAACATAACCGGCGTGTGTGTATAAAAGATGACAATGAATATAACTAAGGCAAAGGATATTTATCCCAGGATTATCTCTTGTTGTTGCCTCAAGTTCTTCCCACAAAGAAGACTCAAAGTTGTACTTGTAGAGTGAAGTTCTTGAGAGTGTTGCCCTAATGTGTTTTCCACCTTCGCTTTCTCTTGAGAACCACTCCTTTTATAGACCTTAGAGGAGCACATGTCGTTGCCACCACAACTTGCCAAGTGTCCACACACATATGTGGTTGGTAGGCTTAACCTTAACAGTCATGGACGTGGCCCAATGATCATGCAAGGATAAATATTTACCCTTGTTCTTATCCACTTGTGATATACGCTTAGTTGTGGGTAGCATATCCAGATGCTCATATCGTGGTCCTCTGTATACTTTCAGTATTAGACCTCGGATATAGCAGTCCAGAAGCATGTGACTCTGCAGTCCCTAGCATTCGCCGTTATGGCCCTGATTCATAAAACCTTTACAGGCTATTTCCCGTAGAATCTTTGTTCCAGATAGTATTAGGAATCAGGAGGTGCATGGTTCCGGATGTGCCAATTTACTCGAGGGAGCGACCTCTCGGTATACTGACAGTCGCATCGGAAGGCACTCATGTAGTTTATTAATCTTCCGGAGAGTCCGGGTCACCCTAATTTGAATGTTGGCGGATAAGAACGAGACTAGACATATTTTGGTAACATCCGTAACATACCAATAACCTTTAATCATGCGGACTTCCAACTAAATACAAATCACATAAAGCATGGAAAGAGTTCACTATATTATATTAACTTAATACAAATTTCAAAACCATGGCAAAAGGACTTTTAACAAATTAAACGTGAAATTCATGCAACAAATTTTACATAAAATCAAAGAAAGTAAATGTGATATGCAACAATGTAAATAGTGTACCAGTACGAATAATATATCAGTTATACAATCAAACTGAATCAAATTCTCATCGACAATAGTAACAGGCCATAGAATCAAGTATCCTTGAACCCCCTCTCCAAACCTAGCCGAAGAGGTGGTCTCCATCTCGAAAGGATAAAGAAAAGTGAAGGTATTACCGGTAAAATCAAAGCCTCTGTTGGATGAGCGAGGATCTAGGAGTGGGGTGGTTGAGAACCACCATTAGTACAACTAGGGCCTACTAGGTGCCATCATGGGATCTGCCTCACAAGAAACTGGTATATATTTCTCGAGCTCAAACTCCTCCGCGTGAGCTTGCTTCTTGCCCTTCGAGGCTCCAGAAGAGGTCCCAACATCTCCGGTTCTGTTGCCACGTACCATTCCTACAAAATTTTGGCATTAGTTCTTTGAAATAATCATACTCCCACTCAACAACGCAAACAACTAATCAAACTAACGAAGCATAAACACTACATTTGTAACAGCCCAACTTTTCAAATAATGTTTGGCCAAAAATTTTATTACTTGACAAATTTCAGAGACTCAAAATCGAGTTACATGCTAGCAAAAGGTGCGGAAGCAAACACCAACAGTTGAACTTGACTAATTTTAAAAGAACCAAAGTCTTGTAAAGCTTACTAAGAAAACCACCATTTATCCCCTACTCCCTGAGACATGTTGTACTTCTAGTACTTGAAAACATCGGCGGTGCTTCATCTACAAGTAAGGAAACAAAACAAGTGTGAGAAAAACCTCAATGAATGTTCAACGCTTTTCGTATGTGACTTTCATTTAAAATAATAATACTTGAAATTGAGAAAACATACTTTAAATAATAAATAACATAAAACATTTCATAACTTGTACTATTTTCAGAAAAAATAGTATTTTCATGCCGTTCCTTATAACGCAACAGTAAACAGTCCTTATATCTCCCTAATAGTCAATCAAATTATCCTTTCAGGACCCTGCCATGGTACAGGGGTAGAATCCTACGACCCTACTAAATCAGTGAAGGCTTCTATCATCCGATTTAGAGGGGATGGGCGAAGGAAATTACGAAGTAGTTCGTTAGACACAACTAACCAAACTATAAGCCAATTAACCTTAACCAAATGTACGTATCTTTCTTTCAAATCCGTCATTAAAACAAAACAAGAACATTACTTTCATAATTTGCAGAAGCGTGCTTAAAACATTGTTGACTTTTGCAAATAGCATTTCGTGCTTTTAAACATCATGCAATACTTATATATATAATTTAAAAATAATAATAAAAATACCTCCCAGTTTTTGAAATAGTATACTTATAGTTTTTGGGTAGAACATTCACCTTAACCTCCATCTTAAGCATTTTGCAAGGATTCAAGCGGCCTAGCCAACTACGATCACGAACCTGTCAATGAACACTAATCAATTCTAACTTAACCGAGAAGTACAATACTCTATCCTATTCCTCAAACCCAAAAGTGACAAAACCGTGATTGAGAAATGATGGCACACACGGTTGTAGAAGGAACACAAGAATCGGAACTTAAATGAATTGATGTGTTTGGGACCGAATGGCATTAAATAAAAGCAAGAGGATGAATTTAAAGACAGTGCAAAATATCAGGGACCAAGAAGGAAATTTTAGCAATATATTTCTAATAGAAACAAAGTCGGCGCATGATGTAAACATGGCTAATGGATGGGTTGTTTCGGGTACATTTTCGAGGTTGTATACAGGTCGGAGTTGATGGAAAAGAAATGTGGAATCCATCTACTCCGAAAGACAAATACATATGTGACAACCGAAATTGAAACCGATCAGTAATGAATGAGTACGAGAGAGACGAACTCACCCACGGCGTGCGATTTTGAGGAATTGAGGAATTCAAAGTCCTAAGGTAATCCACACAGAAAGGCGGACATTTCTGTATGAAATACAAGGAATTTCAGTGGATAACGAACAAGATATGAACTGATGAAGTTACCTAACCGAAACAACAAATATAATTGTCTGTTTGACAGCTGCTCCTTTGAATTTCTGGAATCAAAACTGAACGAAATCAAGAGATTCTAAATCCAAAACTCATCTACGCAGAATGTTGTACACGTGAGTATAATAATGGCATAAATCAGAGCTAGAACGAAAGAGATATAAGGTGATCAGCTTACCCTATGCGTGCAGCTTTCTGCACGAACAACACCTGTTGCAGGTGAGTTTCAGAGATGTAGACCTCACGGAATTCGGGAATTCAAAATGTTATGTCGTTCTACGGAGAGAGGGAAACACATGGATATAAAATACAAGAAATTATGTCTGATAACGAAGGAAATAAGAACCCATGAACTTACATTGTAAGAACTGGTATTTTACTTCATTTGTAGAGGGAGGACAGAGCAATGATACAGCTGAAAGATCTAGAAAAACGATCCTAGCAGCACAAAGGTGGATCATCATGGCTAGGTTTATGTGAACATGATCAGGTTCTGTGGTAATTTGTTGAGGCTTTTGGTTCGACAGGAAGCAGCACAAAGGTGGAACATCATGGCTATGTAATGGTTGGTTGATATAGGATAGGGTAAATTGCAGTTTTGGTTCCGTATGTTTTGGTCCTCTGCGTTTTTGGTCATCTACAAAATATATACGGTCCTGTATGTTTATACGTATGCGAATTAGGGCAAATTTGACTGGCGTTTTTGGTCCTCTGTGCAATATAGCAAACTGAGGCCTAAGTGACGAATGAATAAACGACTAAACCTTACCTTTTCAAACGTTAGACTTCGATTTAGACGGGATTTGGGGAATATTCTCTCACAAATAAAATTCCCCAAAATTATAGAAAAACCCTAACCCTAGTCCCCAAACACAATTTGACTTGTTCTTCCTCAAATTATCCACTCTTCCTCGTCGAAGAAGTGCTCCTGCTCTGAAACCCTAAAATTATCCAATATTTCCCCTCCAATTGGTCCCAAAATTCCCCAACTTTTTTCCTTCCCCCCCCCCCCTTAATTGAGTTGCAATTCAGTCCTGCTGTCCCTTCCTTCCCATTATGAAAAGGAATACGAAGAACTTCTCGTAGAATTTTGAGATGGATGCAAAAGATATACTATTAGGATTACCAAAGAATGCTCTGCCTATACAGGAGAGGAAGTCGAAGCCTCCCAAAGAATCTCAGAGAAAAACCTGATGGAATTTCACGCGAGGTCTGTACCTATTTCCCTGTTTCAATTTCCCCAATTATCCTTTTGTTAATAATGCACAATATCTTGAGCTCTGAAGTTGAATTTCTCCTGTAGGTTTATGCCCTTACTGGAGGAATAGCTCCTATGATGCCCGCCATTGATGTCAATCAGCTCAAACGGAAAGCCCAAGCTGAAAACAAGAAGGTTGGCTTGACTGTACTACTGCAGTAATATAATTTGTGATTTAACTTTGTTTTGTTTTGTAAGTAGTTCTTGAACTTTGAACAGGGTGTTTACTTGTAATTGGGGAGGACTAAGACATTGGTTACTGCATCTTTTGATCACTAGCAGATTGTTAAACACAGACGATGAATGAAGAATTTTGGAGAAAGGCTACAACCAAGGTTAGGACGAGTAAACATAATTAATGGTAAGCAGATGTTTTGAGCTTGTGTTAAACCATCATCACACATTAAAGGGTGATAACTACAAATGATAAGAGTTATACTTTGGAACCGTTAAGGTTAAGGGAGTATAAATTGAAGTAATAAGTTCAAGCAATAATGATCCAAAAGGTTTTCCGGATATACACGTTGTGTATATAGCTAGTGAACTGGGTTTGGCTTCAATTTGAACAGTTAACGCAAAAGTTAAAGATTATAAATAAACATGTTATTATAAAGGTTGATGAAATGATAGTTAATAACATGGTGATAATGAAGTAATAGAAGCTTGGATTAAGATGGTGGAATGAATGAGGTGATTAAAGAGAATTAATTATGGATGGAATGAATAAGGTTAATAAAGAGAAGCAATTTAGCATGTGTGAGAAATTCAAAGGGTTGAAGGGAATAATAGTAAATTATTATAATTATATTATTATTCACGTCAAACAAATTTCGAATATGGATTTGGAAAAGAGATTAACCAAGGATGAATAATTTGCTGATATGATACGAGTAAATATTTCGAGGAATGATTTTAAACATTTGAAATTCAATGATTGGAAATTAGGAGCAAAGAGGACGATTTTCGGTTCCAATTTAACGATTCAAACGTTAGGAACAACAATAAATAAATAGAGTGGAAAAGACAAGAAACTTGGGGAAAATACTGAAAATCTCGGGTGTTACAACATTAATTTAATTGAAGACGCAACCCATAATTCCAAGCACCGAATTCACCTATACTTCGAGTTTCTAAAACCATGCGATTCATAAACAAAATCGACTACTACCTATACTTCCTTTCAAACAGCTCCGATGAGTTGTGTATTTAATTTATTCAGTTTTTTTTTTTAATTTGTTTTATAAAAATTATGGACTGAAATATGAATCAATAATTGTGTATGGACTTTTTTGCAATAATATTCAAGAACATTTTGAGATTTATATAAGTAATAGGGGTTAATATAAATAATTTATAGTCAATTTTGTGAAATAGAAAAATTTTGAGTCAAATATGTAATAAAAGAGAATTGAAGTTGTTTGGTTTTTCTTGAAAACTAAAACTTAAACGAGGGAAAAATGGTACATTTCAGGCCTTAATTCGCGAAAAGTCGTGATCGTGGGGTAATATGTAATTGATATGCCCTAACAGGGGGTAATGTGTAGTTGTTAACTAACAGGGGATAATGTGTAATTGATGAAACTAAGAGGGGCGCTGGATGAAAATTACCCTGGAAATTAAGAATCTAGTACCGAGAAAGACTTAGAACAATAGTAATTCAATATCTAAACAACTCAATTCAAGTCTAGATTCAAACAAAGTTTCCCCTATATTTCGATCATCCATCAATGAATCGACCAATCAAAACTTCGAAATTGAGCATGCAATAAAGTGAGAACTTCATCATACATACCCACTATCATCACACATTATCAATACTTGCACGAATTGAATCAAAATCGAAAATTCTCAAATTTGAAAAAATTAGGGTTCATAGCACATACCTTTGATTTTGCAAGATTTATGTAATCAATGCACAAATTGAATCGGTTAAGATGTGGAGCATGTGAATCGGTTAAGAAACGGAGAAGATTGAAGATTTTTGGGGGTAGAAATCGAGTGAGGAAGAAAGAAGAGGAAGATGAGGAATGAAGAGGCGGGCCGCGACTGTCTCTATATATTAGGGAATCCGCGGCCCGCCGAACGGAGCGAGCGCCCCGCGAAACGGAATTTGCGACCCGCGAGAAAAATCGGCGGGTCACTAATGTGCTCCAAAGATTTTTGTAAATCTGGAGCACTATAGCGAACCGCCGAACTAAGTGGTGGGGCGCCGCTTTCCCTCATTACAAGAAAATAGCCATTTAGCGACGGATAGATAGAAACGGATACCATCCGTCGCTATTTAGCGACGGATCGCTACTGATAACGATGGATAAGGACGAACTGCGCTCTAAGGTCAGTTCGTCATTGGAAATGGTCAATCCGGCATCAACTTAGCGACGGATAACGTTCATCCGTCGCAAAAACTAGTGACGGATAAGTCTATACGTCGCTAAGTTGGTTGACCAGAATAAAGAAAAATGAAAATAAATAAATAAATAAACACGTAGCGACGGATAAGTCTATCCGTCGCTAAATGCCGACTACACAGAAGGCATCGTCTGTTACAGATTCATTCCATTCACTTCTCCATTGTTAAAATCTTTCAAACCCTAACTCTCTTTTCTTCTCCTCCCATCTCAAATCCACAACCACCACCTTCACCCCGGATCGGTTCCACCACCACAATTACCACCTCGACCACATCACCACGGTAAGTCTCGTGTTTATTGTTTTGTATTATCTTCCCCTTTTGTATTTGGTTTCGAATCTGACTCCTCCCTCCCTCTGTGTGTTTGTGTTTCTTGTTTGTGGATGTAGAGGATTCGACATTGCCTCAAATCCACCACCGCCACCACCTCGATTCTCGATCTACCCAAATACAAGGTTAGAACCCTAACCCTAATTTTTTGGGCTTTTTAATTTTTGTGCTTAATTATGATTTTTCTAGTTGTCAATCGTCAGATTATATATGTTGTATAGCAAGAATCATTTTAAATAATTATTTTGAATTTATTCTTTAATTTTATAAATTAGTTTGAATTAATTAGATGTTGTTAATTGATTATGTTAATTGTAATTAGTATAAGCTAGATTAATTTATTTAAATAAAATTGGTTAAGTAATTTTGGTTAATTTTTCGTTAATATAGAGTATTCTGTGTAGTTAGTTCTGCCTAGTTAGTTTGATTAATAAATTAGATTAAAATTATGCGTAGTTAGTTCTGTTAATTATAATTTTGTTAATGAATAGATAAATAATAATGTTAATTACGTTATGTAGTTAATTTAATTATTAATGTTTATTTTGAGTAATTTTTTGTTAAATTTGCTTAATATTTTGTTAAATTTTGAATTAAGTTGGATTAAGTTTGATTAATATGTTATATAAGCTATAAAGTGTGATGATGCTATTATAATCGGTTTCTGTGTGTTGGTAAGAATTTTCTTGGGCCCTAACCAATACTATATGCTTACTATCGACCAGTGAGCGTTACATTGGTTAGGTCCCATAGAAAAGTCTCTCCGACATTTAATCGAACTGATTGTATTTGACTGAACACACATAAGAGTTTGTTTTTCATTGAAGTGAATAGGTGTGATGATGATATACATATATTAGTTTGGAAGTGTTGGATTAGGCTTACATTGGGTGATAACTAATACTATACGTTTACTGTCGATCAGTAAGCGTTTTATGGGTTTGCACCCATTGGTAAGCCTTACTGACATTTAAGCGAACTGATTGTATTTAACTGAACACACTAGAGGACTTATATTGATAAATATAGAAGAAGCAGAAGCAGGCAGAAGAAAGAATAATAAGTCTTTCTTGTGCCTGCTTCTTCTATATTATATTTGTACCACCACAATTCTTCATCTTCTCATCATTAATATACTACATTATGAATATACTACATTTCTACAAGTTTGATTAAATATGACCTTGTGTTGTGAATGATTGTAGTAGCTAGGCAGGCACCGTAACAACAACATTTCTAATGCCGTTGTTACTGTGCCTGCCTATTTCACTCATTCTCATCGCGTGGCCTACTAATAAATGGACTTTATTTCCTGGTATCCATAGAGTAAACATTACAAACTTTCCTTTCTTTCCGAGTCCTCTTCTATACTTATTAAGTGACAATAAGTTAACTAACAATCAAGTGTAGTCGGGGTCTTGAAAAGCAAGGAAAGTTTGTATTGCGGTAATCATGTAAACCATATATTCGTAAGAAGTTATATATATAATCACCTTAAGATAAGTTATTTGACAAGTTAGACTTTATTTTTTGTTACAAATTATCATGGTTCAAACTTCAATTTTATGCGTACAGACAATGAACGTCGATGGCCCAGACGTGTTTGCAAACCTACCAGATGATGGGTACACGGGGGAGGTGTACATGGCGGGTGAGCGGGTGAATGGCAAGCTCGTCGTCTGGCCCATGCCTGGGCATGTGTAAGTACATGAATAGGTCTTTACTTGGTATTGTATGTTTTATTTAGTTGGATTAATTTGTGTATGTTATTGCAACAGGTTGATGCTGCAAAGTTCAACAGGCTCTCCCACCACTTGGAGCCCAGTGGCATACTTTCACTTCAGAGCGGAAGGCGGAGATATGGAATGCTCTGGAGGTTAGTAATCTTTCTTCTTCTCTTATGGTTTAAGTGGTATGTTCTCAATTACTTGGGTGATATGTTAGTCACCGTGTGTTAGTTGAAAATAGGACAATGTGCAATTGTTTGGGTGATATGTTAGTCACCGTGTGTTAGTTGAAATAGGACAATGTGGAATTGTTTGGGTGATGTTAGTCACCGTGTTATATATATGTTAGTCTTAATTTTGTATACTTTCTGAAGTGTAGGAAAAGTTCTTCCTCCCCAACAAGTTCAAGTCGGAGTTGTGGTCTGCTTTCGAACATGAAGGCTCTGAAGCCTTCCGGAAGAAGGTCGCCATGATCAAGGCATCGGGGAAGAAGCCGAGGTGGATTGGGGAGGAGGAGTGGCCCTGTGGAAGCAGTATTGGGAGGACAGATAAATTTTTAGTTTGTTGAATGAAATGTTTAGAAATTTTTTTTTTTTTTACATTTTAGTATTTCTGTACGTACATTTTAGTTTGTACATTTTAGTATTTATGTTTATGTATATATATATATATATATATATATATATATATATATATATATATATATATATATATATATATATATATATATATATATATATATATATATAGCGACGGATTACTCTATCCGTCGCCCTCAACACTAGGCCACGGAAGCACACGTGTCACATCCTTTTAGCGACGGTTAAACCCATCTGTCGCCAAATAATAGCGACGAATAAGTTATTCCGTCTCCATAATGGTCAACGACCACTAGGGAGACGGATAGGTTTATCCGTCGCTATTATCTGGCGACGAATAGGTTTAACCGTCGCTATTTATTTTAGCGACGCCACTTTTCGCGACGTCCTATTTAGCGACGGAGAGTTCGTCGCTAATCGCCTGTAGCGACGGATGGAATCCGTCGCTAAAACCAGTTTTCCTTGTAGTGCCTGTAATTCAAAAAACTCGATTTTTATCTATTTTTCAATTTTTTTTGGAATTATGCAACTTTCAAAACACACACAAATGCAGCTAATCTGTATGCAATGCAATTCACCCCGAATTGCATCTCGGGCAGCGCCTTTGTTTATTAGTGATTGGCTCGACTGCTTGAAGCTTTTATTTGCTGATTGTACTGCGGGTACTAGACTTCCCCATCAACATCTGTTTGATACAACCTTTTCCCAGCATCTTAGAATGAACAAAAAAAGAACCAAAAAGTTCTACAACTCATTATTTACGCTTTCATGAAATAAGAAAATGACTTCCCGAATTTCTCTGTCTAATTCGTTGGTGAACCACCACGATTCTTTCTCTGCCGTTGTTTCGAATATGTGGGAACGCAGCCTATCCTTCCTTTCCGAGCCAGCCATGTCTGGAGGATGCACCGGATTATGACTCTCTGAAGAACACACCATCGATGATGCCAAGAACCCCACACAATACAAATTCAAAACTCTTAAATAATGTAGCTTACGAATATATAATTTGTTTCCTTACTTAATTAACGAATAACTAAGAATTAAAATGATATATATTACACTAAACTTTTATAATTTATTATTTAAGACCACTTTCTAACTTGAGACCATGAGACCAAGCAATCCAGATCAATCCATTCTATTATATTCAATTTTAACGAATCTCGCGGGTCATGGTTCAAACCGATTTAATCATTTCAGGTCATTTAAACGGGTTTTGTATAAATAGGAGAATTCACCCGCTTCTATTTCATTTTCCAGCATCGACAAAGCAGAGAAGCTAGAGAGAGAGAGAAAGTTTTAGAGAGAGAAACATCATCTTCTTCTCCGCCGCTGAATTGAAGATCGATTTCGTCATCTCCGCCGCCTGAATTTCACTCGCCGCCAGCTCGATCGTCTTCTTCAGCTGTTGAAGGTGAGATTCTGTTCTTATTCATGTATTTTAGATATAGATTTGCTACATTTCACTCAATTGGTCATTTTGATCTGTTCCGGTTAGGGTTTTGGTTCTAATAATCACTCAATCGTCTTCATCTTTGCTCGACTGTTGTCTTCGTCTTCATTTGTGCTCGATTTCGCTCAATTTTTGTCTGTACGGTAAGTCTCTGTTAAACCCTAACCCAACGATTTTTACTCAATTCGATATGTGCTTGTTTGTGATTTTTACTCACTTCGATCTCTTCATTTCTGTTTTTTTTTTTTTTGTGTCTTCTATGAAACCTAATGCAAGTAAGTGGTTCGATCTGTGTTTGATTTTCAATTTTCTATGTGGATCTCTCTTTGTGTGTTTTTGTGTCTGTTTGTATAAACTTAACATGATCTTAAGTGGTTGTTTGAGTGTTATATGTTGCTTGTTTGATGTTTACGAATATTATGTTTGAGGTTTACGTATATTATGTTTGTGTTTTACTTGAGATTGAGTGTTTTGGGTGGTATGTAAGTTTTTTGAGTTTTGTTGAAGTTTTATTTGAGTTTTTTATTTTGGTTTCTGATTTATCTGTGTGTTGTATTCTGGTTGTATGAGGTTTATATTGTGTTGGTTTGAGTTTTATTTGAGTTTTATATGATGTCTATTTGAGTTTTATATGTGGCTTGTTTGAGTTATATCACTGTCGATGCACGTTATATTTTTTGATATATGCTTGAGTTTTATATGCTGTCTGTTTGAGTTTTGTATGGTGCTTGTTTGAGGTTTACCACTGTCCATGAGTTTTATATGCATTACAGACTGAGTTTAAGCTTTAACATTCATAGAAATAGGATTCTCAATTCTATAGGAATGTTTTTGTACATTAATAAGGTGCTTGAGGATAAGTTTTATATGTTTAAGTTTTATATGCTGTCTATTTGAGTTTTATATGTGGCTTGTTTGAGTTATATCACTGTCGATGCACGTTATATTTTTTGATATATGCTTGAGTTTTATATGCTCTTTGTTTGAGTCTTATATGCTTGAGTCTACCTCTGATTTATATGTTTTTGTTCTATATATTTGATATCTTTGTGTTATAAGAGTTGTATTTTTGTGGTTGTTTGATGTTTTTTTTTTTTTTTTGAAACGGCCAAAAAATTTTATTAATTAAAGAGCATAAGAAATGCTCGAACAACTACAACTTAGATACACAGAGACACACCTCCGGAACACCATGATATTCGAGTTTAACAAAACCTCATCCCATGACTACCTCAAACTTACAGCGTTTTAACCATAATACCTCAAATCAAAACACCGGAACCCCACCCCATATATTAATCCAAAACAACAACTAAGGAAACAGAAATCCCCATCCCTCCTCACTAAAACATTATCCGAAATAGCAAAACATAGAGGCCGAAACATTGATCCATCATCACAGATTACAAACCAACCTCATATGTACCTGTTAATTAAATTTGAGTACCAAACACAAACAATAATGCTAAGCTTAACTCAATTTTTAGAGTGAAAACCGTACTAACTTGGATCCTACACCCGTACAAACACACCGTGACTAAGAGCATCCAACCCCTTAGACTGAAAAAGCAGAGGACAAGGTAGTAAGCCCCATCGTACCAAGTCACGATTGGAAATTAACCAAAAGGACTCTTAGTTCGTTAGAATGTGTCGTATGAAGCAAGAAATTTAAACCACAAGCCACGTTTTCACCATAAAAAAGGAGAAGCTCAACCACCACAACAGAGTAATGCCATCGGTCGCTTATCACCAACCTCAATGCCTCTGCAAAGAAAACACTCCCAAAAATGCCAAGATCATGTAAGTACTGTTCCAATAACTCTAATCCATTCCATCGAAAAAACCAATAAGAGGCGGAGAAAACGGCCCATAATAAGCTACCCAACTCGAGATGCTACCCATACAAACAACACACAAGCATCCCAACAACCGGGCACATCACAAAAAGGATATGTAATCCGACCATTAAGAGATACTTACGTATTGTAATTTAAAGTACAGACATCTCAAGAGGACTTATAGAACCAAACAATAAAACCGGCCTCAACCAAATAACCTGAGAAGATAAGAAAACCATAACCGCCATGCTCGACGTAGCCACAACTAGAATAGATATACACGGCCAGCAAGAGCAGTGAACCCACCACCGTGAAACCGTCGGCAACCTTTGATATCCGCTACAACCGAAATACACACCTTTCTCGCAAACATATTAGTATCAAACACTCAACTATGCCATTTTTTTTTGGAAAATTGTTTTACTTTTATTCCAAAATCTGTCAAATACAAACGTCGATCCGTAGATCCAGACGGGCTCTCAGCAAAGCCAATTACAGACTCAACTCGACTAGTACAAGATTTAGAGATCTTTACAAACTATAACAGTAAGTGAGAAGCTTGGCATGACCAATACAACGCATCTTGACAACATATTGTATTTCATCTACCAAATGCATATTGAATGGTTGTAGATGAAATAGCTTCAAGTTCCGAGCCTTCCAAATTGCATACAATGTCTCCGTGAAAGTCATCTTTAATAGTAAAGCTTTCATCGACTTCCCCTTTGCTTCTTGTTTTATCCAATCGATTTCCTCATCAAAATTGCTGGGCGTATGTGATAATTTCATCCATTTTAGGAGCTGCGCCCAAACACTAGAAGTGCATCGACATTTGAAATATAAGTGTTGCACACTTTCTGGTTCATCGCAAAAGACACACGTTATCTCTGTTGTTACTCCCATACGATTTAGCCTGTCTCTGGTGAAAAATCTGTTCAGACATGCCATCCAAAAGATGACCAAAGTTCTGGGCCGTGCATAGTTCCTGAACATCAGTTTACGCCATTGTACGACAGGTTTACTTCCACGAATCTCTGCATACACCGACTTTGTTAGATACTGGCCAGATTGTTTTGCATGTGTCCAGGCCGGTAAATGCAGTACCTGTTCGCGAACTTTAATAATCTTCCGTAGCAGCCATGAACAGGAAGAAGAAGGAATGAAATCTTTAATCTCAGCCCCTTTAAGATAGTAACTATGGATCCATTGGACCCAAAGTTTATCCGTTTTCATACTCAAATGCCATAACAGCTTAGCAATCGACGCCACATTCCATTCTTCCAATGAAATAACATTCTGTCCGCCTTGCTTTTTAGGATCACACACAGACGACCAAGCAACATGAGCCTTCATGTTTATGGAATCAGATCCACTCCACAAAAAGGTTCTACAATGCGCTTCAATCTTGTGAATTACCTGTTTTGGCAAAGGGAAGAGTTGCATCCAATAATTCGCTGTAGAGAATATCACACTCTTGATAAGTTGAATCCTCCCAGCATGTGACAAAAGCTGCGCAGCCCAATGTTTAATTCTTTCCACAATCTTATCAATCAACACTTGATAATTGTTAGCAGTAAGCTTCTTACTTGCTAACGGGACACCCAAATACTTGAAAGGTAGGCTCCCTTTCACAAAACCTGTAGCATTTAAGATATTCTCCTGTTGTGGAAGGGGTACTCCACCAAAGTAGACTTTACTTTTGCTAATGTTTGCAACTAAACCCGTTGAAAGAGAGAAAGTCTTGAAACTATCCATCAATAATTGGATAGAAACAAAATCTCCTCTTGCAAATAGCAGTAGATCATCAGCAAAACAAATGTTTGTGATTTTCTATTTTTCACACTTAGGGTGCCAATTGAAGTCAGGTTTATCTTGTAGAGATTGGAGTACTCTATGTAGATATTCCATAACAATGACAAACAAAAGTGGAGAAATCGGATCACCTTGTCTTAAACCACGCTTAGCCACCAAAACTTTAGAAGGAACTCCTTGGATATTATATTTGTAAGAAACAGTAGTCACACAAACCATAATCCAATCAACGAAGGTCTTGGGGAAATTCATTTCTTTCATGATTTGTTCCAACGCGCTCCATTCAACACTATCATATGCTTTCTGTAAATCCATTTGGACTACACAACGAGGTGAGGTATTTTTTCTCCCATACCCCCTCAGTAGTTCTTGAGCAATAAATATATTATCATGAATTACTTTACCTGGCAAGAAATCAGATTGGCTATCATGAATAACAGAATTAAGTACCTTTGCCAATCGGGAAGTGAGAATTTTGGAGATGATCTTGTATAATGTAGTACAGCAAGAGATAGGGCGCATCTCCTTCATAGTCTTGGCTTCCTTGGTTTTTGGAATGGAAGTAACTAGAGTGCAATTCACATCCTTATAGATTCGTTTATGAATAAAGAAATCCTGAACTGCATGAATAACATCCCTTTTGATGATAGGCCAACTTTCTTTAAAGAACTTAGCATTATAACCATCAATTCCGGGTGCTTTGTTATCACCAATTCCCTGTAAAGCCTCAAATATCTCTGATTCCGTAATATCCCGACAAAGCCAATCTCCGTCTAGTGGATTCAACTGCTTTCCATTCCGTAAAACTAGAAATGTCCACTGCCTGTAATTCATCTGAGTTGCGGCCAACTAGCTTCTCATAAAATGTGTATACTTCATGCTCTAGATCAGCCGGTGATGTAAGTGTGAGTCCCTGTTCATCAATCAATCTGTACAGGCCAGTAGATCGGTTTTTTTGTCGGACGATGGAGTGAAAATAAGAATTATTTCCATCCCCAAGCCGCAACCAATCTACCTTTGCTTTTTGACTCGCAATCTCCTCATCTAAGTTTACCCACTTGAACAATTCTTCAGTTAGATTTTTGATAATTCCAACATGCTGAGAATTTGTTCTATCTAAACTTTGCTGCTGCTGGGCTGATTCAAGCAGTTGGCGTGTAGATGCAACTTTCTGCTGCACACTGTTAAAACGTCGACTGATGTGCCGCAGACTGCACTTGAGCCCCTTCAATTTTTCCCAAACAACATATTGTGGCCTCCCGTGAATATCAACATTCCACCCCCGAGTTACAACGTCCTTAAAATCCACCGCCTTAACCATACAATTAAGAAACTTAAAAAGAGGTTTTGGTCTAGGACTAGCAACTTCCAAAGAGAGCTTCAAAGGTGAATGATCCGAGATATGAGGTACAAGAACTTCCACACAATATTGCGGAAATTTAAGAAACCAATCCCTATTACCAAGAACTCGATCAATTCTAGAAGAAATCAAACCACCCTCCCTTTTGTTCGACCAAGTAAAATGATCACCGATTGAAATACATTCATGTAAACCATTTTGTGCCATCATCAACTCCAAATCCTGATACTCATGAATTGTTACGGCATTACCACCAGTTCTATCATTGATTGATAAAACATTATTGAAATCGCCCATAACAATCCAAGGCCCCTGGACATTATGTGCGATATCGTCAAGACCTTGCCATAAAATCCTTCGCTGTTCTAAAGTATTGTGCGCATACACAACAATTAGCCAATGCTTCAAAGAACCATTTATTTCATAAACACCAACATGGACCAACTGGTCAGTACAACTGATAAAATTTACTACTACTTTAGTACAATTCCACATGAACCAAATACTACCATTATTATGCTTACTATAGTTATCAAGAAACGACCATTGATGACCAAATCTCGATCTAACTCTACTAGCATTACGCAACTTAACTCTTGTTTCCAAGAGAGCAATACAGGCAACATCAAATGTTCTAAGGTGGGAGCAAACTTCAACATGCCTATCCTTTCTATTGAGCCCCCGCACGTTCCAACAAATCATTTGGAAACAGAATTTGAAGCCATGGACAGGCCATTCCCAGCCCCCAGTGCCACTGTACTATGATCAACAAATTGTCCCACATTCTGTTCCTGATTCGCCACACCACTAGACTGCCCAGAATTCAAATCTGCCCCTACAGGCTTAATCTGCCATGTTATCTGCGGATTCTTCTTCTGCCCAGCAGGACCCTGCACTTTCTTAACACAATTGTGACCAACCTTCTTACATTTACCACAATAAAATGGTCGCCATTCATACTCAATCGGCTGGTTAAATTTCTTCCCATCACAATCACAAATAACTACAGAATCTTTCAAATCCTCAGTGACATCAACTTCAATAAGAATACGAGCATAAGAAACACGAAGTTTATGAGCAGTACATTCATCAGTGACTACCGGCCTCCCAAGGTACTTGCAATCTTACCCAAACTTGTTTTGCCCCATAGATGCAACGGTAGTTTAGGGAATGTAACCCACAGAGGAAGAACCCTTAACAGATTCTCTTTAAGATCAAAACCAGTAGACCAAGGTCGCATAAACATTGGCATATTGAAAATAGAAAACAGACCTTTCTTTAGGATATCATCACGCTCCGCCTCAGAATTGAAACGAATGATGAAGTATCCATCATCATGATAGAACAAATCAGGAATCACATCCATCGCCCATGTCTTCATCATGAAATTTTTAACTGACGTGAGTGTTAAATCTGCACCAATAACATACATGATGACAGCATACTTCCAGAATATGATCTCCGATGCAACATCCGCATCCTCAATCGTCACCTCCAAACCGTGATCTGCAACCTTTGGTGCAGAATAGTCAATCTCCAATCCATTCGTAATCAGACGATTACCACGGACAATATCAACCCATGCCTTCGGTGGGTTACCTTCCGTCGATTGTTGTTGCAAAGGCTGCGCGGTTACCGGCACCCCTTCAACAAGCGGCACATCTCTGCCCAGATCGGCAATTTCCCCATTCGGTGCACAATTCTCACTTGTATTCTCTCCCAATTCTTCAATCTCAGGCTGCTCCTCAGTGCCAGGTTCTCCGTCAACAACAGGCGAGTCCGGTGTCGCTACTTTTTTCGGGCGGCCACGACGTTGCACCATGGTGGTTTGACGGTTACACTTTTGCTATGTGTAAATCGCCCCTAGTAGTGCAGAGCGTAACTATGCCATTTTTAAACAATCCAAAGGTGCATGGACCTAAGAATGGAAATAATAGTGATTTAGCAAAATACCTTTTCCCTTAAACCAAACCCATAGCATGATTTATATGATGGTTGTTTTGAGGTTGATGTATATTTCTTTGTTTCCCTTTTTTTTTTTTTTTTTGCAGCAATCATGGTTGAAATTTCCTCTTTTCATTCTGATGTTGCAGATGATCCGTATTTGGAGTCTGCTAGTGATGTTGCCAAAGTGAAAGGAACCACAAAGGGAGCAGCTGCAGAAGTGGATGCTACTGCAAATGTTGGATAACCTCGTAGGTCAAAGAGGAAACAGCCTACAAAAAGTGATCATAATGCAGATGAGCAGCATTCGGTGGCTGATAGTGGAGCTGCAGAGCGGGAGAGAAGGAATAATGACAAGAAAAGGAAAGTAGCTGCTGGTAAGTGTGTGAGGTTTACATGATCTTAAGTCTTTTAAGTGTTATATGTTTCTTGTTTGAGTTTTACGTATATCATGTTTGAGGTTTACTTGAGATTGAGTTTTTTTGTGTGGTATGCTAGTTTTTTTAGGTTTGTTGGAGTTTTATTTGAGTTCTGATTATCTCTGTTTGTTTAGATTTTGATATATTTTGTGTTGTAAGAGTTATATTCTGGTTGTTTGAGTTTTGAATATATCATGTTTGAGGTTTACTTGAGATTGGGTTTTTTTTGTGGTAGGCTAATTTTTTTAGGTTTGTTGGAGTTTTATTTGAATTATAGTTTGATTTCTGATTATCTCTGTGTGTTTAGTTTTGATATATTTTTGTGTTGTAATAGTTGTATTCTTGTTGTTTGAGTTTTATATGTTGGTTTCTTGAGTTTTACATATATCATGTTTGAGATTTAGTTGAGATTGTTTTTTTTGTGGTATGCTATTTTTGTAAGGTTTGTTGGAGTTTTATTTGAGTTTTATTTTGAGTTCTGATTATCTTTCTGTGTTTAGATTTTGATATATTTTTGTGTTGTAATAGTTGTATTTTTGTTGTTTGAGTTCTATATGTTGCTTGTTTGAGGTTAATTTGTGTTAATTGTTGTATGCTATTTTGTAGGGAATGAAAAGGATAAAGACTTTGAGATACCTTCTGTCATACCCTCTGATGATGATACACCTTCGAATTCTTTCGATAGTAATGAAGATTCTTCGAAGAGTGATACTCCTCAGAGTAAGAAAAGGAAACGTGATGATGATGATGATACTTCTGGGTACTTACCTTCAGAGTTTTCAAAGGATGCTGTAAAAAATGCTAAGACACTAGTTGTTGTTGTAGTCAAGGGAAAGAGAAAAGTTGTTGAGAAAGTCCCCATGGGAAAGAAGAAAGTTGTATTTAGTAAACTATTCATCCATCCTTTTGATATTTTGTTCATGTTTTAAATTTGAAATTTGTCTGTAATAACTCAAATTAGAACTATTTTTAGTTGTATTTAGTAAACTTTTTTTTTAATTTTGTTTCATATGTTGTTTGTTTGAGTTTTATATGGTGCTTGTTTGAGGTTTACCACTGCCCATGAGTTTTAATTTATATGCATTATAGAGTGAGTTTAACCTTGAACATTCATATAAATATGTTTCATTATCCCTTGACAAATGATTAATTAGGGTTTAGGGGTTGGATGGCTCTACACCGCATCCAACCCCTAAACCCTAATTACGACCGTAGAATCCGAAAGTAATTAAATTAATTTTCAGGATATTTCGGGTTCACCAATCCATCTAGACTTTTAGAAAAATATACACCCTTAGTTTAGTTTGAGGTTTGAGTGTATGTTTGAGTTTTATAAGTTGTGTGTTTGAGTTTTATGTAGTGCTTGTTTGAGGTTTACCACTGTCCATGAGTTTTATATGTTAGAGAGTGAGTTTAACCTTGAACATTCATAGAAATATGTTTCATTATCCCTTGACAAATGCTTAATTAGAGTTTTAGAAAAATATACACACTTAGTTTAATTTGAGGTTTGAGTGTATGTTTGAGTTTTATATGTTGTTTGTTTGAGTTTTATATGGTCCTTTTTTGAGGTTTACCACTGTCCATGAGTTTTATATGTATTACAGAGTTAGTTTAACCTTGATCATTCATAGAAATATGTTTCATTATTCCTTGACAAATGCTTAATTAGGTTTATTTATATGCTCAATAATAGTCAACATAAACAAGAGGAAAATCAAGAAAACAGAGTACCGATATTAAGGAACAGAGTTTACAAAATTCTCAATGTTAAACAAAGTAATACAGTATTGAAATCAAGGAACACAGTCTACAAAAGAATAGAGTACTAAAATTTAAGAACACAATTGATATAGTATTCCTTGTTTGGTCATCAAGCATTACTCTGTAAAAGAACTCAGGATCCTCTCTTTGCCTTTTTCGCAATGAATTTATCACAAACTGTGAATCTTCTCCTCCAGTTTTATGGGCCCTCAAGCTGTTTACAGACTTCAAAATAAAATCAACAAAGTAAAAAACAACAAGCATAGCATAATTGAAACACAGTCACATATAACAAACAACTTGAATACAGATGTAAACCTCAAACAAGCGCCACATAAAACTCAGACAAACACCATATAAAACTCAAACATATAAAACTCATCCTCAAGCAAAACTTACCCTAAAGATCTAATATGATATATGTAAAACTCAAACAAGCACCACATACAACTCAAAAAAGCTGCATATTAAACTCAAACATATAAAACTTATCTCCAAGTAAATCTTACTCTAAACCTCTAATATGATAGATGTAAAACTCAAACAAGCACCACATAAAACTCAAACAAACAGCATACAAAACTCAAACAAGCAGGATAGGAAACTTAACCTATTTACATAGTTGATATTATCCCGAACAGTATGCACAATGTTCTCTTTGCCTCCAGCATTGTGCATAAGAACTCTGTAACTCTGGCTTGGCTTTAATCTAGCTCCTTCCATACACTCGATTACTTTGCCTTTCTTTGGTGTAATCTTCCTTTGAGAACGATGAGTGACTCCATTCTGGCCTAGCCAACTCATGGTTGTGTTCTATAATATGATGCTTAAGTTTGAAGCACTTTTCTTCCTTGTTGATTGCAATTCTCAAACCAGCCTTGCAATTAGTCCTTCTGACTCTATTATGTCTTAGCTTCTTTGCCTTTTTGTTCTTTATTTTCTTCATTTCCTTCATCACTATCAACCAAGACCATAGGAGAAATTGCCACTGGTTGAGTTTGCTTAACAGGTGCTTTGCCTGCACGAGAACAGACGAAGTACGTTTCCTTGGCAGATTTATCTTTGGATGTTCTTGATTGAGATTCTAACAGAAAATCCAACCATTGATGCATAGAGTTTGTAAAGTTCCTCAAAATGTTCCTATTTTTCCTCTTTAAACAAATAAAATAGAGTGGTATATGCTCTGCAATGACATATTATAAAACTCAATTAGTATATGAATGAAACTCAAATATCAAAAGAGTAAAACTCAATCAATAATGCATAAAACTCAAACGAAATTGTAACATACAGAACTTTACAGAGTAAAACTCAGAAACTTTTGTCATCAAACTCAAATCAATAATCCATAAAACTCAAACGAAATTGTAACATACAGAACATTACAGAGTAAAACTCAGAAACTTTTGTCATAAAACTCAAATCCATAATGCATAAAACTCAAACGAAATAGTAACATACCTGATTGTTCAGCAGGTCCTTTGTGCTTATCAGTTGAAGCTTCATGTTTATCAGCTTCATGTTCATCACCAAATACTTCTGTAAATTCTGGATCTCTAGGTATTTCATCAATATTTTCAACAAATCCTTCAGCAAATTCAATGCAATCTTCTTCCATATCAAATTCTGACTGTCTCATAGAAAATCCTTCTTTAAATTCTGGATCTCTAGGTATTTCATCAATATCTTCAACAAATCCTTCACCAAATTCACTACAATCTTCTTCCATATCAAATTCCGATTGTGTTGGTCCCTTTAAACAACAAGAAAAGACTAGAGGGGGGGGGGGTGAATAGTCTTTTCAAACTTTCGTCGTTTAAAACTTTCTCAGCAAGTGCTTATTACTTTTCAGTAATGAGTTTGCTGATACTTAACTTTCTCAGCAAGCGTAAGTTACTTTTCAGTAGCTAGGTTTGCTGATACTTAAAATCAGAGAGCGGAAGTATTTGATACAATAAGTGCTCTTTCAGTAAGTAAAGGTTACAGCAAGTGATGTGAGTGACTGTGTACATACAGATATGATTTGCTGAAAACTAAATACAGTAAGTAAATCACACAAACACTTTATAGTGGTATCTGAGAGTGCCGTAATCTCTCAACTAATCCACTTTGTCCTTTCTAGGACTGAATCCACTATGATATGATTGAGGTTCCTTACAATCTCCTATCTAAAGCGATTCAAACAGAAACCAAAGCACACTTGCTTCGTTTCCAACCTAATCTAGAGAACGCAACCTTGTTCTCCACCAAACTTGGTACTTTTAATCAGCAAAACTATGCTCGATTAAGTTCCCCCTGAATATCACGCCTGAAAGGGTGTATTTTCAGTTAGAGAGGTTCGGGATGAGATAACTTAATTATAACTTATTCAGTTACAACAAGTAATCTAAGAAACACAACTTTGAATACTTTGCAGTAGACAAGTTAGATTGTTTCTGGTGTCAAGACTCGTTCTTGTTCGAAAGAAATAAAGAACGCTTAACTAATTTCTTAGTCGTGTAAATTCTACTTTTTCACAAGTAGCTTTTTCAAGCTTTAAGTCATGGAACGGATCAATGGCAGTATAGAGAGCTTGAAGGTATGTGAGTTTAAGCACAAGTGAGAGTTTGATCACGTTGTTGACACACTTCAACTCTATGCCGGATGACCTCTATTTATAGTGCAAGTAAGGAGCCGTTTGAATTTCAAATCCTTAGGCTTTTGTTCCTTAACATGTCACTATCTTGCTTTTTGTACTTTCAGCAGCGTCCTTGTTTGTCTTCTAGTCTTCATGTCCTTCGCGTGTAAGCTTTGTATTTAATGCATATTTGAAAAGAATTCAAATAGTAACATTGGAGCGCAAAAGTAAGTACTTTCAGCAAGAGGTCACATATGTTTCATCAGCAAGTGGTCAGTCTCAGTTTCAGCAAGCACAACCTACTCTGTCTTTCAGATTTTCACTCATGCAATGCTGTTGCTGAAGTTTCCACTTTCTGAGCAACATGTGCCTTTGTAGATACCAGTCTTCAGAAATCTTCTAGTCTTCAGATCTTCGAATTCTTCAAGTCTTCAGTTCTTCGAAATCTTCAAGTCTTCGGATCTTCAATAATCTTCAAGATTCTGAGCGGTTTCTAAATCCTTCAATAGTTTGTTTGTAAAAACAAAGTACATCGTCAACAAATGCTTCAATAGGTTATTTTCTTTTTAGAAAACAAGATACATCATAAGCTAGCGCTTCAATAAGTTATTTTCTTTTCAGAAAATAAAATCCATCATAAGCGGTAAAAACCAACGTATCTAGCACCTAGTCTAAGTCTTCAGCAAATGTTCCTCTTTTACAATGTTCTTAAAATTCTAAATTCCTATGGACCTTAAGAGTACTAGTTACTGGACTTTCCTTAATTTAGCATGGTTAATTGCTCATCAAAATTACAATGTTTCCTAACAAATTTCCCCCTTTTTGATGTTAGCAATCCATGGCTAAATTAATTGTTACCCTTTTAGAGGTTTCTGATGTTAAATAAATCAGTTGATTAATGCAAGGATACTTGAATAATTAAATAGTAAGCATAAGTAAATTGCAAAATCAAAAACCAATAAGTGTCAAAAGCTTCAATACTGATAGTTATCTTTCAGAAGTTTACAAGAAATAGCAGAGATAACTTAAACAGAATCAGCAAACAAAAACTTTAACAAAAACTATTACAGACAGTTAAGCTCTTTCAGAGGATTTTCTCAAAATCTCTCTTACACTCTTCTCAGCAAGTGCAGTAAATTCAACAGTCCTTTTCGTAGTTTTCCAGAAGCCTACGGACTTGTAGTTGAAGAATTCTTGCGTTTTTGCAGGCAGTATGATGATGCTTTTCAGCATTCATTTCCATGCAGTTGGTTACCCACAAATGCATGCCCCAATTGCTGGCATGGAGAAGTTGTGTATCTGAAATGCTTTTCGGATGAATCTTTCTTAGCCAGAGAAGATCTTCTTCTTGATCCTTAGCAGTGAGATAGAAATACTCATAAGGAATCAATCCAAGTCTCTTCTTTGTTTTCTTTGTTACTGGGTCAGAGTAGTAAGCAATGCCAGGTGGTTTTATCAGATTTGGTTCTTGTCTATATGTCTTACCAATGGCAATTCTTCTTACTGAGACCTCAAGATTCAACCATCTTCCAGCAATATTTCTTGGGAGGGATTCTTCCCTTTGATTTCTTTGGACCTTGAGTTCAATCCATTTGAACATTTGATTGAATATGGTTGTAGGAAAGAACTCATTCACCAGCAAGTCTTCCAGCTTTAAGATCCAGTAACCATGAATGTTTCTGATTACATTCTGAGTGGTTTCTTCATTGCTGGTCTTTGTGTATTCAATGCCGGAGCCAATAGCAATGCTGGCCAGCCTCTTTTCTTCCTGTCTTTACCTTCTTCTTCTTGTCTTTGCATTGTCTTGATCTCTTGCTGAAGAGTCAGACGAGAAATGCTTTGAGTGGCCAGACGGAGTCAAGGCTGTCAAGGGTCTAGCTCTTATGGCTTGACCTATTGTCTGATTGTCATCATCTTCATCATCTTCATTCAGATTTTGATGACTTTCAGTATGGCAAAAATCTTGAGTTTCAGCAGCGGTTTTTCTCTTTTTGGTACTTGCTGAATTCAACTCAGATTCTGCTTGCCTTTTAGAACTTTGCTCTTTTTCAGCAAGCGGTTCTATGGGCAGTGGCACATCAACAGCAGGAGGGGTTTGGTTTTTTTTTCTTGTACTCTTCTTTTCCCCCTTAGACATGGATTGCAACATCGGAGTGATGTGCAGAGAATAGAACTCATTGCAATTTTCAGCAAGAGTGCTTAAGCTTTTATACTTCATGATGATTTGTTGCTGGTCAGAAGTCATTTTTGACAACTCTCTTTGAATGCTCATCATGTTCTCTTCATGTCTTTTCTCTGTTGCGGCCTTCTCATCCATGAAAGTCTGAGCCTTCACGAGAGCGTTCTTTGCGAGCCTGAGCGCTTGACTTACATCTTTTTCATAGCTCTTGTGATGAAGACTGATGTCTTTCTGAGCTATTGTCAAAGTAGTAGTGCGTCTCAGCACTGTAGCCAATATTTTTCCAAAGTCAAGTGGGCTCTCAGCAAGCAATGCCTCATCTTCAGCTTTGCAAGCATCATGGACTTTCTTTAGTGCTAAAATTCTAGGAGTAAACTCCTCAACTCTTGGGAACGGCACTAGTTGTGGTGTCAAGGAATGAACTTTTAGTTCTGAAGCAAACTGATCATCTCTTATCAGCAATTCTCCTCTTAGACAATCGTCTACATCATTTATGTAATCCGGAGGTGGGATTTGAACAACCTTTGAATCTCTTTGGATTGTTCATCCTCATTTTCTGATAAGTAGTCGTCATCCTCAGATTCATCAAGTTCAACAACTTTAGAACCTAACTCAGCAGCTTCACTTCCTTTTTGTTGAGTGGTTGTTGATGGCAACACTTGAGACTCAACAACTGGAGTTTCACCAGTCGTTAGTTTTAATTGAGTTTGAGACTCAATTACTGGAGTTTCGCCAGTAGTTAGTTTTAATTGAGTAGTTGCTGAAGGCAACGTTTGAGACTCAATAACTTGAGTTTCGCCAGTAGTAGATGGAAGGGAGTGGACTTCCTTTCATCTTACTCCTAAAGATTGACCAATTTCTAGATCCTGCGTATGCCTTGCATGGATCAAGAGACTGTTCTGGAGAGCGCATTGGTAATCTTCATCATGTTCATCATCATCATCAAGGTTTTCTTCAGTAACCTTGGCATCAGAAACTGGACTTTTGCCATTTTTCAAGGCAGCCCTTTTTCTGGCATATTCTTCTTCAGTATCAGCACCTTGCACAGGTGCTTGATTTTCAGCAGCAGCAGGAGGAGGTTGAGATTCTTGCTGAGGTTGTGGTTGTTCAGCTTGCTGATTTTCTGGTTGAGCATTTTCAGCAACTGTCAACTTTAATCCTCCAGCATCAGGACTGGGACCTTGATTGTCATCATCATCGTCTTTCTTAACCTTGGAATCTTTCCCTTCATCATCACTTGGATCAGTGGGAATGTTCTCATCTTCTTCCTCTTCATCATCATCGGTCAGAAATACTAGCTCAGCGTGCTTATATAAAGCAAGCACTTGGCACTTCCTCTTCCTCATTGATTTTGTGGGGATCAGCCACCACAGGTACAAATGAACCTTTGAGCATCACAGCTTGTTCAGCTGGAGAGGCACTCTTGAATTTTTCCTTCATATTCTCTCTGATTTGAGCAATCAGATTTGAGCTCATTTGCTGAGAATATGACATTTCTTCAGAAGGATGGAGTGGACAAATGTTTCGAGCTTCAGCAGAGAAGATCTCTTTTTCTCGTTTGAAAGATGAAGATGGAGATCAGAGAAGTCCATTCGCCTATATCTTTGCCAGTTGCTGACGGACTTAGCAACTTGAGACAAAGTAGTCCTTTTGAAGTTCAAATACCGTTCCTCAGAACTTACTTGATGATCTTTAGTGATGAGTACCACTTCAGTGGTCTCCTTTTGAGCCTGAAAAAGAACGTTATTTAGATCAGGATTGGTTTGGAAAATTGTTTTAGAGTTCATATCTGAAACATGAATTACCTGCTGAGAGTCAGCAAGCTCATGTTGTACAATTTCCATTCCATGAGGAGCTTGAATAGCATCCTCCATTTGTTCATCCTGAAATAAATTGGAGTGAGATACAAGTACTAAGCCGTCAAACTTAGTTTTATTACCAAAAACATTAACTACCTGCTGAGCAGGGAGTGTTGGTTCTGGTGCAGAGGCTTCAGCAACCATCTGACTTGCATCTTGAGAAGTCTGTAGAGATAACATAATATTAGCAAAAGAATAAGTTTCAGAATTTGAAGTTTTACTGATGGTTGAATTAACTACGTGCTGAAGAAGGACAGGTTGTGGCTCAGTCCTCTCAGCATTAACAGTTTCTTCAGCTTCTTGGATTGTTTCTTCAGCAGACTTCTTGTTTTGCTCTATTTGAGAAAGTTGCGCGGTTTCAGCAATCTCCCTTGTCTTTGAAATGACAAGTTGAGAAGAAGCATCTTGTCCCTTGAGCTCACTACTTGTCATGAAGACATCAATGGATTTGTTGGATGATTCTTCAATCTCCAACTCCATTTGTTGGCTTATAGCTTCTAGTACAAGCTGGACTTTGTCGATTGATGTCTTTGGTGAACTTGGGCCAGTATTCTCAGCATCACGAGATGCGTCGTTGAATAATGCTTCTTGTGTTTCAGCAACTTCTGGAACTGGAACCATTGTTGTCTCAGCAACTGGTCCTTCAGCAAGCGAGGTTTCAGCAACTTGATGAGTAGCTTGTTCAGCAACCATCTTTTCAGCAGCATCAGCAAGTGCCGCTTTTTGCAGATCAGCAGCAATGTCACTTGCTGGTTCCATAGTTGGGTCATCTAAATTATCTACAATGTAGATATCTGGGACATGGGCAGGAATTTCATTTCCACTGCCTTGTGGTCTATTCTCAGTAGAAGTATCAACGTTAAGTTGATTGTTGAAGGCTTCCACAAACACTTCAACATTGCTGACATAGGTTTCAGTAATCACCTCAGCAACATCTACTGGCAAATGCGTTTCGGCATTTGTCTGGGAATTGTCTGAGAGGTCTTGGACAGCAGGAACTGACTTGCGGGCCAGTGTTTTCTTCCTTGTGTTGCTGGTCCATTTCCTCTTAGGTACGGGGTTTGCTGATGACGCTGCAGTCTGAGTGTCATCATCAGCTTTCCTCTTTTTCTTGTTAGATTTCTCCAGTTTCCCAGAGGCATCTATAGTTGCATTTTCAGCAACGGCTGTTGTACACGTACCTTGTCGATTTTCTACAGTAGTTTCATTTGTGTTACCACCACCAACACCAGTTTCATCTCTAGGTTGCTGAGTGGTAACATCTGCAGCTGTTGTATACCTTTCTTGCTGGCTTGTGCTGACAACATTTGCAGTTGTTGTCTTCTTAGTTTTCTTTCCAGCAGTCTTAGGTACATTCTGCTTGTAGAATGATCTTCCCACATTGCATACAGACTTTTTGATTGGCAATGGGTTTCTTAGCTGAATCCTGAAATGTTCAAGGATGTAGCATATCTTGATTCCACACATAACTGGAAAGGAAGGTGAGACCTTGTTGTCTTCTACCTTTACCTTAAACTTAGTAACACAATCAACAAGCCTGTTGAAAATGTACTTAGCCCAGTTAAGTTCCATTTTATTTTCATGGATATGCATCAGCAATGGCCATCTTCTTAGGCCTACTTGGTCAATTCCTCCAACCTGGGAGTCAAGAACTTTTATTAGTAGCAGAGCTACTAGACCAAGTGAATGGCAGATATGCTTTCTCTTAACGTGCTTAGTCCAAGTCACGGGAGCAATCTCGCCTTTCTTCATTTTCTCATTTCTGACGTCACTGTAGAAAGCTTCAATTTCTTCGTGAGTGGCAGTGACGTCATCTTCAGTTCCAGTGGTTGGAATCTGAAATATCTCCGCTAAATCAGTCCATTTCAGGACGATTTGCGTGTTCTGAACTGTAGTAAAGATCACTTTTTCAGTGACTCCTTTACTATCAGTAAGGGACTGGATTTCTGTATTATTGTAGAATTCCATAGTATCAATCATGCTCACTTGCTTAGTGCGAGCAGATATAAAGTGCGTGAGGCCTTGTTGATTGATGAACTCAATCGATTTGAGCTCTCAACAAGGGTAAAACAGAGAAACACCGGAGTTAGTGGAGCCTTTGCATTGAATGCGTAGTGGCCCACTAACTAAAACTGTCAGAGCACTCTCTCTCTTTGTTTTGTTAGCCGTTAGATAAGTAACTCCTTTTAATCAATGGCCACGATTGAATTTCATGTCATGATTATTACGAGTTTATCTATGTCAGTTTAGCGTCACAAATTGATTTTACCGAGTTTTAAGGGAATAGATTGCTTGCTGAAATAGACAAGAATCTTTTCAGCGAGTTTGAATTATCACTCTAGATACTTGTTGAAAGTTCCCCTTACTCAGATATCTCATATTTTCTTAAGTTTAAAAGATATTTCTGAGTTCCCGTATCAGTAAATACTTTTGTACTTGAGATATCCTTTGGTAAAATCTGAGATATGAGTTTTGCTCTTTTTCTGAGTTCCCGTCTCAGAATATTACCTTGATACTTGAATACCTGTTTCAGTATCTTTGACTGTCTGAATGCCTGTTTCAGCAATCCTTAAGGTTTTTCTCTTACTGAGTGCCTGTCTCAGCAAGTGATCAAGTTTCCTAACAAATACCCGTTTTGAAGGAATTACTTGATGAATGCCTATTTCAGCAATCATATGGTGACTTATCATTTCTTAGAAGAAATCAGTGAATGAGACTTTTAGACAAGAATACTTTTGCTTGCTGAATACCTGTTTCAGCATTCTGCCATATGTAATCTTTATTGAGGTAATTCAATCAATCCAAGGTTATACCTTAGCATTGCGAACCTATTACCGGTAGGGGCTTGGTAAAGATGTCAGCAAGCTGATCAGCAGTGCCTATTTTCACAACCTCAATATCTCCTTTTTCCACATGATCTCTAATGCAATGATGTCTAATATCAATGTGCTTAGTCCTAGAGTGAAACTTAGGATTTTGCGTAATAGCAATAACACTTATATTATCACAAAAGATTGGTGTTTTCTTTGCAGAAATACCATAATCTCTTAATTGTTGCTGAATCCATAGGATTTGAGCTGTCCAACAACCAGCTGCAATGTATTCAGATTCAGTGGATGAATTGGCAACGCATGTTTGTTTCTTGCTGAACCATGATATTAATCTAGTACCCAAACACTGACAAGTTCCAAAGGTACTTTTTCTATCAAGAGTTGATCCTCCATGATCAGCATCAGAATAACCAACCAATTCAAGTCCAGAATCTTTAGGATACCATAATCCAACATTGACTGTACCTTTGACATATTTCAGTATCTTGATTGCCTTTTTGTAGTGTGATTCTCTTGGATCAGATTGGAATCTTGCACACACACAAACATCATACTGAATGTCAGGTCTACTTGTTGTTAAATACAACAAGGAACCAATGAGCTTCCTATACTTGTGTTCTTCAACACTTTTGTCCTCTTTAGTATAGCCCAATTTGGTACCAACACTCATAGGGATCTTTTCAGGTTTCTCATCCTCTTTGATCCTAAACTTTATGAGCATTTCTTTCGCATACTTTGCTTGATTTATGAATATTCCATCTTTGAGTTCCTTGACTTGCAATCCTAGGAAATAATTAAATTTTCCCATCATACTCATTTCAAACTTATTTGTCATGAGTTTGGCAAAATCATCACAAAGTTGCTTGTCCTTAGATCCAAAAATTATGTCATCCAAATAAATTTGAACTAAGAGAATTTTACCATCATGGTGCATGGTAAATAAGGTTTTGTCAACTTCACCTTTCTTGAAACCATTTTCCAACAAGAACTTAGCCAAGGTATCATACCATGCTCTTGGTGCTTGCTTCAGACCATATACAGCTTTCTGAAGCTTGTATACCATCTTGATTTCTGAGGGAAGTTCAAAGCCAGGGGGTTGTTCTAGGTAGACTTCTTCAGCAACTTCACCATTCAAGAATGCACTTTTAACATCCATTTGGTAAACAATGAAATCTTTGTGAGCAGCAAAGGCCAAGAAAAGCCTAATTGCATCCAATCTTGCAACTGGTGCATAAGACTCATCATAGTCCAATCCTTCAGTCTGACAGTAACCTTGAGTAACTAAACGTGCTTTATTTCTTGATACTTCACCAGACTCGCTCAGCTTGTTTCTGAACACCCACTTTGTACCAATAGCTTTCTTGTCTTCAGCAAGTTGCACAAGTTTCCAGACTTTGTTTCTTTCGAATTGATCCAGTTCTTCTTGCATTGCCTTTATCCATTCAAAATGCTTTAAAGCTTCTTCTATGGTTTTAGGTTCAATTTCTGAAACAAAACAAGAGAACAATGATTCTACTTCTACGACAACTGCTTCTTCAGCAAGTCCATGAGTAGCTTTGGATCTAGTCACTTGGCGTTTATTAATATCGCCAATCATACCCGTAGAGGGATGATCTCTAATCCATTTATTAACAGGTTTTCTGCTTGTTGGATCAGGATATGTTTGCTTATCAGCATGTGACTCTTCAGTATGTACTTGTTCAGTACTACTGGGAATTTGTGTTTCTGCTGAGATTTGTTCATCATCAACTGCTTGTTCAGCATTGCTTGATTGAGGTGGTTCATCAGCAGGCACTGGAGGTTGCGTTGTTTCAGCAACTTCCGGAGCAACTGCGTCTTTTGCTGGAAATTCTTTGTCGTGAACTATATTTATCTTGTCATGACTTGGGGGAGGAGAGTCATTGTCAGAATCATCATTTAGTTCAATTGACTTGATTTGCCTAGCATTAGATTCAGTTCTTTGCTCATGTATGATTAATTTTTTCATACATTCTGATATTTCTTCTTCAGCAGGCACTCCTTGTGTCTTTTCGTAGAATACAACATGCACAGATTCATCAATCTTTTGTGCCTTTTTGTTGTAAACTCTATAAGCTTTACTATGCAAGGAGTAGCCAAGAAATATCGCTTCGTCTGCTTTTGGTTGAAATGTTCTTAGGTATTCTCTATCATTGTTAAGAACGAAACATTTGCAACCAAATACTCTTAAATGAGTGATGTTAGAAGGTCTTCCAACAAACAATTCATAAGGAGTTTTGCTGTATTCCTTAGTAATCAAACATCAGTTTTGAGTACAACAGGCGGTATTAAGCGCTTCAACCCAATAAGCCTCACTTATTTCTCTGTCAGCAAGCATTGTTCTTGCGGCTTCTTTCAGTGTACGATTCTTCCGTTCAGCAACACCGTTTTGCTGTGGTGTTCTTACTGAGGATAACTGATGTTGAATACCTTTTGAGGTACAATATTCAGTTATGTACTGGTTTACAAACTCAGTACCATGGTCTGTCCTTATGACTTTTACCTTGTCATTTTTCATGACTTCAATCTTATTCAGCAAGTTAGGTATTTCAGTCTTGGTTTCAGATTTGTGCTTGATGAATACTACCCAAGTGAATCTTGAATAGTCATCTACCACGACTAGACCATACTTCTTACCAGCATAGCTTGTTGAAGAAGATTCAAACAAGTCCATGTGTAAGAGTTGTAAAGGTTTTGTAGTTGACGGTACTGCCTCGTTCTTGAAAGAAGATTTGGTTTGCTTTCCTTGCTGACGTGCATTGCAAACACCAAGCGTCTTGAAGTTTAGATGACTTGTTCGTTTATGCCATAACCATGCTTTTTCAGCAAGGCAATCGTGATCTGAGACAAGGCATTTTTCAACGATTGCTGAAGACCAATCTACGGTGTACAAGCCTCCTGATCTTCTTGCAATCATAATTACCTTTTTAGTCTCGAAATCTATAAGTTTACATTCATCCTTTGTCAGCAAACTGACTCATGCTGAAAAGGTTAAACTTAAGATTTTTGACATAAAGAACTCCAGTAATGGTTATGCATCCTAACTTCACATCACCATAGCCTTTTGTAGAACCGGAGCCTCCACCAGCAAACCTTATTGTTGGACCTTTAGACCACCGTCTATAGTTTATAAGGTTATTCTTATTGCCCGTCATGTGCTTTCCACAACCACTATCAAAGTGCCAGATTGCATCGTTTGTCTCCGTGGCTGAAGTCTGCACAATCAAGAGCAAACAAGTTAATTATCCAATGATGGATGTCCATTAACATGTTCAAGAATGCGTCCAGTGGAAACCCAAGTCTTAAGTTTTTCAACTTTGACTTGTTTTCTACTTGCTGAGGAACTAGAAGGTTTTGAGCTGAAAGACTTTTGATTCATGCTGATCAAATCCACTTTCTGATGTGGTGTCTTGCTCGGTTGATCTTTTTGCTGAACATGCTTTTCAGCAAGTTCTTTTCTAGCAAGGTTCCTTCTAGCCCTAGCATTAAGAGTCTTTTCAGAACTCTTAGGCTTGATTTTCTTCATCTCTTTGAAGTATCTTTGCTAACTTTGCTTATACTCATGAAAAAGTTGACTTTGCTTGGTTTTAAAACCGAGTCCACTTTTCGGAGATTGCTGAACTTTTGTGTCAGCAACCTTACTTGATTCAGGTTTGTCAACAAAGGTTTTCTGATTACTTTTAGTAATCTTGCCTTTAGACTTAACAAATTGCTTTTCAGCAACTTGTTTGGCGGAATGCTTCACAACATTCTTCTTCTTTCCAGTTTGCTTCTCAGCAACCTGTTTTCCTTTTAAAGTCTTGTTACTTTGAGTAGCAACAGCGGGCTTTATGGTCATAGGTACTTGATTGCATGTTTCAGCAACCTTAGATTGACAAAACTGATAGAGTTCTGGTAGACCACTATCAGTAGCACGTACAAAGGAAATCGGTGATTTATCTTTACTCAAGATTTCTACGTCATCACCTTCGTATTTTGCTCCTAAACCTTCTTTCTGAGATGGATCTCTCAAATAAGAGTTTAGTTCAGTCAGCGTATTACTTGCGTCAGCATAAGATTTGAAATTGATTTTCATCTTTTTCATCTCTTGGATTTCAGCAAGTAATTTTAGAATTGAGGACTGATATTCTTCCAATTCTAATGCCATTTGAGAATTCTTCTCTGCAGTTTCAGCAATCAACTTCTTAAGACGCCTTATTTCAGCATCCTTTTCTTCTGTCTCTTCCTTCAGCAAGACGTACTTTTCAGTAGTCTGCTTGGTCAGAGTTTCAGCAATCTGTAGTTTCTCTTGCTGTTTGCTCACAGTTTTCTCAAATCTTTCGATTTCTCCTTCAATCTTGTCAAGGTCAATCTCGTCTTCACTTTCTGAGTCTGAGTCAGAGGTAGAGTTGTTTACCTGACCGGCCATGAGGCAGAACTCGTAGTTTGACACATCTGGATAAGCTTCCATAGCTATTCCAAAAACTTCTTTGCCAATCTCCACGTCTAGAGTGGCTTCTTCATCGTCGGTGTCTGAACTTTCATCCTCACTGTCTTCGGAGCTAGTAACAATACACAATGCATCGATTTTTGCTTGAAGCTTCTTCTTTTCTTCAGCAATAAAATCTCTTTTGAACTTCCTCTTCTTTTCAGCAGATTTGCCTTTCAGCAAAGGGCAATAAGCTTTGAAGTGTCCAGGCTTTTTGCAGTAAAAGCATAGATCATTTCAAACTTCAGGTTCTTCTAATGAGGTTGCTTGCTGAACTTGCTTGTTCAGCGAGCCAGTCTCATTGTTGTACTTATGGTAATTGTTACCAAGATGTTTTTTCAGCTTCTCTTTTGCTTTTCGCCTTTCAAGTTCCTTGCTGATGAATTTCTTCATGTTTTTAACAACCAAAGAGTTTTCATCATTAGGCTCTTTATCATTCTTCTTTTCAGAAGATGACGGCTTTGCAGCAAGAGCAATGTTTTGCGATTTTTCAGCAAACACATTTTCTCTTTGCTTTGTCTCATAGTTGACAGTAGCAAGATGAGAGAACAAATCTGTTGGTGTAATATCAGGCATTCCTTGATTGTAATAGAAATTCTGAGTGTGGATCCATTCTTGATTCAGACTTCTGATGATAGTTTTCACTTTCTCAGAATCTGAGTAAAGATTTCCAACACATAAGGCTGCCATTTCACTAACAAGAGTTGTGAATCTGAAATCCAAGTCTTCCAGTGACTCGTTTGTACCTTGTTTAAAGTTTTGAAACTTTAATCTAAGTACTTCAAGTTTGTTTTCCTTGGTTTTGTCAGATCCAGCACAAAGATCTTGAACCATTTTCCAAGCTTCCTTTGCAGTCTTAGCACCCCACAGTTTGCACTGTATGGTATTCGGAGTTGATCGAATGATGATATTTCTTGCTTGGCCACTGAAGTAAAAGGGAGCAGAGGAAAGCACAAGATATGTATGGTTTTAGCAGGGTAGCAAGACATATCTTGCTCATACTCTTAGTATTGCGGAAGAAGGTGTGTATTCATCTGAACCACATAGTTATCTGGAAGCAATTACATGTTCTAAAAGTGCAAAGTGGATTGGAGCTATTCATGAAGAGCTAATGTCACTTGAGAAGAATGATACATGAAAAATTGTGAAAGTTCCTGATGGACAGAAGCTTGTGAGCTGTAAATGGATCTTCAAGAAGAAGGTGGAGCTCAAGGGTACAGAATACATAAGGTACAAGGCTAGATTGGTTGCTAGAGGATTTACTCAAAGAGAAGGAGTGGACTACAATGAGATATTCTCACCAGTGGTTATGTAACGGTACCAGTTTTGAAAACGAAATATTTTCTTGAAAAAGGAAATTCGAAATTACTTTAATAACAATGGTCGGCAATTAATGCCCAAAATAAATTTTGACGCTAACAATAATAAATAATATCCAACGACAACTCAAGTTCAAATGCATAACGAATGAAGACAATAAAAGTGTTCTTCTTATTTTGAAAAGAAACCCGTGACACCCCAGACCCTTCTCTCAGTCGCTGGCTTCCTAGTCACGCACATCCTCAGCAGCATCTGGAAGGAAGGAATTTTGGAAAAACAAAAGAGTGTGAGATAAAGGATCTCAGTGAGGTTCTAAGTTAAACAGAAAGTAAAACAGTTTTAAAACAAAATCCTTTTCAGAAAACGAGCAAACAGCACAGAACATGTATAACAGATTAACAGAACAGATACGTTGTAGACCGTTGGTGCAGCCCGCCTTATTGCTCCTACTCCCAGAATGCCCTTATAACTCCCTCCAGAGGATGCATAACTCCGGACAGAAACAGAAACCCCCGTGTACTTTGGGGAAACAGATCCTACGACCCTAATAGACCTCAGCGACTTCTGCCTCGCGCCTAAAAGGGAATAGACTAGGCCACGATCAAGCAAACCCGATAGTCCTCTACTACCCAAGCCTACCTAACCATAACCTAATCGACCGGTCACACAGAAACAGAACAGATACAGAATAACAGATACAAATAATTAACACCAAGAGGTGTTCCTGCAGAAAGGTCAGTACAGAACAGAGTAGCAATAACAGAAATCCAAAAGTCATACTTAGGACTTATACGTTTACGCGGAAGCATACAATATACAGTATACAGTAATAAGTACAAACAGTCACGTAGCCTTCCAGTTTTTCGCAAATAATAGGTTTAGGGGTGAACACTCACCTTAGCTTGCGATCAAACGACCTTCAACAAGAAACGAGCTTACGGGTTTACGAACAACGGAGAACCTAACAAGAAAGTACTAAACACAATTTAGAAGTCGAACGGACGGAAGGAAAAAGGTTGAAAAAGGAATGGTAAAGTCAGGGTTCGAACTCGGGACCTCTAAGTTAGTCAAGCAAGGACCTAACCAACTAGGCTAGCAAGTCAAGTCTATACTAATTTACAAAACAGAACTAAGTTTAAAACATTTTCAGAAACTCTTTCGATTTTCAGATTCTGAAAATTACCAAAATACCCTCGGTGGTAAATTGCAAGAAAAACCCTTTTCGAAAACCGACAGAACAAACAAACCAGAAGTTCCAACACTTAACAGTCTTCTCAAAACAACAAGGTTTACGATACAAGCCTACTGTCAGTCAACTACGGTCAAAAGTAAAACTGCAAAAGGTCCTTTAGGTTTTAAAGTTTCCCAAATCAGTCCACAAAGAATCCAAAACATAACATCAAGGTCCAAAAGTCCTTTCGAGGTCAAACAGGAAACCAAAGTCAACATTCGAGGTCAAAAGATCACAAGTCCAGCAAACAGTAACTAAACTAACAACCTAAGTCCCGGTTCTCGGTTCGAAATAATTTACAATGTCAGATCGAACAGGGGTAAAATTGTCCAAGGGTAAAAATATCCAAATCAGAATACGAGTACAAGTCTAAAATCGAGAGTAGTAGCAAGGAAACGAAATTTACCTTCGGATCGAAAGAAAGGTTTAAACAATCTGCAAATTGAATCAATCGAAAAGAAAAGGGAATTAAAACAAGATTCGAATCGAATCGAAAATAAAACCGAACCCGAACAGAAAGGTTGAACCGACTTACCGACCGAACCGGAATCAAACCGACGGAAGGATCGATCGGCGCGCGAACAGAGAGGACGGGACCAGAACGGCGGCGCGGCACGCGGTCAAACGGCACGGCGGCGTGACAGAGGAGAACGGGGATCGAGACCGCGGCAAGGTGGAATCGATCGGAGTTGACGCGGCGGAACGGAACAGATCAGAGTGTCGGAACGAATCGGCAAGAGCGGCGCGGACGGAGCGGTGAACGGCGGCAAACGGACACGGCGAGCGGCGGCAAACGGAACAGATCGATCGAACGGCGGCGCGGTGACAGGCGAACGCGGCGGCGAAACAAACACGGCGGCGCGAGCGGTCGATTCGAACAGACGAATCGATCGATCGATCGACAAGGAACAAAGCCGATCGATCAACACGGCACGGACAGCAACGGCGGAGGGTAACCGCGGCGGCGGCGGTGATCGGAGAGGCGGCGGCGACAGGTAAACGGCGCGGCAGCAGCAGCAAACCGAAATCTCTCCATCTCTTTCTTTCTCTTTTCTTTTCTTTCTTTGCTAATCTTTCTTTCTTTCTTGAGTTGGTTTTGACGGCTGGGAAAAAGAGTGGGGTGGAGAAGACTATTGACTAGGGTTAGGGTTAACTAGATTGGGCCGGTCAACAGGCCAATTGACTGGGCTCGGAAATGGGCCAAACGAAAGGCTAGCAGATCGATTACTCCAGCTTGATCCAAACGAAACGAAACGAACTAACTTACGCGAAAATAATTAATTAATTACCGAATAAATAATTTACTCTGGTAATTAATTAACTAAAATAAATAATTAAATAATAAAATAATAATTAAATAATTAAATAAATAATTAAAAAAAACGGAGTGTGACACTCTTCCCCCCTTAAAAGAATTTGGTCCCCAAATTCGCACCTGAAAAGTTGAAGAGCTCGGGATACTGCCGGCGCATGTCATCCTCGCTTTCCCAGGTTGCCTCCTCATACTGATGATTTCTCCACAGAACCTTTACTTGCTTGATTTGCTGATTACGGAGTTGTTGTACCTTCTGGTCAAGAATACGAACCGGTTGCTCCACATAGGACAAATCCTCCTCAATGGTCACTTCCTCGGGTTGAATTACGTGCGACGGATCCGGATAATACTTCTTCAGTTGAGATACATGGAATACATTATGAATTCCAGTAATAGTAGTGGGCAGTTGCAACCGATAAGCTACAATGCCAACTCTCTCAATGATCTCGTATGGACCCACATATCGCGGGTTCAGCTTAGCTCGACGACCCATACGAACAATTCCCTTTCTCGGAGATAGCTTGAGAAAGACAAAATCACCCACTTCAAATTCCAAATCTCGTCTACGGTTATCGGCGTAACTCTTCTGTCGACTTTGAGCAGTTCTCAAACGGTCACGGATAAGTCTAACCTTTTCCAAGGTTTCTTGTATCATCTCGTTGAGAGACCTCTCTCCAGCTACTGGTGTAGAAACTCGGTCCTCCAAATCCCAATACAGTGGTGATCTACACTTCCGACCATACAGTGCCTCGAACGGTGCCATACCAATCGATGCTTGATAACTGTTGTTATAAGCATACTCCACTAATGGCAAATGCTGTGCCCAGCTTCCTTGGTGATCTAGCACACACAATCGCAATAGATCTTCCAAAGTTTGAATGGTCCTTTCGGATTGACCATCCGTCTGCGGATGTGCTGCGGTACTAAAATTTAACTTAGTACCTAAGCCTTCATGTACCTGCTTCCAAAATCTTGAGACAAACTTTGGGTCTCTGTCTGAGACAATGCTCACCGGAGTGCCATGAAGCCTAATTATCTCATCGCGGTAGACTTCAGCTAATTTCTCGGATGTGTAGGTGGTTTTAACGGGTAGAAAATGTGCCGATTTTGTCAATCTATCGACAATAACCCATACACTATCAAAACCACCCCTAGCTACCGGTAAACCAGTCACAAAATCCATAGTGATCATCTCCCATTTCCACTGTGGAATCTCGAGTGGTTGTAGTAAACCTCCCGGTTTCTGGTGCTCAGCCTTCACTTGCTGGCAGACCAAGCAACTTTGCAAAAATTGTGCAACATCTCGTTTCATATAGGTCCACTAGTAAACCTTCTTCAAATCCTCGTACATCTTGTTTCCTCCAGGATGCATCGAATACTTAGACTTATGAGCTTCCTCCAAAATTAATCGTCTAAGCTCTTCATCAGAAGGCACACACAGTCTACCCTGAAACCTTAGAGCTCCATTCTCATCAATAGAGAATTTCGCATTTCGAGGCTCAGTAATATGTGCCTTGATATCCTGAAGCTCCTCGTCATGCTCTTGAGCCTCAAGAATCTTTCCTGCCAACTCATATCTCAAAGTGATATTGGCGAACATACACGACAATCTGGATACTTCGAGATTAGACACGTGTACCCTACGACTTAAGGCATCAGCGACCACATTGGCCTTACCGGGATGGTATCGAATGGTACAGGTGTAATCGCCCAGAAACTCCATCCATCGTCGTTGTCTCATGTTTAACTCCTTTTGGGTAAACACGTACTTCAAGCTCTTATGATCCGTGAGGATAGTGAACTCAGGACCATAAAGATAGTGTCTCCACTTTCCCAACGCAAAGACTATAGCAGCTAGCTCAAGGTCATGGGTTGGGTAATTTCTTTCATATGGCTTCAGTTTTCTCGAAGCATATGCGATCACCTTTTCTTGTTGCATCAGTACACAACCCAACCCTTCCTTTGAAGCATTAGTGTAGACTATAAAGTCGTTGGTTCCCTCGGGAAGAGCTAGTATCGGGGCGGTGGTCAGCCTCTTTTTCAGTTCCTCGAAGCTTTCTTGACACTTGTCACTCCATACGAACTTAGGATTTTTCCCTGTTAAAGAGGACAAGGGTCCAGCTATCTTCGAATAATCCTTCACAAAACGGCGATAGTAACCAGCCAAACCAAGAAAACTTCTCACTTCAGTGACAGATTCGGGTCTCTTCCAATTGACTATCGACTCAATCTTCGACGGGTCAACCTCCAAACCTTCTCCAGAAATAATGTGCCCTAAGAAGGCTACCTTATCTAGCCAAAATTCACACTTGCTGAATTTGGCATACAATTTGTTGTTTTGAAGAGTTTCCAAGACAATTCGAAGATGTTTCTCATGATCTTCTTCAGATTTTGAGTAAACGAGAATGTCATCGATGAAAACAACAACAAACTGATCTAGATATGGCTGAAAAACTCGGTGCATCAAATCCATGAACACAGCCGGGGCATTCGTAAGCCCAAAAGGCATCACTACGAACTCGTAATGACCATACCTCGAATTCAGGGCAGTCTTAGGTATGTCTTCTTCCCTTACCCTAACTTGATAATAGCCTTGTCGCAGATCCAGCTTTGAGTAAACCTTCGAACCTTCCAACTGGTCGAAAAGTTCCTCAATACGGGGCAGGGGGTACTTGTTCTTGACAGTGACTTGATTCAAGCCTCGGTAGTCGATGCACATCCTCATAGTACCATCCTTCTTCTTCACGAACAGAACCGGTGATCCCCAAGGTGACGAACTAGGTCTCACAAAACCGTTATCCACCAGATCTTGCAGTTGAGTCTTCAGCTCCTTAAGCTCAGCAGGTGCCATCCTATACGGTGACTTCGATATTGGTGCAGTGCCAGGTACCAGATCAATGCTAAACTCCACCTCTCGTTCAGGGGGTACGGAATCCAGCTTCTCAGGGAAAACACCCTTGAACTCCTTAACCACCCTGACTTCCTCGATTTTTGGCTGATCTTTGGGTTTATTGATCAGATATGCCAAAAAACAGGTAGCACCCTTCACGTATAGCCTCCTAGCTTCCATGGCAGACAATAGAAACTTCTCATCCTTTCTCTTATCTCCTTTCCATACGACTTTCTCCTCTCCAGGTTTTCCTAGGGATATGGCTTTGGTTCGACAATCCAGTTGCGCGTAGTGCTCGGACAGCCAATCCATACCCAGAATAACATCGTAGGTCGATAGAGGTAGAAATATTAGGTTAGCAGGGAAAGTTCTTCCTAGGATGGAAATCTCACATCGCTCGACGAACTTCTTAGTGATTAGACTAGCTCCCAAAGGCGTACATACTTCTAAAGCGTAGGGTAATACTTTGTACGGTAAAGCGAGTGATTCAGCAAACACTTCAGCAATAAATGAATGCGTAGCACCAGGATCAAATAAAGCTTTAGAAGAAGTTTGAGCGATCAGTAGCGTACCTTCAACCACATTTGCGGTGTCAGGAATTTCATGACCGCCTATGCTGAAAACTCGGGGCTTCGCCATAGTACCCTTTCCATCACTTCTCGGAGCATAGTCCCCTGATCTTCCTCCCTTGACAATGGCATGTCGGTTCGGACAGTGGCTAATCTTGTGATCCTTACTCCCACAAGCCAAGCATAAGCCTTGTCTTTTCCAGCAGTTGTGCTCATCGTGGTTGACTCCTCCACAGTAGTTGCAGTTCTTCCTTGCCTGGGATGACTGCCCAGACCCTCCAGTAGTGTTGCGAGAACGGTTGTCATGCTGAGTACGGGAATACTTCGGCGGTGGTGCCTGATATCCAGATTGATATCCTCCTCGATTCTCCCGCTTATACCCAGATTGGCTTCCTCCTCCATGGCTTCCAGAAGAACTAGAGTAGCTCCTCTTGCTTGAGTATGGCTTATCAGCCATCTTAATCTCCTTGAGACCACTCTCTACCTCGGAGGCGAGTTCGACAGCCTTGAGATAGGTAGGCATATTGGTCCCAAATAGACTGTACCGGATCTCAGAGTTGAGTCCCTTCACAAAGTGACGAACCTTCTCTCGTTCATCATCCTGGAAATGCGGCACGTACTTTAGTAACCGGGTAAACTCCGAGTCATAGTCGGCAACATCCATGTTCCCTTGCACCAAAGCTTGAAATTCATCTCTCCGGTTCTCGCGAACCAGGCGAGGTACGTACTTGTCCATGAAGTCCTTGGTGAAATTCTCCCAGGTACGAGCAACTCCCTCTTGCCTCCATCTCGCATTCACGGTTCTCCACCAGTTCCTGGCGGCTCCCACGAACTGGAAAGCAGCAAGCTCGATCTTCCTCTCGTCCGGATAGTGCAGGATCGAGAACAAATTCTCCATACCTTCGATCCAGAGCTCAGCCTTACGGGGATCTGGTGTTCCCTCGAACCTCTCAGGATGGAATCGAGTGAATCGCTCCGCAGCTTGATCGATGGTCTGGATCGGTGGTGGTGGCGGAGGCTGAACAGGTGGTGTTGGTGCTCCATCGCGGCGAATGGTTTCGCTGAAATTCCCCAGAGCAGCGATGATACGGTCCACTTGGTCTCCATTTTCAGCGTGCTGATCGTCTCCACTTCCATTGCTGCTGGCACCACGAGTGTTTCTGCGACTCATTCTAACAAAGGGCACTACTTAGCAGTTGATTTAACAACCTCGAATCTCTAACTTAGGGAAGAGCAGAAAAACAAAGAACTAAGGCCAGTACTTAATCTTCTACAACAGGTATACTGAGCAGTGAAGAAGAAAACATGCCTTGAACTTTAAAACAAAAAGCAAAAACAAGAAAACAACGAAGTCTCAAAACAGTCAAGCATGCAATAAAACAAAAGAAAACGGTCTCAACTCGTCTTAGCGAGGAAAACAGAAACCACAGAGTCAAATAAACGGAAAAGCATAAGCAGTCTCAGTCGGCTGAACTAAAAGGAAAACTCGTTTGGCAGAAACAAAGAAGTTCGGTGCGAGCTCGAAAAGGCAACTATCCTAGTAAGCGTCCTCGCTATCCTCCTCGGAACGTCTCTCAGGCACGTGAGCATCTCCTCCTTCTCCCTCACAGGAGTCCTCCTCGGGATCTTCTTCGGATTCTTCTTCGTCTTCACTCTTTCCTCTACGGGATGGTCCGCAACCCTCGGGAAACATCCTCCGAGCCTTCCTCCTGGGAATCCGGTTGCCAACATTGGACGTGGTTAACGTAACAAAGCCAGAGTGCTCCTTCGCGGCGCGTAAGGCCGTCTTCAGAAATCCGATCTCTGCTTCCTTCGTTGCTATCACATCTCGAAGCTTAAAGTTCTCCAGCCAGTAGTGATCACGTTCATGCACAACTCTATCCATCACGAATCCAGGGTAAACGCCAACAACAGGAACGGAGGTATACGGGTTAAATTCTCCTTCGACTAGACGATAACGAATGACTCTCTTCTCAGAACTCATACCTATCTGTAAGCACACGCGTAGTTAACTAGTTAATTCTATGTCAGAATCAAACAACCACGGAAGGTCAACGGTTTCAGAACGGGTCAAAGGTAGTCAGAAACAGAACAGAGAAGGTGAAGAGACGGTTCAGGGTTAGTACGTAAGACTCGAATCAGAAAAGAAACAGAGAATACAAGACCTAACCAGCGACTCGGACCCTCACACACACCCCAAAGGTCAAAAGATCCTATCCTAGCAAGCTCGAGTTTGAACTCAAGCTCTGATACCAACTGTAACGGTACCGGTTTTGAAAACGAAATATTTTCTTGAAAAAGGAAATTCGAAATTACTTTAATAACAACGGTCGGCAATTAATGCCCAAAATAAATTTTGACGCTAACAATAATAAATAATATACAACGACAACTCAAGTTCAAATGCATAACGAATGAAGACAATAAAAGTGTTCTTCTTATTTTGAAAAGAAACCCGTGACACCCCAGACCCTTCTCTCAGTCGCTGGCTTCCTAGTCACGCACATCCTCAGCAGCATCTGGAAGGAAGAAATTTTGGAAAAACAAAAGAGTGTGAGATAAAGGATCTCAGTGAGGTTCTAAGTTAAACAGAAAGTAAAACAGTTTTAAAACAAAATCCTTTTCAGAAAACGAGCAAACAGCACAGAACATGTATAACAGATTAACAGAACAGATACGTTGTAGACCGTTGGTGCAGCCCGCCTTATTGCTCCTACTCCCAGAATGCCCTTATAACTCCTTCCAGAGGATGCATAACTCCGGACAGAAACAGAAACCCCCGTGTACTTTGGGGAAACAGATCCTACGACCCTAATAGACCTCAGCGACTTCTGCCTCGCGCCTAAAAGGGAATAGACTAGGCCACGATCAAGCAAACCCGATAGTCCTCTACTACCCAAGCCTACCTAACCATAACCTAATCGACCGGTCACACAGAAACAGAACAAATACAGAATAACAGATACAAATAATTAACACCAAGAGGTGTTCCTGCAGAAAGGTCAGTACAGAACAGAGTAGCAATAACAGAAATCCAAAAGTCATACTTAGGACTTATACGTTTACGCGGAAGCATACAATATACAGTATACAGTAATAAGTACAAACAGTCACGTAGCCTTCCAGTTTTTCGCAAATAATAGGTTTAGGGGTGAACACTCACCTTAGCTTGCGATCAAACGACCTTCAACAAGAAACGAGCTTACGAGTTTACGAACAACGGAGAACCTAACAAGAAAGTACTAAACACAATTTAGAAGTCGAACGGACGGAAGGAAAAAGGTTGAAAAAGGAATGGTAACGTCGGGGTTCGAACTCGGGACCTCTAAGTTAGTCAAGCAAGGACCTAACCAACTAGGCTAGCAAGTCAAGTCTATACTAATTTACAAAACAGAACTAAGTTTAAAACATTTTCAGAAACTCTTTCGATTTTCAGATTCTGAAATTACCAAAATACCCTCGGTGGTAAATTGCAAGAAAAACCCTTTTCGAAAACCGACAGAACAAACAAACCAGAAGTTCCAACACTTAACAGTCTTCTCAAAACAACAAGGTTTACGATACAAGCCTACTGTCAGTCAACTACGGTCAAAAGTAAAACTGCAAAAGGTCCTTTAGGTTTTAAAGTTTCCCAAATCAGTCCACAAAGAATCCAAAATATAACATCAAGGTCCAAAAGTCCTTTCGAGGTCAAACAGGAAACCAAAGTCAACATTCGAGGTCAAAAGATCACAAGTCCAGCAAACAGTAACTAAACTAACAACCTAAGTCCCGGTTCTCGGTTCGAAATAATTTACAATGTCAGATCGAACAGGGGTAAAATTGTCCAAGGGTAAAAATATCCAAATCAGAATAAGAGTACAAGTCTAAAATCGAGAGTAGTAGCAAGGAAACGAAATTTACCTTCGGATCGAAAGAAAGGTTTAAACAATCTACAAATTGAATCAATCGAAAAGAAAAGGGAATTAAAACAAGATTCGAATCGAATCGAAAATAAAACCGAACCCGAACAGAAAGGTTGAACCGACTTACCGACCGAACCGGAATCAAACCGACGGAAGGATCGATCGGCGCGCGAACAGAGAGGACGGGACCGGAACGGCGGCGCGGCACGCGGTCAAACGGCGCGGCGGCGTGACAGAGGAGAACGGGGATCGAGACCGCGGCAAGGTGGAATCGATCGGAGTTGACGCGGCGGAACGGAACAGATCAGAGCGGTGGAACGAATCGGCAAGAGCGGCACGGACGGAGCGGTGAACGGCGGCAAACGGACACGGCGAGCGGCGGCAAACGGAACAGATCGATCGAACGGCGGCGCGGTGACAGGCGAACGCGGCGGCGAAACAAACACGGCGGCGCGAGCGGTTGATTCGAACAGACGAATTGATCGATCGATCGACAAGGAACAAAGCCGATCGATCAACACGGCACGGACAGCAACGGCGGAGGGTAACCGCGGCGGCGGCGGTGATCGGAGAGGCGGCGGCGACAGGTAAACGGCGCGGCAGCAGCAGCAAACCGAAATCTCTCCCTCTCTTTCTTTCTCTTTTCTTTTCTTTCTTTGCTAATCTTTCTTTCTTTCTTGAGTTGGTTTTGACGGCCGGGAAAAAGAGTGGGGTGGAGAAGACTATTGACTAGGGTTAGGGTTAACTAGATTGGGCCGGTCAACAGGCCAATTGACTGGGCTCGGAAATGGGCCAAACGAAAGGCTAGCAGATCGATTACTCCAGCTTGATCCAAACGAAACGAAACGAACTAACTTACGCGAAAATAATTAATTAATTACAGAATAAATAATTTACTCTGGTAATTAATTAACTAAAATAAATAATTAAATAATTAAATAATAATTAAATAATTAAATAAATAATTAAAAAAAAACGGGGTGTGACAGGTTAGGCACACATCTATTAGGGTAATCTTAGCTCTTGCTACTCAGTATGACATGTTTCTTCACCAAATGGATGTGAAAACTGCGTTTCTACCTGGAGAATTGAAAGAAGAGATATACACGACAGTACCAGAGGGAGTTGTTGTTGAAAAGAGGCATAAGAGAGCATGTTTGCTGAAGAAATCATTATATGGTCTTAAGTAGAGTCCAAGACAGTGGTACTTAAAGTTTGATAGCTACATGTCGGAGATTGGATTTGTAAGGAGTGCTTATGACAGTTGCATATATCAGTCTGGGAAGGAAGCTGCTAAGAGAATTTACTTACTCTTGTATGTGGATGATATGTTGATTACTAGCAGGTCAATGGAGGAGATTGACACAGTTAAAGGGAAGCTGCGGGAAGAATTTGAGATGAAGGTTCTTGGGGATGCAAAGAGAATTCTTGGGATGGATATCACTAGGGACAAGGAGAAAAAGAATTTGTTTCTATCTCAGCCTAGTTATCTCATGAAGGTTCTAGCCAAGTTCAATATGTCAAATTGCAGTAGTGTGGTTACTCCTATTGCGCCTGGGGTAAAGTTATCTGAGGAACAATGTCCTAAGGATGATGCAGAAGCAAGGATTATGTCGATGATACCTTATGCAAGTGCAGTAGGAAGTATTATGTATACTATGATTTGCTGCAAGCGTGATCTTGCATATGCTATGAGTGTTATCAACAGATACATGGGGAATCCTGGGAGAAGGCATTGGGATGTTGTGAAAGATGTTCTCAGATACTTAAGTGGCACAAGGATGATGGGACTGAGGTTCAAGGAAAGCAATGACTTGCAGAATCCATTGGTTGGATATGTGGATGCAGATTTTGCAGGGAACTTGAATGGAATAAAGTCTATCACAGGGTATACGTTTAGTTTGTTTGGCACGACAGTTAGTTGGAAAGCAAGTCAGCAGTCTGTGGTTTCATTATCTACAACAGAGGCAGAGTTCATGGCTATCACTAAAAGAGTTAAGGAAGTTATCTTGTTGGGTGGATTGTTGAATGAGTTGGGTGTCCAACAGGATCATCTGAATATTCACTGTGACAATCAAAGTGTTATTATGTTGACTAAGCATAATGTATATGAAAGGACAAAGCACATTGATATAAGATTTTTCTTCATCAGAGATATCATTGCCAAGGGAGTTGTGAAGATAAAGAAGATTCATACGTCGTTGAATGCTTCAGATGCTATGACTAAGGCTCTTCCAGGACCAAAGTTCAGGTTTTGCCTAGAACTTGTGGGTGTCAACACTCTGAGGGGGTCATCCTAACCGCAGGGATGGAACGGGGAGGAATCTTAACCTTAGAGGTGCACATGGGGGCGTATCTTAACCTTAGAGGTACATGGGGTATTATCTTAACCTTAGAGGTACATGGGGGCGTGTCTTAACCTTAGATATGAAAAGGGGTGTGTCCTAACTTCAGGGATACAGAGGTCGTTGGTGTTGAGCTAAAGGTGGAGATTTGTGAGGTGTTATCTCAACAGCTGTTTCCGAATGCAATCAGGAATAGGTAATTGTCTCCATTAGGAAATCAATTCCTATTCGAATTCCTTTAGGTTTAGCTGCAAATTGAAGTCTATATAAAGGGGTGATTACTGCATGCTCATACCAGATCTGGAGACATATTCATTACAATTTGAAGACCCGGTTCGACTACTTCGAAGGGTGATATTATATAGATTATTGGTTCTAGCTTTGAGAGACAGATTTCTTCTTGTTTCTTGCATACTGTTAAGGACATGTAATTGGGATTGATATAATATAGTGGCAGTTGGTTGATCTCCGTGGACGTAGGTTATTTACAATCGAACCACATTAAATCTTGTGTCTTTCTTTGGTTTGCGTTCGTGCTCTGTTTTCTGTTTTGGTTGCTTGGGTGTGTGTTTGATTGGTGCAACTGGTTCTTGGTGGTTTAGTTGTTATTGTGAGATTTTGTGATCAGGTAGAATCGACTATTGTTGATACGAACTCAACGACAACAGAAGCTGATTAATCAATTTGTTAGCTAGCAAATTAGATTTTCACATAACCACATTCAACACCTTCATAAACAATTGTTTGAAGATAATCGAAAACAAATTTTTTGCTTCCCTATTAAGCTATTATTGTTAGAGACATTTAGAAGCGTGATTCAATTAGTTTCAACAACATAAGAAATGAAACAATTAAAGAAGAAATAATATTATATAATTCTATAATGATAAAATACAAACATTACCAGAGGAAGGGGTATCTTCATCAGTGGGGAGGTGGTCTAATGGGACCGACGGAGGCTTGTGAGAGCTGAGCTTCGACGCCTGCGAGTCGATGGTAACTATCCTACCACAACCACCAGTTGCTCGACGAAATGCTTGACCCATATTTAAGAAATTACAAAAAAATCCAAAATCAATTTAACAAATTACAACTAATATAAGTTCAATTAAGTAAAAAAAAAAAAAAACTAAAAAAACCCAAAAAACTAGGGCTAGGGTTCTAACCTCAATTCATAGAGAATCGGAGAAAAGGAGGAGAAGCACTGAGGTAATGCTGCAACACGCGTTGTGGTGGTGGTGTCATGGATAAGTGCTTGCACTGAGGTGTTGGAGAAGCAAAGAGAAGGGGAAACTAACCAAGAAAATCACTGAGGAGGGAAGCAATAGAATGACGGAGGAAGAAAACTTACCAATTTGATCTCGTGGCGGAGTACGACGGCTTCTCCGGTGGTGGCAGTGGTGGTGATTGACTATTTGGGGGAGAGAGTTAGGGAAGAGAGAAGAAATATAATGGGTGGGTGAAAATAAGTGAGGAAGAGAAGCCCGATCTGTTTCTTATCTCAACTTTAGTCACGGATAATTGTATCGGTGGCTAATTAGCCACGGATAATTCTATCGGTGAATAATTAGTATGCATGTTAAGAAAATTTTAAAATTCCGTTGCACCACCCTTGGGGTAATTCTGACGATATTTTCTTACAATGAGTTCATCAAAGTTTCAATGCCTGGTCGTTCAAGTAAGAGTTGGAGAAACTACGACAGAAGTAAAGATACCAGACCCCTACCGGCGAGACGCAGAAAATGGGTTCCGTCAACCATAGAGAGACATCTTGAGGGAGTATATGCCAGCGGAAGAAGGAACTTGGATGAATTACACGCATATTAGTGGGTGACTGTTGGTTGGGTCCAGTAGAGGCAACACCAAGAGATAATTTTGGGTTTCTTGGATTTGGTTCCTTTGATTTTACAAGATAGGGCTTTGAGTGAGTAGATTTTGAGTGGGTGGCTGTTGGTTGGGTCCAGTAGGTGAGTTATGTGAGTCATGGGCTAACTCTAGTTCACTTTCCATCTTTTCCTCAGGTAAATCATAAACAAGTCCCAACTCATCCATCCCATCAACACTTAAAATAGAATCATTAAAATCCCCATCCTCTGAATAACAACATTCATAGTAGTTGTTATCCTCCAGTGTCTTTTCACTTGGAGATACCTCAATAATTTTCTAATTCAAAGCAGTAAGGGGAGCAATATGGGGGTAAAAAGGGGAAGCATGAGCATTTAAGTTGTCTCTAGTATTTGACTCAACACTCCATATCTACTATTTATGCCACTTATTATTCAAGATCTGATACTAGGACTAGATGCATTTACTCTTGATGACTTCATTAAATAGGATCCAGTACCTGAGTATGGGCTTTTCTCACTATGGGTGGTCAGATATACAACCGATGAGACGCTATTCTCCTTTCCGTGCTCTGCTTCCGCTGCTTTCTTGCTCTGCTTCTTGCACCTTTCTCTCCGCTGGATCTGGCACCAAACATGATCCTCCTTCCGATCTCTCCATCACGGTCCTCATAACACGAGGTCTTTGGTCACCATCGTGTCCATGTTTTCCCCCATCATTCACATTTATATTGGCCTATGTTTCAACAACTCCTTCGGGTGGATCCATTGTTCCTTTCCTTTCTTAGGTAGGCTGGATGTGAAATCTTAGATTTCCTCCGCCCTTGCTTCAGCAAAGAACCTGGAAACCGACCTTTTGTGCCATTCCCACAGACAACGCTAGAAATAATAGGACAAAATTTTCCCCTGGACCTCAATCACGAGAGCTCAAGGTCTTCAGCTGCTTCCTCCTCCGATGTGAGATCTGTCAACGAACGGCTCCTCTTCTACGCAAGAATCTTGATGTCTGACTCCTCTGGCTCACCATGGTCTCTGTGTCTGACTCCTCTCCCCTGGATGTAAACTAGTCATCGTCCATACAACTACGGTGGATATCTACCTGTGTGGGGAGGGGTGTGTGTGTGATATGCCCGGCTTGCCGTATTGTCAAACCGGTGAGTAAGACTTTACTTGAAGGTGGTTGAAGGCCTACCTTATTAACATAATCGGCGTGTGTGTATAAAAGATGACAATGAATATAACTAAGGCAAAGGATATTTATCCCAGGATTATCTCTTGTTGTTGCCTCAAGTTCTTCCCACAAAGAAGACTCAAGGTTGTACTTGTAGAGTGAAGTTCTTGAGAGTGTTGCCCTAATGTGTTTTCCACCTTCGCTTTCTCTTGAGAACCACTCCTTTTATAGACCTTAGAGGAGCACATGTCGTTGCCACCACAACTTGCCAAGTGTCCACACACATATGTGGTTGGTAGGCTTAACCTTAACAGTCATGGACGTGGCCCAATGATCATGCAAGGATAAATATTTACCCTTGTTCTTATCCACTTGTGATATACGCTTAGTTGTGGGTAGCATATCCAGATGCTCATATCGTGGTCCTCTGTATACTTTCAGTATTAGACCTCGGATATAGCAGTCCAGAAGCATGTGACTCTGCAGTCCCTAGCATTCGCCGTTATGGCCCTGATTCATAAAACCTTTACAGGCTATTTCCCGTAAAATCTTTGTTCCGGATAGTATTAGGAATCAGGAGGTGCATGGTTCCGGATGTGCCAATTTACTCGAGGGAGCGACCTCTCGGTATACTGACAGTCGCATCGGAAGGCACTCATGTAGTTTATTAATCTTCCGGAGAGTCCGGGTCACCCTAATTTGCATGTTGGCGGATAAGAACGAGACTAGACATATTTTGGTAACATCCGTAACATACCAATAACCTTTAATCATGCGGACTTCCAACTAAATACAAATCACATAAAGCATGGAAAGAGTTCACTATATTATATTAACTTAATACAAATTTCAAAACCATGGCAAAAGGACTTTTAACAAATTAAACGTGAAATTCATGCAACAAATTTTACATAAAATCAAATAAAGTAAATGTGATATGCAACAATGTAAATAGTGTACCAGTACGAATAATATATCAGTTATACAATCAAACTGAATCAAATTCTCATCGACAATAGTAACAGGCCATAGAATCAAGTATCCTTGAACCCCCTCTCCAAACCTAGCCGAAGAGGTGGTCTCCATCTCGAAAGGATAAAGAAAAGTGAAGGTATTACCGGTAAAATCAAAGCCTTTGTTGGATGAGCGAGGATCTAGGAGTGGGGTGGTTGAGAACCACCATTAGTACAACTAGGGCCTACTAGGTGCCATCATGGGATCTGCCTCACAAGAAACTGGTATATACTTCTCGAGCTCAAACTCCTCCGCGTGAGCTTGCTTCTTGCCCTTCGAGGCTCCAGAAGAGGTCCCAACATCTCCGGCTCTGTTGCCACGTACCATTCCTACAAAATTTTGGCATTAGTTCTTTGAAATAATCATACTCCCACTCAACAACGCAAACAACTAATCAAACTAACGAAGCATAAACACTACATTTGTAACAGCCCAACTTTTCAAATAATGTTTGGCCAAAAAATTTTATTACTTGACAAATTTCAGAGACTCAAAATCGAGTTACATGCTAGCAAAAGGTGCGGAAGCAAACACCAACAGTTGAACTTGACTAATTTTAAAAGAACCAAAGTCTTGTAAAGCTTACTAAGAAAACCACCATTTATCCCCTACTCCCTGAGACATGTTGTACTTCTAGTACTTGAAAACATCGGCGGTGCTTCATCTACAAGTAAGGAAACAAAACAAGTGTGAGAAAAACCTCAATGAATGTTCAATGCTTTTCGTATGTGACTTTCATTTAAAATAATAATACTTGAAATTGAGAAAACATACTTTAAATAATAAATAACATAAAACATTTCATAACTTGTACTATTTTCAGAAAAAATAGTATTTTCATGCCGCTCCTTATAACACAACAGTAAACAGTCCTTATATCTCCCTAATAGTCAATCAAATTATCCTTTCAGGACCCTGCCATGGTACAGGGGTAGAATCCTACGACCCTAGCTACTAAATCAGTGAAGGCTTCTATCATCCGATTTAGAGGGGATGGGCGAAGGAAATTACGAAGTAGTTCGTTAGACACAACTAACCAAACTATAAGCCAATTAACCTTAACCAAATGTACGTATCTTTCTTTCAAATCGGTCATTAAAACAAAACAAGAACATTACTTTCATAATTTGCAGAAGCGTGCTTAAAACATTGTTGACTTTTGCAAATAGCATTTCGTGCTTTTAAACATCATGCAATACTTATATATATAATTTAAAAATAATAATAAAAATACCTCCCAGATTTTGAAATAGTATACTTATACGTTTTGGGTAGAACATTCACCTTAACCTCCATCTTAAGCATTTTGCAAGGATTCAAGCGGCCTAGCCAACTACGATCACGAACCTGTCAATGAACACTAATCACTTCTAACTTAACCGAGAAGTACAATACTCTATCCTATTCATCAAACCCAAAAGTGACAAAACCGTGATTGAGAAATGATGGCACACACGGTTGTAGAAGGAAGCCAAGAATCGGAACTTAAATGAATTGATGTGTTTTGGGACCGAATGGCATTAAATAAAAGCAAGAGGATGAATTTAAAGACAGTGCAAAATATCAGGGACCAAGAAGGAAATTTTAGCAATATATTTCTAACAGAAACAGAAACAAAGTCGGCGCATGATGTAAACATGGCTAATGGATGGGTTGTTTCGGGTACATTTTCGAGGTTGTATACAGGTCGGAGTTGATGGAAAAGAAATGTGGAATCCATCTACTCCGAAAGACAAATACATATGTGACAACCGAAATTGAAACCGATCAGTAATGAATGAGTACGAGAGAGACGAACTCACCCACGGCGTGCGGTTTTGAGGAATTGAGGAATTCAAAGTCCTAAGGTAATCCACACAGAAAGGCGGACATTTCTGTATGAAATACAAGGAATTTCAGTGGATAACGAACAAGATATGAACTGATGAAGTTACCTAACCGAAACAACAAATATAATTGTCTGTTTGACAGCTGCTCCTTTGAATTTCTGGAATCAAAACTGAACGAAATCAAGAGATTCTAAATCCAAAACTCATCTACGCAGAATGTTGTACACGTGAGTATAATAATGGCATAAATCAGAGCTAGAACGAAAGAGATATAAGGTGATCAGCTTACCCTGTGCGTGCAGCTTTCTGCACGAACAGCACCTGTTGCAGGTGAGTTTCAGAGATGTAGACCTCACGGAATTCCGGAATTCAAAATGTTATGTCGTTCTACGGAGAGAGGGAAACACATGGATATAAAATACAAGAAATTATGTCTGATAACGAAGGAAATAAGAACCCATGAACTTACATTGTAAGAACTGGTATTTTACTCATTTGTAGAGGGAGGACAGAGCAATGATACAGCGGAAAGATCTAGCAAAACGATCCTAGCAGCACAAAGGTGGATCATCATGGCTAGGTTTTATGTGAACATGATCAGGTTCTGTGGTAATTGTTGAGGCTTTTGGTTCGACAGGAAGCAGCACAAAGGTGGGACATCATGGCTATGTAATGGTTGGTTGATATAGGATAGGGTAAATTGCAGTTTTGGTTCCGTATGTTTGGTCCTCTGCGTTTTGGTCATCTACAAAATATACGGTCCTGTATGTTTATACGTATGCGAATTAGGGCAAATTTGACTGGCGTTTTTGGTCCTCTGTGCAATATAGCAAACTGAGGCCTAAGTGACGAATGAATAACGACTAAAAACCTTACCTTTTCAAACGTTAGACTTCGATTTAGACGGGATTTGGGGAAAATTCTCTCACAAATAAAATCCCCAAAATTATAGAAAAACCCTAACCCTAGTCCCCAAACACAATTTGACTTGTTCTTCCTCAAATTATCCACTCTTCCCGTCGAAGAAGTGCTCCTGCTCTGAAACCCTAAAATTATCCAATATTTCCCCTCCAATTGGTCCCAAAATTCCCCAACTTTTTTCCTTCCCCCCCCCCCCCTAAATTGAGTTGCAATTCAGTCCTGCTGTCCCTTCCTTCCCATTATGAAAAGGAATACGAAGAACTTCTCGTAGAATTTTGAGATGGATGCAAAAGATATACTATTAGGATTACCAAAGAATGCTCTGCCTGTACAGGAGAGGAAGTCGAAGCCTCCCAAAGAATCTCAGAGAAAAACCTGATGGAATTTCACGCGAGGTCTGTACCTATTTCCCTGTTTCAATTTCCCCAATTATCCTTTTGTTAATAATGCACAATATCTTGAGCTCTGAAGTTGAATTTCTCCTGTAGGTTTACGCCCTTACTGGAGGAATAGCTCCTATGATGCCCGCCATTGATGTCAATCAGCTCAAACGGAAAGCCCAAGCTGAAAACAAGAAGGTTGGCTTGACTGTACTACTGCAGTAATATAATTTGTGATTTAACTTTGTTTTGTTTTGTAAGTAGTCTTGAACTTTGAACAGGGTGTTTACTTGTAATTGGGGAGGACTAAGACATTGGTTACTGCATCTTTGATCACTAGCAGATTGTTAAACACAGACGATGAATGAAGAATTTTGGAGAAAGGCTACAACCAAGGTTAGGACGAGTAAACATAATTAATGGTAAGCAGATGTTTTGAGCTTGTGTTAAACCATCATCACACATTAAAGGGTGATAACTACAAATGATAAGAGTTATACTTTGGAACCGTTAAGGTTAAGGGAGTATAAATTGAAGTAATAAGTTCAAGCAATAATGATCCAAAGGGTTTTCCGGATATACACGTTGTGTATATAGCTAGTGAATGGGTTTGGCTTCAATTTGAACAGTTAACGCAAAAGTTAAAGATTATAAATAAACATGTTATTATAAAGGTTGATGAAATGATAGTTAATAACATGGTGATAATGAAGTAATAAGCTTGGATAGATGGTGGAATGAATGAGGTGATTAAAAGAGAATTAATTATGGATGAATGAATAGGTTAATAAAGAAGCAATTTAGCATGTGTGAGAAATTCAAAGGGTTTGAAGGGGAAATAGTAAACTTATTATAATTATATTATTATTCACGTCAAACAAATTTCGAATATGGATTTGGAAAAAATTAACCAAGGATGAATAATTTGCTGATATGATACGAGTAAATATTTCGAGAATGATTTTAAACATTTGAAATTCAATGATTGGAAATTAGGAGCAAAGAGGACGATTTTCGGTTCCAATTTAACGATTCAAACGTTAGGAACAACAATAAATAAATAGAGTGGAAAAGACAAGAAACTTGGGGAAATACTGAAAATCTCGGGTGTTACAACATTAATTAAATTGAAGACGCAACCCATAATTCCAAGCCGACATTCACCTATACTTCGAGTTTCTAAACATGCGATTCATAAACAAAATCGACTACGACCTATACTTCCTTTCAAACAGCTCCGATGAGTTGTGTATTTAATTTATTCAGTTTTTTTTTTTTAATTTGTTTTATAAAAATTATGGACTGAAATATGAATCAATAATTGTGTATGGACTTTTTTGCAATAATATTCAAGAACATTTTGAGATTTATATAAGTAATAGGGGTTAATATAAATAATTTATAGTCATTTTGTGAAATAGAAAAATTTTGAGTCAAATATGTAATAAAAGAGAATTGAAGTTGTTTGGTTTTTCTTGAAAACTAAACTTAAACGAGGGAAAAATGGTACATTCAGGCCTTAAATTCGCGAAAAGTCGTGATCGTGGGGTAATATGTAATTGAATGCCCTAACAGGGGGTAATGTGTAGTTGTTACTAACAGGGGATAATGTGTAATTGATGAAACTAAGAGGGGCGCTGGATGAAAATTACCCTGGAAATTAAGAATCTAGTACCGGAAAGACTAGAACAATAGTAATTCAATATCTAAACAACTCAATTCAAGTCTAGATTCAAACAAAGTTTCCCCTATATTTCGATCATCCATCAATGAATCGACCAATCAAAACTTCGAAATTGAGCATGCAATAAAGTGAGAACTTCATCATACATACCCACTATCATCACACATTATCAATACTTGCACGAATTGAATCAAAATCGAAAATTTCTCAAATTTGAAAAAATTAGGGTTCATAGCACATACCTTTGATTTTGCAAGATTTATGTAATCAATGCACAAATTGAATCGGTTAAGATGTGGAGCATGTGAATCGGTTAAGAAACGGAGAAGATGAAGATTTTTGGGGTAGAAATCGAGTGAGGAAGAAAGAAGAGGAAGATGAGGAATGAAGAGGCGGGCCGCGACGTCTCTATATATTAGGGAATCCGCGGCCCGCCGAACGAGAGCGAGCGCCCCGCGAAACGGAATTTGCGACCCGCGAGAAAAAATCGGCGGGTCACTAATGTGCTCCAAGATTTTTGTAAATCTGGAGCACTATAAGCGAACCGCCGAACTAAGTGGTGGGGCGCCCGCTTTCCCTCATTACAAGAAATAGCCATTTAGCGACGGATAGATAGAAACGGATACCATCCGTCGCTATTTAGCGACGGATCGCTACTGATAACGATGGAATAAGGACGAACTGCGCTCTAAGGTCAGTTCGTCAGTGGAAATGGTCAA